>JALPQD010000069.1:6419221-7019221 GCA_023101885.1 Typhlomys cinereus
TGTGTGGGATGGTAAGGGTGGGATTCGATTCTGTGCAATAGTGTTTTGCATTGAAGACTGACTGTTGGGACTTTAGAAAGAGCTGGACAACAGACTAGGTCCTTCCCAAACATGTATGCTCTTAGATTGCTGAATATATTTTGGGTAGATAATTATCCTGTTAGCTAATAGTGAATGCTAACTGGGTACTAAGAAATGTTCTTACTCCTGCACATGTATGAAATGTCATTCTTATGACAGCATAATACTGTCTGCATAATGTGAATGAGGCATGAGGAACAGATAGCCTCTTTCAGGTGACATAACTAGTCACTGTCAGACCCAAGGTTTGACATTAGAAGTGTGGTGCTCGAACCTCTATTTTTGGGATATTTTTTATATTTTTATTAAAACAATAATGCTGCATTTATTGATTGCATGCAATGTGGTATTTCAATGCATATATAATGTGGAATAATCAGATCACAGGAAAACTGACATTTTCACCTTTTCTAATATTCATTATTTTTCTATATTGGAAACATTCAAAATTTTGCCTATTTTCTACTGGAATATAGAATTAATTGTCAGTTATTGTCAGCATTAGGACATTCCTTCTGTTTAACTGCATCCCTGTGCCCTTTCATCCTCCTCTTCCTGTACCCTTTCCCTTCCTACCCTTCCAGGTCTTGGGAAATCACAATTCTGCCTTTCATTTCTGTAAAAATATCCTTTTCAGTTTTTTACTTGAGTAAGAATGAAGTGATATTTGTCTTTCCGTGTCTGACTTTTTTCAATGTCCTTTGGTTCCATTGATATTATTACAAATGGATAGGATTTGATTGTTTTTTAAAGATACTTTATTATTATTAGAGAGAGACACACACAGAGAAAAAGACACAAAGAGAGATAGAGGGGGAGGGACAGAGAGAGAGGAGAGCATCCATGTATGTCATGCCACATCTGGTGGAGGTCAGAGAACAATTTACTTTTTCTTGAATTTTATTCTATTTAAAAAATATTGTTAATAAGAATTTTTCATATACAAACAAAATGAGTTTATGTCCTTGCCCCCTCCCCTCCCCTTCTATCTTTCCCTCCCTTCACTAATCCAACCATGTCCTGGGCCCTTATGTCCCTTCGTGTGTGTGGATTACAGGGCTCCCTTCAGTGTACCCACACTAGTGAAAAAGAGAGATAAAATAGTTTCTATTAGGCAGTTAGAATAGGAATTTTTATCTAGAATAGATTTTTCTAGGCAATCTAGGACAGTGTAGCAGGCTAGGAATGTCCTTGAAATCATCCCTCACTGCTGGGATTATCCTAAAAGAAACACACCCTACCATCAGGAGTTGGGTCCAATCCCCCATAGAGATAAGGTCTCCAATTTCCTCCAATCCTCTGTTTATGAAAGGATATAGAGATGAGCTCCTCAAATGCAGATAAGTTAAGTTGCTCAAAAGAAACACTTCAGCCATGAATTTGACCAAGCTGACTGTTAGTATAAAAGGATCAAACATAGAGGAGACCAAATATCACAAGCAGACTTAAAGAAATTAAACCTAACCAATAAGGAAAAGCCACTTTCCCCAGCCCTGCCTAATTCTATAAATACCCCTGACCCTGCCAGCCATCAGATGGCTTCCTTGGTCCTCGTAGACTTCTTCCATGAGTTCCTTTCTTTTTTCCCCTAATAAATCTTGTCTTAATCCTCTTCATATGTTCTGGTATCAGTCTTCAACTCTAGGAACACAAGAGCTTGGACAGAAGCCCCTTAACCAGACGCCTGGTCCCTCTGTGGTAGTATAAGTGGTCCTTCAGTGGACAAACTCACAGGTGGAGAGCTCTATTCTTTTGTTCAGTACCTGCCCTAGAGATTCTCTTAGCATAGTTGTTTCTCCAGAGATGGAAGTCAATTCTTTTCTTCCACAAAATAGGATTTCTGGAATTGAACTCAGCTCCCCAGGTTACAAGTAGATCTACTGAGATATCTCACTGGACTCAGTACTTCATTCTTTTGAGGCTGGATAGTATTCATTTTTGTGTATGAAAAATATTTTCTTTATCTATTCATATATCAATAAACACCTTGGTTGATTACAGTTCTTGGCCATTGTGAATTGTGTCTCAATAACACAGGAGATAAATTAGATGGAGATTAGGAGATAAGTGCAGTGGAGATATCCTTGTAACATAAAGAATACCTAACCTAAGGAAGAGGGGTTAATTCCAGCTCACAATCCCAGGTTATGGTAGGGAAGTTATAGCAGCAGGAATTTGAAACTGCTGATTACATCACACATGCAGCAAGAACAGAAGGAAAGGACTAAGGACTAAAGCATGCTTGACTGCCTTCCTACACCATCTTTATACAGCCTCAGCTCCCTAGTGTAAAGGAATGGTACCACTCACAATGGGTTTAGGCTTTATGCATAAAGACAAGCCTTGGATAGTATGCCCAGAGACCAACCGTAATCTAGAAAATGTCTGTCTAGAATACTGCCTCCTTAGCATCAGGTTGATAATAAATACCAACCATGTGGCATTTCTTTTTCACTTATAGTAGCTCTGTTTCTAGCTTTATGAGACATCTCCATGCTGTTTTCTGTATTGACCATATTTAATTATGTTTCTGCCTACAATGTATGAGAGTTCTTTTTCTCTGACTATTGGTACTTTTTTATTGTGTGGTTATCTTTTGATGGTATTCATTCTGATCAGGAAGAATCCGAGTCTACATATTTTTCCATTATTCTCAACCAGAGTTTCCTTCTGGAAAGATGAACACAGTATTATAACACAGTTGAGATAATATCTAATCTAACTTAATTATGATTAATTTAAATGTCAATAGCCTAAGTCTAGGAGCTGCACACTGAATCAGCTAGCTTTATATTTTCTCTCCATGGACTTCCTCGCTGTCCTTGAAACTTTTCCACACTGCAACACCACCATACTGCGACCCTACCACACTACAATACCACCACATTACAATATTACCACATTGCAATGTCACCACACTGCAAAGTGACCACTCTGCTTTGCTATCACGTTGATTGCCCACACGATAATATCTCATTCTTTAAATCTTAAATCTTGTAATGTACTTAAAATTTACCTGGTTTTCTCAAAAAGCCCCATCCGAGACACTTTTTCTGTCTCTAATATCTGCTTCCTTTCAGCATAGAGTGACTACAAGCATTTTTTTTTCCTTCCAAATATGTCATCAAAGAAACCCTCTACTGTGACCCAGCAGAGACTCTGCAGAGGTTACTTCTTGCCAGTGCACAAGAAGTAAAAGCCCTCCACAGAATTCTCTAACTAGTGAAGTGCCCTGGATGACTCAGAGCATCAGCTTGCTGGACCTCTGGAAGTTTCAGGGTCTTACTGGTGAATATTTTCCTAGCAGATTTATTATTATGTTATTTTTCTTCCAGAAATGATCTACCAGCCACCTTGCTTTCTGATGTTTTGTTAAACTTTTATATTTTATCTACAAAACAGAGACAGATAGATGGATGGATGGATAGATAGATAGATAGATAGATAGATAGATAGATAGATAGATAGATAGATAGGTAGATAGGTAGATAGATAGATCGATAGGGCACATGACACACAGGTGGAGGTCAGATAACTTTCATAAGTCAGTTCTCTCCTTCCAACTACCATGTGAGTTTTCAAGGATTGAACCAAAATGTGTGAGCAGGCACTTTACCTGAACTATCTTGACGTTTTTCTCTTGTCTATTTTTGTTTGTTTGTTTGTTTTGTTTTTGTTTTTTTGTCTGTCAAATTTCTGATTAGACTGCAGGATGCCAAAGCACTTGCTTTTCAACTTCTTTGATCCCTCTCTGAGCTCAGGCATCTCCCAGGCAGAGTGGAGTTCTTCTAATCTATGATCTACTAACTTCTTTTTCACTCCCACAAAGCATTTGATCCACAATTCTGTAAGAACTTGTATCTCATTCTGCTACAATATTGTGCTTTTGAATCTGTCTGCCCTGAGAGTTCTTAGGTCATCAATAGCAGAAAGACAAATGACAGATGACTGTTTCTAACACATTCCACCACATTCCAAAGACCTTGATATGTAGCAAGAGTTAAATAAATATTCAGTAAATGGGCAGACACACAAATAACTGAGCTACACAAGATCAGACTCATGTAGCAGAGAAAAATCAGTGTTTCTGACAGACAAGCGCAAGCTCAGGAACGAAAGAACCTTTTCTCTGGCCAACCTAACCTTTCCTCGCCTGAACAGAATCATCAAGGATACAGTCTCTTCTCCTCATTCCTTGACAACCCCATAAAAATCTGATCATTCTAATTTCATCTCCACACTTGCCCTTCCCCCAACCCAGTCCCACACTGTTTCAAAGACATTTGGCTTCCTCTCCCTCTGCCCCAATTGTTCCTCTTTCTATAGCATGGGAATCTCATTGTCCTCCTGCCCTGGTCCCTCATGACCTCTCAACGACTCATTGTTAGATGTCGAGAGGACATGGGTGACAGCTGGGTTCCAGGAGGACAGGCCGGGTGTCCCTAGGGCATCCTTGGCAGGTGCTTGAATACTCAACAGCAGGCTTGATTTCACTATCCCTTTTTCTTTCCACAACTCTTCTGTTCCCTCCTCACAGACAAGCTCCAGTTCCCTTACAGAGGCCTGTGAGATCAGCATGCTGGGGACAGGCTTAAAGAAAAAGATAGTTTCTTATTTTCTCTGGGATATTTGCTCTCTTATCTCTTCTCAGCCACGTGCACATGTTGTTAGCCTCTGAGTCCCCAAAAGCATCTCTAAATGCCAAATCCCAATTTGGAATTTTTGTCATTGTTGCCTTTGCATAACACATTATTTGAGCTTTTAAATTGCTTATCTAATCATTCAAATTCCAAAAGACAGCCTCTGTCATTTCCCTTATATTCACAGTACAAGCCCTATAGCTTCTTCATTTCAGCTTGATGTTAGGGGTACAATATCCATCAAATCTGGACTTGTACTTGTCTCAAGAGTTGTCAGGCAAGCGTATGTCAAATGTAGTTCAGGGAATTAACTTAGTTTGGGTAGTACTTACATTTTACAGACTAGGAAACAGAAACTTCCAGTTCATTATCTACCTGTGCCACAGATGTCATAACCAAGATGGAATTTTTTTTTGTGTGTGTGTGTGTGTTTGCTTCTTAGATTTGTTTTAGATTATAGGAAATTTTGACTGAAATTTTTTTTGTGGTAAGTGTTTTAGTAATTTTTAGTTCACTAAAATTTTATTGTGGTAAATTTAAAGATATCACAAAATTCAGACACACAAACAAAATAGGGGAATTTTTAGAGAAGTTTAGATATTGGAAAAAAGCTTCTTGTATAAACAGGGAAGATGTTATCATTTATTAATTTTGAGAAATGTAAAATTCTATTTATATGGAGATGGATTATGTTGAGATCTAAGAAGATACATTATGCTTTTTATTTCTTTACTTCTTACTTAAACACATCAGTCATACCTCCTCATCCTCACCTCTGCTGACAGGAACACTAGGCCACACAGTCTCTTATCCTGTAGTCATTCTACCCTTCACATCCTGAACTCAGGACCCTGTGGCTCCTTTTAAAAGAGACTGAATTGTGAAGTATGTCTTTTCCATTAAACAATTCACTCCAAACCTCCCCAAAGTTCTGATGTGTCTGAATGAGATCACTAGTAAAGTATTCAAAGAAATCACTGTAACCAACATGAACTGGAGCCAGAGACTTGATGACTACATTTAACAGAGTAACCTGAATAGAATTATGGAACAGAAGAAGGAATATTAGCTAAAATTATGGAAATCCAAATAAAATGTTGGCTTTGAGTAATCATAATATATCAATATTGATTCATATAGCAGACATGTCATGCTAAAATAAGATGCAATAAAGGAGGAAACTGGATGAAGGGTATATGGGGGCTTTATATAGCATTTCCAAAATTTTTTGGCAGATTTAAACCTTGTAAAATGAAGAGTTTTTTTTAATTCAATAAAAGTAAGCGATAAGGAAAGATTATAGGGACTCTGGGAATCTCCTGTGGAGAGGGAAGGGACTTTCTGTAGGATTCCTGTTTCTGAATTTGTCAGATGGGTTCCTATGGAAGACAATGCAAGAGAGAATACCTTCTGTTACAGAAGGATGAGGTCGAGTCAAGAAATCATTTCACTTTCAGTCCCGTCTCCAGGGAAGGAGCCTCTTTCTCCTTGTGGATGGGAGTCAAGGGAAGATGGGCTGCACTAGGTATGTGGCATAGCTTAATGCTTTCTTGGACTTTATCCCCAATCTAACCTAAGGAGACTGTTATGTAGCAATAGGAGATATTTAATCTTTGAAGAAGGTTCAGAAAGTTAGTCTCAGAAGTTCCTAAAATTAAGACTGGGTGGGGTTGGCTCTCCTCAAGGTAAAAAGAAAAAGTAAATAGCTACTAGGGAGGCAATTCCCTGGCCAGCAAGCAGTGCGGAAGAGACTGAGCAGCCCAGAAGTCTGAAAGAGACTCTGAGGAGCAAGTCATTCAGTTGAGAGCTCCAGGTTGCGCTTCCATGAGCTCAAGCACACTGGGGTGGGCTTTTCAGCAATGTAGCTGTCTCTGAGTCATCCCTACTCCCAAAAGTAACCTTTATAAACTCACTAGTTCATTAGGCTAAATCTTAGTGTAATTGTCACTTAGGTCTGTCTTCAAATGCCTGAGATTCAAGAAAAGATTGTGGAACCATTTTTACTACTTTTCTGTTTCAAAACTCTCTTCATCTGCCATCAATAATAACCACTGGTACTTAAGATGTGACTTCCAGTTATGTATATCTGTGAGTAGTTAATAGCAGCAATATTTGGTATTATTAATGCATAGACTTTGGCATCTACTATGTGTTCAATAAATATTTTTATAAACTCTATTAATGTATTAGAGGGCTAAATTTTATCTCCATTCAAATATTGTTTTCAGTACCACAGTGTTTTCTTTTTTTTTTCTGTTTGCTTTTGTATTTGTTTATTTATTATTTGTGTGCTTGTGTGTATTTGAGTGTTTAGTCTACATCTAAAGTATAAGTCTTACTCTTTTTGAAAAAACTACTCCTAGTCATCTATTGATTATTATAGATTTAGACATACAAAAGGAATTAGCATTTTCTTAATACTAATGGACTGTAATCTTCTTCCTGACCTACTTCTTCTCTAATCCCCATAATCAAAATGCTTCTTACAGAGCAGGTCTTCCTCGAGTGTCTTTGTTGTTAGGAGGATCAAAGACCTCAGGATTATGCCCTTCACAACCTTCCCAGCAGTGAGTAGAAAAGGGGACGTGGCAGGCATAGTGATCTTTCTGAGTGTCCCTATTTTGTTCTCTTTTAAGTAGAAAAAGAACAGTGAAGTTCCATAGCATAAGTCCTTTGACATACTGTCAGATGAACTGCCCTGTCTATGGACTGGGCTTCCATCTGAGCTACATAGAAGACCTTGTCCTGAAAAATATGGTGGGTGGGTGATGTGCCCACCTCCCAAGGTAAGGAAGACTTACAACATGAGAGCCTTGTGTAGTGGCAAATTAAAGGGAGATTTGTCTGATCCCATTGCATTTTACAAACTAATTATAAACTACTTTATTTTGTAGATGATGGTATTAAGGCCCAGAAAAGGAATATGACTTTTTCTAAGTTTATCCTAAACATTATCAATAGCATTATCTTAGTGCTTTTGTTTCCTAGTTCTCTCTTCCATATAAATTTGAACCTGTGTGCACTGGAAGACAGTCCCTGAGGATATCTTCACTGTCTTCCAAAAATATGTCAGTCTGTTCAATTACGATCAGCAAAATTGGGGGCTTCTGTCTTAGCCCAGCAGCCTGAGTCCAACTGCCTAGTAAAACTTTTCCACCTTGATGAGTTTCTCATTCTCTCTTCAGTTTAGAATAGACATTATCTACTTTCCCTTAACTCGTTCTGTTTAAGTGTAAGAGAGATCTGAACCAGAATGCAGAAGGTGTATCACTGATACATACAAGTTTATGCAAACTTTTGCTGCAATCCTATTGGTACTGGAAGAGGAGAACATCAACAAAGATGGGGCTGGATTTAGAGTTCCCCTATTTTACATCCATGTAAAGGACACCCCTCCCAATTCTCTGCTCCTCTCCTCTAAGCATTGTTGTCCATGTCAAATTCACTTACAGAATACCTGCTTTCTAGACCCTGGGGTCAAGTTTGGTGAAATGAATATAGTCATGTTCCCATGAAGCCATCTAGTCACTGAGCCTTGTTTTCTTGTCAATAGTGTGTTTTAATGTTGAGAACTAAATTTCTTCCTCTTTCCCAGTTTTTAAGTACCTCTCTTGATAATGTCTATTTTTGCTCTACTGCTCAAGTTCTAATCTAAGCCTCCATTCCTCTGATATTTCTCTGTTGTTACAGAACTACTTTCAGGATTTTTTCATGAATGTCTATTAGACTGTACTGCTACCTGAATGCCAGTTAGTTGTGTGTTAATAGACTCTCTGCCCACCTACCTTCCAACTCCTTTTCACACTCTGGAATTTGGACTTAATATAGAACTTAGCAAGCAAATACCTGTTTTGGTAAATCTTGTAGTTTCTTTTTTTTTTTTTTGTACAAGAGAAGAAAATCTTGGCCTACCTTTCAAAGATTCTGTTATAGATTATAACTACAAGCATTTTATGGATACTACATTTTAGTGGAAAAAATTAGTCAAGACAGGAGTTGGTGGAATATGTGATACAAGTAGATGCTTAAGAAATAAGAAGATGCTTATTTGTTGAATAAATGAAAAATCTTAGATCAAAAATCTGAGGTGTACCAAAAACAAAATTCCAAAGAAGAGAAATGCAGTTAGGGTGGAACAGTGCCTTCATGGTTTTCTAAGTGGAAATTTCCTGTACAAAGTTAATCAGACAAAGATAACTTTATCTAAAACTATTGCAGTAGGGATACAGGCCAAAACTCAGTCTAAAGTACATTTTTTTTTCTGAATAAAATAAGATGAGGTTGTGGGTTTATTTTATCTAGTATGAGCTAATAGAAAAATCCCAGGAGATGCAAAAGAAGGAAGCTATCGATTATTTGTGCTTGATGATTGGCTTCATATAAAAGGGAACGATTTCTAATATTCTTAAGGGAATAGGTAGTTAAAACTTAGAGCAAGCAAGGTACCCACTAACTAACTTCTCCCTGAGATCGAGGAATAAGGCCACTGGTGTAGATGTAAAATGTCTTCCATAGACTTGTGTGTGTGAATACTTCTTCCCCAGCTGGTGGTGCTGTTTTGATGGGTTATAGAGATTTTAGGAGCTTTTAAGAGGTGGGGCCTAACTGGTGGCATGTATGTGTGTATTTTGCATGTAGATGAGTATACATGTGTGTTCTGTGTGTGTACAAGAATGCACTTGAATATGTGTGCCTGTGGAGGTCCAAGGACAACATTGGGAGCCATACTGAATTGTTCTACTTCCTTATTGCTTTGCTCTGGGTTTTCTAAGGATCCACTTTCCTTGGTGGAATCACAGACTTCTTGCCATTTCTGCCTGGCATTTTTAATGTGGGATGTGGGAATCCAAATTTGGGTCTTTTTGCTTGTGAGGCAGAAACTTTAACACTGAGTCATCTCCCCAAATCTATTTTTTTTTTATCCTTAAGGTTTGGAAACTGTTTGGTTTTATCTTAAACCCTTAAAGAGCAGTTTCTCTGCTCTCAAAATATTTACCTATGCTACCCACAAATCAGAGAAGTCTGACTTCCTGAACTAGTAAGGAACCTTTTCTGAGACTTTAGTAGTGTAACAGAGTCCTAGACTTCCGTCTTTCCATGAGTGGAGTAGCCAAGCTTTTCCTCAGAGTGGCCATTCTGAATGCCTTTTCTCTAGGAAACCACGTTGATACTGGGACTTCTATTTACATTACACTTGGCTTTGTCTGATTCTTGCCTGGACAGTGTAAAATTGTTTTTATAGTCATTTGTCCAAGGTTAACTTTCTTGCATCCTCATATTTCTCTGGGGACTTGGACATGGATATATAGTGCAGGCTGGCTGGTCATCTAGCAAGGGGGCTGCTTTTCTGGGGTCTTGTATTATAATCTCTGCTAATCTTCCCTGATTTGCTTCTTCATCTCACAGTAAAGAGTTGGTGATTCTGGGGCTCTGATGAGAGAAATGTAGCAATCTGGGTAGGGTGACCCCAAACTTGATCCCCTTAGGCTCTTTGGACTAATCCCTACCTATCCCCATTACACACCCCCTCCCCCGCAGGCACTTTGGGAGGTCAGACATGAGGGTACTGACGTTGGTGTGGGGGTGGGAGCAGGATTTGAGCTGCCCTCTCTGTCAGCTGGTGTCTGTTTTCAGGACAGATGGTGGCTGGTGACGTGGCTCTATTGTCCTCTGTTGCCTGCCCTAGAGGGAAATTTCCTTTGCCAGAAAATGTGCTATACTTCCAGAGGAAATGGCATCTGCCTCTGCGGGTATGTCCACCAGGCATCCCCACCCTGCCCCCACTTCACCTTGTTATATCTCTAGGCCTGAAAGCAGCTCTGTGCTCCAAAGTTACCTGTTTTTCTTAGTTAGCTTTGGGAGCCATAGCAACAGTGCATATTTAACCTTCCCTGGGAGTCACTACAGGGAATGAATATTTTTATATAAGGATTATTAGAGAAGACTTAATGAAAAATATATCTGATCCTCATGTGTCTGTGTCCTTACTATATTATCTTCTCAAGTCATCTCTGCCCTTGTCCTAGTACTGTAACATGTTCTCCTAAGATTATTCAGTGCCAGTCCTACTTTTAGATAGTGGAAAATGGAGACTTCACAGATGGCTTCCTGAGAACTCAGTGGTACCTACATTGGAGTTGCTCATGTACTTGTGTGTGTGGAAAAAGAATAGGAACTTGCAAAAATGGAGCTTTTAGGACTATGTCAGCATATTCTTACTAGTAGCCATGGTGAGCATAGAATATGCATTTTTTGGTGAACTTCAGAGACACTAAATTAATTATACTGAGGCTACAAACTGGGAATATACATAGATTAAAAATGTTTTGGAGGGGCTGGAGAGATGGCTCAGGGGTTAAACCTCTGTCTTACAAGCAGAAGGACCTGAGTTCAGATCCCAGATCCCACATAAAAATACTGGCTGGAAATGGCACTTCCAGCCCTGGAAACAGGAACTGAGAAACCCCAGAGCAAAGCAAAAAGGAGCTAGAGCAATTTAATATGATTCCCGAAGTCACAGAAGTCACACTTGGACCCTCTGATACACACACACACACACACACACACACACACACACACACACACACACACACACATATGCACACAAGTTTAAAAAACTGTTTTGGAAGAGAATAGAGGACAGATAGAAAGTAAAGAGGAAAAATTCATATAGTTAGGTACTAAAGAAAAAGGAATTCTGGAAATTAAAGGGGCTATCTAACCACTTGTGAAAAGGGAGAGAATAAGATGAAAGGAGATATGGAAGTGTTTAGAGGTTCCCATCTGTTAGTTATTTTCCTTATCACTGTGACAAAACACCTGACAGAAGAACACTAACAGAGAGCATAGTCATTGTGACTCATGTTTTCAGAGGACCGTTACAGTCCATCCTGGCTTGGAAGGCATGGTGCCACTCTTGGTTGCAAGATCAGAGTTCCCCATGGTGTCAAACAGGAACAAGGAAGGTGATCATGAGCAAGACTGCACTCTGACCCTCAAAGGTCCACTCCCAGTGGTCTACCCCCAGCAGTCATGCTACACCTTCTAAAGGTTCTACAACTTCCTGAAAGAGCACCATAACCTGAGAACCAGGTATTCAAGCACTTGAGTTTGAGGGGGACAATTTAAACTCAAGTTATAACACCATCAAAAATGAAAATACTTAGGATGAAGAGTTGCTTCAAAATAGTATACCATCTTTCTTTAGATAACATTAGAATGAAAATAAAGACAGTTCTCTGGTGATAGAAGCTCTTGAGTTCAGGGCTACAAGTCAAAATTCTAAGGTCTGTGTATATTCTGGAGACTGAGATATCCTTTTGAAAATGTAATTACTAAAATAACCATTGTAAGTAAGACTTTTAGAATGATCTAGTAGTTCATTAGGATACTTGTCTGCTTAGCCATAGTAGTGATCTTATGCTTAAGGGGAACAAGAGAAAGGGCTTATGGAAATGCCACTGGGTCCTTATATGTCATCGGAGAGGAGGACCCAATGGAGAGTTAGGCGTATACAATAAAGGACTCTCTGGGAATTGGGGGGGAGGCACTGGGGGAAGGGGAGGGGGAGGAGGGGGGAGGGAGGGAACTGGTAAAAAATTTTAAAATGTATAATTAAATTTTTAATAAAAAAAAAAGAAAGAAACTGTGGAGGTCAGGGAAGAGAGAAAAAGTAATCTGAACTCTTTAGTTGACAGCTCTAAGAAGTCAGACTCTAATGCTGAACAAGTAAAAAAAAAAAAAAAAAGGATACTTGTCTGCTTAATACAAAAAATGAAAAGCAATTGTTGCATGAATGAAACTTAGAAAGTTGCTTTTTCTCTGATTAAAAGTCTGGTGATTGTGAGAGTAATAGTATCTTTATCAAGGACTCAGTCTCACTTTTTTTTGGTCATTTTAAACATAATAGCTCTCATTTCTAAAATGTTTGGTCTGCTTTGAGGTTACATTCTAGGCAGAAAGAAGATAGAAATTGAAGGTTGAAGGCAGATATAGACAAGGTGGGTACACTTTTTCTGCGAGAGAGCTAGACCTGGTTTCTGAACCAAGTCACAGAAGTACTGGTAGTTGCAAAGGGGTGGGACTTCCCTTTGGTCAACTTTGCCTTATATGTAGGCAAGAACAGTGAACAAACACTAGACAATTCAATAGACTTCCCATCAATGGGAATATAGACTAACAGTGACTGAGTTTGAATTCAAATCTTATGATGATTAATTTCTGATCCTTTCCACCCACTCAGGTTGTGCTCAATTAAGGTATCGTGAAGATAGAGTTCTCCTGACCTACCAAATTGTAGTTGGCTACCAATTGCAGCTCACATCCCTCTGTGCACTTTCAAAATTAGGCAGTGCCCTTTTACTCTCATCCCTGTGCTGCCTGGTATTCCCTTGGTTGGAAGAAAAGATGTTTAGATCCCTTGCCCTGTGCTCAACAGCTGCCAGGAACCAGCCCACTATACTTTGAAGTTATTTTTAATACAGGTTTTGGGAGCAGCGTGTTTAATCCTTGGCAGATAAACTAACAGTAGGGAGATTGGGAGCTATTTATGAAGACGTGCTGCCTGTAGGAGATTGAGCTCTTGTTAATCTTTTTGGCTGAGGTTGGGGGAACCCATTTTAATCAGAATTTGTGCAGGAATAATCCTTTCTTTTAATCCTGACCCAATCCTTCAAATAATTGAAATTAGGGAAGTTCTCTCAGGAAAACAGTGTATTAATATGGACTTTATAAAAATGAAACAGTCTAACCGAATAGTAGCGTAGAAGTCCTTGTAAGTGTTCTGAATAGTATTCTTACCCAAGGCAGAGCTCAAATGATTTTAGGAGTCTAGGATTATACAGGAAGAGAACCAGATGGCCATTTTAAGAAAGTTTTGACTACACCACTGGAGACTGTCAGAAATGTCTGTGGAGAAGGTCCTGCCTGCTATAGTTACTCTGAGAGCTGCAGCAGGGTGGGAGGTGATGGGGCTTCGGTGGACCCCAAGGAGCCAAAGATGTCACTCAGTTATGCTCCCCGAAGTAATTTCTCTTGCAGGGAGTTTGAACAGTGCATATTCATGGTTACCTCACCTGGGTGCTTAGTTATATGACTTTGGAGAATGTCTTTTACCTACGCTTCAGTATCTTTATTTATAAGCTAAAGTAGTTTAAGTTAGAATAGTTTTCGATTTGATGTAGCACTTTCATTCTCTGTTTGTTTTTTTTTTTTTTTTTTTTTTTTTTTACCAAGGGTCCCAGTGTTTGATTCCCCAAAAGGTGGATGCATGTGTGTGTGTTGGTGATAGCCTGCAGGCTATGGGAGGAGATGTTGTGGAAGGAAATGGATTGATGGCTGGGAACCAAGACAGATCACTCTGTCAGGTGCCTTTTTCCCCCCTATCTCAGCCTGTTCCCTTGTTCTGTGTTCCAACCTGGACCAATGGCGGGGCCAGTCACAGCTTCAGTCTAATCTAATCTAATCTGTCAGAGAGGTAATGAACTAAAAAAGTGTGGATTCAATTACAATTAGAGGGGAGTTTTGTGTTGGCTGGAGTCTGGTGGTAGTCAGAGAATAGAAACTCAGACTGGACTGAAAAGCCCCATCTGTGCTAGCAAGGTCTGCCGTTAGGGACTGGGCAACCTTACTGAACACAACGAGAAGAGAAAAGAAGAGCACTCACATTAATGCAAGGCCAAAAGGAAGAAATCTTCCTTTGATTTTTCTTGCCCCCCATTTCTCTGTAGAGCCCAGGTACACCTGGAACCTTTGTGACCAGGCTTTATTCCTCCAGTAAAGTCTCTGAGTCCCTACCCTTCCCTTTCCTCTCTCTGAGTGGCAAAGATATATGTAACGGATGATCTATCCATTTTGGTATTGAAAAGCAACATGCTTTGTGGGCATTTATTCTTTCTTTATCTCTGCAGTCCCAAGTGGACTTTCTGGGCCCAGGTGAAGAAAATTGAGTGTGTGTGTGTGTGTGTGTGTGTGTGTGTGTGTGTGTGGTGGCACCTCCATTTTGTGGAGGGCCAAGGGTGACTTTAGGAATCATCCTGGTTTTCTATACCTCCTTTTTTGCTTTGCTCTGGGGTTTCCCAGGGCAGGAATTGAAAGGCTGCTGCCATATTTGGCTGAAATTTTAGCATGGGATCTGGGGATCTGAACTCAGCTCCTTTTGCTTGGTAGTCAAAGGCTAAAACTGCTGAGCCATCTCTCCAAGTCTAAACTGGTGAACTCCTGTGTCTACAAGGGAGCAAAAACTATGTGTGGGAAAGCGCGTTTGTTTTATTTCTTCTTATTTATTTTTTTACTATTTCTTTCTTTTAAATTGTGTGAGTGTGTGGTAATTTGTGCGTGGTATATGTATTTGTGTGTGTGTGTGTATATAGGTGTGTATACCTGTGTGTACCTGTCTGCAGAGGCCAAAGGGGGATGTCCGATGTTCTCCTCTATGACTTTCCATTTTATTCCCTTTTATATCACCCCTCTCTGTTCCCTTCAGACGGGGTTTCTCACTGAATCTGGAACTCTCTGACTGGCCAGAAAGCCCCAGAAATCCTCTTGTCTCCAACCTACTCCCAGCCCTGAGATTATAGACCTGTGTGTCTATGCCTGGCTTTTTTTAAAAGTAGGTGTGAGGATCTGTACTGAGGTCATCATGCTGGTTCAGTAAGAACTCTTACCCACTCTGCCATCTTCCCAGACAGCTGGATTATTTTAAAGTCAAATAAATAATATGAAAATAAGATGCAAAATAAAACACAGATTAGCATTGAATCACATTAGCAGACTAATTGAGTTTGGTGCTCAGCTCATTGTGCAAAAAGGCTGCCCATTTCCAAGGGAGAACTAGGAAAAATTCAAATTGTTTGTCCATCCTTCTATTTCAATGCAGAATACAGGGTCCATGAACCAGATGTGGTCAAAGTCCCACCCGGGCAGTTAGCACAGTATCACTTGCTCTAGGGGACTCATAAGAGGGGATTAATGCCCATAGACTGAATGTGGCAGGCCTCTAAGGCCTGAGAGATTAGAGTCTAATACATCCAGCTTTGCAGAAAATGGGCTCAATGAAGATGGAACTTCCTTTATTTGTCTTCGTTTTTTGCAAAAACTCTCGTGGGAGAGTTTTTTTTTTTTTCCCCTCTATATCATGAAGTTTTTTCCATCCTGATAGGAAGGGGAAAGGTCATGCATGATGAGTCTTATATTGTTCCTTCTGGGCTTTTGCCAAATTTTATATCATCCTTCTCTCCTTTTTTCATGCCTAACACTATTTCCATATTTATTAAAGCCAGTTAAAAAAATCCAAAACACCCCTATGCTTCTAGCACCCACAACTGGCTTGAATCATTAAAGATATTGGAAGACACAAGAATACGACATGCTAAGATTTGGGGCAGTCATATATCTTAGACTGACCATGATCTATCTTATTCAGTTCTTTAGATTGAACTCACAAGATTGATGAGATGAACTTTTGAGATATTTCACATGGTGTTTACGATTCTTGATCAAGTTATGGGATGTAAAAGCTAAAAACTAAGGGGCACTCACTCCTTAACAATGTTCTTTTCACTGTAGTTCTTGGCAGACAAACATTCTTCAATCAAACTCCTCTCTGATGACTCTTAATATCACATAAAGTTCCAATGCTAGCATCTTCTCCCTTTCTTCTTTTAGAGAAAGAGTTTTGTTTGAGAGCAGAACATTTTATCTTCATATGTTCTCTCCTTCCCATTTGTTTTGCAAATTATTTAGGGCAATAAACTATTTCTTGAAAAGTCTCCTTTCTTCTCTCCTATTCTCAGAGGCAGAGGAAAAGCACAAGGTCCTTGGAAAATGCACTGCAGCTGGACTAGCGTTCCAGCTATATTGTCACGTTCAATGCTTATGCAGTTATAAGCAAGTTTCATATCTCAGCTTCAATTTCCCCTATCTATATCCTCTTATATTGCATGATCCTCACAAGGACAACTTTAAGAACAAAGGATGTTGTCTATATGTTAAATGGCTGGCATACAAGAGTCACCCACCAAATGGTCATGTGTAAATATATGTATTTATTAAGTACCTACTGTAACAACTTCTATTGTGGGGATCTGGCATAAAATAAATGAATTTAAAAGAAGAAAATGCCATACCCTATGTCCAAATATATCTAGAATCTCAAGATATAGAATAGCAGCAACAAAATCAGTTCCACAATCATTTTTTTCAAGCTGACACTAGAATCTACTTATGGAATAAAAAGCACAAGACTAGCCTGGCATGGCAGCACAGGCCATTATTCCCAGAACTTGGGAAGCAGAGGTAGGAGAACTGTCACAAGTTTGAGGCCACTAAGTCTATAAATGGTGATCCCCTATGTGAGAGAGGGAGAGAGAGAAAGAGAGAGAGAAAATGAAGACTTTTGATATACCTCCTCTATTATATATCAGGAGGAAAAATAATTATATAACTTCAGAAACACACACACACACACATGTATATGACATTTACAAACATAAAAATATTAACTTAGAGCCAGGCATGATGGCACATGCCTATAAAATCAGCACTCAGAAAGCCAAGACAGGAAGAACAGCCTGGACTACATAGTAAGTTTGAGGCCAGTTTGAACTATATGAGACTCTATTTCAAAAAAACAAAGAAAAAAAACCCAGTAAAATATTAACTCAGTCATAATCTTGAAGCAACTTGGTATGCCACAGAGGCCTGAACTTCTACAAAAGTAGACAAGCCAGAGTGAACTCTAAGGTCATAGAATCATATAGACAGGAGGGTAGGAAGTAGTGGGAGGGATTAATGAAGGGAAGGGAGGAGACAGGAGGGAGAGAGGATGAAGGGAAGGAGGGATGAGTACTCAATATGCTTGTAAAAGTAGAAAAATAAAAAAATTAAGAATATATATTAATTCAGTCATAGCCTTATGGTGTACAGAGAGACGATAGCTTTATGTATTTAAGCTCTGCTGAAGAGTAAAAACCAGGGCCAGTGAGATGGCTCATTGGAGACCTAAGCTCATCCTAGGGCTCAAATGATGGAAGGAGAGAACTGACTGCCCTGCCCCTGGCCATCCATGCCCACCAGCTCTGGATCACATGCCAGCCTTTCTTCCCTCTTTCTCTCTCTCTCTCTCTCTCTCTCTCTCTCTCTCTCTCTCTTCTCTCTCTCTTTAAATTAAGGACTAAAAGTAGAATCTAACTCACTGGGGACTATACTGCAAAACACAATTTTGGAAGTAACTGTGGTGTTTTGAGAGAGGAAATTTCTAGGAGAAATCAGGGGTCACGGTAATTGTGTAAACACCAGCCTGGCCAGGTAACAGAAGGTGTTTGGTCTTGATGCTTGAACACAGGGGGATGTTTTCAAGGTTTCTACACAGAATCTGTGAGATTTAGCACCAGTGACAGCCTTCTGGCTCTTGGAACTGTCATTTTGGTGAACACACTCTTAAGAATGGTTTCTGCGTCTTTTTAAAGGTGATGAGCCCCACTGTGGAAGAGGCACGTGTCAGCAGTAGAGATGGCTTACCAGCGGTCTGTCCCCAGATCTGTACAACACTGTCCTCAGCAGGCCCATAGAAAACTTTTCCAGGGTGCTGGTCTGATATTCATACCCCATCTGTCACAATCACAATCCCAGTAGTCTTCATTCTCATTAGAGCCGTGGGCAGTGGGCAGGGACACCCCTACCTCCATCTCCACACCCAGCCTCTGATAACCACACAATTACATCAGCGCTGCAGCGATTGTTTCCTATGGAAATCAGCCATGTGGAGCCCCGGGGAAAATGCTGCCCTCTTCTATTCATTCCCTTCCAGGGTGGAATCAGAGAGGGGAGGGCAGTTTCCAGCCCTCCACACATGCTGGAGAGAGGCCTGGACAAAAAAGACCAAAAAAAGCAGCACACGTGGGTTAGGGGTACAAAAGGACACAGGAGTCACAGCAGAATTGCTTACCTGGGTCACAATTTTATTTGGGGAGAATTTCAGATTTCTAGCAATCTTTAGAGGCCATTATTTAAAATGTGAGCACACTGGGATGTCAGCAGGAGAGTGGTATAAACATGCAAACCAAGCAACAGCAACATTGCATATTATTATTTATCTTTGTTCTGCTAAACATAGCTGAAGTATTATTAGTTTTTATTTAGTCAGTGATGTTCAGGGGAAGAGTGTTTGGTGTTATGCAGATGAAACAATTAATTACTTAAGGTCTCCTGGACATCATGTGTGTGTGTGTGTGTGTGTGTTGAATGTGGGTGGGTGTATAAGTGTGCCTCCTGGACATCTTAATATGCTTTAAAAATTTTAATCAATGCATCTGTGCACATTAACCCGTGCTTCTTACTTCCATTCTGATTTTGCAACAAAAGTGAACACAAACCACTACATTTCTTTTTCATTTTTAAAGGCCATGTGATGTGTTTATGAGAAAAATGTGAATGAGGAGGTCAGAGGAAAATTTTTGGAAGCTTGAATGTTGGTTCTGTCCTTCCACCTTGTGGGCTCCAGAGACCGAACTCAGGTCATCAGTTTGCAGTTAGGTGCCTTTACCTGCTGAACCATCTCGCTTACCCTTCACTCAAGCTTTAACAAACATGCCTGTGACACTCTGCTTCTGTGTGTTCCTAGTTAGAGGTGCTTCTGCTTCTCTGTATCCTTTCATTTGGAATTCCCAAAATCTCTCCCCTTGTTTTCCATACTAGAAATCTATCTTGATCACTGCTGACATCTAAATCAGACAGAAGGTATTTTTCTTCTTTCTTTCAATATTCATGACTAGTCTTATTTCTTTTCTGTTGTCACTTTTTAACTTTAAGGGTTTTTTTCAGCCACATCCATCAAGCTTCTCTTGTAGTAAGACCCTCCTATAGTGCATCTAGTGGTCTCTTTTTATTCTTTTCTCCATCCCACAAAATCCTCATTCCTGAAAAATAGTGATCTCTTCCACCTTTACTACAACTTATATATACAGTACAGAGATATGCAGTGTATTTCTCTACATGGACACATACACACATGTACATACACACATGTGCATACATATACACATATACATACACAGGCATACACATATACACATGCACAAACATACACACATACATGCAAATTCATACACATTTGCAGACATAAACATATTCAGACATATGGACATATACATACACACATATTCCATATAATGAAGTAGTATTTGCATATAACCTATATACTGTAAATTGTTTTCAGATTTCTTGTAATATTTACAATTCAAGTCCTATGTGTATACTTGTTATACTTAGTTGTTTAGTGAGAAATGTTCAGAACAATGCATTTTTCTGAATATTTTCACCCCATTGTTGGTGAAATTTATGTATGCAAAAGCCTTGGATATGGAGGTAGACTGTGCATGTAGCAAGGATGCTTTCTTCCCTTTTTATATGAAGGATCGCATTGTCATATGTAACAACAAGAGTTTTTATTCAACCATCTTCAGCATGCGTGGGAGGTTGGACATTGTTTATTATCACTAGGGGCAGAGGACTTACCTTCGAAAAGAATGTGTTATTCATAGAATTCATTCTATACAATTTGGCTGTTCGTATCATAAGTAAATTTCTGGAGTCCACTTTACTTCCGTTCATTTCAAACGAGAGACTCCTTTTCTCCTCAGGCCCCATCGCAGTCAGTAGAGATCCTGTGTGGTTGCAGTATCCTCCCTGGGCCATGGTCCCTGCTTGCTGGGAGCTCAGCTTTCCAGAGAGGGCTGCAGATGCTGGGAGGGCGACAGATGGCTCTGCAGCAGCAACAGTTTGAGGAGTCACTGAGGGGACCCAGGAGGGGCGTGTGTCAGGCCTTCTTACAGTTCAAAAAAGACTCCAGGGAGGGGATGAGGATAAGCGGTTGTTTTAAAAACTAGATCTTGCCAATTCATACTAAGGAAACTTACAGAAATTGGAAACTTTTCTATTGGGCAAATCCTAACTCTCTGCTCTCTTTTGGCATCTGTAGAAGACTCCAAACTTGTTCTTCTGTCCCTGACATCTCTCCATTACAGGTATCCTTTGGTAAATTCAGACAAAGTTCTGTTGTGGTCCAGCAGATTCTGGAAAGGCCCAAACTGAAGGTTCTAACGTGAGCCCTGGGACACAATTTCCAGAGGATGTTTAGAGACCTCTGAGATTTGAACACAGGGATGCAAATCTAGAATCCCCCAGAATGACCCTGGTCTGGTCAGGGTATGGGATTTACTTTGATTTTGTTTCCAAGTTTTATTCTGAACAAGTGATTTGTTTTTAGGGCCTAAGCTGGCTATGCAGGGCTTGCTCATGTGCAGTATGAACCCCTAGAGCAAGGGGTTCCCTTCAGCAATCCTTATTGCTCCAGCTCACGAGAATCAGATTGGTGTCCGCGTAGTGAGGACAACATCAGCTTGGAAGTGCTGCTTTCCTCTCTACCTTCTGCTTTGGATTGAAGAGAGAACTGATTGAACTGGTTTAGGGGTGTTCAGGAGGCGAGTCTACTTTAGACCCTTCCACAGTAGTTCCCAAGCAACTAGAGGCCAATGAGTCCTGACACTTTGCATTCAGCCAAGTATTTTGGAAGCACCCATCCAATTCATTTTCTTGATGGGCAGAACTAGCAACTTCAGCACAGTCGATTGATTTTATCATCCTTCTCTGAAAAGAATACCATTCGTGACTGTGCATTTGGTGATACTGTCCTGTGTGAGGTTCGACAGGTCAGCCAACTGAAAGTCTCTTTGCAGAATGGTGCAGTGAAGGCGATGAATGTTACGAGTGCTGATTGCTTTGTATTTCAAAAGGATGTCTTAAAATATAATTGATAAAGTATAATGTAAAGGCAGGTAATCAAAGGAAATTATTAATATGAAAATAAATTGTACTAACAGGACTCTTCTTGGGCTCTTAATCCTAAGTCTGAGGCACCAAGGGAGAAGATGGCTTAAGAACAGAGGAGGATCAAAATAAAGCTAGAGTCTGCTCTTCCTGCTAACCTCCAGTACTTTCCATGAAATGGTAATATTTATTAGCATTCCACAGTAATGCTTGCTTATCCAGTGATGATTTTACACTTATTTCTTAAAGACAACTAAGCAAAAAAATGAGAATTCAGTCTTTTCTGCCTTGGAGAAATATTTATGAAAACCACACTCCTCTATCAAGGCTACTATTTACATTCTCTCTCTCTCTCCCTCTCTCTGAATGTATATAAGTGATACTAAGTCTTACGTAAGGGAGGTGAGAGAAAGTCTTTACTAAATATCGCCATGTTTTAATTATTCAGACAGCTGTGGGATGTGATACAGTTGTCATTCTGATTTGGATTTTTAATTTCAATTATATTTTTAAAAATGTATTTTTAATTATTAGAGACAGATAGGGGGTGGGGATGGGCCATGGGTATGTGGAGGTCATTGAATGAAAGTATAGAATTAACAGAATTGGTCTGAAAGCCACCTTGTCCACTACTAATAGTATGGCGTTCCATAAATCACCTTGAGTTCTCAATTCTCTGGTTTGCAGCATGAAGATACTACTTGTTTTTCCTTTGAAAGGTAGTTGTATTGGTTGCAAACCAGAATATATGAAGACTAGTAAAAATAGTCACAAGTTAGTTATTTTAGATTATCTACAGTTTTATAATAAACACCTAGTTTTTATTAGAAATAAGCGTGGTAAGGATTTTTTTCAAGTTCACTTGCCATAGTGAGCAAGACAGGTTGAAGTAAACTCTTTTGGAAGCAAATACAGTAAAAATGTTCTGAATAAATATTTTTTTGTGTCTATTTGCTGCCTTTTTCCATGGAGAGATACCATTGTTATTCGTTAGTGCCTGTGGCTTACCATAATGTCTCACATAAAATGATCCTATGTCTGTTCTATAGTTAGAGATGGTAGGAAAGGAAAAAGGAATGATCAGAAGTGATCTGTTTGGGTATGCCCCAGTGCTGTATTGTGGTCCAAGAGGACACACTACACTGGAGGTCCAGCCCAAGACTTGGTCTTTTTGGAACCAAAAGTCTTTCATGCAAGGAAATCTCTCAGACTCAGAATAATAAAGATGTTTAGTCAACCAACTGCTTCAACCTTAATGGGAATATGGTGGGTTTTTTTTGTTATAAGATGTTTATTTATTTCCGTAATGTAATATTGTTTGAATATGAAAGGTACCCAATGATTTGATATGCAAAGAAAATAAATAAATCTTAGCCAAATCAGAAGAAGGCCTTCTGCTATAAGAAAAAGTTAGAAAGTGAGAAGCTACTGGAAGGATAGCGTTAGGTCAAAGATGGTTGACTCTGCTTAATTTACACATCATTCATCAATGTAATTTTTTCAGCATCAACATTTTAGATGCTTCAGGGCAGAGAAAGGACATATGAAGTTTATAGTATGCTTGAGGACCTACCCTGGAGGCTAGAAGTTCAGATTCTAACTTCACTTCGGTGCGACCTTGTAACTTTGGACAAGTCACCTAATTTTTCAGAAACTAGATTTTCCCTATTAAATTTTAAGGGAGACTTGATCTACACTTATTCTGAAGTTCTTTTTAGATCAAACAGAATTTAAAAGAAACACCTTACTCAAGCTCAGAACGATTTCATCATGCTCTCTCATTGAGCCATTTTTCATTGTGGAGTGAGTGAGCATGTGCTGCCACCTTGTGTTTATTACTGCTGTGTACATGCTAGTTTATTTTTTTCCCTTGCTATTTTCTCCAGAGAAATACATGTGTTTGTCTAACAATGGGAAACTTTAGGATAGTAAACCTTAAGTTAGATCTTATTTCTAATGACTAGTCCTATAAGTGGTCATACATACATACATAAAACATTTTGTTTAAATTATACTATTTTGTGAGTTATGAGTCTGAAAGTCTCTACCACATACATTTATCCTTCTTAACTACTTTTCAGAAGGCACCTTACTCAGCACCATTTCACACATATATTTCATCATATAGGTGACATCTCTAACACAAAGAATTATTGATGGTAACTCAATAAATGCTTATTTAATCTTTAATGTAAGAATAGTAAGGGTGGGATGTTGACATGAACTCAGAACATGTCATGTGTTGGCAATCCCTTCTTCAACGTTTAATGAAACAAAATAGGACTTTGGAGAATGTAGACCACGGTGGTATCCATTTAAATATTGAATTTTCCCGTCAGAGTTCCAATGACTCCTTCAAGAGAAAACCTTAGATACTTTCCTTCTTGCAAGTTCATTGTGTCCTAAAAAGTCAGCCTTCTGGAACAAAATTGGTTCTCTTTACTCAATTGCAACAAATTGATTTGTATAGGGGTGTTTTTCAATTTTATGTGGATCACTAAGCATGTAGTAAAATTTCATTTACTCCTAGCCCAAGAATGTAATCCATAGAGAATGTAACAAGTTACAGCATGGTTGTAGGCTGGTGGGTAAAACACAGGATTAGTTGGTGCTTTTAATCTCTCCCCTATTTTCTTTCTGTTAGGGTGTATTAACAATACAAAGTGCTGGGTTTCCTTGTAACATTTCCATATTTTTGCCATTGTCACACTTCTGTCATTTCTTGATCTCCTTTCCTTTCCATATCACCATAGTCTTCCTTTTATTTTCATCCCTTTCCTCATTTTCCACCTATGAGAGAGAATTCACAACTCTTATCTCTGTGAGAATGGCTTATTTCTGCATAACATGATCATTGTTGGTTTCATCAATTTTCCTAACAATATTTAATTCTATTGTTCTTTTTGGCTGAATTAAAATTCTATTTGTATATACCACATTTACCTTTTTTTCAATTTTTTTAAAAAGTGAATCTTTTTAAAACTTTATTTATATACTCATTTTTAGTGTGTGTGTGTATGTGTGTGTGTGTGTGTGTGTGTGTGTGTGTGTGAGAGAGAGAGAGAGAGAGAAAGTACTGTGTGTCCCTGTAGAGGCTACGGATGACTTCAGAAATCACCCTGGATTGCTTTTACCTCCCTTTTTCTTTGCTCTGGGATTTCCCAGGCTGTGCCCACCAGGGCTGGAAGTGCAGGTTTTCACCATTTCTGCCTGGTCTTTCTAAGTGGGACCTGGGATCAGAATTTACAAACTTCTGATTGTGAGACCGAATATTAAGCCCTTAGCCATCTCTACAGCTTCATACCACATTTTCTTTACATCTACTGTTGGTGCATGCTATAGCTTGTCTAATATGAATTATGCAGCAGTTAATATAGGCATCCAAGTATTTTTGTAGTGAGTTGACACTGATTCTTTTGGGCATAAAGAAGTGGTAGGGCTGGATCATATGGAGGCTCTACATGTATTTATTTGTTTATTATTTAGAGTTACTTGTTGTTTTATAGTTTTTAACTTTTAAGTAGCATGCAAAGTAACTGGTTTCTTTTTCTTTTTTTGTGTGTGAATGTGTGTGTGTGTGTGTGTGTGTGTGTGTGTGTGTGTGTGTACATCAGAGGGCAGGCACTGTGTGCACTTATGGAGATTCAAGCATGATTTCGGGAATCATCTTGGATTGCTTTTACCTTTTTTTTGCTTCATTCTAGGATTTCCAAGGTTCCTTCTAGAGTTGGAAGTTTAGGGTGCCCCATTGCCACCTGGCTTTTTTATGTGAGATATAGGGGTCTGAACTCAGATTCTTCTGCTTGCAAGGCAATCTTAACCTCTGAACCATCTCTCCAATCAGTAACAAGTTTCTTTATGGCACTTTCTAAGTGCCATACTAAGTATTTTGTTTTGCTATATCCTCACCTGTATTCCCTCCTCCTTTTCCTTGTTTCACCTCTGTATTTGATTCTATCCTTCTACCCTCAATTTCTCACTTCCAGTTTCCGTACACATGTTCTATTGATCTCTCCCTCACCCTTTCTTAAACCTCTTTCTTTTGGTCTTCTCTGTTTTCCTGTTCACTGGTCATACTTCAGCATAAACACAACTATATAAAAATTAAGAACTATGAGAAAAAAACTATATGAGAAAAAAAAACATGGGTATTTGGTTTTCTGAGCTGATTATTATGATGTTTTCCACTTACATCTATTTTTTGTAAATTTCACAACCTCATTTTTCTTTGTGCCTGAATAAGTGAAATGTAGAATATATGCGCAATAGAATTGGTATTTGTGAATGGAGAAGCAATAAACATAGATGTGCACATATTCTTGTGATATAACATAGAGATTGTTGGTATATGCCTAGGAGCAATATAGTTGATCATATGAAAGTTCTATTTCTAGTTTTTTGAGTTATACAGTGACTGAACCAGTTTACATCATTCTCTACCAGTGAAGAATAAGGGTTGTCAATTCCCCCACATCCTCTCCAGCAACATGATTTTTTTTTTAATTTTACTTTCTTATTTGAAAGAAAAGGAGAGAAGCTCTGTCCCTCCTGCCCACTGGGGACAGGATGGTGGCTTTCAGTCCTCCTTCCCAGGTAAGTTCCACCAGCTCCTGGTCACCTGCTCGTCCAGCCCCTCCCACCAGCCAGCTTGAACAATACCCAGGCTGGCCCAAACTTGGGTGGGCCACTAGGCCATGCCCTAGGTCCCAAGTGAAGAGCTCTGCCATCACCATCAGCCCCTCTGCCCCTCTGGCCTGCCTGGGACCCTCACTCACAGTCCAGGGAGGACACACTGCTATTCAGAATTCAACAGAATCCAAACGAAACTCAAGCAAAGCTTTAGGGGACAAAGGTCATAAATCTGAAGTCCTCTAAAATCATCCTATCACAAGGGAGAGATTCTTCACATACAGCCCAAAGATAAGTAAACTCCTTTTTCACCATCTTGCTCCTTTCAATTATTAATCACTGTAGATTAACTTTTCCATATAGCCACCCCCAAAACGTATACAGTTATACCACTCACCCTCATATATCACCAAGTTACTAAATCATAAAAGTGCACTACCATACTAATGTTCACCCCCTGTTTACTAAACCTGATTTAATTGATGTACTAACAGTCTAATACCCTCATCTAGGAAATAACAATAATGACAGACAAACATACCCAACTCCAAGGTAAACACCAGTAAAAACTGCCCAAGAATAGTAATACCAACTAAATCAGTTCAGTCAAAAACACAGAGAAACTGAAAAGTCTTAAGAGACAAAACAACAATGCCCAAGTCAAAGTGCAGATCCATGAGAAACATAAACCAGGGAAACAAATCTCCATGGAAAGAAATAACCCCATAATGATAGATTCCAACCAGAACAAATTCACAGAAAATAGCCAAGAAAGCCAGGCCCAAGATGATGACTTTCAAAGCATGATCATTGCCATGATCAATTATATGAAAGAGGAAATCTGGGAGGAATTTAATGACCGCATCAACCACTTTGAACAGGAACACAACAGACACTTGGAGGAGTTGAGAAAAACAGTTCAAGAAACAAAAATAGGGATAGAGCAGTTAAAACAGTCTCAAGCAGAGTTTAAAATTGAACTAAAAGACAAATTATCTTCAACTTAGAATTCAACAGAGAATCTTATCAGCAGAACTAATGAGGCAGAAAATAGAATTTCAGATCTTGAAGACAAAGTGGAAGTATTAACAGCTCAATGGAAGAGGTTGTTAAAGCCAAAAAGATACTGGAGACGAATATTCAAGAATTATGGGACATGCCTAACATGCGCAATCATGGAATACCAGAGCAAGAATCCCATAATACCACACCTGAGGAAATTTTCAAATTATCAGAATTGAAAACTTCCTTTATCTAAAGAATGAGAGGCCCTTCCAAATATAAGAGGCATTCCGCACTAAAATAGAAACTCACCACTTGGCAAATAATACTCAAAACACTCCACATTCAAGACAAAGAAAAGGTGCTGAGAGCTTCAAGGGAAAAAAAAGTCGCTTTTAAAGGTAAACCTATTAAAATAGCAAATGACTTCTCAATGGAAACAGTAAAAGCAAGAAGAGCTTGGAAAGATGTACTTTAAGTATTGAATGAGTGAAAATGTCAACCCAGGTTGATATACTCAGCAAAACTATCCATCGTGATCAAGAGAGAAAGAAAAGTTTTCCAGCACAAAGACAACTTGAAGGCTTACATGTCTACCAAACTAGGCCTTCAAAAAATGCTAAAAATGGTACTCAAGCTTGAAGTAAAAAACAACCATATCCAGGAGGACAGAAGGGAAGTATTATACCATCAAAACCTAAAAGCCAACTAATACACTTACAAAAGCCACTAAACATAAAAAATGTCTGGAATTAAAAATAATTTCTCCATTATAACATTAAATGTCAATGGAATAAACTAAACTGATCAAGAGACACAGATTACAAACTTGAATTAAAAATCATAACCCATTAATCTCCGCCTGCAGGCAACTTATCTCACCACAAAAGATAGGCACATCCTAAAAATAAAAGGCTGGTACAAAATTCCGCAAGCTAATGGAACCAGGAAACAGGCAGGGGTAGCCATTATGCTATTGGACAAAGTGGTCTTCAAACCAAAAAAACATGAGACAAAGATGGATACTACATTTTAGTCACAGGTACAATTCACCAGGAAGACTTCACAATACTGAACATATATGCACCTAATACGGGCCCCTCCACATTCATTAAGCAAACCCTACATCATCTAAAGTGAGAAATCAGTGATAATTCTTGGGGATTTCAACACTGCCCTCTCAACGTGGGATAGATTAACAGGTCAAAAACTTAACAGAGACACATTGGAACTTAATCAAATCCTTACTGAAGTGGACCTTACAGATTTCTATCCAACTTTTCATCCACATACTGAATAATACACATTTTTCTCAGCAACACATGGAATTTTCTCCAAATAGATCACATATTGGGCCACAAAATGAATCTCCACATATACAGGAAAGTTGAAATTCTAGCCTTACCCTATCAGACCACCATGGTCTCAAGTTTGATATCCACAACAGGATGGAAACTAAACACAATGATGCTGAATGATAATTGGAATCAGGAAGAAATTACAAGGGAAATTCAAGATTTCCTGAAAGTGAACGATAATGAAAATACAACTTATCAAAATCATTGGGACACAATGAAAGCTGTCCTAAGAGGTAAGTTCATAGCTCTTGATGCCTACATAAAAAAATGGAAACATCAGAAATAAATAACAACACAGCTTAAAGCTTTAGAGACACAAGAGCAAGTTGATCCCAAAAGCAGTAGAAGAGAGGAGATTAGCAAAATAAGGGGAGATATACCCGAAATTGAGATTAGGAAAATGATACAGAGAATCAACCAGTTGAAAAGCTTGTTCCTTGAAAAAATCAATAAGATTGATACACCCCTAGCTAAATTAACCAAAAGCAAGAGAGAGAAAACCCAAATTAACAAAATTAGAAATGAAAATGGAGTTATCACTACTGATATACAAGAAATCCAGAGAATTATAACATCATATTTCAGAAACTTATACTCTGTGAAATTTGACAACACAAAAGAAATGGATGAATTCCTAAGTAACCACAACTTACCGAAATTGAATCAGGAAGTTGTGAATTATTTAAATAGTCCTATAACATATGAGGAAATCAGTGAAGTAGTCTTGAATCTTCCCACCAAAAAAATGTCCTGGACCAGATGGATTCAGCACAGAGTTCTACCAGACATTTAAAGAACAAATAACACTAATACTCCTTAAACTGTTCCATCAAATAGCAAAGGGAGGAACACTACCAAATTCTTTCTATGAAGCTAACATCGTCTTAATCCCAAAACCTAATAAGGATACACTTAAAAAAGAAAACTATAGGCCAATATCTTTGATGAACATAGTCTTAGATCAGATTCTAAACATATCAAAAAGATCATTCTTGGGGATCAAGTAGGCTTTGTCCCAGAAGCACAAAGTTGGTTCAACATATGCAACCAGTCCAAAATTCAAGACCACATGATACTCTCCATCGATGGATGAAAAGCTTTTGACAAGATCCAACAGCCTTTTATGATCAAAACCCTAGAGACAGCTGGAATGGAAGGAACCTTTATAATAGAAGCTGTATACAACAAGCAAGGATTATACTCACTGTAGAAAAGCTCGAAGCATTACTGATTCAATCAGGAACTAGACAAGGCTGTCCACTCTCACCACTTCTATTCAATATTGTACTTGAAGTCTTAGCCGAAGCCATAAGACAAGAAAGGGACATAAGAGGGATTCAAATCGGCAAGGAAGAAGTCAAATCATTTCTACTTGCAGATGACATGCTCATATACCTGAGTGATCCTAAAAACTCCATCAGGAAGCTCCTGGAATTAAAACAGAAGTTTAGCAGGATGGCAGGATACAAAATAAATGTGCAAAAATCAGTAGCCTTCCTATATGCCCAGAATGAAAGAAGGGAAAAAACCCTGAGAGAAAGTATCCCATTTATTATATCCCCTAAAAAAATGAAATACCTTGGTATAAACCTAACTAAGGAAGTAAGAGACCTTTACAATGAAAAGTTTAAAACCCTAAAGAAAGAAATTGCAAAAGACACCAGAAGGTGGAAAGATCTGCCATGTTCCTGGATTGATAGAATCAATCTCATAAAAAGGACCATCCTACCAAAGGCAATATACAGATTCAATGCTCTAACAATTAAAATCCCAAAGCAATTCTTTAAAGAAGTTCATCAAACAATCTCAAAATTCATATGGAAGCACAAAAGACCTAGGATAGTAAAAACAATCCTGAGTAACAAAAACACTGCTGGGGGTATCACCATACCAAACCTTAATCTATACTACAAATCCATAGTATTAAAAACAGCCTGGTACTGGCTCCAAAATAGACACATGGATCAATGGATGATGGTTGAAGACCCAGATATAAGCTCACACAATTACAGTCATTTGATCTTTGACAAAGAGGCCCAAAAAATCCAATGGAAGAAGAACAGCGTCTTCAACAAATGGTGCTGGCAAAACTGGGATGTCCACATGCAGAAGATTAAAACTTGACCCGTATTTGTCACCATATATAAGACTTAATTCCAAATGGATCAAGGACCTCAATATAAGGCCAGAGACTATAGAAACCTTAGTTGAAAGGGTCAGGAACTCTCTCAAGCTGATTGGACTAGGACAGGGGTTCTTAAATGGAAATCTAATAGCACAGTCACTACGCCCAACAGTTGACAAGTGGATAAGGAAAATGTGGTACACTTATTCAATGGAATACTACTCAGCCATCAAAAATGATAAATTAATGAAATATACCAGGAAATGGATGGAATTAGAAAAAATTATATTGAGTGCAGTATCCCAGACACAGAATATTAAACACCATATGTACTCCCTAATAGGTGGATCCTAGTACCAAACCCACTTACTGACACACTCAAAGATAAATCTCTTTAATACCTACAGTAATTGCAAAGATTATAAACAGGAGAGAAGGGGAAGGAGGGCCCTGCCAGAAACAAGGAGAGAGGGGATCATGCTTCAGCAGAGATAATAGGCCACCATCAAGGACTGCAAGTAAGTAATGAAACATCTGGTTAAGCTCACAGACTTGTGTTCCTGGTCACTTGCAACTGATGAGGTATGATCTCATCAGAATGGGAGGTCATAGAGACTGGCAGATAGAAAGTAACCATCCTGCAAATGGGAGACTGACCCCCCCACTGCCGTCTCCTACTCTTATTCCATCTACCTTTGAATCTACTCTTATAATAAGACTCTATTTTAACAGCCTTATCTCTGGCCAGGGGGTGACATCCAATACCCATCAGGATGGAGCTAAATAAATTTGCATAAAGTTGAAGTCTGCTTTTCAGAGCCTTGCCTTCAGGGTGTCTTTCCTCTTACCCCAGTGAATAGTGAGGTTTCTCATTAGTGTAAAACTCATCTCTTTAATAATTCTAAGAGTTTGATTATCTTCACTCTCCTTGTTTGCAACTCGTTCACACATTTTTCCTGGCCAAATTTTACATTTTTTGGTTTCTTTGTTCATTGCTACTCATTTTTTTTTCTCTTTCTCCCTCTCTCTCTCTCTCTCCCCCCGAGTAAGAACAATGTACATATAAAAAATTAGTCCATAACTTTCAAGAAAGTCTCATTCAAATTCTCAGGAAATGGGCATATGTAGTCATATTCTTCACTAGAATATCACATGGAAGGACCTTCACTCAGTTCCTCACAAAGTCCTTGTTCTCTGAAACCTCAAGAGCCAGGCCTCTGCTATCCACCTGTCTGTGAGCATTTTTTTTGCCTTTTATGATTCCTCCAGAATGGCCCAGTAAGTTCTGCTTAGAGAATTCAAGGATTTTTCTTTTTTTTTTCTCATATGCTGATTTAATTGGTTTAATTTTCAGAGTGAATTATGGTTTTGATATGAAATACTCCCTAAAGGCATATCTTATCCTCCCCATTTTATTTTATTTTTTATTAATACATTTTTATTATTATTTCAGTTCATACAAACTTAATAGGTACACCAGTTCCCTCCCTCCCTCCTCCTCCCCCCGAACCCCCTTCTCCCCCCTCCCCTGACCCCTCCCTCCCCATGCCCCCGTGCCTCCCACCCCAATTCCCAGAGTCCTTTCTTGTGCATGCCTGACTCTCCTCTGGGCCCTCTTCTCCGATGATGTACAAGGACCCAGTGGCATTTCCCTGAACCCTTTCCTGTGTTCCCCTTAAGTGTAGGAACAGTACTGTGGCTGTCAATCCCTTGCCTCCAAGGATCTTGGTGCCTTTAGCAGATGCTAGACTTTGTGAGATCAATAGTGTGTTGGACATTGCGCTGGGCATGCAATGTCCAATTATGATTGCTTCAGCCCTAACTTGTGTGGAGTATCTTGCAAATCATTGCTCCTCCCATTTTTCTACTACAAAGTTCTACTACAAAATTCTTCCACATTCACCCCCAAACTAGTTCCAAAGTCCTAAGACCCCTCCACCACATCAGTGTCATCACAGGCACAATCCCACTTCTAGATACCAGTTTTATGTTGTGTATTAGTTACTTTTCTCATTCTTGTCAGAAAATATCCTGAGAAGGGCAACTTAAGGATGAAGAGATTTATTTTGGTACATGATCCCAGGGTCAGTTCATCGTGATTGGGGAAGTCATGAAATCAGGAACTCGAGGCGGCTGGCCATATTGCATCCACAGTTAAGGAATGAGCATGATGAATGTTAGGAGCAGATGTTTTCAAAGTTTAGGAAGCAGCACACAATAATCCTTTCCTTCTTGCTCTGACATGTTCCACTCTCTCCTCAGTGATGTATCTTTAGTCTTAGAAGATATTACATAGACTTGTGACTTTTGCTCCTATTTATGATCATGCCGAGACAACAATCATTTATTCTCAGAAACTTGAGGGTTATGAGTCTTTACTACCCATTGAGAAGAAATCACAATAAAAGCAACTTTTCCATCTAGACCTACAGGAATTGACCACAGAAGTAATTTATAGTGAAAAACATAAATATATTTTATAAAGAAATTTTGACAGAAATATCATCATATCTCTTAAAAACAGTTATAGCTTTTTTCTTTCTGGGGCCTATAGACTATGTCACAATTCACTTCTGTAAAGCAGGCTTTAAATTAATTCAGAAAGCAGTTGTCTGTACCCATAGCAGTTGTGCCTCTTGTGTACCAAGGGCATATTATTGCCTAGTATTTTCTGCTACAGTATGCAAGATCCATAGAAAAGCATGACTTTTGGTGACAAATATGCAGCAAGCTGCATAGTATCTTCTAGAACTGTAAGAGCCAGACATCAAGGTAGGACCTTTTGATTTAGTGCCAGTGTCATTTCTCCAAGTCCTGAAGTCAAAGCACATGATATCTGAAGAAGAAATTTGTCTTCTAGTTCTGGTATGCAACAACATCATTGACAATAACCTTTATAGTGCTAGTGCGGAAGAAATTTAGGACTGATATGAGTAGCAACTTGTATGGAGATGGCACATATGCGACAGTAGGATTTTCATTCAACAACCTTATGGGTTCTGGCATGCCGTTTTGGACCTACGCAAAGTGTCTTTTTAAAAACTACTTAGCTATAGACCTTCCAGATATTTTTCAAATCTGTAAGACTTTCAGGATTAGGATTATATGAAGAGACCTTTTTGAAGAAGGTGGGCATGGTTCCCTGTGTGTCTGCAGCTCAAATTGGAAGAACACTTGCCAGACCAGAGTTGCGGCCTCGAGACCAGGGCTCCCCAGGACCAGGTGGAGAACAGAACGCGTGCGACTCTCTTTTGTCTGAGTGAATTCTGAACCCATTTATTGAAACTTTCCTGACAACTTTTATACAGAAAATTTTGGGGTAAAGAATGTTGCATATAATTTTCTAATCAGCAAAATCACCTTCAAGGTGGACCCTTTTTTTCCAAGAACCTAACCTATTGCCTGAGGATAAAGGCACTTAATGGAATTATTCTCTTATCTAATCTATAATGCTTCACCTGATAGCTATGGGGCTGAGCCCACATTTTAACAGAGACTGCTTTTTTAAAATACACAGAGGCAGAATGATCTTTTTGATTTCAACAAGGAACACATTTTACAATTAACTATAGGAGTCCCCAACACCCTATAAGTCCCAGCATGAGCTTTTGCTGTTATCCTCTCTAGATTGATCCTCTCCAGGTTGATCCTATCAGTCAGGCAGGTCGACATGGGCACCAGGCATGGCAGTAGGTTCTAACTTGGGAAGATGTATGCAGCTCATGCAGTCTCTACTATCCAAGCTTGAACCACATCTCTAAGGGGGCCTTGACTTGGATACTCAAGGCCCATAAGCTATAGCTGGTTCTTTCAATGGAGCACTACTGAGGTATGCACTAAAGAAAACACTTAAGCAATATAATTATTAAAAGAATAACTTCTCCTATAATAGCATCCTTCTATTTCTTTAATAGTAAGGTTGCTTATGTCTTTCTTTGAGGAATTCCAGAAGTGTATTGCCATCAGTTAGATGACCCATCTGTAAACCATGCATTCTCCAAACCTTGGATCCAGTCAAGCCCCATATGTCAAGGGTGTCTCTTTTGGGGCGAAGGCGATCATTGGTGGGAGTGCACTCGAATGATCTATCTCTGTGATTTCTCATAAGAGTGCTATTTGGGATAGGAAAGACATGGCCCCCTTTGCTTCTGACATGGATCCTCCCAGTTTGGATTGCAAATACCATCTTCAGGGGCAGTCTTGTCATCTAGACTTTCTGGCATGATGGTCTCCTCCTTGGTTTCAATGGTCTCCTCCTTGGCCTTCAGCCAGGGTAAGAGGGTATCACAGTTTCTTTTAAGGTTCTAGTGGACTGATAGCATAGTCTTATACTTCTGGAATTTCTGAGTTAGTACATAGGTGGGAATTTTACCCCCCTATGTTTTAAGACTCTAGAAGTTATTCTCTAATTTCCTTAAAATCAGTGCACACATTCTGGCTAACAAGTCTACTTATTGTAAGTGACTAGACATGAAATGTCTATTTAGTATTTGACTAAAACTTAAAAAGCAGGCTTCTTCTCTAGAACAGAGAGCAGGAAGCTAGTTCCAAAAAAACACTAGGAGCAGGTAAAGGGCACTTCCTTTAACCATGGAGCAGGTAAAGGGCACTCCTAATTCCCAGAAGAATTCTTCCTGCTAGAGGCAAAACTTAAATTATCCCAAAAAAACAAAACCTAGGTAAGGGATACTCCTAATTCCCAGAACTCTTCCTGCCTGAGGAAAAACCTGAATTATCTAGGAGAAAGTGTCCAGCCCCTGTTCATGAGTGTTATTGTGACCTTCCTCAGGGAACAGGCTTTAGGCCTGAGTTGGGAAGAAACATCAAGGCCTGATAATTCCCATATTTTTCCTTATTTCTCTTAAATAAAGCCATGTCCTTATCCCAAAACATGTTACTTTGAATCCATCTTTTCCAAACTGAGACATATTCTACTAGATTAGTTGGATAAGGACGTGGCATTTCCCTCCTTTTTATTTTTTAATTTGAGCTTCTCAAATTCTATGTTGAGCTGTCTGAAAGATGAGGAGATCAACCTGAAGATGACTGGAAAGAGGACTATAACAATGATTATGATAAAAATTTTCATGCCAATATGAATCAACATAGTGAACCGAGTTGTAGGATTAATATATGTTGATGTATTATTCCAGAGAGATTCTGCTATCTGTCTTACATCAGTTACCCGTAAGTGAGCTGATATCTTAGTTTGTAAAGCTCCAATATCTGGTCCTAAATCTGTATTATGCCAAATTCCTAATAGATGAGATCATACTTTCTCCTATGTTTTATCTGTCTCATTTTAAGGATATGGATTAACACAAATAAACATAATTAGTATGGCAACACGTCAGAAACAAGGGTGGCAGTTGACAAGAAAAGGGCAATAATAATACTAATTAATACTGATTTTCCTAAAATAAGCACAGCTACAAATCTTTTAGGCTTAATCAATGCACTTCATCTCTTAAGTACCTCCAATCCTGAATTACCATACTAATCTTAATACTAGTAGATGAGTCTGAATTTTGTCCCAAATATAAATTCTATCTCAGTACCCATATTAAGATAAACACAATTAGCCAATAAACAATGTTGGAACCGAAGTTCCCTTTGGGCCCCTTACCCAGACCCCGAAGGAGACACGAGAACCACTAGGTTGCTGTAAAGACAAGAGGCAAGATTTATTAATCTAGCGTGCTAGGATCGTCTCCCTGCTCAGGCAAAAGAGAACGGCCTCGACTGAATTTGGGGCAAGGTTTTTATAGGAAAGCAACTGCCTTGAGCAAATACATTCTGCAAATATTTTCACTACACACAAGGAAGTTGAGTCAGTTTACAGATGTTCTGGCCGATAACCTCGCCCTGGGCAGTTCCTGGCACGCCCAGGGGGAGAGGTTCAAAGGGTGAGGCAGGCAGGCTCTGTTCAGCACTTCCACAGTGAGTTGGCGCCGGCGGGAAAGTTTGGTGCCGGCGGGAGATTTGAATTTCGCGCCGGCGGGAACTTGGGCTTCACAGAGGGAACCTGGGTTCCACATTCCCCCCTTTTCTTTTGGCGCACTCCAATTATGGAGTGTCAGTTACAGTTCTTGTGGTAAATTTCTGGGAGAATTGGAGTCAGTTCCTCAGCAGGGGTGTTCCTTCCAGGTGATTCCAGCAGTAGGGGACGTCTCTTCAGAATTCCAAAGACCTTGAGAGACCCATCCCAGCATAGCTGCTCTAATCCTGCCTCACTTTCCCATAAACCTATTTGAGAATTCAGACTGCTCTGGGGATAAAGGGCGATGATTCGATCTGGCTGCTTCCTGCTGAATCGGGGCGAAGGAAATAAGAGCAGTCTGACATTCTCATCTATGAAATGCTGGGTTGGTCTAAAGGTCTTTGATAGATGGCCCTATTACTTTAAGGTCCATCTAAAAGAGACAAAACACAGGTTAAACTTTCAAGGTCTACACAAGGATTAGACCATTGTAATTGGGAAGGCACATGAGATAAACCAAACAAGCTCAGCAGTCTTGCTGTGGGTATAAGCAAGCAGGAGTTAGTAAGAGAACACATCTGATTTCTGGATTGCTTGGGTCATATACTCTAAAGCTGACAGTCACAGAGAGTAGGGCCAAGGCAATGTAGGCCGTCACACTCACGATACTGAATATTGTCAAGGAAAGCAGCAGGAACAAGCTGGCGTCAAACACCACTCCAGTTTTCTTAATCTCTCTAGTAGAGGAGGTCAACAACCACGGAGCCCAAACTCCTGTGGCCAGGGTGGAGAGGGGTGCGGCAGGGGCAGAAGGGGTCTAGGCGGGCTCGACCTGGGGGCTCACGCCAGCCCGGGGCAAAATGTAAATTACCTAGGAAAGAATGTTTAGCACCTGTCCCTGGGCGTTCTTGTGACATACCAAGAAATTCCTAGCACCTGCCCATGGGGTTACAGTGACCTTCCCCAGGGAACAGGCTTTAGGCCTGGACTGGGAAGAAACACCAAGACCTGACAATTTCTATGTTTTTTATTTCTCCTAAATAAAGCCATGTCTTTTCTCCAGAAAATGTTTCCTTGAGATAATATCTTATCAGGTTGGAATCTTATCCATCAGAGTGGTTGGATAAGGATGCAGTATTTAGGGTCTTTAAACTGCAGACTTTTGTTACATGCTATCTGGCATTTTCTGTAATCCATGATTTTCTCTTCTAATACCTTTGGTGCATCTAAAACCAGAGTTACGTGGATGACTTTATAACAGTGCTAAAATATTTTATTCTATTAAGCCTAAACCTTGAATATTCGGGCACTCAGGCATGTAAACAAAGGAATGCCTAAAAAGCATCACTATTAAGCACATAAGGAATCTCAGTAGTTACTTTGTGAGTGCAATGAGCCTGTCATTTTCTTGATCTTAAACATTTTAGTAAAATCAAAAGTTGACAAAAGCCTATAAAGGAAGTTGAGCACTAGAATTTTGTAGAATTTTGTGCTCCCTTGTCTATTAACATAGGTACAAAGAGGCTTCCCATTTGCACGTTAAACCCAAGGTTTCTCACGAGATGCTCAACCTGGCACTTTTGGGCTTCCTTTTGCTGGATATCAGTGGCAAACTCCTTTTTCCCATCGGAGGGAAGCTAAGAGCTTCAGGCCATTTCATTGGTCTCCACCAGAGAACTCGCTCGACCCCTGGGCCCTGAGGTTCAGGGGGCAATCTTCCTCCAGTGGAAATTCCCATAGTTGGGACATAGGCCACATGAAAGCTTTCTGTGCTCACAACAGTCTCAAAGCGCCCAGTCTGGTCATATTCGAAGCATCTTTTTCCACCTTTCCCCTGTCGGGAGGGGTCCTGGGTTGATCTGCTTGGGGTGCCTGTTTAACCTACCCCCTAAGGCAAATGTCAAGTTCTGATTTCTTTGCTTTCTGGTTCTTTCTCTTTCTTTTCTTTTTTATACTAAGTCCTAGGTCACCTGTCCTATTTTTAAAGTCCTAGGACAAACAGAAACAAAGGATTCTACCTCCAAGACAGAAATGAAAGCTTCCTGATGGTGCCAACCTCTCCCTTACAGATGATGGGGACCTATTTCCCTCAACAGATGAGAGCCCTGTTGTCCTCCACATGAGAGTTTACTTCCCCCTGACAGATGAGGACTTTGGCTGACATGGAAGCTAAATGAAATTACTGTCTGTTTCACCTTAGTCTTGAGGGCATTGAGAGGCAAAGCTTTTCCTGAGTTACTAGCTGGTACTTTTGGTCCAGCTCTATAGTCTCTCAACTTTCTGGCATTTGTTTGTCTAGTTGGATGGTAGTATAACTTAAAGATCTTCCTGGGATCATCTCTTGTCTAAGATGTATACAGGGCATGTCTGAGAATATGCTATGACTTGACCCTCTTTTAGGTTGGTAGAACTAAGCATTCACAATTTCTAGATAGTCCCTGGACACAGGAAGGAGAAATCTCTCTCTTTTGGCTTCAATTAGTGAACCTGGACTTGAGGAAAGGACGCGTGGCTTAGCAGAGTTCTGATAATCACTATACACAGTGTTGTCAGCAAAGACATCCACTGACACTGCCCGTGGTGTGGTCCGGGGAGGCCAGCACTCCACCCAACGCCACCAGAGCCCCACCTGATGACACTAAAAGGGGAGAGTCCATGGTCCACACATGCCTGAAGCTTCCTGTATTCCCTATGCTATTTAAACAGCATAGTCATTGTCTCAGACTTGAAACACTTTCCTTCAGGGCAAACATTTTTAGGAATTCCCTTCCATTGACTAACAAAAGCTAAAGTTACATTGATCCCCACTGTACTACGTAGACCAAGAGCTAGGGTCACATTGATCCCCACCACACGACGCAGACAGACAAAGGTTGGGAATCCCTCCAGGAGAGATCATTCAAGTACCAGTCTGGCCACACTCTTTGCAGAGTCATGGGTGATAACTTGGCCATAGTGGGTTCAGCGGTTTCGTGACTTGCAATCGGATTCTAATCCGATCCCACCCTAGACCGTATGTTATCACCATGGAAACGCAGAACTGGCCCAATCAAATCCCGTGGCTTTAAGAGATCTTAGGGATCTCGCCGTGGGACTACAAACTCGAGCCAGAGGTGTTACAGGTTTCCCACCTCAGGCCGACACTCACTCACACATTCATACAGAGGTTAAAACATTCCCTCCCCCATTTTGCAGGTGCCCTTTAAAAAATGTCCTTTAAAAGAGGCAATAACAGTAGACCTCATCTTAAAAATCATTATATCCCAATTAAGTTAGCAAGATTGTAACAGAACACAGGAGTACACCTGGAAACAGGAAATTAGCATACATACCAGGAGAATGAAGAAATTCCAATGAATTTCTCAGAAATCAGTTTTCCTTTCTGGTTGGTTGCTAGATATGTTGGTATTACATATGGAAAAACAAACTTTTAAAGGAATTACAAAAGTGATGTTATTAGATCCTAGGTAAAAACACAATATCATCTTTTATGAAGCTTCATAGAAATCAAGATAAAACAAAATATTTTAATCAGTACGTACTCAGGCCTTTTATGTTGTTCTTAAGTGTGCACGTGCATTTAAATTGAGCATGCCAAATAATAAAAAGTCAAAAAACCAAGATGTAATTATAAGCACGCAATAATTTGAAATGGCCATAGCTGTGTTATTTTGAAACATAAAACACACCTATTATGGAAAACCCAGATAACTAAGCAAATCAAAACACTTAAAGTAACTATTAAAATGAGATCATCATAAACACAGCACAAAAAAACGACAGACAGTTCCCCGTCTTCCCTAGTCAGATTCTTCCCCCAGGGTTAGCACTCGAGAGGAGTTACCTGGCAGGCGTTTGTGGAACGGGGGCTTCTTGGGGCAGTCCCTCGCCCAATGCCCCTTTTCTCTACAATAGCGGCATTGGTCTTGGTCAGCTCTCTTGTCACCTTTATTGTTCAGGTATCCCTTTCTCTCTTCCTGCCTGTTTTGCCCGTCCTGCTTGTCCTGTACTATTGTAGCCAGGATTTGAGTAAGCCTCCGTTCATTCCTTCCTTCCCTAACGTCCGTCCGATGGTTGATAATCAAGTCAAGGGGCGTTGATCGAGTCTGTCCCATTATATATTGAATTTCTTGAACACAGAAATACCCCAGAAACACAGAGAATGACACAAAGACAAACCCAACAAATATTTCACAAAGACGAACCCAACACATATTTGCAGCACCCGGTCCTTAAGCGCTCGCTCGAGCGGTTTCTCTCCCGGGGAGAAAGTGAAAGTAAAAGAAGCCTGCAACAGAGGAGTTCGGAGACCCGCTGCCCCGGGTATGCCCTCCTTCTCCGACTGCTGCAGCTTACCGAACAGGGTTGGGCTCAATTGGAAATCCCTCCTCCAATTGCCCAAGCCTTATGGGGGAGTTCAGCTGAGAATGTCCGGAGGCCCGCTGCCCCGGGTGCCCTCCATCCCTCCTCCAACTGCAATCTTCCCCCTGGGGTCCGGCTGGGAGTTCAGCTGGGGATGTCCGGAGGCCCGCTGCCCCGGGTGCCCTCCATCCCTCCTCCAACTGAAATCTTCTCCTCCAGCCGCTACCCCCTCGCTGTCCCCGGGTTCGGACCGTCGTCCGTCTCCCCTGCGAGGTCTCGGACACGTCTGCCCACCTCTTGACGGGTACAGCCTCAATTTCGTCCCACCTAGGTGGCCTGGAAAAGAAACTGACACGAGAGACCACAGACACAATACACAATGCACAAGACACAGGACAATTCAGGAGCTCCACTTACCTCCAACCCTGGTCGTTGGCTCCTCCGAGTTGGGTCAGGGGCATCCCAGATGAGCCCCCATATGTTGGAACCGAAGTTCCCTTTGGGCCCCTTACCCAGACCCCGAAGGAGACACGAGAACCACTAGGTTGCTGTAAAGACAAGAGGCAAGATTTATTAATCTAGCACGCTAGGACCGTCTCCCTGCTCAGGCAAAAGAGAACGGCCTCGACTGAATTTGGGGCAAGGTTTTTATAGGAAAGCAACTGCCTTGAGCAAATACATTCTGCAAATATTTTCACTACACACAAGGAAGTTGAGTCAGTTTACAGATGTTCTGGCCGATAACCTCGCCCTGGGCAGTTCCCGGCACGCCCAGGGGGAGAGGTTCAAAGGGTGAGGCAGGCAGGCTCTGGTCAGCACTTCCGCAGTGAGTTGGCGCCGGCAGGAAAGTTTGGTGCCGGCGGGAGATTTGAATTTCGCGCCGGCGGGAACTTGGGCTTCACAGAGGGAACCTGGGTTCCACAAACAATAGATACAATTGGTGGGATAAATGTCAGCAAAAGTCAACAGAAAATTGTATATGTTTTTAGAAACCAAAAGCAAAACAATAGTGCATTTTACATAGAAAATAAAGTCTTTTAGCTTATGGAGAGCAACAGCTAACTTTTAAAGTCCAGTTTGCAAGAGACTCTCAGTCAGTCCAACAGAGATCAAGAATCCATCCTAGAAGGAAATATTTTGTGTACAAGCACTGACCATCCAGGAAAGTCTGATACTTAAGTCTAGAATGTTGAAGAATAGGGCAGCACAGTAATAGTCAAAAAGAGATGTCTGCAGGTTGTTACTTGTGGCTGTTGAACTAGCCTGGCTCCTTCAGGTCAGGATCTGGCTCTTTGATTTGTTCTGCATTGATATCAACTCCCTTTTTCTTGTAGGCAGAGAGCTATGATCTTGTCAGGGCAATTGTCCATGATTTTCTACTGGGAAGACTAAATGCTTAGAAATCTGCAGGGTGAGCCTGCTAATGGAGAAACACAAAGATACCCATGACTCTAGCACAGTCCTGGGTCTGGTTAGGACAGGTGTATGTCAAAGGCATTCTGTCATTGAATCCACCTTTTACTGTAAAGCCTTCTTTAAAAAATTTTTTTTAACTGTATAAAATGGAGAAACAAATTAAATGAGGTGTATCTGAGGAAGTCTTAAATCTAGTTGATGGATGGTATTACAAAGATCCTCCTGGGGGGCAATTTCTTATCTAAGATGTATAGAGGCCATGTCTGAGAAAATTGAAATTTAAGATTTTGTAGTTCTTATCTAGGCCCATTACCAAAATTTGTCTTTAAAGTACATGACCCTTATAATGTAAATATAATAGTTAAATTCTATAAGATCTTAAGCAGTTAAGCCTTTTAGGAGTTAAGTTTTTATGGGTAACCAAATCTCTATTTAATTAAGACAGAGACTATTGAAAAATATTTGAATACATGAAGCTTAATTCTTAATTTATAATTTCTGAGGTTCAATGTCTTTTCTTTTATAACATGGAAGAAGCATAACAAATACTTCCTTTAACCATCATCTCTAATTTTCAGTCTTCTCATAAATCTAACATCCCACAAACCTTCACAACATACTTTAATGTTCTTTTTAAGTAACAACTCATAAACCTCCTGCACATACTTTAACTTTCTAAGTAACATATCTCATCCCATAAACCTTTTATTAAACCTTTTTGTACATCTAAGTACTATACATACATACATATATATATTTGATGTTTTCCTGCTGTTTGTACATTAACTATCCCTCAAATGCCATTTAAAGGTAGAGAAAATAATAGTCCTCATTTTTAAAAGAAATTAAGAGTTGAGTCTGAATTGGCAATTTTGAAAGAAAAGTTAACATGAATTTTTATAAAAGAAGTCAAGAGGAATGAAGAAATTTGATTAATCCATAACATAGTAGGCTTGTTATTTTGAGATTCTATGTCCTCCCTGTCTGATAAGATCAAACTCCATCAGTTGCAAGTGACCAGGAAGTCAAGTCTGTGAGCTTAACCAAATGTCTCATTACTTACTTGCAGTACTAGGTGGTGGCCTATTTTCTCTGCTGTAGCATGGTCCCCTTTTTCCTTGTTTCTGGCAGGGCCCTCCTTCCCCTTCCCTCCTATTTATAATCTTTGAATTACTGTAGGTATTAAAGAGATTTATCTTTGAGTGTGTCAGTAAGTGGTTTTGATATTAGGATCCACTTATTAGGGAGTACATATGGTGCTTAATTTTCTGTGTCTGGGATACTGCACTCAATATAATTTTTTCTAATTCCATCCATTTCCTGGCAAATTTCATTAATTCATCATTTTTAATGGCTGAGTAATATTCCATTGTATTAATGTACCACATTTTCCTTATCCACTTGTCAACTGTTGGGCATTTGGGTTGATTACACGACTTTGATATTGTAAACAGTGCTGCTATGAACATGGTCTGCTTGTGCTGTTGAGGTAAAATTTTGCTGTATGGAGGATTATTCCCAAAAGTGGAATAGGAGAGTCATATGGCATTTAAATCTTTAACTTTTTTAAGAATTGCCAGACGCCTCACCAGAGTGGTTCTATAAGCCTGCATTCCTACTAGCAATGTAGGAGAGTTCCCTTCTCACCACATCCTCTTCAGCATTTGATGTTGTTTGTATTGTGGATTTTTGCCATCCTGACGGAGTGAGATGGTATCTCAAGGAGGTTTTGATTTGCATTTCCCTGATGGCTAAGGATGTGGAGCATTTCTTAACATACTGGTAGAACTCTGTGCTGAATCCATCTGGTACAGGACATTTTTTTGGTGGGAAGATTCGAGATTACTTCATCGATTTCCTCATATGTTATAGGACTATTTAAATAATTCACAACTTCCTGATTCAATTTTGGTAAGTTGTGGTTACTTAGGAATTCATCCATTTCTTTGTGTTGTCAAATTTCACAGTGTGTGAGTATTTGAAACATTACGTTATAATTCTCTGAATTTCTTGGGTATCAGTAGTGATAACTCCATTTTCATTTCTAATTTTGTTAATTTGGGTTTTCTCTCTCTCTTGCTTTTAGTCATTTTAGCTAGGGTGTATCAATCTTATTGATTTTTTCAAAGAAACAGCTCTTTGACTGCTTCATTCTCTGTGTCATTTTCCTTACCTCAATTTCCGATATTTCTCCCCTGATTTTGCTAATCTCTCTCTTCTACTTCTTTTGGGATTGGATTGCTCTAGTTTCTCTAAAGCTTTAAGCTGTATTGTTATGTTATTTATTTGTGATGTTTTCTTTTTTGGATGTATGCATTAAGAGCTATGAACTTACCTATTAGGACAGCTTTCATTGTGTCCCAGAGATTTTGGTAAGTTGTATTTTCATTATTGTTCACTTCCAGGAAATCTTGAATTTCCTTTGTAATTTCTTCCTGAATCCAATTCTTATTCAGCATCATAAGAGTTAGTGTATTTTCTGTTATTTGTTGTGTTGCAGATGTCAAACTTGAGACCATGGTAGTCCGATAGAGTAAGGCTAGAATTTCAACTTTCCTGTATATGTGGAGATTCGTTTTGTGGCCCAATATGTGATCTATTTTGGAGAAAGTTCCATGTGCTGCTGAGATAAATGTCTATTGTTTGGTGGGTGGATGAAAAGTTCAATAGAGTTCTGTAAGGTCCATTTCAGTAAAGGTTTGATTAAGTTCCAATGTGTCTCTGTTAAGTTTTTTACCTGTTGATCTATCCCATGTTGAGAGGGCAGTGTTGAAATCCCCAAGAATTATCACTGATTTCTCGCTTTAGAAGCTGTAGCGTTTGCTTAATGAATGTGGAGGGCCCCTATTAGGTGCATGTATGTTCAGTATTGTGAAGTCTTCCTGGTGAATTGTATCTGTGACTAAAATGTCGTATCCATCTGTGTCTCTTATGATTTTTTTTTGGTTTGAAGACCACTTTGTCCGATAGCATAATGGCTACCCCTGCATGTTTCCTGGTTCCATTAGCTTGCAGAAATTTGGAGCAGCCTTTTAATTTTAGGATGTGCCTATCTTTTGTGGTGAGATGAGTTTCCTGCAGGCAGCAGATTGATGGGTTGTGATTTTTAATCCAAGTTTGTAATCTGTGTCTCTTGATCAGTAAGTTTATTCCATTGACATTTAATGTTATAATAGAGAAACTATTTTTAATTCCAGACATTTTTTATGTTTAGGGGCTTTTGTAAGTGTATTAGTTGGCTTTTAGGTTTTGGTGGTATTATACTTCCCTTCTGTCCTCCTGGATATGCTTGTTTTTTCTTCAAGCTTGAATATCATTTCTAGCATTTTTTTGAAAGCCTGGTTTGGTACACATGTAAGCCTTCAAGTTGTCTTTGTGCTGGAAAACTTTTCTTTCTCTCTCGATCATGATAGATAGTTTTGCCGGGTATATCAGCCTGGGTTGACATTTTTGCACATTCAATACTTGAAGTATGTCTCTCCGAGTTCTTCTTGTTTTTACTGTTTCCATTGAGAAGTCTTTTGTTATTTTAATAGGTTTACCTTTAAAAGTGACTTTTTTTTTCCCTTGAAGCTCTCAGCACCTTTTCTTTGTCTTAAATGTGGAGTGTTTTGAGTATTATTTGCCAAGTGGCGAGTTTCTATTTTGGTCATATGTGTTTGGGGTGTGGAATGCCTGTTGTATTTGGATGGGCCTCTCATTCTTTAGATGAGGGAAATTTTCATTTATGATAATTTGAAATTTCCTCAGTTGTGGTATTATGGGATTCTTGCTCTGGTATTCCATGAATGCACAAGTTAGGCTTCTTCAGGTGTCCCCTAACTCTTGAATATTCCTCTCTAGTATCTTTTTGGCTTTAACAACCTCTTCCATTGAGCTGGTTAATGCTTTCACCTTGTCTTCAAGTTCTGAAATTCTATTTTCTGCTTGAATAGTTCTGCTGATAAAACTCTCTGTTGAGTTCTCGGTTGAAGATAACGTCTTTTAGTTCAATTTTAAACTCTGCTTGAGACTATTTTAACTGCTTTATGCCTACTTTTGTTTCTTGAACTGTTTTTCTCAATTTCTCCAAGTGTCTGTTGTGTTCCTGTTCAAAGTGGTTGATGCGGTTATTAAACTCCTCCCAGATTTCCTCTTTCATAGTATTGATCATGGCAATGATCATGCTTTGAAAGTTGTCATCTTGGGCCTGGCTTTCTTGGCTATTTTCTGTGAATTTGTTCTGGTTGGAATCTATCATTATGGGGTTATTTCTTTCGGTTGGAGATTTGTTTCCCTGGTTTATATTTCTCATGGATCTGCACTTTGACTTGGGCATTGTTGTTTTGTCTCTTAAGACCTTTCAGTTTCTTTGTGTTTTTGACTGAACTGATTTAGTTGGTATTACTATTCTTGGGCAGTTTTTACTGGTGTTCGCCTTGGAGTTGGATACGCTTGTCTGTTGTTATTGTTATTTCCTAGATGAGGGTATTAGACATTAATTAAGTCAGGTTTAGTAGACAGGGGGTGAATATTAGTATGGTAATGCGTTTTTACGATTTAGTACCTTGTTGATATGTGAGGGTGAGTGATATTGTTCCTGAAATTGTATATGTTTTGGGGGTGGCTATATGGAAAAGTTCATCTTCAGTGACTAATAATTGAAAGGAGCAGTATGGTAAAAGGGGTTTACTTATCTTTGGGCTGGATTTGAGAAATCACTCCAATGTGATAGGGTGATTTTAGAGGACTTCAGATGTATGGCCTTTGTCCCCTAGAGCTTTGCTTGGGTTTTCTTTGGACTCTGTTGAATTTTGAGAAGCAGTGTGTGGTCCCTGGACCTTAAGCATCTCAGGCAGGCAGACTGGTAGAGGGGCTGATGGCAATGGCAGCACACTTCATCTGGAACCTGGGTCATGGTCTAGTGGCTCATCCTAGCCGGGGCAGCATGGGTCCTGTTTAGGTTGGCTGGTGGGAGGAGCTGAGACGGGTGGGTGACCTATGGGCTGGTGGGATTTATCTGAGAAGGATTGTGTATTCCCTGGACCCCGAGCAACCGGGGCGGGCGGAATGGGCAGAACTCTTTAGTTTCTTTCAGCAATGTTTTATAGTTTCCATTATACATTCTTTCATTTCTTTCATTAAGGCTTTTATTTTCTTTTTAGCTATAGTGAATGAGATTGATTTTCTCATTTCTTCTGCAGTTTGTTTGTCTTTGATATATAGAAAAGCTACTGATTTTTGTATGTTGATTTTGTAGCCTGCTACTTTGCTGAAATTGTTTATTAATTTGTGTAGTTTCTTGGTGGAGTCATGTAGATCTCTTGAGTATAGAAACATATCATTTTCAAATAGGGATAATTTGACTTTTCCTTACCTATCTGTATCCCTTTTATCTCCTTCTCTTGCCTCATTCCTCTAGCTAGGACTTCAGTTACAAAATAAATGGAGGAGTATTTTGAGCAGGAGTGGTAACCCTCCTTGTCTCATTCCTGATCTAAGTTGGAATGCTTCAGTGTTTTCCTGATTTAGAATAATGCTTGCTTTAGGTTTGTTGTATACACCCTTTATCAAGTTGAGATAGGTCCCTTCCATTCCTATTTACTCCAAAACTTTTATTTTGAAAGGATATTGGATTTAAAAGGCCTTTCTGTATCTATTGAGAGGAACCTATGATTTTTGTTTTTGAGTCTATGAATTTTGATTTATGAATGTTAAACCATCTTTGCATTCCTGGTAAGAACCTAATTTGATCATGGTGTATGATCCTTTGGATATATTTTTGGATGTGCTTTGCTAGTCTTTCATTGAAGATTTTTGCATCTGTATTCATTAGTGAGATTGGCCTACAATTCTTTCTTTGATATGTCTCTGGCTTTGGAATCAAAGTTATATTGTTTTCATAGAAAGAGCTTGGTAGTATTCATTCTTTCTCTATTTTATGGAATAATTTGAGAAGTAGTGGTGTTAATTCTCCTCTGAAGGCCTGGCAGAATTCTGCCCTGAATCCATCTGATCCTGAGCTTTTTTTTAGTTGGAAGACTTTTAATTACTGTTTCAATTTCATCTCTTGTTATTGGCCTGTTTTAAGTATCTATTTCATCTAGAATCAATTTTTGTAGGTTGTATGTGTTTGGGAATTCATCCATTTCCTTTACATTGTCCAATTTAAGAGAGTATAAAATTTTAAAGTCTGTTCATATGATTCTCTGGATTTCTCCAGTATCTGTTGTAATTGCCCTCTTTTCATTTCTGATTTTGTGAATTTGAATATTCTATATTCTTCTTTTGGTTAGTGAAGCTAAGGGCTTGTCGATCTTGTTTATCTTTTCAAAAAACCAGCTCTTTGTTTCATTGATTTTTTTTTTGAACTGTCTTTTTTTCAGTTCCAATTCATTGATTTTTGTTTGGATCTTAGATATTTCTTCTCATGTGCTACTTTTAGAATTGGTTTTTGTTCTAAGGCTTTCAGATATAACATTAAGTCATTTAGTAGGGATCTTTTCTTTTTTTGTGATGTAGACATTTAGTGCTATAAACTATCTTCTTAGAAATGTTTTCAATGTGTCCCATAGATTTTCATAGATTGTATCTTTATTTTCGTTGGCTTCAAGGAAATTTTTAATTTCCTGTTTTATTTAATTTTTGACCCATCCCTCATTCAAAATGTTTTACTTAGCTCCATGAGTTTGTGTGATTTCTATTGTTTTCTTTGTTGTAGACATCTATCTTTATTTCATGATAATCAGATAGTATGCAGGGAATGATTTCAATTTTTCTGTATATATGGAGGTTTTGAGAATGTCCAATTCTCAAAGAAGCTGCTGAGTAGAATGTATATTCTTTAGTGTTTAGATAAAATGTTCTGTAGATATCTGTAAGGTCAATTTAATTCATGATTTCATTTAACTCCAATTTGTCTCTGTTTACTTTTTTGCCATTGACCTGTCCAATGATTTGAGTAGGGTATCGAAGTCTCTTACTACTACTGTGTTTGGGTTTATTAGTTGTTTTGACTCTTGTTAGTGTTTGTTCGATGAATTTGGGTGCTTCCATGTTTGGTGCACATATGTTTAAGACTGTAAAATCTTCTTGGGTGCTTCCATGTTTGGTGCACATATATTTAAGTCTGTAAGATCTTCTTGCATTTCCTTCTACTAGATGTAGGATCCATTTGCATATCAAATGATTTGCTTTATCTTGAAGTCTATTTTGTCTGATATTAAGATGGTAACTCCTGCTTATTTCCTTTTTCTGATTGCTTGGAGTGATTTTGACCATTCTTTTACCCTGAGAAAGTGTTTATCTTTCAAGGTGAGGTGTGTTTCTTGGAGGCAGAGAATTGATGGATCATGATGTTTGGTCCAAGATATAACTCTGTGTCTCTTGATTGGGGAGTTGAATTCATTGATATTTAAAATTATTATTGAAAGGTGTTTAATGGTTCCTGAAATTGTGTTGACCTTGTAGTGTTTGCCTTTTTTAGTCCTCCATTCAGCTCTTGTGTTGATATTGATATTTGCTCTTTTTTAGCTTCTTCGATGTGTTTATCCTCATCTATCTTGCATCTTGCTCAATTTCTTCCAGTATTCTCTGTAGCCCTGCCTTAGTGACCAGTCTTTTAGTTTGTTTTTGTCATGGAATATTTTTTTCTTTCATTTTTCTACTGTGACTGACAGTTTTGCTAGATATAATAATCTGGGTTGACATTTGTGTTCATTTAGAACTTGTATTGTGTCTCTTTGGGCTCTTCAATACCCATTTGTATTGAAAGTTCAGTTGTTATTTTGATGGGTTTATCTCTCTGTGTGACTTGTTTCTTTTGTCTCACAACTCTTAAGATCTTGTCTTTAATGTGTATATCATATGCTGTGGGGTGCTTCTTTTTTTGTCCTGAGTATTTGGTGTTCTGTATGCCTCTTGAATCAAGAAATTTTAGGTTAGGGAAATTTTCCTCATCCAACTTATCTCATTGATTATATATGGTGGATCTTCCTCTTGTGTGTCTGTTTCTGGGATTCCTTCTTGAGCCTTTTGATGATGTCCCAGAGTTCCTGTATGTTCCATTCAAATGCATTTTTCAGCTCTCAGTTTCTCTCATTGACTTGTGAACCTCTTCTATCTTATCTTCCAGTTCTGAGGCTCTGTCTTCTACATGATCATTTCTATTTTTGAGACTCTCTACTGAATTTTTTTATTACACTGTTTACATTTTTTCCAGTGTTGTTCCAGCATTGGTTTTTTCAGTGTTTATATGTTTGTAGATCACTTTGGTATTTTTTTAATTGCTTCTAGATCTGTTTTCAAGCTCTCTATTTTCATTCTATTTGTTTCTTGTTCATTTGTGTATTCCTGGATTTCTTTCCTGAGTTTGTCGTGTTCTTCTTGAAATGTGTCTAGGGATTTGTCTATGTTTTCTAAGAACTGTTCAGACATATTTATAATTGATCTTTGAAATTCATTGTCTTGATTATTGTTCTCTTGGATACCTTTCAGTGGGCTATCCTCTGTGTGATCTGAAGCCTTGGATTTGGTGATGTCGAGGGAGAAATTTTTTTCTTGGATTCTTGTGTTGCTTCTGTTTTTCATGCAAGATGTTGGCGTTTTTAGGATGAATAGATGTTCATTTTAATTTTATTTGTTTTTTGGAGGCCTTTTCTTTCTTTATTGCTTGAAGTCTGGTGATGTATGAAATTTTCTACTTGGACTTATTTCCTAAATGTTTGTGGTAATTCATAAAATGCTGCCCATGGTTATAAATCCTCCAGAAACTCCCTAGCATAACATTTCCTTTCTGTCTATTTTGCCCTTGGAACTCTTGCTAAATCTTTCCATATTTGTCTTTGAGTGATTCAAGTCTGCATACAGGGCCTAAATAATGACCATGTACTAAAAACTATGATAACCAAATAATTTGCATTTGAACTGTTTCAATTGGAAAAGACTTTAAAATAAGCAATGGAAGAGTCTTTACATTTTTAGCTTGTATGTCCTTGGGACATGAGAATGCATGGGCATATTGTGAGTGCTGTGAAAGAGAGAAACTGAGTGATATAAGGATCATGTTTCTTTAAGACATAATAAAAAATAAATAATAAAAATTTTAAAAGTTTGCATAATATGAGGCAATATGAGGAAAATCAGTCCCTCATGGATATATAGCATGCCTTACGTGATCCATTAAAGATATTAGGTTATTTCCAGCTCAGATTCTCATGAATGTCGGTACCTAGTCATAATACATAAATTATAGACGTTATTATAAGAACTGGGTATAGTATTTGATGCCCACTTCACTTGGCCAGATAGAATTGTACTCATAGGAAAGCTGACAAAGCGATTGATTCAGCAAAGATCACAGAATTGGCATGGAACTTTTTGAGCTTTGCTGGGATTTATGGGGTTCTGTGCTCTTTATGAAACAGAAGAATTTCTGGTATATCTGAGAACTTTGACTGTCATGTCAGTGCAGTTCTTAAGTGAAAAAGCAATCCAAGAAGAATGAGAGAGGGACCAAGAGGACAAAGGAGTTTGTTTGGGTCACTCAAAGGCAAGTATGGCAAGATTTATGTTAAATTGGAATTCCCAGGGGAAAAATTTAAACATTTAAATGCTATTCTAAGTAGCTTTTAGGAGGTTTCAAAGACTAAGCAGCAGTTCATAGAAGACATAAGTGATAAACATTACAGATGAAAAAGATTAAACTTGTCCTTGGTGGACAATTATTTCCCCAAGATACAATATATAACATATTATAGATATTGGAGATTATTCACCTGGTGTGGTGAACTATTCAGGTGTGGATGATGGCAAGGCAAATTCAATGGTTCTGACCCAGAGCCTGTCAGAACTGAGAACCAGCTCAAGCAATTGACGTAGTAGACTCTGGTAGTTTCCTTGGACTTGAGCCAGGCTGAGGAGAACAAGCCAACTTATATGAGACATCACAGTGATGAGATGCACAGCAACCTTACAGTGGTAGTTACAGGATAAGAAGACAAATGGCTCACAGAAAATGACTGTGAAAATAGAGGGCCTGATGGGTTATTTTCATCTATACATGCTGCAATATCCAACATTGCTTTTGATGAAGTAATTGGAGAAGTGATATGATTGTTTTGAGCTATGCTGAACCTTGCTGTTTCTTCTTGGTATTTCTTTAGTCAAGGAGATACTTGAGTAAGATCATCTGATACTCATGTCTAATGGATGGTGAATGGTCTTCAAGGATCCTGCCAACCTTTTGTAAAAAAGTTATATGTGAACTAAAAACAACATTTACAGAATTTGAATGAAGCCACTTTGTATAAAAGGGAAAAAACATTTTCAGAAGTATTTAAGAATTTTCAATAAAAATTACAATATCATAAGTGTGCTACCTGTGTACAAATTGTTGGCCAAAGAGAACCACAAGGCCCCACAAAGTACAAAGACTTGTAAAATGTCTGGAAATACCAAAACTGGTGTGAGAGTGAGATAGGTCAGAAGATCTAGCTAATTTTCCTGTCTCCACTCAATATATTTCTAAAGGAGTTCTGGGACTACAGAAAGGAAACATCACACATGGCTTTTTATGTGGTTCTAGGGACCACACTCAGGTAGGCAGGATGGTGCAGCAAGTGCTTTTACCACTGGGTCATCTTCCTAATTGTTTTGTTGAGAGAGAGACTCTCATTATACAGCTCAGCCTGGCTTAGAATTTGTAATCCTCCTACCTCAGATCACAAGTATTAAGGTTATAAGTATGGCTGCCTCTCCCATGTATCAAAAAATCTTTTAATATCAATTCTTCCTGTTTTGATATAATCTCATTCTTGATACATTGTTTTCCTTCAGTATTCAATATTTTTATTCCAGAGATTTGGTTGAATAATATTTATCTTTATTAATTTGTATCTGATTAATACTAATATAATGTATTTGCAGTAAAGTTAGTAGATGTGTTCCAGAGAGTAAGAGCTGTCATGTACATCTCAAATAGTCTTCTGTGTAAAAGTCTTATAAAAATTAGAATTTTTCACGATTTATTTTTCTCTGTAAATGGAAGTTAGATATCACACGTCTTAGAGAATGCTTTTAAATTTTCAAAGACTTGATAAGTTTACTGATATTTTTCTTCTTGATTCTTTATTCTTTTGCATTATGGTAAAAGATGTAGCATTAATGAGCTCTTTAAACCCAAGTGAATGTCTTCTAGAGGGACAGACAGAAAGTTTGGCTTTCTTCCCCATGAGAGAATTTCTCTCAGGACTCATTGCAAGTGTAACTATTTTAACCCATGGAAAGGTACAGTTGGCCAAAACATAGAACATGAGATGTGTAGAATTTTTTTTACTCTTTGACCACATTTATAAATCTGAGTCCTGATATAGAGTAACAAAATGCATTGTGTGTTCCAGACAAACATTCCTGACGAGCCTTAAAGGTCTGTTTATTTCATGTTTTTTGTTTCTGTGGCAGTGAACTTCAGCTCATATTAATAGTGTTTATAGGGATCAGAAAAACCATTCATATGTAAAAATGCTTTATATGTAACTTGGCTATTCTATTTAATTCTTGGTTTGCATTTTTTCAATATTTTTACATAAAATTGGGAGCACATTAATATAAAATGTGAATTTAGGGAAAAAAGTTTGTGGTTAGTAAACCCTCCAGAAGCATTTTTAATAATCCATATGCCTTCTAAAATCAAATGTTCAATAGTTCTGTTGATCTCCTATTATTCAAGAAAGTAGATGACTGGCCTGTAACAAATTAACTATAATATAGTTCCCATTCACTTTAAAAACATGTCAAAATTACCAAAAGCATAGCATGAACAATAAAAAATTGAGTCACTTTATGTTTATAGTTTAGTTGATTCATCATGATTATGTTTATTATATGTAAATTATTTAATTCGTTGTTGGCCTTTTCATTATGTGACAGATTATTGAATAGTTATGTGTGTCCAATCTCACAATTCTACAAAATGTCTTTTGAATCTAATTTTTAGTGACTTAGCTTCCTAATTCACAATATTGCAGTAAAAACTTCTCAATCTTCCTCTGCACAAGTTAAAATTAATAAAATTCTAGCATTCTTAATGAATAGTTTTACCTTACTTTTTATTTATGATTATCTTCAGATTGTTCTGTTTACCTTTGAGGTTTATAATACGAACCTATCTCAATATTTACAACTAGCTATATTTCTAAAAAGAAAGAAATATTTGTGTTTGTGATTTTACAATCATTTGCTTGCATTTGTATTTTCAAAAAGAGACAGGGAAGGAAGAAGGAAGAAAAGGGCAGTAGACAAGCAGAAAAGTTGGCTGAAAGGAAAAATGACTTGTGATCCTTCTCATATACATAAGACAGATATAGAAATATGTTTCTTTTTCTATGGTAAAAAGAAACATAAATATACATTTAAAATTTAAAAAGACAGTCAGAAGCAACTATGTCTCATTCAAAAATTGTGTTTATATCTTCAGTAGATTATATCCTGTGAAATACATTTTAATGTTTATGATAACCATGTTCTCCTAAAAGAGATAAATATATAATGGTAGGAAATCGATCTAAAACTGAAGCTTCATCATCAGGCTATTTTTATAAAAATTTGTTTCCCAACAAAATACTTAAAAGGGTGATCTGTATTATTTGCAGATAACATTATCAGGAGAGTTTTACGATTTAAATGGAACTCTTCACTAGAAAGATGAAGGAACAGGAATACATTTTTATGTGTTTCATTGTTTTATTGAACCGTGGGAATGATAAACACAATAACATCTCTTCAGATAATAAATTCAAACTGATTATCCAGTTGCCTTTACTAAAATGAGTATTCTGGTCACTTATTGTCTTTTTTTCTCTCATTTGAGTATTCTTCCAAATTTAGCAAAGCACAAGTTATGAACAGTGAGCTGAGTAGAAATTACTCAGAGGTGACCGAGTTCATCCTGTTGGGATTCAGAACCCCTCCGCAGTTACAGGTCCTCTTATTCTTTGTATTTTTGATGATCTACATGGTCACTGTAGTGGGAAATGTCAGCATGATCATTGTAATTAAGATGGACTCCAGACTGCAAACCCCCATGTACTTCTTCCTCAGAAACTTGTCTTATTTGGACTTCTGCTACTCCACAGTCATTGCTCCCAAAACATTAAGTAACTTCTTGACTGATGAAAAGAAAATTTCATACAATGAGTGTGCTGCCCAGTTTTTCTTCTTTGCCTTGTGTGTCACAGTTGAAGCCCTTCTTCTTGCTGTGATGGCATTTGATCGATTCTCAGCCATTTGTTCTCCTCTCCTTTACCATGTGCAAATGTCTCAGAATGTCTGTGTTCAGCTGGTGACTGGATCCTACATATGTGGATGCATTAATGCCATGATACAAACAGGATTCACCTTCAGCTTGCGCTTCTGTGGAGAAAACAGGTTGGATCATTTTTTCTGTGACGTCTCCGCTCTCATCAAGATCTCCTGTGTTGACACTTTTGTGAATGAGCTTGTACTCTTTATTGTCTCTGCTCTCATCATCATTTTGACCACAACAATCATTTTGATTTCCTATGCATACATCCTCTCCACTGTCCTGAAGATCCCCTCCACCCATGGCAGGAGTAAGACCTTCTCCACCTGTGGCTCTCATGTAGCCGTGGTGAGTTTATTCTATGGAACTGTCTTTTTCATGTATGCCCAGCCTGGGGCCATCTCCTCACCAGAGAAAAGCAAGATCGTGGCTGTGTTCTACACTCTTGTAATACCAATGCTGAACCCTCTAATATACAGTCTGAGAAACAGAGATGTGAAAGATGCTGTGAAAAGAATATTATGTGGGAAATGGTTCTCTCAGTGACATTAATGAAGCCACTCTAATATAAGCATTTTTCCCTAAGAGTAGAAGTAACTCTGCTTCTTGTAAAATTATAATATGTCAAAGATATTTTATCTACTCCACCAAATATTGCATGTTTTATGAGAATAAGTCTTATAATGTATGTATATGCATCTTTATTTGTTTAGAATATAGTAACATATGTTCTCATTTTGTAATGTGGTAATTATATTTCTACTTTTATTTTGACTAAGAGGTAAATATTAGGAGTTTTTACTATATTGTAGCTAAAATATCTTGTCTCTATTATTCTTTATCGTCCTAACATGGAGAAATACATTGTGTTGACAGTATAATTAATGTCTACACAAAACACTTTTGAGTTTAATGTTTCTTAGGGATCCAGGTTCACATTCTGGAGATTTTAATCCTTGTAGTCATCATGACTGTAAAAATGGGCCCCACAGTGTATCATTCAAGAAGTAATTCCTCACACACAAAGAATTGTGGCAAAATGTCTATTAAGATTTGCTTTCCGTTGCTTGCATTAATACAAAGTTTTTCATTCTGCAATAATTAAAACAAATGCATAAAGACCATAAAAAGTGCTTTAAATTAATTTTTATCAACATGCTTATCTGAGGAAATTAAAACTTTGGAAGCTGAAGTAACTTGGTGGAGTGAAACTTAACAGCAGAAGGACTCCAGACCTTAGTGTATCACATGCCTTAGAAAAATCCATTAATGTGTGGTGTTCTTGGAATTTCACACATTTGCTCCTTCCCTCACAATTGGTGTAATAATATTTTGTTTCTATTGATTTTAATGTTTAAATAAATTTTTGTATTGAGAATATTATTGCCTGGATGTGAAATATCCCCCCTGCCCTCTAAAGTTCTCATATGACAAAGGTCTCATATGACAAAGGCTCAGCCTCATCTGGGGACACAATTGAGAAGTGATTCGATCATGAGCATGCTAACTTCATCATGCAGTACTCCACTGATGTGTTGCAAATTCAATGTTTTATAATAAGTAGGATCTTGTCACCAAAGACATGATTTTGAAGATTGTTTCTTGTACCAAAGCTCTTCCTCTGTTTCTCTCTGCTTCCTTTTTCACAGGAGATGAACATTCTACTTTGCCACATTCTGTCATCATTATCATAGAAAGCAATGGAGAAAGGTAGCTCTGGATGGCATCTCTGAAATCATGAGCCAAAAGAATTCTCCCCCATTTTAATTTGCTTCTGTCAGTTATTTTGCCACAGCAACAGAAATGTGACTAACTCAAAATCATTTTAACATTTGCATGTGGGTTATTTACTGGTCACTTAAATGTATTATGCATACTCACCCACTCAAAGTCAGATATTTAAAGTTAATGTCTTTATTAAACTTTAATTTAGATATTTAGGAAAGTCTTTTTCTATATGATCAAGGGGATCTTTACTTAAGTTTTTTTTCTTTTACCATTATTCTCCATTTTCTCTCAGATAGAATTGCAGCCATTCCAACACAATGTTAATGTTTATGGTAGAATTGCATGCTTGTTCCATGATAGGATTTATTGCCTGAAAGACCCACATCTTTTAAAAAAAAGTTTAGCATTGATGAATCCTTTAGTGAACTTTATACTTATTTTTAAAATTATTCTCTATCAGGAAGAATTATATCTAGGACATTGTTAAATTACTTATGATGATATGACTTAATTTTGCTTTTGATCATAAGTGGTCTATGTTTAAGTTCCTGTATTACAACTAAACCCTTGAGTAGTCTTAGGGTCAAATAGAGATCCTTTCTTGGGGTCTTCTCCAAGATCTTTGTGGTTATAGTGGATATTATAGAAATTTCCCCTTGGATGTCATTTTGAAGATTTAGTATTTAGGTTGCACTAATAAGGGAAAATATACAACATCTGTCTTTCTGTGTCTGGGATACTTCATTCAGTATAACTTCTTCCAACTCCATCAATTTACCAGCATACTTTATGAATTCATTTTTCTTGACAGCTGAATAGTATTCCATTGTGTATATGTATCATATTTCCATTATCCATTCATCTACTGTTTTGCATTTAAGCTGATTCCATGTCTTTGGTATTGTTAACAGAGTTGTAATGAACATGGATTCATGTGTCTCTATAGTAAGATGAAGCATTCATTAAGTAAGGTGGTATGTCTTAATAAGGAGAGAGAGAGAGAGAGAGAGAGAGAGAGAGAGAGAGAGAGAGAAGAGACAAGTGGTTTAGGGGAAAAAGATAGATCAAGGACCTAACCCAGTAGTGAACACTGTAAACCGCTACAACTATGGTAAGAAGAATCTAGGGGAGTAACAGAGGTATGTAAGACCCACTGGAAAGCAATTATTCTCTAAATTCCTTAAGGTCAGGGGAATCATGCCTGATACTATAAACATATCCAAATAACAGAGGAAGGGAAGTAAGTAGACAGGAACAGATATCCTAATGTTAACTATAAAAAATTGATAATGAAACACTATCTTAAAACTCCTTTTTTTTAAACCCTTACATAAGAAAAGATCTCAGAGCTCAACCAAATTGCACCCTATTACAATGGAAGACTAGTGAGGCAGAAAACCATATCAGGTGACAGCAAAAGCAAAGAATATTGAGGAACCTGGAATACTCAGCCCTAATCACTCCATCAAATTATTATTCACCAGCAAGACTCAAGGAACCTTGTGGAAGAGGGAGCAGCAAGATTGCAAGAGCCTAAAGGTGAGGAGAAGTACTTCTGACCAACACATGTTGTACCCAGAAAGTCACTGTGATGAGAACTTCTACCACCAGTTCTACACAATGGCCAACTTATCAACATTCCCCCAAGTACTAACTAGGATCTTAGAAGAAACAAATGCTCTCAGAGAGTGTCTCAGAGGCAGGTGCTAAAAAAGGGAAGCGGAACCTCTCCACCTATGAGGTTAGCCCCATAAAATTCAACAGAAATCTGACTTCCATACCAACACAGATACCTCAAAGGGAGTCCTGTGATACACACAAGGTGAGAGATAGGGTTGGGGTATGTGTGTGTGTGGGACGGAGCAGAATTGATGAAGGAAGAAGAGGAGGGTGGCAGAAAGGTGTGTGGATAGGAAGGATGGGAGAAGAGGGAGATGGATGGGGGTGAGCAAAGACAACTCAGTTTGTTTGTAAATAAATAAAGAAAAACTCTCAAAACTTAAATGTAAATTTAGCAATTAACAAAATGCTTAGGTGTAAAAACTATGTACTAGCAACAGAAATTTCAAAGTAAAATAAATATTGACACCATTTATGATATCAAAATAAAAATACATAGCTATTTCTTACATCAACAACGTTCTGTTGGGTGGGGTGGCTTGAAGAGGGGTAACTTGTTACACTACAGAGGCCTGAACCCACACAGGAGTAGACAAGCCAGAGTGAACCCTAAAGTCCATAGAAGCATACAGGCAGAAGAGTGGGATGGAACAATGAAGGGAAAGGAGGGAATGGAGGGAGGAAGTAAGGAAGGAAGCTGGAATGAATATTCATTATGGTTGTAGAAGTAGGAAAAAAATTCAAACAGGGGAGAGAAGTGACAGTAATAAGTGAGTTAAGAAAGTTGGAACCATGAAAGGAATTTGTCAAATAAGCAATATAGCTGAGAGAGAAATGTGCAAATATCAAAAGTGGGAGGTGAATTCTGTGGCAGTGGCTGGAATGTATATCACCAAAATAGAACCATTGTTTTCAACATTAACAATGAACCTACATTGACCTAAGTGATGGTATATATAAATATTTGTGTATCTATGAATATATATGTGAGTATATTTGCATGTATAAACACTTACTTTGTAGTAGTCACATAACAAGTGACAATCATGCCTATTACCTATATCTTGATTTCTTTTTTAAATTCTTTATTTATTAAGAATTTCTAAAATTTTTTTACAAACAAAATGAGTAGTTGTCCATATCCCCTCCCATCCTCCCCTCTTCTCTTCCACCTTTCCTCCCTCCCTTCCCCAATCCATCCCTGTCCCTCCTGTCCTCATGACTCTCTGTTTGTGTGAATCACATGACTCCCTTCAAGTTGTCTGTACTAATAGAGGACCAGGACTCTGTGGCAGTAAAAATGGTCCTTCAGAGGGTAAACACTGTGGGGATATTCCCTGGACCTGTCTAGCATCTGCCCCTATAATTCACATTGTGTGTAGTGATTTCTCCTAAGATCTTTGCTGGTCCTAGAGGGAATATTGATGTCAGTCATTGTGTAGATCTAGTGGGGGTAGATATCATTGCAATGGCCTCCTGAGTGCAGAACCCTGTCCTGACTCAAGTGACCTTGCTTGTAGTGTAGCTCCCCACCTTTAGACTCTTACAATCTTATTGCTCCTGTCCTCCATAAGGTTTTCTGAGCCTTAGGATTGTAAGAGATGTGGATGGCCTGATTAAAAATGAACATTTTGAGGTCACCAAAACTCTGCACTCTGGTCAGTTATAGTTTTCTATGTCACTATTCTTCTATTTGATAGGCTGCATCTTGGTTCAGTAATGTTTGTTTCTTATCCATGGATATAATGAGAGGTGTTTAGGCGGTAGTTTACTATTAGGTTTTTATAGTTAATACCTGATAATAATAATCTAATAATAATATAATACTAAATAATAATATAATACTATAATAAAATAATAATATGATCCTCTCTAGTGTCTCTTTTCTTGCTTTGCGCTGTTAATTGGAAGGTTGACTATACTGGGCACATGTTCTATGGCATTGGGAGATCAGCAGGAAATTGGTAACCTGATGATTAATTTCACTTCTTACTATATCCTGTTTTTGTCCTTCTCTATCTTGTAAACCTTTTCTTTCATAGATGTCTTATTCATCTATTTGCCCATGTTCATTTGTCTTGACTCTATTGGAATCTTCCTCTATACTTTTGACCTATGTTCCTTTGTTGTTTGTAGATGTTAAAGCTTCTGCTTGATATATCATTCTGAGGGTTTAGTGCTAGATTCCACTCATAAAGAACATACCTTTCTGTGTCAAGGGTACTTTGTTCAATATAAATTCTTCTAGTTCCATCCATTTACCAGAAATTTAATTAACTCATTTTTTTGACACCTGAATGATATTCTATTGTCCGGACCCACCCACTTCTCATTCCATAGCATGTTGCTTAGCTGCCATGAGTTTGTGTGTGTTTTTTTAGTTGTTTATTTTGTTATGAATGTATAGCTTTGTTCTGTGGCTATTAGATAGGATATAAGATGTACTTTCAATATTCCTGTATTTGTGGAGGCTTGCTGGGTATATTGTATGTGGTCTCTTTTGGAGAAAGGTCCTTGGACTACTGAAAAGAGTCTGCTGTAGAATGGAATTTTTAGTACATGTTAGTCAAGTTTTCTGGTTTGATTTAGTTCTAATGTGTCTGTCTTCAGATTTTTGGCCTCTTTACCTGTCTATCAGTGAGAGTGTGTTGTTGAAATCCCCTACCATTATCATACTTTGGTTGATTTGTTGTTTTATGAGTTGTAATTCTTGTGGGTGAGCCTATGTTTTGTGTTTACATGTTGAAATTGTGGATTCTTGATGGATTGTTCCTTTAACAAGTATATATTATCTTTCTGTGTCTCTTATGATTTGTCAGGTATTAGGGTGGTTACGCCACTATAGCACACAAGGGATCCCTTCAAGTTGTGAAAAGGACCAAATTCAAATCAAAGATAAGCAAAGTAAAGAATGGGTCTTGATATATCTTCTTGGGTATCAGAAAGCAGAGAGTAGTATAGGATGAAATGAAATATCGAAAAGATACAGTAAGTAATTCAAAGAAACTCACACTAGAAAATCTGGAATATTCAAGCATCAGAATAAGCGATCATAATAATTTTTAAATAAAGTAGGAATCTATGAGTCTGTAAGTAAACAAATTATTCAAAATCAGATAATTGAAATACACAATTTCAAAGTATGTAATAAAATGCTTCCTAATATAAGCAGAAAAGGGGTAACTACAGAGGAAAAGATATTGTTAGAATTTATTTTATTTTTATTTTTGAGTATGTGTTTATATGTGTGTATTAGCATACACATATCACAGCATATATACGGAAGTGAGGGTACAGCTCTCAGGAGTCTGTTTTCTCTGCCTGTGGGCTCCAGGGATCATACTCAAATCATTTGGCTTGCATAGCAAGTACTTTTACTTACTGCAACAACTACTCTGAATGTTGCTGGCAAATTTACAACTAAAAACCTTATAAGGGAACAAAGAGGTTTTATTCTGGATGATAACTGTCCAGTTACAATTCTTATCCAGCTTGGCAAGAAAGCCCACTTCAACACCAGGGACCAAGAGAAGTGGTTACACCATATCCACAGGACTGCCAAGAGAGGGAAAATCCTTAATTGACAGATCAGTATGTTTGGAAAACTATATCCTATATAAGGATGCCAACATCCTTAACTACATTACTTTATCTTATTCACCTTTCCAAAGACTAGCTCTACGCATGATGGGCTGGATCTTCCTCATCAACTAGACAATTTCCTGTAGACTTTTTTGTGGCCTAACTCAATCACTGATTCTTTAAAATATGTCCAGAACTTGAAGCCTCAACCATCAAGTTGACACCTGGATCTAATAGTGACACTGAGTCACCTCACTAGCCCATCATCAGTCCTAAACACCTCCAGTTACAGAAGAACTGTAAATTGTGTACTACTTGCGAACATAAAGTGAATAATCCCTACCATGTGATAATGAAGCCAAAAGTAAACACTCAGATCTACTGTAAGTGAGCATCACAAAAACACAGTTTGAGGGCTGTGCTGCAAGACAAGTGATGTGAAAATATGACATATCAGGAACAAAAGTTAAAAAAAGGATCAATAAAGGAAAGAATGAGAAATAGTCACATGCAAAAAGATATTGTTGCAGAAAGAGAGAGAGAGAAGGGAGACAAAGGGAGGGTAGGAGAGGAAGCAGGGCAGAGCTACTAAACCTAGAGGTGCACCTGCTGTGACTCCAGCAAGTTTCTAACTCTTAAAGGTGGCACAACCTTCCCAACTATTAACACCAGATGAGGAGTCAAATAGATGAGCTTGTGGGAAATGGGGACAACTCACATTCAAACCGTGATAGAGTAGTAAGTACAAGAGTACTTTCAATTTGAATTTTAACCTTCAATTTGACTATTCCTTTAGTCTTAATCCCAGGGATAAAATAATTGATGAGTTCAGAATTTTTGTGCAGATAGCAAAAGAAAAATTTTGTGTCTAAGGACTTAAAGGAATCTATGTAGGAGAAATACAGACTGAAAACATCTAGAAGAAGATAAAAACATCTAGAAGAAGATAACCATTGTGTTAGTGACATATGCATTTTTTATTTAAAAATTTATTTAGTGTGAGGCAGTATCTAAGTTGTATAAATTGTATGTATATTTGTATTTTCAAAACACTATATCCCATTCTAGAAAAAAAAAAAAAAAACAACAACAAACCATAAGTCAGAACATCAGAGACTCTACATTAATCGCCAGGAACCAGGCCAGCCTAATCTCTCCCCATCCTAAAGCTCAGGGAAATTTATGGAAGTGGGGGCTGTAAGATTGTAAGAGCCTAAAGATGGGGAGAAGCAGCGATATGCAAGATACTCCACACAAGTTAGGGATGAAGTAACCATAATAGGACTTTGCATGACCTGTGCAAGGACCAACATATCATTGACTCCCCCAAAATCTATCTTGGATCACAGGCACTAGGATCCTTAGAGGCAAGCAATTAACATCTACCATAGTGTTTCTATACTAAAGGGGAACACAAGAAAGAGCTCTAGGCAATACTGCTGAGTTCTTGATGTGGGGGTCCTGGGGATCGCAGCCTTGTCCTACAGGCCAGTCCAGCGGGTCCTCCACAAGGGGGATTGGGGAAAGGTGAGTGCGCTGTCGCCTGCTCCCAGCCTTCCTTCCTGAGGACGATCAGATGCAACAGGGAGTCTAGTCAAGCAGGAACGCATTTATTGCACGTCCATAGCCATCTTACAAAGGGAGAAACTGCAAGGGGAATTTCAGTGTGGGGAAACGGGCAACCAATCATCTTAAAGGTCAAACCAGCACTCAGGCTGTATGTAGTGAGATTTCTTCAAAACATCCTGAGCTACACCCCCTCTTGTCTTCCTCCATCAAAACATCTTTGTCTAAGCTTGCCAGACTACCAAGATCACCTAGACAAAGGTCCCCATATATCCCCCTTTTTGTTTTGTAATGAGGTGGGCTGAAAGGGTTGTTCCTTGAGCAAACCCCACAAGTTCTACCCATATCCTTTAAGCCTTCTCTGATGATCCATGAGCATAGTATCAAGTATGTCCAACATCCCATAAGTTCCAGCGTGATCTTCTGTTGTTGTCCTGTTTGGGTTGGTCTTTTCACTTAGGCAAGTTGGCATCAGTGCCAGGCATGGCAGCAGGTAGCTTGAGGAAGTTGCACGCGGCCCATACAGACAATATAGGCCTGACTTGTCCATTTTTTCTATATATCTATCCCTTTTGACAGCCAGCGGGAGTCAGAGTGCTTTTTTGCTCTAACTTTGTTGACCCTGCCTCAGAGGGGGTCCAGCATAATGGACTATGCCTGGTTTAGGTTGGACACCACCCTCATGTGGAGCTTTACCCATCATTGACTGCTAGCCCTGGAAGGACCTTTCCTCTGGAAGGCATGCCCAGATATGTGGATAGTAGATTGGACCAAGGCCTCATGAATCTGTAGTCCAAGCTTGAATCGCATCTCGGAGGGGGGCATGGCATGGATGTTCAAGGGCAATAAATGTCTGTAGCATGGTCTCGTTGATGGAGCGCTGCTGAGAGATGTGCTGAGGAAACACTTATATAAAAAGAACAATTCTTTCTAGATGTTAGGTCAAATCCAGATCGACTCCACTTGGGTTTAGGTAAGGTATCAATCAGGCCATCATGAGTTAGGTCAGGGCTATGAGGATTATGTTTAGCATCTTCCCTGAGCACATAGTGGATAGTTTCTTGATAGAAGGTTTGGTAGATAGGCTTCCCCAGTGTTTTTGGAATCTTGATTCAAGTTTGTCCCTTCTGAAAATTTAAAATGTTGATGGTAAATAATGCCAACCCTAGCTGTTGGTGTGGGCTTACCCCTCTTTTTGTTTTAAACAAGGGCCATCATTTGTTTTAATTTGGTTAGGTATGGGGTCATCCAACAGTGGGGGGTGTATTTTTGGAATTCCAAAGACCTTCAAAGACCTTGAGACGCCCATCCCAGCATGGCTGTTCTAATCCTGTCTCATTTCCCCATATACCTATTTGAGGACTCAGACTGCTCAAGAAATGTAGGGCAATGATTGCTCTTGGTTACTTCCTGCTGAATTGGGATGATGGGAGTGAGAGCAGTCTGATGTCCTCATCTATGAAGTGTTGGGATGGTCTAGAGGTCTTTGACAGATGGCTTTAAGGTACCTCTAAAAAAGACAAAATACAGGTTAAACTTTTTAAATCATTAAATTAGAAGGTAAATGGGATAAACAAACTAAGCTCAGCAATCTTATTGTGGGTATAGGCAAGAGTTAGTAAAGAAAATCTGTTTCCTCACTTGGAATAGTCACTGTCTTTGTCTGGTGTAAAAACCAAGAGCTAAGCTACATACTGAAGACCTTTTTCCTCTGGTAGCTGTGAATCCCTATGATTACATTCTAAAACCTGTTCAAAACAATGTGAACTGCCTGGACAGAACAATCTGAATTAGTCCTCCTTTTTGGATTTTGAAAAGCAAAGTGAGACAAGTCTTTTTAAGATGATACATGTGGAGGACATTATTTCCTCACATGGAAAGTTCTATAGGTCTGTAAGCATTATCTTGTCTATAGGATAGGATCACTCCTTGGATCTAAATGAAAAGCCAATGTTGATTTGATTTGCTATTGGAGCTTGTCTGTCTAACACCTGCAGTTTTGCTGTTTTTCCAGGTTTAACTCCTTAAGTTTATCATTGTATTTTCTCTCTGTCAAGCATTGAATTTAACTCTACAGCATAAATTGTCTTTTTCGGGTCTGTAAGCCTTATAAAACATTCCTCCCACATTTTAAAGGTGTCCATTTTCCTTCCCTTCCAGGAGAAGGCTGTTCCAAGAGGTGAGCAAAGATTGGTTTAGTAGAATTTTTTTTTAAACCATGAAATCCAAGATCTAGAGAAACTCCCTAGCTGGCCTTGAGTCTGTTTCGAGCTGCAGCTGAGGCACCGCATCTGTTGGGTGGGGCCTCGGCTTCTCCTGAGAAGATCCTTGCGCAGGTTGTTGCAGGCCCTAGTCTTAGGGCCTTGAGAAGGTGGGATTTTTTTTTGAGTAAACAAATTCCTACTTAATCAAAACAGACAATTGAAATACATTTGAATATATGAAGCTTAATTTTTAATTTCTAATTTTTGAGGCTCAATGTCTTTTCTTTTATAGCATGGTAGAAGCATAACACATAACATTTTCTTTTAACCATCATCTCTAATTTTTAATCTTTTTATGAACCTAACCCTCCACAAACCTTTATAGCATACTTTAACATTCTTTTAAGTAACCAACTCATAAACCTCCTGTACACATTTTAATTTTTTAAGCAAGATTTTTTATCCCATAAACCTTCTTTTAAACCTCTTGCACATTTAAGTACCATACATATTTTCTTTTTCTTACTTGATGGTTTTCTGCTGTTTTCACATTAGTTATCCTGTGAGAAATATTCTTTAAAAGAGGCAGTAGACCTCATCTTAATAATCATTATATCCAAATTAAGTTTGTAAGATTGTAGCAGAACACAAGAGTACACCTGGAATTAGAAATCAGACTTGTCCTCAAGGAAGGGAGCTCATACATACCAGGAGAATGAAGAAATTTCAATGAATTTCTCAGAAATCAATTTTTCTTTCTGGCTGCTAGATATGTTAGTATTACACATGGGAAAACAAATTTTTACAGGAATTACAAAAGTGGTGTTATTAGATCCTAGGTAAAAACATAATACCACCTTTTGTGAAGCTTCATAAAAATCAAGATAACTCCCTTCACCCACTCCGCCACCCAGGACGCATGCGGTCCAGCCGGGCATCATCTAGACCTAGGTAAGCTCCGACCCCCCCACCCCCAGGACCCCAGGCAGCCTAAGGGACCCAGCTCCTCCCGCCATCCAGCTGGAGCTAGGCAGGGCGTGGGAGGAGGACACCCCCTCTGCACCCAGGCCCCGCCCCAGGTATCCCCAGGTTAAATAGCGCTCCCCGCCGATGCCCCCATCCTCCCTTCCCCCACTCCGCCGCCCGGGACGTATGCAGTCCAGCCGGGCCTCACCGCGACCTAGCTAAGCTCCGTCCCTGCCCACCCCCAGAACCCCAGGCCAAATAATTCAGTTTAGTGAAAAACGCACAGAAATTGAAAGAAGATCTTAAGAGTTAAAACGACAATGCCAAACTCAAAGTGCAAATCCATGAGAAACAACACTCAAGTAAACAAATCTCCCACTGAAGGAATTAATCGCATAATGTTAGACTCCAACCAGAACAAACCCATGGAAAATGGCCAAGAAAGCCTGACCCATGATAACGACTTTCGAAATATGATCATTACCATGTTCAATACTGTGAAAGAGGAAATCCGGGAGAAATTAAATAATCGAATCAATCGCTTTGAAGAGGAACACAACAGACACTTGGAGGAGTTGAGAAAAACAGTGCAAGAAACAAAAACTGGCATAGAGCAGTGAAAACAGACTCGAGCAGAGTTTAAAACTGAGCTACAAGACAAGTTATCTTCAACCCAGAACTCCACAGAGAGTCTTATCAGCAGAACTAACGAAGCAGAAAACAGAATTTCAGACCTTGAAGATAAAGTGGGAGTATTAACCAGCTCAATGAAAGAGGTCGTTAAAGCCAAAAAGATACTTGAGAGAAATATCTAGGAGATATGGGACACCCTGAAAAAGCCTAACATGCGTATTCATGGAATACCAGAGCAAGAATCTCAAAATACCACCCCTGAGGAAATTTTTCAAATGATCATCAAGGAAAACTTTCCTCATCTAAAAAAAGAGAGGCCCATCCATATACAAGAGGCATTCCGCACCCCAAAGAGATATGACCAAAACAGAAGCTCACCACCCAAATAATAGTTAAAACACTCCACATTCAAGATAAAAAACTGGTGCTGAGAGCTTCAAGGGAGAAAAAACAAGTCACTTTTAAAGGTAAACCTATTAAAATAACAAATGACTTCTCAGTCGAAACAGTAAAAGCAAGAAGAGCTTGGAGAGACATACTTCAAGTATTGAATGAGCAAAAATGTCAACCCAGGCTGATTTACCCTGCAAAACTATCAGTCATGATCGAGGGAGAAAGAAAAATCTTCCAGCACAAAGACAACTTGAAGGGATACATGTCCACCAAACCAGGCCTTCAAAAAATGCTAGAAATGATACTCAAGCGTGAAAAAAAAAAAAAAACAACAAAAAAAACCCAGGCATATCCAGGAGAACAGAAGGCTATAAGTATAACACCATTAAAAGTGAAGCAATATACTTATAAAAAATACTAAACATAATAAATGTCTGGAATTAAAAATAGTTTCTCCATTATAACACTAAATGTTAATGGAATTAACATACCGATCAAGAGACACAGATTACAACCTTGGATTAAAAATCACAATCCATCAGTCTGCTGCCTGCAGGAAACCCATCTAACCACAAAAGATAGGCATGCCTTAAAAACAAAAGGCTGGTCAATAATTCTACAAACTAATGGAAGCAGAAAACAGGCAGGGGCAGCCATTATGATATCAGACAAAGCGGAGTTCAAACCAAAGAAAATCATAAGGGACATGGATGGATACTACATTTTAGTCACAGCTACAATTTACCAGGAAGACTTCACAATACTGAACATATATGCACCCAATGCAGGCCCCTCCACATTCATTAAGAAAACCCTACAGTGTCTAAAGCAAGAAATCAACCCCCAAACGATAATTCTTGGGGACTTCAAAACCGCCCTCTCAACATGGGATAGATCAACAGGTCAAAAGTTTAACAGAGACACTTTGGAACTTAATCAAACCCTTAAAGAAATGGACCTTACAGATCTCTATGGAACTTTTCACCCACGCACCAAAGAATACACATTTTTCTCAGCAGCACACAGAACAGTCTCCAAAATAGATCACATATTGGGCCACAAAACGAATCTACACATATACAAAACAGTTGAAATTCTAACCTGTGCCCTATCAGACCACCACGGCCTAAAGCTGGACATCCACAACACAACAAAAGACAGAAAATAAACTAACTCCTGGATACTTAACAATATGATGCTGAATGAGAACTGGATTCAGGAAGAAATTAAAAAGGAAATTCAAGATTTCCTGAAAGTGAATGATAATGAAAATACAACTTACCAAAATCTCTGGGACACAATGAAAGCTGTTCTAAGAGGTAAGTTCATAGCTCTTACTGCCTACATCAAAAAAAATGGAAACATCAGAAATAAACAACTTAACAATTGCTCTAGTTAGAGAAACTAGAGCAATCTGATCCCAAAAGTAGTAGAAGAGAGATTAGCAAAATAAGGGGAGAAATATCTGAAATCGAGATTAAGAAAATGATAGAAAAAAATCAACCATTCAAAAAGCTGGTTCTTTGAAAAAATCAATAAGATTGATACACCTCTAGCTAAATTAACCAAAAGCAAGAGAGAGAAAACCCAAATTAACAAAATTAGAAATGAACATGGAGTTATCACTACTGATACCCAAGATATCCAGAGAATTATAACATCATATTTCAAAAACTTATACTCTGTGAAGTTTGACAACACAAAAGAGATGGATGAATTTCTAAGTAAACACAACTTACCTAAATTGAATCAGGAAGTTGTGAATTATTTAAATAGTCCTATAACATATAAGGAAATTGAGGAAGTAATCTTGAATCTTCCCACCAAAAAATGTCCTGGACCAGATGGATTCAGCACAGAGTTCTACCAGACATTTAAGGAGTTAATAACACCAATACTCCTTAAACTGTTCCATCAAATAGCAAAGGAAGGAACACTACCAAATTCCTTCTATGAAGCTAATATTGTCTTAATCTCAAAACCTAATAAAGATTCACTTAAAAAAAGAAAACTATAGGCCGATCTCTCTGAGGAACACAGACACAAAGATTCTCAACAAAGTTTTAGCAAATCAGATTCAAAAACATATCAAAAAGATCATTCATGGGGACCAAGTAGGCTTCATCCCTGGGACACAAGGTTGGTTCAACATACGCAAATCAATAAATGTAATTCATCATGTAAACCAGTCCAAAGTCCAAGACCACATGATACTCTCGATAGATGCAGAAAAAGCTTTTGACAAGATCCAAGAGCCTTTTATGATCAAAACGCTAGAGACAGTAGGAATGGAAGGAACCTTTATCAATATAATAAAAGCTGTGTACAATAAGCCCACAGCAAGGATTATGCTCAATGGGGAACAATTGGAAGCATTCCCACTTCGATTGGGAACTAGACAAGGCTGTCCACTCTCACCACTTCTATTCAATATTGTACTTGAAGTTTTAGCCGAAGTCATAAGACAAGAAAGGGACATAAGAGGGATTCAAATCAGCAAGGAAGAAGTCAAGCTATCTCTATTTGCGGATGACATGATCTTATACCTGAGGGATCCCAAAAACTCCACCAGGAAGCTCCTGGAACTAATTGGGAAGTTCAGCAGGGTGGCAGTATACAAAATAAATGTGCAAAAATCAGAGGCCTTCCTATATGCCCAGAATGAAAGAAGTGAAAAAGCCTTGAGAGAAACAATCCCATTTACTATATCCCCTAAAAAAATGAAATACCTTGGTATAAACCTAACCAAGGAGGTAAAAGACCTTTACAATGAAAACTTTAAAACCATATGTAGTCCCTAATAGGTGGCTCCTAGTACCAAACCCACCCAGCCCAACTAGAGACACTCAAAGAAAAATCTCTGTAATACCTACAGTAATTGCAAGGATTATGAACAGGAGGGATGGGGTAGGAGGGCCACACCAGAAACAAGGAGAAAGGGGACCATTTACAGTAAAAATAGGCCTCCATCAAGGACTGCAAGTAAGTAATGTGACACCTGGTTAAGTTCACAGACGTTCGTTCCTGATCATTTACAACTAAGGGGGTATGATCTCATCAGAAGGGGATGGCATATAATCTGGCAGATAAAAAGTAACCATTTTGCAAATGGGTGATTGACCCCTCCCTCACTGAGGTTTCCTACTTTTATTACACCTACCCTTGAATGTGCTCTTATAATAAGACTCCAGTTTAACAGCTTTTTGTCTCTGGCCAGGGGGTGACATACAGTGCCCAGCAGGATGGAGTGAAGGGCATTGCAGGAGCAGCAAAACTGTAAAAGAAAATCAACAAACTACAATCCAGAACTTCAGAGACTCTATATCAACCACCTAGAACTAGGCCAGACTAATCTCTCCCCATCCTGAAGCTCAGGGAAATTTGCGGAAGAGGGGGCGTTCAGAGTGTAAGAGCAAAAGGATGGGAGGAGCAATGATTTGCAAGATACTCCACACAAGTTAGGGCCAAAGCAATCATAATTGGACTTTGCATGCCCTGCGCAATGTCCAACACGCTATTGACCTCACAACGTCTGGCACCTGCTGAAGGCACCTTGGAGGCAAGGGACTGGGAGCCACAGTAGTGTTCCTATGCTTAAGGGGAACATGGGAAAGGGTTCAGGGAAATGCCACTGGGTCCTTGTACGTCATCATAGAGGAGGGCCCAGAGGAGAGTCAGGGATGCACATTAAAGGACTCTCTGGGAATTGGGGCGCGAGGCACTGGGGGATGGGGAAAAAGGGCGAGAAGAGGGAGAGCAGGGGGTTCAGGGGGAGGAGGAGGGAGGGAGGAGGAGGGAGGGAGGAGGAGGGAGGGAGGAGGAGGGAGGGAGGAGGAGGGAGGGAGGGAACCGGTGTACCTATTAAGTTTGTATGAGCGGAAATAATAATAAAAATGTTAAAAAATCAAGATAAAACAAAATATTTTAGTTAGTATGTACTCAGGGCTTTTAATGTTATCAAAATGATTCATTTTTAAGTGTGCACATGCATTTAAATTGGGCGTGCCAAATAATGAACAGAGTCAAAAGGAAAATGTGATCATAAGCAGGCAATGAAATCTGAAGTGGCCACAGCTGTTATTTTGAAACAGAATACACACATTTTATAGGAAATCCAGATAACCAAGCAAGTCAGAACTTTTTAAAGTAACCCTTTATCATCACAGGAAAAGTACAAAGAACAACAGACAGTTTTTATGGTCCCACCAGTTCAGGGAGTAGAAGCTTTCTTGAAACACACATCATTTGGCCTAGAAATTAGGTCATTCATCAGAACAGAGGGTGGTAAATTTCCCTTTGTTTATCTCAACATTAAAATTTTGGGTTCTTTCCCTAATGTCTTTTTACAAGTTCTTAGCAATAGGTATAAGAGACTAGAAACAGTGTGTCCCATTGTTTCATCTGTCTGAGTCCACACGAAAGACAATACAAAGTTAATGTAGACAAACACAAACAGAGGCAGCTCCCACCTGCCTGCACAAAGCCCTCCTAAGCAGGGACTGAGGCATTTGTAGTCTTCCTCAGTCCCCCAAGTTCCCCACTCTAGTCTGCCCACGGGCAGATTCGGGAGGTTTTTGTGAGGGCGTATGGGCATTGTTCTGCCACTAGGCCCCTCCTTTTCTCTCTGCAGCATTTGCGGTGAAACCACCTCCCAAAGCTTTAAAGCCTTGGAATCAGAGATTTCCAAGCCCCTGTTTTAAAGCATGTATCTCAGTGCCTTGAGCGCTGGGTCTTCAGACTTAGTAATTGTATTACCATCTCTTAGGGTCTCACTCACCTCAAAGACCACTTGGCCCCGATTGAATTCTTCAACACTCCACAAACTCTTCGTGCCCCATGTTGGGCGCCAGATGTGGGGGGACCCCGCCGATTACAACTCCGTCCTGCAGGCTGGTCCGGTGGGTCCTTCACAAGGGGGATGGGGGAAAGGTGAGTGCACTGTCTGCCCACTCCCAGTCCTCCTTCCCGAGGACAATCAGATGGAACAGGGAGTCTAGTCAAGCGGGAACTCATTTATTGCAAGTCCATAGCCATCTTATAAAGGCAGAAACTGCAAGGGGAATTCCAGGGTGGGGAAATGGGCAACCAATCATCTTAATGGTCAAGCCAGCACTCAGGCTGTATGTAGTGAGATTTCTTCAAAACATCCTGAGCTACACTCCCCTCTTGTCTTCCTCCATCAAAACATCTTTGTCTAAGCTCAAAACATCCTGAGAATGGGGGATGAAGCAGGGGGATCCAGGGAGGGGTGGCGAGAGGGAGGGGAATGGGGTACCTATTAAGTTTGTATGAGTGGAAAAAATACACTATAAATAAAAAAAAACAAAAAAACACTATATCCATCCTAATATTCATTTACATGACTGTTATCTCATTATTTTCCATCCAGTCAATATTTGGAAATAGGTAAAGAAAATCTGTAACATGAAATAGAGGACACATCCTCCCTGTTTCTACTAAGAGAAAAGTAATGCTATGATGTTTATATATTTTAGTTCCTTCCTTGATCAAATTTCAAACCAAATTATTTTAGAAAATGTCCAATCTCTCTCCAAAGAGTTCCTTGTGTATTATCCCCACATGCTTTATGAATATTTTCAACTGGACAAACTTAACACAAAGCAAAAAGATCATCCTGTACTTTAGTGTCACTGAAAGATGGGATTCTCTGATTTTAAAAATGGAAGGACTTTACTTTTTATTTTCAATTGAGATTTATTTTATACATCGAATGGATTCCAAGGATCTTAATTTAGGAACTTAATGGGTTGGAGAAATGGATCAATGAATCAAAGAACTTGAGTTTGGATTCCTAGATCCTATGTGAAATGTCAGGTGGATGTGATAATCTACCTGTAATTCCAACATCAGAAAATGTAGACTGGGAATGTTAGTGTAGTCCTACAAGTAGCTCAGGGTTTAAGTAGACACCCAGTCTTAAAATAAAAAAGTGCAAGAGTATTTGAGGATGATATCAATTTCAGGCTCCCACATACATATACATTCACATGCACTTGAACATGTATACATGTGCCTAAAAACATATATACATATATACATACATATTTGCCTCCATGTCAGAATAGTTCATAAGCAGTCTAATGAAAGTAATCCACATTACCTTTAAAACTAAACTAATTCTGACAAACAAGCCAAAGGTCTTCCCATTGGGATTTACTATTCATAAGCTATTTGGAGTCAGTAATTAATTTTGGAGCATTTTCAAGATCTTTTTTGGCTTGTTGTCTTACAAATGTGACTACACGGCTACATTTTTCACTATTATTGTCATTTCTACCATAGTGTTCACTATAAATTAAATCCTATGTGGAGAGAATCATGTTTATTAAGGAAGAGACACACAAATCTCTTGAGCATGTTAATACATAGACACTATTTTAATGAGATCAAATGAATTTTTGAATCATAGAAAAGACAAACATCCCATTTCAGAAAATTTGAATAGCTCATTTAAATATGAATGCAAGCTTGTTCTAGAAATGTTAGAGTGAAGCTAAGAATGAAGGAAGAAAGAAATTTAATTCATTCACCAAATGTCTAGAATAAACAAAAAGGAACAAAGAATAACTAATAAATCATTTATATTTAGATGTCTGGTTATCATTTAGCAGTTATTAAGTGAGAATTATCTCTCTTTTATTTGACATTGGGAAATTATCTCTTGACAAATAATTGTCCTCAAATTATAGCCTTATAATATATTAGACTATTACTGATTATATAAATTAAACTTCAAAATTGCATGTTAGTATTTAAATGTAGAGAACAGAATTAGCTAAGGGATTATGCTGATGATGTCATAAATATTCTTTAAAATCCTATCAAAATTATAATAGGATTTAAAAAATCAGATTCAATTATTACTCCTTAAATATCTGCACCTATACATTGGATTAAATATATACAAATGTATTTGTAAAATTACCTTTAAAATTATAGTATAATATAGTAAAATACAGTAATCAATTTTATCAACATCATAATATGAAAGCACACTTTAGTCATTCAGCTTTACAAATAGTTCTTAATTCAAGTGAAAAGATTGTGCCACTGAATGAGATACTAATCAAACTTCTCTGACTCCAAAAGGAATATACTATTAAGATAATACTAAGGTAAAGTAACTTATAGTGATTTGGGTAAAGACAATGAACATAGGCATAATTCAAGATTTTCAGGGCTTATCCCTTTCTTTTACATAGTAGAGATTTAGCAGATACTTTTTCTGATTGAGGAATGTTTTTAGGTAATTCATATAGACTTCACAGTCTAAATGAAGTATACACATTGATAATCTCATTTCAACTACTCAAGGACTTCTCAAAGTCTGGTTCTAATTATACAGCAGGGACTTAAACATGGGCTCTGTATGACTGGAAGAAAAATTCAAAACCATTATAATAAATAATTTAGCACTTTATTGGATATAATTATGCCAAAGTAAGAATAAATTAAAAAATCTGAAGTTCACTGAAGCATAATTTAGTGCTAATTAAAACACTAAAAATATATGGGCATTTCAGACAATCAATCTTGTTATGAAATAAGCATATGACTCCATTATAAGGACAAAAATAGAGTTGGAATGGTTCGATCACTATTTTATAAGAATTACGTAGTGATGGAAAAGAACTTGATCACATAGACGAAAACTTCCATAATATCTAAACTAAAATTAAATAAGGTATTAAAATTAAATGATTTTGAGTGGGTAGATATATTATATATACACATTTACACATGTACATACATATATATAAATACCTTTAAATGACCAATAAATGTACCCATGTGCAAATGTTATGATTTTGAGTTGCTCACATTTTTGTTACTGTGGCAAGACCACCAGTGTAATAGTGGCATGAGTATCAAGGAGACAACCAATAGCTTTCTGATTGTATTGAAGACCCACTTGTCAGAATAGTACACATCTCTGTTACTGTAAACTAGAACAAGAATCTAAATAAAGGGAAGGAAATAGAACAATAGGGAAGACAGCCAATAAACCTATACGTAGGAAGACAGCACATCAAACTACTCTGTAGGTAGCTGTTATTACACCCATAGAATGGAAACTCACAGTGGAAACCTTTGTGTCCAAAGCTGATGATGTGAAGGGAAATGTACATATCAGTGGGGTGTCCTAAAGAGAGGCAACTTGATATACCACAGAGGCCTGAGCCCCCACAGAAGTAGACAAGCCAGAGTGAACCCTAGGGTCTATAGAAGCATACAGGTGGAAAGGTGGGAGGGAGTAAGAGGGAATGGTAAAGGGAAGGGAGTGAATGAAAGGGATGGGGAAGGGAAGGAAGCTGATATGAATACTCAGTATGCTTGTAAAAGTAGAAAAATAAATTAAAAGAATAACTGACAGAAACAAGTTAAAATGGGGAAGATCTGTTTTGCGTAGGGATTCAAGAGTATTATCCGGTTAGTTTCCATTATTTCTAGCATGATGATGGTAAGATGTGACAAAGGAGAATGTTCATCTTGTGTGAGTAAAGAAACAGAAAGGAATAGAGAAAAGGACTCTTCAAAACCATATCCCTGGTGACCCACACCAGACCCCACCTCTTGTAGAACATTGAGCTAAGGAGTCATTGTGGAGCACTCTATTGATGACATTAGCATGCTCATAATCCAATCACTTCTCAATTGTTCTCCCAGATGGGGTCAAGTTTTTGTCATATGATATCTTTCTGGGGGGCATTTCATATCTAGACCATAGTATGTCCAATACAAAAATTTCTTTGAAAACCAAAAAACAATAGAAACAAAGTAATATTTACACCAATTATGAGAGATAGTCAAATTTGCTAACTTTCAAGACCAATATTTAGGAACTGCTTTCTCTAGGGCATGTGACTATATGCGAGGCTTTGGAGTAATTTTTTAACTTCCAGAGATTTAACTTCCACAGATCAGAGTGCTGATATAAAACAATGTATGCCATGTATTCTGTGGTTCTTATGCATTGGCTTTAATTATTATAGAATGCAATATTTCATATTAATGTATGAATAGGGAAGCAAATCTTAGTAGATGTTTATGTCACAATTATATATGTCTAATTCCATCTTGAATGAAACTGCAAGGCCTGTTGAATTGTCATGATGATTCCAGTGACTAAAATCCTCAGAATGTAAATGTAGATCCATTGGAAATGTGAAACACTGAGCTCAAATGTGTCCTGTGTAAACTAACCTTCCAATTATGCCATCAAAACAAAGTGTTCTACCATGCTAGGAAGATAAAGGATATAGACAAGACATTTTATTGCTCAGTAAATAGTAACAACCTCAATTGTTTATTTCTTAGTCAAGATTAGAATAAAAAGATAATTACTACATTATAAAGTGAGAACATATGTATTATTATATTCTAAGTAAATAAAGCATGCACATACAGTACAAGAAATATTCTCATAAAACAGAATTTGATGATGTGGATAAAATATTACAACTTTACAAGAATCAAAGTAACTAAAACTATAAGAAAAAACTGCCTATATTACAGTGTCTTCATACATATCAATCAAAGGACCACTTTCCACATAATACTCTTTTCACGGCATCTTTCACATCTCTGTTTCTCAGACTGTATATTAGAGGGTTCAGCATTGGTATTACAAGAGTGTAGAACACAGCCACGATCTTGCTTTTCTCTGGTGAGGAGATGGCACCAGGCTGGGCATACATGAAGAACACACTTCCATAGAACAAACTTACTATGGCTACATGAGAACCACAGGTGGAGAAGGTCTTACTCCTGCCATGGGTGGAGGGGATCTTCAGGACAGTGGAGAGAATGCACGCATAGGAGATCAGAATGGCTGTTGTGGTGGAGATGATGATGAGAGCAGAGACAATAAAGAGTACAAGCTCATTCACAAAAGTGTCAACACAGGAGATCTTGATGAGAGCTGGGACATCACAGAAAAAGTGATCCAGCCTATTTTCTCCACAGAAATGCAAGCTGAAGGTGAATCCTGTTTGTATCATGGCATTGATGCATCCACAGATGTAGGATCCAGTCACCAGCTGAACACAGACATTCTGAGACATTTGCACATGGTAAAGGAGAGGAGAACAAATGGCTGAGAATCGATCAAATGCCATCACAGCAAGAAGAAAGCCTTCAGTTGTAACAAACAAAGCAAAAAAGAAAAACTGTGTAGCACACTCATTGTATGAAATTTTCTTTTCATCAGTCAAGAAGTTGGCTAAGGTTTTGGGAGCAATGACTGTGGAGTAGCAGAGATCTAAATAAGACAAGTTTCTGAGGAAGAAGTACATGGGGGTTTGCAGTCTGGAGTCCATCTTAATTACAATAATCATGCTGACATTGCCCACTACGGTGACCATGTAGATCATCAAGAACACTAAGAATAAGAGAACCTGTAACTGTGGAGGGGTTCTGAATCCCAACAGGATGAACTCGGTCATCTCTGAGTAATTCCTCCTCAGTTCATTCTTCATAGTTCATGTATTGGTAAAACTAAAGAAATACTGAAATAAAAAAAAGTGAGTGACCACAATACTCATCTTATCAAAGGTAACTCTATAACCAACTTGAATTTATCATGCAAAGAGAAATTATTATGTTTATCATATCATTCCCACAGTATAATAAAGCAATGAAACATGTAAAGTGGACTGCTGTCTTCCATATTCTTTCTAGCAAATATTTCTCTTGGACTGATAAATATCTTAAATATCTTTTAGATGACAGACAAAAACTTTGGCTTTCTTTCCTTGACAGAATTTGTCTCAGAACTCAATCTAGGTCTACCTGATATTTTAATCCATGGTAAATAGAATCAACTAAATACGGAACGTGAGATATCTAGAATTTTTGCACCATTTATCCATGCTAACAAGTAAAGTTTATAAATAATGAAGCTTGACTATGTATTTGTTTTCCTTTGGGGAAATCAAGGTTTCCAAGCAATGCTTAGCAATGTGGGCTTCAGTTGCCAAATTTCTTATTGATGTCATTATAAATTTACTGCCACTATAAATTTTTCTTCCATAGTGGAAGATATTTCTCACAGACATTATAACCTATTTCAGAAGTTGCAACATACTAAACCTCAGACTTAGAATGAAACACAGTTGCTTCTGATTGATGTTCTGTTTCTATTCTTAAAGAATATTTAAGTTATGTTTGCTATAGAACAATGTACTTTTGTTTTCTATCTTGTGTAAATGAGAAGGAAACCTTTAGATCTTGGAACAACTTCATGTTTTTACCTATTAACACAAATCCATATCTCCTTCATTATTTTGCTCCTTCAATGGCATAATTTCTTAGTGACAGAATTCATATTTTGACAAAGGCAGTTTTGTTTTTATTTTCTAAATCAAATCTTCCAGTCAGCCTTTTTGCTTGCCTGCCTTTATTTCCCCTTTTTTAGTCTGTCTCTCCCTTCCTCCTGCCATTTATCCTTTCTTTCTATTTTTTTCTTCTGCTGTCTCTCTTTGAACATACAAATGCAAGGGGAAAATACAAATTCACAGACATATATATTTCTTTCTTTTATAAATATGTTAATTATAAATAAGGCAATCGGATCTTATCATGAACATAAAAGGTAAACAGGGCAATTTGAAAATTACTACAAAGAAAAATGAAAGTAAGAAATGTTCATTAAATATGCATGAATTATATTAATTTTACTTATGCAATGGAAGGAGAAAGGAAGAAATTTTATTGAAATAAGAATTTGTAAACTATGTCATGAAAAATTCATTTTAAGTGTTATTTTTACAGTCATGAGATGAAGTATACAAATACCATTCAAAAATTTGTTATGTGATAGAAAAGGCAAACAATAAATAAAATAATTTATATACTGTACAATGAGTTTTAATATACATAAACTTAAATTTATTTACACATAATCACATAATTACAGTGAATAAATTAAATAAGTATATAAGTGACATAATTGTTATTGTTCTTGCTATGATTTCACTAATGTTGATATATTTTCAAGGTGGGTGGAGACGTATGACAGAATTAATTTTTTTCTATGTCAGATATCTGCTTTCTTGAAAACAATGAAAGATTAATAGAAATATTGACCAATTGATTTTAGAAGGTATAGGGATGCTTAAAGATAACTTTTGGAGGGTCTACTCACCATAAACCACATATTCTATAAATCCATATTTTACATTAACAGGTTCCCAGTTTTAAGCAAAAATATTGGAAAAAATCTAAGCAAAGGTGTGTAGAGAATAACCATGCTAAATATTTTAAGAACAAGTGTTGTTTCTTCTCTTAGGAAATACTATTAAATGTGAGCTGATGCTCACTGACATACAAACAAAAGCATGAAAAGAAGCAAACCTTTGCTCATCAGAAATGTTTTGAAAGGAACAAACTGCATTTTGTCATACTTCAGATCAGGACTCAGATTTACAAACATGGCTAAAGAGTGCAAAAATTCTACACATCTCATATTTTATGTTTTGGCCAACTTCACTTTTCCATGAGTTAAAATAGCAATCAGACTTGTAATGAGTCCTGAGAGAAATTCTCTCATGGGAAAGAAAGCCAAAGTTTTTGTCTGTAGATAAAGATTTTATAAGTAATGCATTTTGTGCCATAATGCAAAAGAGAAGAGAAACAGAAGAATATATTGTTATCAGTAAACTTACCAAGTCTTTGAAAGTTAAAAGAATTTTCTGAGGGACACGAAATCTAAACTCCACTTACAGAAGAAAAGAATACAAGGCTTACATGGAAGAATATTAAAGATGTTTATTGTTAATGAATGACAGCCCTTTACTCTTAGGGACACATTCATTACCTTAGAGAAAAGGTACTAAGGAGAATAAATATTTGTAGTGGCCTGTTAGACTAGTGACCATTGCCAATATCTGATATGAGCTTAACTTGATACAATAAGGAACCTCAGAAATTGCTGTTCTGAAATGTCTCAGTGACTGCATTCATTACAAAGTGTAGATATCCATACAGTGCCAAAGACAAATCAGAGCTTAGAAGTATTTACCATCCATCAGACAGGAGGAAGCTGGATGTGATTCAAAACTAAGAAACAACAAACTCTTTAGAACCACTGATGGAGAGGAGAGTTATCATATCTTGTCCCCAGAATTAGGAGAGCAGGCATGCATCCCTCAAATCTCTAACAAGACAAGGTATACGTTTGTTAACTAGTTCAAAAGATGTCATTATTTCTAAGAAACACTGGGAGAGGAAGATAGCATGTCCCCTATGAGTATTGTTCAACCAAATCTCAGGAATAAAAATGTTAAATATTGAAGGAAAACAATCTGTTGAAAGTGGGATTATATAAAAATAGGAAGAATTTTATTGAAAGGTCTTAGAGGGCATAGGGGAGACAACCCATACCTGTAACCGTAACACTTGGATTTGAAGTAGGAGGATTACAAATTCTAGGCCAGTGTATAAAATTAATATAGGTCTCAACAAAAAATAAACAAAAAACATGAAGAGGAAACGGTGGGTGAAAGTGCTTGCTGTACAAATCTGAAAATCTGAATTTGATCTGGAACCCACATAAAAACCCATTTGTGGTGGCTCCTATCTGTATAGGATCTCTAAGAGGTCCTATAGCAAGATGTGACATAGAGACAGGAGTATCAGTCAGAAGCTAGTGTATGCAGTTCATAAGCAGAAACCACAAGAGAAATAGCATTTAAAAATAGATGTATGTAAGGTTTTAAGACTTTCTAGTGACATTTGTGGTTTCATAAATTTTAGAAATTTCATTTTTGGATCTCTTTAATAACAGAATGATTAATTTTCTTGGGTCATTGCTATATTTGAATATTATAAACTATCTTGTAATATCAGGGCATTATTCTATAATGACATTCATCGGAAAGATCAGGGTACTAAGCCTTTCATCATACATATATACTGCATTTCAATTAAACAAACAAGAGCTTGTTCAGTCAAACAAACAAGAACAAGAAGATTTAAAATTTCATGAATTTTTAATTACGTATGGATGTCTTTTTGCTTGCCAATTTTTCATATCTACATTTTCTCAAATTTTTTTAAAGGATTTACATTTTTTTAGATTTTTTATTATTAAATTGTGCGTGTGTGTGTATGTGTGTGTGTGTTCCCGAATTCATAGGCTCTGTCCTACCAGGACCAGAATGCAGGGCAGAAGCATCTATACCTGGGGTCTAGGATCCAAACTCAGGACCTTCCTCCTGCAAGGCAGAGGCTTAACCCCTGAACCACCTCTCCAGCCCCATTTTCTCAAATTTGCATTAACACAATGCTGTACAGAGTAAGTTCCCTTTCCTTTGATAAGAAGTTAATAATTGCTGCTGACTTTAATGAATGAGAAAGTGCTTACATCTTTTCATTTATATATAACTGACCCAAGATGAGAGATTACAACTGTGTTTGTAAGTCATTCCTCCAATGGCCAGCTTTCCATTTTAATTCATCCCATGTTAATATAAAGATCATTTCAGCATTATGAGCCAGAAGAACAATAATTAAGCCTCAAAGTATATTGTCCTGATTAAAATACCATTTTCTTTTCTTATAATGGCCAAGCATTAATAAAAGTGCATTTTATTGGAGAGAAATCATGGGGTAGTTGCTGTTTGAAAGATATTGGAATAAGACTTCCCAGGTCTTTTCCTCTTGTAGAAGCACCATTCTCAACAACTACACATGAATAAAAATTTGTCAGAATAGTTATGAAAAGAAAGTCTCCAATTAATTTCTTTCCACTATAACATGATATTACAGATTGCATAATTTATAATTATTGCTCATAGTTCTAGCAGCTGAAAAGACTATTATCAAGGTGCTAACCTCTGATGAAGGACTTCTTCCATATTTCCATGGGAAAGGACAGTAATACAAGAGGCAGAGAGGGGATCTGAACTAGTGTTTTAATAATGCAATCTCAGTACCACTGAGGCAGTGGAACACTCATGGATTATTACCACCCATGGTCTGATCTCCTGACCTGTCTAACTCTCACACTTGTCTTGGTATCTCCAGACTTTGTGCCACCTTCATAATTTATGTAGCCTTGTGGTTCTATTTGGTCAACAATTTGTAGACGAGTAGTCCTTAGGCTTTAAATGTTTTCATTTGCACATATCTGATACAAGATGAGAGGTTAGAGTCATGTTTGTGTATCATTCCTCCAATGACCATCTTATTCAACATTTCATTCAGCTTTATGACTTTTGAAAGTGCTTTTTCCCACTCACAGGGTGTTTCCATTCACATTCCGTGATTGTTATTTTTACTTCCCTTTCACAAGAAACATTTTTACAAAGGGTGGGGAACATATGCCCAATACTATAAACCTGTTCAAAATAGACACTAGGCAGGAGAGTGGAACTAGGATCTAGTTCCTGATCTAAGCAGGAATGCTTCAAGCATTTCACCTTTGAGGATGATTTTTGCTATAGACTTGTTATATATATGACCTATTTTAACTTTTAAAAATAAGTGTACATTTTATTTATTTATTGTATACATTAATCATACAGAGCAATCATACAGATGATATTTTATGTATGTGTCTATTATTAGTCAGGATTCTCTAAGGAACAATGCAGGTTGAGTAGTCCAACAATGGCTGTCTGCATACTGGAGATTCTGAGAACACAGTCCATGAGGCTGATAGATTCAGCTGTCTGGTCTGGTGCTAAAGACCCACAGGAGTCCTGGAGAGCTGCTTGTCTTCAGTCCACATCCATGGCCCAGGAAGCTGGGTTCAGATTGCAGTCAAAGATGGTGGTGGCAGCAGAAGCAGCAACAACCACAGCCATAATGAGACAGATTGATGCATTCACCAGCAAGAAGCAAAACAGGCAAGCAAGCAGCGCTTTTTTTTTTTCAGAATACTTTCCCCCTCCATTAATCCTTCCTAGGCCTTTCCAGAGTCATGTCTTAGTTGATTCCAGATCCAATAATTATTCACAAAGAACTTAGATTATACTCACTGACCTATTACCCTCTTTTGTCTCCAGTCTTCCTTCCACTTTTTTCCCTAATAATTTCACTTTACTTCATGTCTTTTGTTTGTTTTGGTCATATCTGTTTGGGATGCAGAATGCCTCTTGCATTTGGATGGGCCTCTCGTTCTTTAGATGAGGGAAGTTTTCATTTATGATAATTTGAAAAATTTCCTCATGTGTGGTATTATGGGATTCTTGCTTTGGTATTCCATGAATGCGCATGTTAGGCTTCTTTAGGGTGTCCCATAACTCTTGAATATTCCTTTCAAGTATCTTTTTGGCTTTAACAACCTCTTCCACTGAGTTGGTTAATATTACCACTTTGTCTTAGAGGTCTGAAATTCTATTTTCTGCTTCATTGGTTCTGCTATGACTCTGTGGAGTTCTGGGTTGAAGATAACTTGTCTTTAGTTCAATTTAACTCTGCCTGAGGCTGTTTTAACTGCTCTATGCCTATTTTTGTTTCTTAAGCTGTTTTTATCAACTCCTCCAAGTGTCTGTTGTGTTCCTGTTCAAAGTGGTAGATGCAGTTATTTAACTCCTCCCGGATTTCCTCTTTCATAGTATTGATCACAGCAATGATCATGCTTTCAAGGTCGTTATCTTGGGCCTGGCTTTCTTGGCTATTTTCTGTGAATTTGTTCTGGTAGAATCTATCATTATGGGGTTCTTTTGGTAGGAGATTTGTATTCTTGGGTTTTGTTTCCCATTGATTCATGGTTGGACTTGGGCATTGTTGTTTGGTCTCTTAAGACTTTTCAGTTTCTGTGTGTTTTTGACTGAATTGATTGAGTTGGGATTTCTTTTTTTATTTTTTTTATTTTAACATTTTTTATTATTATTTCCACTCATACAAACTTAATAGGTAGACCAGTTCCCTCCCCCTCCTCCTCCTCCCGAACCCCCGCTCCCCCTTCCTCCCTCCCCATCTCCCAGTGCCTCCCCCCAATTCCCAGAGAGTCCTTTATTGTGTATGCCTAACTCTCCTCTTGGTCCTCCTTTCCGATGACATAAAAGGACCCAGTGGCATTTCCCTGAACCCTTTCCCGTGTTCCCCTTAAGCATAGGAACGCTACTGTGGCCATCAATCCCTTGCCTCCAAGGATCTTGGTGCTTTTAGCCGATGTTAGATTTTGTGAGGTCAATAGTGTGACGGACATGGCGTAGGGCATGCAAAGTCCTATTATGATTGCCTCAGCCCTATCTAGTGTGGAGATTCTTCAAATCATTGCTCCCCCCATCCTTTTGCTCTTACAATCTTACCACCCCCTCTTCCGCAGATGTCCCTGAGCTTCAGGATGGGTGGAGATTAGGCTGGCTTAGTTCTATGTGGATGATATAGAGTCTCTGAAGTTCTGGATTGTGGTTTGTTGATTTTTCTTTTGCAGTTTTGCTGCTCCTGCAATGCCCTTCACTCCATCCTGATGGGCACTGTATGTCACCCCCTGGTCAGAGACAAAAAACTGTTAAACTGGAGTCTTGTTATAATAGCACATTCAAGGGTAGATGTAATAAAAGCAGGAAACCTCGGTGAGGGAGGGATCAGTCACCCATTTGCAACATGATCTCTTTTCATCTGCCAGACTATATGCCCTCCACTTCTGGTGAGATCATACCCCCTCAGTTGTACATGGTCAGGAACGAACGTCTGTGAACTTAACCAGGTATCACATTACTTACTTGCATTCCTTGGAGGTCGATTTTCTCTGCTGTAACATGGTCCCCTCTCTCCTTGTGTCTGGTGTGGCTCTCCAACCCCATCCCTCTTGTTCACAATCCTTGCAATTACGGTATTACATAGATTTACCCTTGAGTGTCTCAATGTGGGCTGGGTGAGTTTGGTACTAGGAGCCACCTATTAGGGAGTACATACGGTGCTTAACTTTCTGGGATTGGGATACTTCACTTAATATAATTGTTTCTAATGACATCCATTTCCCAGCAAAGTCCAGTAATTCATCATTTTTGATGGCTGAGTAGTACTCCATTGTATAGATGTACCACCTTTTCCTTATCCACTCGTCAACTGTTGGACATTTAGGTTGATTCCATGACTTTGCTATTGTAAACAGTGCTGCTATGAACATAGTCGTGCTGGTGCTATCGAGGCGAACCTCTGCTGCATGGGGGGTTATTCCCAAAAGTGGAATAGCAGGGTCATATGGCATTTCAATCTTTAATTTCTTTAAGAATCTCCAGACGGATCGCCAGAGTGGCTGTATGAGTCTGCATTCCCACCAGCAATGTAGGAGAGTTCCCTTCTCTCCACATCCTCTCTAGCACTTGTTGTTGTTTGTATTGTGGATTTTTGCCATCCTGACTAGGGTGAGATGATATCTCAAGGAAGTTTTGATTTGCATTTCCCTGATGGCTAAAGAAGTGGAGCATTTTTTAAGATATTTGTTAGACATTTTAATTTCATCCCTGGTAAAATTTCTTTTAAGTTCCAGGGCCCATTTTTTAATTGGGCCATTGGTTTCCTTGGTGTTTAGTTTTCTAAGTTCTTTGTGCACTCTGGACAGTGGGGCTCTATCAGATATGTGGTTAGTGAAGATTTTCTCCCATTCTGTGGGTTGCCTTTGAGCTCGTGTTACAATCTCTTTATCTGAATAGAAGCTCTTTAATTTCACAAGATCCCAACTGTTGAGAGTTGGTAGCCGTGACTGTGCCATTGGATGTCCGTTTAGGAAATGTTGGCCTAGCCCAATCAGCTCAAGGGAGTTCCCTAACCGTTCAGTTATGATTTTTATAGTCTCTGACCTGATATCAAGGTCCTTGATCCATTTGGAATTAAGTCTTGTACATGGTGACAAGTACGGGTCCAGCTTTAATCTTCTGCATGTGGAGATCCAGTTTTTCCAGCACCATTTGTTGAAGATGCTGTTCTTTTTCCATTGGATTCTTTGGGCCCCTTTGTCAAAGATCAAATGGCTGTATTTTTGTGGGCTTATATCTGGGTCCTCAACCCTTATCCATTGATCTGTGTGTCTATTTTGGAGCCAGTACCAGGCTGTTTTTATAACTATGGATTTGTAGTATAGACTAAGGTTCGGTATGGTGATACCTCTAGCAGTGTTTTTGTTACTCAGGATTGTCTTTGCTATCCTGGGTCTTTTGTGCCTCCATATGAATTTTGAGATTATTTGGTCAAGTTCTTTAAAGAATTGCTTTGGGATTTTAATTGGTATAGCACTGAATTTGTATATTGCCTTAGGTAGGATGGTCATTTTTACGATGTTGATTCTGCCAATCCAGGAACATGGGAGGTCTTTCCACCTTCTGATGTCTTCAGCAATTTCTTTCTTTAGGGTTTTAAAGTTTTCATTGTAAAGGTCTTTTACTTCCTTGGTTAGGTTTATACCAAGGTATTTCATTTTTTTAGGGGCTATAGTAAATGGGATTGTTTCTCTCAAGGCTTTTTCACTTCTTTCATTCTGGGCATATAGGAAGGCCTCTGATTTTTGCACATTTATTTTGTATCCTGCCACCCTGCTGAACTTCTCAATTAGTTCCAGGAGCTTCCTGGTGGAGTTTTTGGATTCCCTCAGGTATAAGATCATGTCATCTGCAAATAGGGATAGCTTGACTTCTTCCTTGCCAATTTGAATCCCTTTTATGTCCCTTTCTTGTCTTATGGCTTCAGCTAAGACTTCAAGTACAATATTGAATAGAAATGGTGAGAGTGGACAGCCTTGTCTAGTTCCCAATCGAAGTGGGAATGCTTCCAATTGTTCTCCATTGAGCATAATCCTTGCTGTGGGCTTGTTGTATACAGCTTTTATTATATTGATAAAGGTTCCTTCCATTCCTACTGTCTCTAGCGTTTTGATCATAAAAGGCTATTGGATTTTGTCAAAGGCTTTTTCTGCATCTATCAAGAGTATCATGTGGTCTTGGACTTTGGACTGGTTTACATGATGAATTACATTTATTGATTTGCATATGTTGAACAAACCTTGCGTGCCGGGGATGAAGCCTACTTGGTCCCTGTGAATGATCTTTTTAATGTGTTTTTGAATCCGATTTGCTAAGACTTTGTTGAGAATCTTTGCGTCTGTGTTCATCAGGGAGATCAGACTATAGTTTTCTTTTTTAAGTGAATCTTTATTAGGTTTTGGGATTAAGACGATATTAGCTTCATAGAAGGAATTTGGTAGTGTTCCTTCCTTTGCTATTTGATGGAACAGTTTAAGGAGTATTGGTGTTATTGACTCCTTAAATGTCTGGTAGAATTCTGTGCTGGATCCATCTGGTCCAGGACATTTTTTGGTGGGAAGATTCAAGATTACTTCTTCAATTTCCTTATATGTTGTAGGGCCATTTAAGTAATTCACAACTTCCTGATCCAATTTAGGTAAGATGTGTTTACTTAGAAATTCATCCATCTCTTGTGTGTTGTCAAACTTCACTGAGTATAAGTTTTTGAAATATGATGTTATAATTCTCTGGATTTCTTGGGTATCAGTAGTGATTAGTCCATGTTCATTCTAATTTTGTTAATTTGGGTTTTCTCTCTCTTGCTTTTGGTTAATTTAGCTAGAGGTGTATCTATCTTAATGATTTTTTTCAAAGAACCAGCTTTTTGACTGGTTGATTTTTTTCTATCATTTTCTTAATCTCGATTTCAGATATTTCTCCCCTTATTTTGCTAATCTCCTCTCTTCTACTACTTTTGGGATCAGATTACTCAAGTTTCTCTAAAGCCTTAAGCTGCATCATTAAGTTATTTATTTCTGATGTTTCCATTTTTTTGATGTAGGCATTAAGAGCTATGAACTTACCTCTTAGGACAGCTTTCATTGTGTCCCAGAGATTTTGGTAAGTTGTATTTTCGTTATCGTTCACTTTCAGTAAATCTTGAATTTCCTTTTTAATTTCTTCCTGAATCCAGTTCTCAGTCAGCATCATATTGTTAAGTTTCCAGGAGTTAGTGTATTTTCTCTTGTTTGATGTATTGTGGATGTCCAGCTTTAGGCCGTGGTGGTCTGATAGGGCACAGGTTAGAATTTCAACTGTTTTGTATATGTGTAGATTCATTTTGTGGCCCAATATGTGATCTATTTTGGAGACTGTTCTGTGTGCTGCTGAGAAAAATGTGTATTCTTTGGTGCGTGGGTGAAAAGTTCGATAGAGATCTGTAAGGTCCATTTCTTTAAGGTTTTGATTAAGTTCCATAGTGTCTCTGTTAAGCTTTTGACCTGTTGACCTATCCCATGTTGAGAGGGCGGTGTTGAAGTCCCCAAGGATTATCGTTTGGAGGTTGATTTCTTGCTTTAGGCACTGTAGGGTTTTCTTAATGAATGTGGAGGGGCCCGTATTGGGTGCATAAATGTTCAGGATTGTGAAGTCTTCCTGGTGAATTGTACCTGTGACTAAAATGTAGTATCCATCTGTGTCTCTTATGATTTTCTTTGGTTTGAAGTCCGCTTTTTCTGAAAGCATAATTGCTACCCCTGCCTGTTTCCTGGTTCCATTAGCTTGTAAGATTTTGGACCAGCCTTTCATTCTTAGGATGTGCCTATCTTTTGTGGTGAAATGAGTTTCCTGAAGGCAGCAGATTGTTGGATTGTGGTTTTTAATCCAAGTTTGTAATCTGTGTCTCTTAATCGGTGAATTAATACCATTGACATTTAATTTTATAATGGAGAAATTATTTTTAATTCTGGACATTTTTTATATTTAGTAGATTTTGTAAGCATGTTGTTTGATATTTATATTTTGCTGGTATTATACTTCCCTTCTGTCCTCCTGGATATGCTTGTTCTTTTCTTCAAGCTTGAGTATCAGTTCCAGGATTTTTTGAAGGCCTGGTTTGGTAGACATGTATCCCTTCAAGTTGTCTTTGTGCTGGAAAACTTTTCTTTTTCCCTCAATCATGATAGATAGTTTTGCCAGGTATATCAGTCTGGGTTGGCATTTTTGCTCATTTAATACTTGAAGTATGTCTCTCCAAGCTCTTCTTGCTTTTACTGTTTCCATTGAGTAGTCATTTGTTATTCTAAAAGGTTTACCTTTAAAAGTGAGTTGCTTTTTTTTCTCTTGAAGCTCTCAGCACCTTTTCTTTGTCTTGAATGTGGAGTGTTTTGACTATTATTTGCCCTGGCGATTTTCTATTTTGGTCGTATCTGTTTGGAGTGTGAAATGCCTCTTGTATTTGGATAGGCCTCTCATTCTTTAATTGTGGGAAGTTTTCATTTATGATGAATTGAAATATTTCCTCAGGTGTGGTATTTTGGGATTCTTGTTCTTGTATTCCACAAATGCCCATGTTAGGCTTCTTCAGGGTGTCCCATATCTCTTGAATGTTCCTCTCCAGTATCTTTTTGGCTTTAACAATCTCTTCCATTGAGCTGGTTAATTCTCCCACTTTGTCTTCAAGATCTGAAATTCTATTTTCTGCCTCATTTGTTCTGCTGATAAGACTCTATGTTGAATTTTGGGTTGAAGATAACTTGTCTTTTAGTTCAATTTTAACTCTGCCTGAGACTGTTTTAATTGCTCCATACCTATTTTTGTTTCTTGAACTGTTTTTCTCAACTCCTCCAAGTGCCTGTTGTGTTCCTGTTCAAAGTGGTTGATATGGTTGTTTATCTCTTCTAGGATTTCCTCTTTCATAGTATTTATCATGGTAAGGATCATACTCTGAAAGTCATTATGTTGGGTCTGGCTTTCATGGCTATTTTCTGTGGATTTGTTCTGGTCGGAATCCCTCATTATGGGATTGATTCTTTCCGCAAGAGATTGGTCTTCTTGGGTTTTGTTTCTCGTGGATCTGCAGTTTGACTTGTACATTGTTGTTTTGTTTTTTAGGACCTTTCAGTTTCTGTGTTTTTCACTGAATCCACGTATTTAGTATTGTTACGCTTGCCAGTTATTACTAGTACTTGCCTTGGATTGGGTATGTTTATGTATTGTTATTATTATATCCTAGATGAGGCTACTAGGCTGTTAGTACGTCAGTTAAGTCAGGTTATGTTACCAGGGGGTGAATATTAGTTTGGTAGTGCACTTTTACGATTTAGTTTCTTGATGAAATGTGGGGGTGAGTGGTGTACTCACTGGAGTTGTATGTTGTGGGGTGGCTGTATGAGAAAGTTGATCTACAGCATTGATACTTAAAGGATCAGTAAGGTGAAAAGAAAAAGTTTACTTATCTTTGGGCTGGATAAGAAGAAACTCGCCCACATGATATAATGATTGTAGTGGAGTCCAGATGTATGGCCTGTGCTCCCTTTGTTCCTTAGAATTTTGCTTGGGTTTCCTTTGGGCTCTATTGAATTCTGAGTAGCAGTGTGTCTTCCGTGGACCACGTGCGTAGGTCCCCGGTGGGTCAGAGAGGCAGAGGGTCTGATGTTGATGGCAGAGTTCTTCACCTGTGATCTGGGAAGGTGGGCGCGGAGAGGGGCGGGACCCGGGGCAAAGCCCGCTGCGCAGCTTGGTGCTGCTGGCCGGTCGGCTCCCCGGTGGGGGGCGGGGCTGGGCTGGGCTCTTTCGCTCCCTGGCTCAATGGCAGAATTCTTCACCTAGGATCCAGGGGGGTGGCTAGGCACACGGGGCTGGAGGGTGCCAGGGGCTTGGGTCCGGGACAGAGCCCAGGCTAAGCTGTATTCGGCCTGGGTGCTCTCCTCCCGGACTGGTGGGGCTCCGGGGTGGTTGGGGGCTGGGCTGGGCGCTCTCTCTCTCCCTCTCTCACTCACTCACCTTTGGCGGGGGTGGGGCGGCGTGGTGGAGGGGGCTGGGGTCGACCGGGCCGGGGGCGCAGGCCAAGCCGCAGTCGGCCTGGGTGCTCGCCGCCGGGCTTGAGTTGGGATTTCTACTCTCGGGCAGTTACTGCTAGTGTTTGCCTTGGAGTTGGGTACGTTTGTCTGTTGTTATTGTTATTTCCTAGATGATGCTATTAGACTGCTACTACATCAATTAAGTCAGGTTTAGTAGACGGGGTGAATATTAGTATGATAGTGTACTTTTACGATTTAGTAACTTGGTGATATGTGAGGGTGTGTGGTATAGTTCCTGAAGTTGTGTATGTTTTGGGGGGGCTATATGGAAAAGTTAATCTACGGTGATTAATAATTGAAAGGAACAGGATGGTAAAAAGGAGGTTTACTTATTTTTGGGACAGATGTGAAGAGTCTCTTCCATGTGATCGGATGATTATAGAGGACTTCAGATGTATGGCCTTTGTCTCCTAGAGCTTTGCTTGATTTCCTTTGGATTCTGTTGAATTCTGAGGAGCAGTGTCTTCCCTGCACCACCAGCAAGGGTCCTGGATGGACCCGAGGGGCAGAGGGGCTGATGGTGATGGCAGAGCTCTTCACCTGGGATCTGGGGTGTGGCCCGCCTGTGTGTTTCTCAGGCTGGCTAGTGGGTGGAGCTGGGATGAGCGGGTGACCTGGGGGCTGGTGGAACTTACCTGGGAAGGAGGTCTGGGAGTGAGCGTCCTGTCCTGGGTGGCGGGAAGGGCAGAGGGCCATGTCTTTTGTTTGTGCTAAATAGTATTCCACCTTGAGTATATTTATAGATTATGTCTATTCATTGACTCTGTTCTTAGCAACTCTCCACACCTTGCCTCTGGCCCAGAGATAATGGGACCAAATGACCAGACTCAAATTTTTCAAGCTGTGAGCCATCATAAATGTTTCCTCTTTTTAAAAAATAATCCTTTCAGTGAATGGACACTTGTGAATTAACAATGAAATGAGTATAGGAGTGCAGACAGCTCTGAGGTATGCTGATTGCACCTAGTTGTGTATACACTCAGGAAGGGAATCCTGGACCATGCATGTTTTTTCATGAAGGATTTTCATGCTATTTCCATAATGGCTGTACTAATTTATATTACCACCAATAGTATATAAAGGCTTCCTTTTCTGACCTTTATTATATTGATATATGTTCCTTTCCTCCCTGTTTTCTCCAAGGCTTTCATCATGAAAGGGTGTTGAATTTTGTCAAAAACTTTTCCTGCAACTATTCAGAGGATCATATGGATTTGCTTTTGTATTATATTATGAGTGACATTTATTGATTTGTATATATTGAACAAGTTGTGTTTCTGGAAAAAAGTCCAACTTGGTCATTGTAGATGATTTTTTTTACTTTTTTTTGCCTAGTTATAAAAACTCATAGGTTTTCCCCTTCTTTTCCCTCCCCCTTTTTTCCTCCCTGTTGTTATGTAGTTGAATTTGATTTGCAAGTGTTTTTTTTGAGAATGTTCGAGTGGTATTTTTGTTGTTGTTGTTGTGTCTTTATTTGGTTTTGGTGTCAGTGTAATATTGTCTTCATGGAAAGAATTTGAAAGTGTTCTTTTTTGTAATAATTTGAGGAATAGTGGCATTAATTGTTCTTTAAATGTCTGGTAAAATTCTGTGCTGAATCCATCTAGTTCTGGGCTATTTTTGGTTGGGAGTTTGTAATAACATCTTTCATTTCATCACTTGTTACAGACTGTTCAGATAACTCAATTCATCTTGATTCAAAGTTGGTTGAGTATAAATTTTTGCAATATGTGTGATTCTTCACATTTCTTTGGTGTCAATTGGGATAGCTCTATTTTTATCTCTAATTTATTAATTTTGGTTGTCTATCTTTGGGTTTTGGTTAACTTGGCTAAAGGTGTATCAATCTTACTTTTTTTCAAAATACCAGTGTTTGGTTTGATTGATTAATTATTTACATTGTTTTAATTTTCTCAATTTCAGTTATTTCTCCCCTGATCTTACTAATCTTTGTTCCTCTGCTGCTTATTTCTATAAGAATTTAAGGTGCATTGTTAAGTTATTTACTTATGATGTTTCCATTTTTGATGTAGGCATTAATTGTTATTAACTTTCCTCTTAGGACTCATTTCACTGTCTCACAATTCTAGTATGTTGTGCTTTTATTATCTTTAAGCTTTAGGAAGCTTTGAATTTCCTTTTTTATTTCAACCTGGATTCATTCTTTATTCAGTAGCCTGTTGTTAACCCAAGAGTCTGTATACTTTCCATTGTTTACCTTGCTATATATGTCCAGCTTTATTCCATGGTGATCAGATAGATTATTTGTGGAGACTTGATTTGTGGTCCAGTCTATACAGTTCATGGGCTGTTGAAAAGAATGTTAACGTCTTGATATTAGGATGGAAAGTTCAGTAGATGTAGGACAGCTCCACTCAGTTTATGGCTTGATTTATTTTTAGTGTGTCTCTTTAGTTTGATCTCTCTATTAGTGAGAGTGGAGTTCTAGAATCCCCTACTATTTAGCGTTTTTGTGTTGACTTATTTTTACACAATGTAGTATTTGTTTAACTAATGTGGATGAGCCTATGTTTGGTGCATATATGTTTAGAACTGTGAAGTTTTCTTGTTTGAATGTTACTTCAACAAGTATAATATTTCTCTGTGTCTCTTTATGATTTGTTTTGTTTTAAAGTCTACTTTGTTAGATAGGCATATAGCCACTCCTCCTTATTTTCTAGTTCCACTTAACGTGGAGTATCTTGACCAGTCTTTCACCCTAAGACAGTATCTATCTTTCATGGTGAAATGTGTTTCTTGAAGGCAGCAAATTGATTTTAATCCATGTTGCTAGCCCCCATGTCTTGATGGAGGGCCTTGAATTCATTGATGTCTAAGATTATTATTATTATAGAAATTATTATTTAGAAATGTTTGTTGATTCTTTCCATTTTCTGAAATTTTTGGTTTTCAATGATTTGTTTTTTGCTTAATAGTTGTACTGGAATTATTTTTCCCTTCTGTCCTCTTGAGTGTGTTTATCATTTTCTTCATATTTGAGTATTTTTTAATAACAGTTTCTGCAGACCTGACTTGCTAGCATATAGACCTCCAACTTATTTTGATCTTGGAAACTGTTTCTTTCTCTTAGATATATCAACCTGGTTTGTCATTTGTGATCATTCATGACTTGAAATATTTCTATCCAAGCTCTTCTGACTTTTATTGCTTCCACTGTAAAGTCAACTGCTATTATGCTAGACTTGTTTTTGAATGTGATTGGTTTTTATCTTTTTTATCTTGAGTTTTATCTCTTGCATCTTTCAAAGCATTCTCTTCATCCTATATCTGCAGTGTTTCAACTATTATTGGCCATGGGGTGTTTCTGCTTTGGTCATATCTGGTTGGTGTGCAGTGTGCTTCTTGTATTTGAATGATGATTTCTCTCCTTAGGTGGATAAAATTTTCATATATGATGGTATGAAAATATATTCTGGAGTGTTGTCTTAGGTTTCTTGTTCTGGAATTCCATTAATATATGTTTGACTTCTTCATAGTGTACCATAACTCTTGAATATATATGTCTTAATATTAACTATAAATACCTGGTAGCAAGCTACCATCTAAGCACCTCTCATTATATCTTTAGATAAGAAAAGATCACAGCACTCACCCAAGATGCAGTCTATTGCAATGGAAAATTAGTGAGGCAGAAAAATACAACTGACCAGAGTTCAAGATATTGGCAACTCTAGAATACTCATCCTCAATCAGGCCATCCAAATTTCTCCTCATCCTAAGGCTCAGTGTCATGGTTTGAAATGTGAGTTGCCCCCAACAGGCTCATATGTTTGAATGTTTAGTTGTTTGGGAAGGTCATGGCACCTTTAAGAGGTGGAGCCATGCTGGAGGAAGGCAGTCACCTTAAGTTGATTGGCATCACCTTACTTCTGGAAGACATCTGCACTTGCGGTAGGCAGTTTTGAAATTCTCGGCCTCCTTGATGAACAAAACTTAAATTGCCTCCAGCTTCTGCCAGCCAGCAATGCATTTCCTGCCATAATAGATTGTATGTTCCCTTTAGAACCATAAGCTGAATAAATCTCCTTTAAGTTGCTTGACTGTGAGTAGTGTCTCACTAGTGACAAAAAAGAATAACCATTACATTCAATAAACTGTGTATAAAGGGGTTAGTAAGACTATAAGAGTGCAAATATAGTGAGGTGTACTTCCAGTCAGGACACTTCAGTCATGATAACATTGCTGCATTCATGAGCACACTGCAATAAGATCTACCCCTACCAGATCTACACAGTGGGTGGCTGACATATCAATATTCCCAGTGAGAATTCCAGGAAAATCCACATGCAATAGGAGCCTTAGGGGGAGGTGCCAGATAAGTGAAGGGAAGCATCCCCACCTGTGGGTTTACCTAGTGAAGGACCACATATACTGTCACAGAGACCAGGACCCTTACCAGTACAGGTACCCTCAAGAGACTCCTGTGATCTATACATGCAGGGAGACATGAGGGTTGGAGGGATAGGGAGTGATTGGTGACAGGAAGGGAGGGGGCAGAAAAGAACAGGGAAGGGAGGAGGTGATGTGAACAGACAGCAACAAACAATTTGAGATCCTGCCCAACTTTCTTCAAAAAAATTTCTTTATATAATCCTAATCCAGACAGAGTCTTATAGACTTGTAAAACATCTGGAAGGTCAACAGAAGCAAAAGTTAAGGAGTTTAAACAAAGACACTTTGTGTGGGTCTAAAAGAGTACTTACTTCCAGGAGCCATAAAATTATTGAATGAAAATCCTAGTACCAGGGATGTGCCATCTCTATTCAAGTTGTTTGTAATAGTAGCTCCTCAATCTCTTTACCATAATTTTGTTGCCATTATTGTTGGTTTTATACCAGAACTAGATGGTAAATCCCTGTTATTGAAAATACCATACACTTTTGGCTGTAAGAATTCATGATGGCACTAAGCTGAAAGCTCTTACCCTAATGAGTGACTTTTGCAATCAAAATCCTATGCAAGTTTTTTGGGAAAATTTATCACCAACAGTCATGTTTGGCTATGGACATTGCATACTACAATAGAAAATGTCAGGCAAGATGTGACTCTGGTACAAAGTGGCACAACTGAAATGGATGTAGATAACTGCTTTTTGGATTGATTTAAGGCCTGATCTAAAGAAGTGAATTCACTTATGGTATTATTTGATAAGACCCAGCAAGAAAGAAGTTAAAACTGTTTTGTTAAAAGACATGATGATTATTGCTGTTAAAAATGCTTTCTAAACATTTGTGTGAATCACCACAGATTATTGCCGTGGTCAGTCTTTGTAGGTTTTTTTTTTTTCTCAATGGGTAGTAATTACTGTAGAGATTCATTCTCAGAGTAAATGACTGTTGTCTCAGCACAGTGATTGCAAAAAGAAATTGGAAATCTACGTAAACCATTTTTAGCTTCAAGGTACATCCTTGAAGAGATGAGAAGAACATAAGAGCCAGAGGAAGAAGTGGAGTGTTGTGTAGCCATTCCCCATAAATTGAAAGCATCTATTCCTGAAGAAAGGTAGAAGGCTGATAACACTCAGAAAATTAGTGAAACTTACAAAGTTCAGAAGCCATGAAATTTATCAAACTTATGACATTCAGACAGTTGCAAGATTCACAAAGCCCATCATATAAAATTAGTTAATAATTGCTGGGAATAAAACTCTGCAAGAATGTAGATTTTGTGTCATTACCCATGCTGAGGTGGATTTTTAAATAATGCAAATGACTTGGACACATCATGTTCCTGTAAGTAAATCCTCACCCATGTTATTATAAGTAATCTCAATAAATTCATTGCTTTATCAAGGAGTGTTGGGTGGAATAATTCTTTAATACAATAACTGTGGTAAATATATGCTTGTTTATGTTTCCTGAAGAAGTTCATCAGTACAGATATGTCTTAAAATATGCTAAACTTCTTAAAGCTGGAAAGTAAAGGACAATAATTTATGGCACAATGCATTTGAAATTTTAAAATGCACTGATTAGATGACTGCATAATCAAATTCAGAAAAACTCCACTTCTATAATGATATCATGGAATTTTGTTGTGCATAATGTTAGAATCCAACCAGAACAAACCCATGGAAAATGGCCAAGAAAGCCTGACCCAGGATAACGACTTTCAAAATATGATCATTACCATGTTCAATACTATGAAAGAGGAAATCCGGGAGGAATTACATAATTGAATCAATCGCTTTGAAGAGGAACACAACAGACACTTGGAGGAGTTGAGAAAAACAGTGCAAGAAACAAAAACTGGCATAGAGCAGTGAAAACAGACTCAAGCAGAGTTTAAAACTGAGCTACAAGACAATTTATCTTCAGCCCAGAACTCCACAGAGAGTCTTATCAACAGAACTAAGGAAGCAGAAAACAGAATTTCAGACCTTGAAGATAAAGTGGGAGTACTAACCAGCTCAATGGAAGAGATTGTTAAAACCAAAAAGATACTTGAGAGAAATATCCAAGAGGTATGGGATACCCTGAAGAAGCCTAACATGCGTATTCATGGAATACCAGAGCAAGAATCTCAAAACATCACGCCTGAGGAAATTTTTAAGATCATCAAGGAAAACTTTCCTCATATAAAAAAAGAGAGTCCCATCCATATACAAGAGGCATTCCGTACCCCAAACAGATACGACCAAAATAGAAGCACACCACGGCAAATAATAGTTAAAACATTCCACATTCAAGATAAAGAACTGGTGCTGAGAGCTTCAAGGGAGAAAAAACAAGTCACTTTTAAACCTATTAAACCTATTAAAATAACAAATGACTTCTCAGTCGAAACAGTTTTAAAAGCAAGAAGAGCTTGGAGAGACATACTTCAAGTATTGAATGAGCAAAAATGTCAACCCAGGCTGATTTACCCTGCAAAACTATCTGTCATGACGAGGGAGAAAGAAAAATCTTCCAGCACAAAGACAACTTGAAGGGATACATGTCCACCAAACCAGGCCTTCAAAAAATGCTAGAAATGATACTCAAGCGTGAAGAAAAAAACAGCCATATCCAGGAGAACAGAAGGCAAATATAACACCATTAAAAGCGAAGCAATATACTTATAAAAACTACTAAACATGATAAATGTCTGGAATTAAAAATACTTTCTCCATTATAACACTAAATGTTAATGGAATTAATGCACCGATCAAGAGACACAGATTACAAATTTGGATTAAAAATCACAATCCATCAATCTGCTGCCTGCAGGAAACCCATCTCACCACAAAAGATAGGCACGCTCTAAAAATAAATGGCTGGTCAACAATTCTACAAGCAAATGGAAGCAGAAAACAGGCAGGGGTAGCCATTATGCTATCAGACAAAGTGGACTTCAAACCAAAGAAAAATATAAGAGACACGGATGGATACCACATTTTAGTCACAGGTACAATTCACCAGGAAGACTTCACAATACTGAACATATATGCACCCAATACGGGCCCCTCCACATTCATTAAGAAAACCCTACAGCGTCTAAAGCAAGAAATCAACCCCCAAACGATAATTCTTGGGGACTTCAACACCACCCTCTCAACATGGGATAGATCAACAGGTCAAAAGCTTAACAGAGACACTTTGGAACTTAATCAAACCCTGAAAAAAAATGGACCTTACAGATCTTTATCAAATTTTTCACCCACGTACCAAAGAATACACATTTTTCTCAGCAACAGATGGAACTTTCTCCAAAATACATCACATATTGGGCCACAAAACGAATCTACACATATACAAAAATGTTGAAATTCTCACCTGTGCCCTATCAGACCACCACAGCCTAAAGCTGGACATCCACAATACATCAAACAAGAGAAAATACACTAACTCCTAGAAACTTAACAATATGATGCTGAATGAGAACTGGATTCAGGAAGAAATTAAAAAGGAAATTCGAGATTTCCTGAAAATGAATGATAATGAAAATACAACTTACCAAAATCTCTGGGACACAATGAAAGCTGTCCTAAGAGGTAAGTTCATAACTCTTAATGCCTACATCAAAAAAATGGAAACATCAGAAATAAACAACTTAACAATGCAGCTTAAAGCTTTAGAGAAACTAGAGCAATCTGATCCCAAAAGTAGTAGAAGAGAGGAGATTAGCAAAATAAGGGGAGAAATATCTGAAATCGAGATTAAGAAAACGCTAGAAAAAAATCAACCAGTCAAAAAGCTGGTTCTTTGAAAAAATCAATAAGATTGATACACCCCTAGCGAAATTAACCAAAAGCAGGAGAGAGAAAACCCAAATTAACAAAATCAGAAATGAACATGGAGTTATTACTACTGATACCCAAGAAATCCAGAGAATTATAACATCATATTATACTCTGTGAAGATTGACAACACACAAGAGATGGATGAATTTCTAAGTAAACACAACTTACCTAAATTGAATCAGGAAGTTGTGAATTATTTAAATAGTCCTATAACATATAAGGAAATTGAGGAAGTAATCTCGAATCTTCCCACCAAAAAAATGTCCTGGACCAGATGGATTCAGCACAGAGTTCTACCAGACATTTAAGGAGTTAATAACACCAATGCTCCTTAAACTGTTCCATCAAATAGCAAAGAAAGGAACACTACCAAATTCTTTCCATGAAGCTAATATCGTCTTAATCCCAAAACCTAATAAAGATACACTTAAAAAAGAAAACTATAGGCCGATCTCTCTGATGAACACAGATGCAAAGATTCTCAACAAAGTCTTAGCAAATCGGATTCAAAAACACATTAAAAAGATCATTCACGGGGACCAAGTAGGCTTCATCCCTGGGACACAAGGTTGGTTCAACATACGCAAATCAATAAATGTAATTCATCATATAAACCAGTCCAAAGTCCAAGACCACATGATACTCTCGATAGATGCAGAAAAAGCTTTTGACAAGATCCAACAGCTTTTTATGATCAAAATGCTAGAGACAGTGGGAATGGAAGGAACCTTTATCAATATAATAAAAGCTGTATACAACAAGCCCACACCAAGGATTATGCTCAATGGGGAACAATTGGAAGCATTCCCACTTCAATCAGGAACTAGACAAAGCTGTCCACTCTCACCACCTCTATTCAATATTGTACTTGAAGTCATAGATGAAGCCATAAGACAAGAAAGGGACATAAGAGGGATTCAAATCGGCAAGGAAAAAGTCAAGCTATCCCTATTTGCGGATGACATGATCTTATACCTGAGTGATCCCAAAAACTCCACCAGGAAATTACTGGAGATTACTGGAAATTACTAATTGAGAAGTTCAGCAGGGTGGCAGGATACAAAATAAATGTGCAAAAATCAGAGGCCTTCCTATATGCCCAGAATGAAAGAAGTGAAAAAGCCTTGAGAGAAACCATCCCATTCACTATAGCCCCTAAAAAAATGAAATACCTTGGTATAAACCTAACCAAGGAAGTAAAAGACCTTTACAATGAAAACTTTAAAACCCTCAAGAAAGAAATTGCAGAAGACACCAGAAGGTGGAAAGACCTCCCATGTTCCTGGATTGGCAGAATCAACATCGTAAAAATAATCATCCTACCTAAGGCAATATACAAATTCAATGCTATACCAATTAAAATCCCAAAGCAATTCTTCAAAGAAGTTGACCAAACAATCTCAAAATTCATATGGAGGCACAAAAGACCCAGGATAGCAAAGAAAATCCTGAGTAACAAAAACACTGCTGGAGGTATTACCATACTGAACCTAAGTCTATACTACAAATCCATAGTTATAAAAACAGCCTGGTACTGGCTCCAAAATAGACACACAGATCAATGGATAAGGGTTGAAGACCCAGATATAAGCCCACAAAATTACAGCCATTTGGTCTTTGACAAAGGGGCCCAAAGAATCCAATGGAAAAAGAACAGCATCTTCAACAAATGGTGCTGGCAAAACTGGATCTCCACATGCAGAAGATTAAAGCTGGACCCGTACTTGTCACCATGTACAAGACTTAATTCCAAATGTATCAAGGACCTTGATATCAGGCCAGAGACTATAAAAATCATAGTTGAAAAGATAGGGAACTCCCTCGAACTGATTGGGCTAGGCCAACATTTCCTAAACAGACATCCAATGGCACAGTCACGGCTACCAACTCTCAACAGTTGGGATCTTGCGAAATTAAAGAGCTTCTGTTCAGATAAAGAGATTGTAACACGAGCTCAAAGGCAACCCACAGAATGGGAGAAAATCTTCACTAACCACATATCTGATAGAGCCCCACTGTCCAGAGTGCACAAAGAACTTAGAAAACTAAACACCAAGGAAACCAATGGCCCAATTAAAAAATGGGCCCTGGAACTTAAAAGAAATTTTACCAGGGATGAAATTAAAATGTCTAACAAATATCTTAAAAAATGCTCCACTTCTTTAGCCATCAGGGAAATGCAAATCAAAACTTCCCTGAGATATCATCTCACCCCGGTCAGGATGGCAAAAATCCACAATACAAACAACAACAAATGCTGGAGAGGATGTGGAGAGAGGGGAACTCTCCTACATTGCTGGTGGGAGGTGCAGGCTCATACAGCCACTCTGGCGAGCCGTCTGGAGATTCTTAAAGAAATTAAAGATTGAAATGCCATATGACCCTGCGATTCCACTTTTGGGTATAACCCCCCATACAGCAGAGGTTCACCTCGATAGCACAAGCACGTCCATGTTCATAGCAGCACTGTTTACAATAGCAAAGACATGGAATCAACCCAAATGTCCAACAGTTGACGAGTGGATAAGGAAAATGTGGTACAACTATACCATGGAGTACTACTCAGCCATCAAAAATGATGAATTACTGAAATTTGCTGGGAAATGCATGTCATTAGAAACAATTGTATTAAGTGAAGTATCCCAGACCCAGAAAATTAAGCGCCATATGTACTCCCTAATAGGTGGCTCCTAATACCAAACCTACCCAGCTCATCTTGAGACACTCATAGGTAAATCTATATGTATTACCTACAGTAATTGCAAGGATTATGACCAGGAGGGATGGGGTTGGAGGGCCACACCAGAAACAAGGAGAGAAGTGACCATGTTACGGTAGAGAAAATAGGCCTCCATCAAGGACTGCAAGAAAGTAATGTGACACCTAGTTAAGTTCACAGACATCCGTTCCTGATCATTTACAACTAAGGGGGTATGAACTCACCAGAAGGGGAGGGCATATAGTCCAGCAGATTAAAAAGTAACCATTTTGCAAATGGGTGATTGACCCCTCCCGTTGCCAAATGCCATATGACCCTGCGATTCCACTTTTGGGTATAAATATTACATCTACCCTTGAATGTGCTCTTATAATAAGACTCCAGTTTAACAGCTTTCTGTCTCTGGCCAGGGAGTGACATACAGTGCCCATCACGATGGAGTGAAGGGCATTGCAGGAGCAACAAAACTGCAAAAGAAAATCAACAAACCACTATCCAGAACTTCAGAGACTCTATATCAACCACCTAGAACTAGGCCAGACTAATCTCTCCCCATCCTGAAGCTCAGGGACATTTGTGGAAGAGGGGGCGGTAATAGTGTAAGAGCAAAAGGATGGGAGGAGCAATGATTTGCAAGATACTCCACACAAGTTAGGGCCGAAGCAATCATAATTGGACATTACATGCCCTGCGCCATGTCCGTCACACTATTGACCTCACAAAGTCTAGCATCTGCTAAAGGCACCAAGATCCTTGGAGGCAAGGGATTGACAGCCACAGTAGTGTTCCTATGCTTAAGGGGAACACAGGAAAGAGTTCAGGGAAATACCACTGGATCCTTGTATGTCATCGGAGAGGAGGGCCCAGAGGAGAGTCAGGCATGCACAAGAAAGGACTCTGGGAATTGGGGCGGGAGGCACGGGGGGATGGGGAGGGAGGGGTGAGGAGAAGGGGAGCAGGGGGTTCGGGGGGAGGAGGAGGGAGGGAGGGAACTGGTGTACCTATTAAGTTTGTATGACCTGAAAGAATAATAAAAATGTATTAAAAAAGTAAGAAAATAGTTAGAAATAGTAAATTATCTACTTAAATATTCTGTTTTAAATATAAATATGTTAAATATAAGTATCTTAGTAACCATAAAACAAAATAGTAAGAAATGAGACATTCTACTTTTAGCAATGTAGATGTCATATTGATAGAAAAATCAATAAAAAATCAATTCAAACTACATTTTTATTTTTTCTAATTTTACAAACGTATTTACTCATCCCTGCTTCCCTCTATCCTCTCCTTCTCATTCCCCTCCCTTCCCTTCATCAATCCCTCCCCCTCCCTTCCTCCCCCTCCCACCCGCCCTCTGCCTTGTCTGCTTCTATGGATCCCAGGGTTCCCTCTGGCTTGTCTATTCTTGTGCAGGGTCAAGCCTTTTGTGGCACACAAAGTTGCCTCTCTTCAGGCCACTCCACTGATAGGGGCATTTCCTTTCACTTATCCTTTAGTCCCTAAGATTTCTACTGTATGTTTTTATCTCTCTTGAGTTCCTCTATAGTCTAAGGTGCATGTTGGTATGTCAGTCATTATGTAGGTCTGCTAAGGACAAGTTTCACTGAAGTGAATTCCTAGATGCTGCAGTCCAGCCTTGACTAAAATGTCTTGTCTAATGATGTACTGTCCCATCTTTAAGTTCTTATAATCTCACTGCCTCCTCTTTGGGTTCCCAAAGCTTTGAGATGGCAAGAGATTAGGTTGGCCTGGTTCTGGGTGAACCTTGCTAGGTCGCTGGTACACTACAGTATGGCTGGCTATTGCTGTCCACTTCACTGCGCTTCTACTGCCCTATGCTGCAACCTGTCAGGGTGTTGAGATCCTATATCTCTGTTGTATGAGAAGATTTGTAGGCTGAGTGTTAAGTCAAACTACATATTATAAGATAGACTTCACTGCCATATACAACATATTCTAACCAACATAATCAGAATATGCATTCTTTTTTAGCACACATATAAATGTCCCCAGGATGAATTTGTAAGTTAAAATTTTGACTTTGACTGAATAATTCCATTTTTCTATGTTGTCCTACAAAGTATATTGTAGTTTGGGTTAGCAAAATTACTGTAATTAAGATTAATGATCAATGTTCACCACATTTACCAACAGAGAATAAACATTGTTGGGGTTGGGGAGATGGCTCAGGGGTTAAAGCCTTTGTTGCACAAGCAAAAAGACCTGAGTTCAGATCTCCACATCCCTTGTAAAAATGTTAGATGAAAACAGCAACTTTAGCCTGAACTTCTTGCCCTGGAAGACAGAAGAAGGAAAAACCTAGAGTAAATCAAATTTACAAAATTTAGAAAATATAGTAAATGGCTTCTTTGACCACTATGGTATGAAGTCATAAACCAACAATAGAATGAATTTTGGAAAATCCACAAATTGTTCAAAGGAAAAAGTAAAAGGGAAAATTTTCCAATATCTTCACTTTAGGGAAAATGAACACACATATCAAAGCCTAATGGGATAAAGTCAAATGATTTCACCGAGAGTGATGTTATAACAGAAAATATTTGTATCTGTCAGGGTTTTCAGAACAACAGGATATCTATAATTTCACATATATAATTTCATTAAATTAACTTACAATTAAAAATAGTGTCCTTCACAGTAGTCATCCATATCTGCTTTGTTCTTGACCATTTAGAATGTCCCTCAAAGTGAGAAGATCCCAAGAAGTTCTCAGGTCTTTACTTCAATGGAGAGTTGAAGACACTGGGTTCCAGTATTGGTGAAGAACAGCTGGGCTCTGATGTCAGCAAAAACAGTGAACAGCAGGAAGGTCCAGAGACCAGGCTCCAAAGGCAGCAGGAGCAGCAGCGACGTGGAACGGATAAATCTCTGTGTCAGCCAAGGACAGAGGCAGCAGTGGCAGCACTAACAAAGAAGGTGATGATGCTCTAAAAGTGTATGACTCTGGAAGAGTAGACTCCACAACAAGTTGACACAAGATAAGGGAAGAGGAAGCCCCTTCTCCTTGCACTTCCTATTATCTGGCCCACCAAGCGAAAGTACCAACCACCATGGGCTGGGTTTTCCATAGAAATTAATCAAGCACCTGCAGACTTGTTTAGGGACCTGTTCTTACCATTAACCTTCCATAGCTATGCCCCAAACAGTCTGCAACATCAAATTGACACTAAAATGTAAACATGACAATATTTTTAAAGCAAATAAATTGCCTAATAGTAGACCTAAATGAATTTAGGAAGAGAAAGAGATAGTGAAAGGACCTTGCACAAGTGTGGAAGAAATAAAATAAAGCAATGATCATCTAAGTATTAAATAAAATAGTTTAGATAACACGTGGAAAATTTATTTACAGTTTTAAAAATATGAATAAATTCTGCACATATTCACTTATATTATTAAAGGGGACTTATCTATATTATTAAAGGGGAGAGAATGAAATAAGAGAAATAAGAGAAGTTATAAGTTATAATTGTATGATCGTGCTACAAAAATACAAAGAACTGCAAGATACTATTATTAACAGTTACATGTGGTCATGGTTATTAACTTGACACTTGAGAAGTTTGCCTATGAAGAATCAATTAAGGCAGGCTTCTGGGTAAACCTGTAAGAGGTTATCTTAATTGATTTAATTGAAGTGGGAAGACCTTTCCACTGTGGGCAGCACCATTCCCAAGCCATGAGTTATGTAATGAAGTCTGAAGACAATGGGTAGATTCTCCTCCCTCTCTGCTCTTTTCATTGGACATGATATGTCCCATTCCTTCTGTGCCTACTAGTACTCTCCTGCCATGATGGACTCTAACCTGGAATTGGGAGCTGTAATAAAATCTCTTGTCCCTCTAAGTTTTTTTTTTTTTTTTTGCATTAGCTATTTATTCTAGCAATGGGTTATGAAAACAGAGACTGTTACTAGGAGTGAGGTGCTACTATGATGAGCCTTACCATGCTTTTTATGCTTTTTGTAATCTTTTCTTGAAGAAATGTAGAAGAATTTGAAACTTTGGCTGGAGATAGATTGAGTCTTGAAGGCAGAGCTCAATGGAACATTCTTGTGGAAATTTGGAGGTATTAGGACTGAGATGTGAATTGTGGTGATCTGAGGTTTTACAGGAGAATAAAATCTTTGATGAAACTAAATTTTAAGACAAAAGATTTTTTTTTTTTGATGGAAGATAGATACCTAGGAAAACTTGTATTTTCAGAATAGGCGACTGCATTCAGCAGAGCAATTAGGGTTCTACACTGGAACAGTGGGAAAAATGTACCGAGGGCAGAATCCCACACTTCAGAAATCTCCATTTTGTGAAGGTACAAATTCATTTGGAAAAGAAAACCTAAGTTGAAGCAGTATATTACTATTCTAAAGAAACTGTCTAGGAAAATGCTTCTCCAGGGTCAGCACGTGGAAAATGACATAGACTGGGTTGGCCAGGCTACTTTTGGAACTGGGAACAGAATGTGGCATTGTCTAGGTGGTACTGGTTTTTCAGGCATGGAGAATAGAAGAAGTAACATGAAAAACAATTGTATAAAAATATTGAAGTAACATGTAGCAAAATCACATTTAATATTTCCTCTTCTTTTCTCTTCCTCCTCCTCCTCTTTCTCCTTCGTCTTCTGTTGGCACAACAGGACATTATCAGAATTCCTGCATAGGAAAGTGAAACCTTGGATTGTGGAAAGTTGAGGATGTTAGAGCATCCAAAAGTGTAGGACATGTGCAAGAAGCATATACTATAAACAGCAGAAGTGGAGATGTGGAACTTCATGCCATTTTCGATGCTATGAGACCTGACTGATAGATATTGAATTACAGGATTTGACATGTGTCTTGGTTGACTTTGTTTTTAGTCTTACTTTGCTTCGGAGTTTCTTTCTGCGTCCTGATTCTTCTGTTTTGAAATAGGAATGTTTATTCTTTGTGTGTGTGTGTGTGTGTGTTTTATATTTATACCAGAAGGTGTGTGCCTATGGAGGCCAAAGCGTGACTTTGGTAATCATCCTGGAGTGTTCTACCTTCTTATTGCTTTGCTGTGGGTTTTTCCAGGCTCTGTCTTTTAGGGCCAGAGGTGTAGGCCAAAGTTACCATTTTCATCTGGCATTTTTACATAGGATCTGGGAATCTGAACTCAAGTCCTTTTGATTGTGAAGCAAAAGCTTTCATCCCTGAGCCATCTTGACAAACCCAAGAATGTTTATTCTTTGTTACTAAATGTTCTCAACATATAATTCAGATAGCCTTGTTATAATAACAGGAATTTTGCTAACAGCAAAATACTTTGTAGGAAAACATAGAAAAATGTAATAATCCAGTCAAAGTCAAGATTTTATTTAAAATTAGGGACATGAGCTTAGAGAAGAGAAAACTACATATGAAATGTAAAAAAGAGCAGTAGATAAATTTGCTGGGAATGTAGAAAGTAAAAATTAAAATGAAAAACAGAAATATGCAAAATGTATTTTCTCTATTAGAAAACAAGTTTTACCATAAGACCCAAATATATTTGAAAGTAACAGGAGAAATTCATACTTTCTTGTCCTAGCCAATATGATTCTCATGAGATTGACCAGGATTTTTCTATTTTAATCACTCATAGTTGAGTTATTCCTATCCTCTCCCTAAGGACCACTTTCCACTCAATCCATATTGTCATTTTTTGAAGTTGTTGAAATAGCCAAATAAGGGGGGCACTAATTCCTCTTATTGTGTTGCCCCAGATCATGAAGGAATCTCCCTGTTCATTAGTGATGTATCTTTGTCTTATTTAATTTAATAAAAATTATATTAAAATAAATAAAAATTAAAATAAAAACCTATTCACTTTGCTTTCATTGTTCTAATGTCAATGCCTATAATATATACTCCAAAGCAAGCTAAACATGCTCTCATAGTGAGTCCAAGGCTCAGTAGCATTTTCTTTTCAATCTTGACTAGAAAATGTTCAATGGTGAGTTTCTCTTTAGACGTGGTAGTTTCTTTGTTTTGGTTTTTGAGACCTTGAGGCATAGGACTCAATGGCACTCAAGCATTGTGGTCCAGGCTTGCACAAAATTCACTATCCAAGGCTTGTCTTGAATGTATAGTGATTATCCTACCTCAGATGACCAAGTGCAGGGATTCCAAGCACGAATCACCATGTCTAGCTTTCTTTTTAGTTTTGATAAAGACATGTTCAAAGGCCTACATAGGGAATTAATTTATCAATTCTTACACCTTCTTGTCTGTACCTTGTATGTACTTAATATTATAACATTGTTCATAAGCACTAAAGAAAGAAGTCATCAGGTAAGAAACAATCAACATTTGTTTTAGTCAATCTTTAATTAATAGTTATGTGTGCCTTAAAGAATAAAATTTATTTTACACTTACTAAAATTTTCATCTTGTAAATATATGGAAAAATACTACCAGCCTTAAAAATAGCATTCCTTTCCTTGAAAGGCAGACATAATATAGTAGTAGCCATTTTTAAATGGAGGTTTCCAAGAGCATGATGAGAGGCATCTGTACATTAAGAATAACAGTACCTCAAATACTCATGTGGTATTTACCTATTTTGGCTGGTGGCTCACAAGAGTTTGATAACTAGAAGAATGAGTACACATTATTTAAATTCAAAATAACTGTTTCCTAATCAATGGATACTGGCTGGTATAGTTTCAGATAAAGCTTCATCAATAAAACTGGGAACTAAAAGTAAAACAAAATTTTCAGGTCAAACATGATGGTGTGAATTTAGTAGCTAAACAAATTCTAATTCTCTAAACATTTCTAACCATTTTGTTGTTCTTTTATTAGAATACAAATGAATGGTATTCTCCTAGGAAGTGTGCTTCTTTTATTCCTTGTTGTATGATACTTTAGTGGTTGTCTTTATTCTAAGTCGACATAAATGAAAAATGTGTTTTTTTTAACAGCAAGCCCATGTCATTTACTTAAGTAGATTTAAATGTTGTATAAGAGCAGTGAGTTATAGAATCATTGTTAGAATCTGATTACTAAGTTCTTACTAGTTTTTTGTCTTTGAATTAAGCTTTTATTCTCCTTGGAGAAGTTGATAAATTGGCTGGAGAAGCAAAAGATCAGGTTTGTAAAAGATTGTAAGAACTACAGGGACTTGGGAAAAAGGTAAAGAAGACAGAATGTTTAGTGCACAGGTGAGATTTAGGGTTAGGGGAAAGAAACGAAGTTACTTTGCTGTTATTCCTGACCATTAAAAAATATGCTCAATACCTGTATTAAGGAGTTCTGTTTGGATTATTTGCTGCTTTAAAAAAGTCACATAACCTTAGCCTGTGCTGTAAAGGTAGGTCTTAAATAACTAATTTAAGGTCTGAGTAAAAAAAAAATAAAAATGGCCATCAATTTATTGATGAGGAAGGGTTATACAACAAACAAATCAGAATACTTAAATATGTGATAGATTCATAGTCATTGCTATTACAGTCTAAATCTATGAGTCTTTCTTTCTTTATTTTTTAAATTTTTCTCATGTCTCTTTTTTTTATTTCCACTCATACAAACTTAACAAGTACACTGGTCCCCTCCCTCACTCCAACCTTCCACCACCCTATGCCCACCTCCCCTCCCCCTTCCTTCCCCATCCCCCAGTGTCTCCCCCTCCCATCCCCGGAGCATCCTTTAATGTACATGCCAAACTCTCCTCTGGGTCCTCCTCTCCGTTGAGATGCAAGGACCCAGTAGCATTTCCCAGAACCCTTTCCTGTGTTCCCTTTAAGCATAGGAACACTACTATGGCTGTCAATCCCTTGCCTCCAAGGATCTTAGTGCCTTTAGCAATTGCTAGACTTTGTGGGGTCAATAGTGTGTTGGACATTGCGCAGGGCATGCAAAGTCCAATTATGATTGCTTCGGCCCTAACTTGTGTGGAGTATCTTGCATATCATTGCTCCTCCCATCCTTGTGCTCTTACAATCTTACTGCCCCCTCTTCCGCAAATTTCCCTGAGCTTCAGGATGGGGAGAGATTAGTCTGGCCTAGTTCCAGGTGGTTCATATAGAGTCTCTGAAGTTCTGAATTATGGTTTGTTGTTTTTTTTTCCAGTTTTGCTGCTCCTGCAATGCCTTTCACTCCATCCTGATGGGTATTGGATGTCACCCCCTGGCCAGAGATAAAAAGCTGTTAAACTAGAGTCTTATAAGAGTATATTCAAAGGTAGATGTAATAAAAGTAGGAAACCGCAGTGAGGGAGGGCTCAATCACCCATTTGCAAAATGGTTACTTTTTATCTGCCAGACTATATGCCCTCCCCTTGTGGTGAGATCATACTCCATCAGTTGTAAATGATCAGGAATGAAAGTCTGTGAACTTAACTAGATGTCTCATTACTCACTTGCAGTCCCTAATGGTGGCCTATTTTCTCTGCTGTAACATGGTCCCCTCTCTCCTTGTTTCTGGTGTGGCTCTCCTACCCCATCCCTCCTGTTCATAATCCTTGCAATTACTGTAGGTATTACAGAGATTTATCCTTGAGTGTCTCTAGGTGGGTTTGGTACTAGGAGCCACCTTTAGGGAGTACATACAGCACTTAATTTTCTGGGTCTGGGATACTTCACTTAATATAATTGTTTCTAATAACATCCATTCCCAGCAAATTCCATTAATTTATCATTTTTGATGGCTGAGTAGTACTCCATTTGTATAGATGTACCACATTTTCCTTATCCACTCGTCAATTGTTCGACATTTGGGTTGATTCCATGACTTTGCTATTGTAAACTGTACTGCTATGAACATGGTCGTGCTTGTGCTATCGAGGTGAATTTTTGCTGTATGGGGGGTTATTCCCAAAAGTGGAATAGCAGCGTCATATGGCATTTCAATTTTTAATTTCTTTAAAAATCTCCAGATGGCTCGCCAGAGTGGCTGTATGAGCCTGCATTCCACCGGAAATGTAGGAGAGTTCCCTTCTTTCCACATCCTCTCCAGCATTTGGTGTTGTTTGTATTGTGCATTTTTGCCATCCTGACCGGGGTGAGATGATATCTCAGGGAAGTTTTGATTTGCATTTCCCTGATGGCTAAGGATGTGGAGCATTTTTTAAGATATTTGTTAAATATTTTAATTTCATCTCTAGTAAAGTTTCTTTTAAGTTCCAGGGCCCATTTTTTAATTGGGCCATTTGTTTCCTTGGTGTTTAGTTTTCTAAGTTCTTTGTACACTCTGGACAGTAGAGCTCTATCAGATATGTGATTAGTAAAGATTTTCTCCCATTCTGTGGGTTGCCTTTGAGCTCGTGTTACGATCTCTTTATCTGAACAGAAGATTTTAATTTCACAAGATTCCATCTGTTGAGAGTTGGTTGCAGTGACTGTGCTATTGGATGTCTGTTTAGGAACTGTTGGCCTAGCCCAATCAGCTCGAGGGAGTTCCCTAACCTTTCAACTCTGGTTTTTATAGTCTCTGGCCTTATATCGAGGTCCTTGATCCATTTGGAATTGATTCTTGTACATGGTGACAAGTACGGATCCCATTTTAATCTTCTGCGTGTGGAGATTCTGTTTTGCCAGCACCATTTGTTGAAGATACTGTTCTTCTTCCATTGGATTTTTTGGGCCCCTTTGTCAAAGATCAAATGGCTATAGTTGTGTGGGTTTATATCTCGGTCTTCAATCCTTATCCATTGATCTGTGTGTCTATTTTGGAGCCAGTACCAGGCTGTTTTTATAACTATGGGTTTGTAGTATAGACTAACGTTTGGTATGGTGATACCTCCAGCAGTCTTTGTTATTCAGAATTGTCTTTGGTATCCTGGGTCTTTTGTGCCTCCATATGGATTTTGAGATAGTTTGGTCAACCTCTTTAAAGAATTGTTTTGGGATTTTAATTGGTATAGCACTGTACTTGTATATTGCCTTAGGTAGGATGGTCATTTTTATGATGTTGATTCTGCCAGTCCAGGAACATGGGAGGTCTTTCCACCTTCTGGTGTCTTCTGCAATTTCTTTCTTTAGGGTTTTAAAGTTTTCACTGTAAAGGACTCTTACTTCCTTGGTTAGGTTTATACCAAGGTATTTCATTTTTTAGGGGCTATAGTAAATGGGATTTTTTCTCTCAGGGCTTTTTCACTTCTTTCATTCTGGGCATAGAGGAAGGCCACTGATTTTTGTACATTTATTTTGTATCCTGCCACCTTGCTGAACTGTATTAGTTCCAGGAGCTTCCTGGTGGAGTTTTTGGGATCACTCAGGTATAAGATCATGTCATCTGCAAATAGGGATAGCTTGACTTCTTCCTTGCCAATTTGAATCCCTCTTATGTCCCTTTCTTGTCTTATGGCTCCAGCTAAGACTTTAAGTACAATATTGAATAGAAGTGATGAGAGTGCACAGCTTGTCTAGTTCCTGATCAAAGTGGGAATGCGTCAAGTTTTTCCCCATTGAATATAATCCTTGCTGTGGGCTTGTTGTATATAGCTTTTATTATATTGATAAAGGTTCCTTCCATTCCTACTGTCTCTACCGTTTTGATCATAAAAGGCTGTTGGATCTTGTCAATTTTTTTTTTTTTGCATCTATTGAGAGTATCATGTGGTCTTGGACTTTGGACTGGTTTACATGATGAATTACATTTATTGATTTGTGTATGTTGAACCAACCTTGTGTGCCTGGATTAAAGCCACTTGGTCCCCGTTGATGATCTTTTGGATATGTTTTTGAATCCGATTTCCTAAGACTTTGTTGAGAATCTTTGCATCTCCGTTCTTCAGAGAGATTGGTCTACAGTTTTCTTTTTTAAGTATATCTTTATTAGGTTTTGGGATTAAAACAATATGAGCTTCATAGGAGGAATTTGGTAGTGTTCCTTCCTTTGCTATTTGATGGAACAGTTTAAGGAGTATTGGTGTTATTAACTCCTTAAATGTCTGGTAGAACTCTGTGCTGAATCCATCTGGTCCAGGACATTTTTTGGTGGGAAGATTTGAGATTACTTCCTCGTTTTCCTCATATGTTATAGTATATTTAAATAATTCACCAGTACCTGATTCATTTTAGGTAAGTTGTGTTTACTTAGGAATTCATCTATCTCTTCTGTGTTGTTATAGTTCACAGAGTATAAGTTTTTGAAGTATGATGTTATAATTCTCTGGATTTCTTAGGTATCAATAGTGATAACTCCATTTTCATTTCTAATTTTGTTAATTTGGGTTTTCTTTCTCCTGCTTTTGGTTAATTGAGCTAGGGGTGTATCAATCTATTGATTTTTTCAAAGAACCAGCTTTTTGACTGGTTGATTTTTTTCTAGCGTTTTCTTAATCTCGATTTCAGATATTTCTCCCCTTATTTTGTTAATCTCCTCTCCTGCTGCTTTTGGGATCAGATTGCTCTAGTTTCTCTAAAGCTTTAAGCTGCATTGTTAAGTTGTTTATTTCTGATGTTTCCATTTTTTTTGATATAGGCATTAAGAGCTATGAATTTACCACTTAGGACAGCTTTCAATGTGTCCCAGAGATTTTGGTAAGTTGTATTTTCATTATCATTCACTTTCAGGAAATCTTGAATTTCCTTTTTAATTTCTTCCTGAATCCAGTTCTCATTCAGCATCATATTGTTAAGTTTCTAGGAGTTAGTGTATTTTCTCTTGTTTGATGTATTGTGGATGTCCAGCTTTAGGCTGTGGTGGTCTGATAGGGCACAGGTGAGAATTTCAACATTTTTGTATATGTGTAGATTCGTTTTGTGGCCCAATATGTGATGTATTTTGGAGAAAGTTCCATCTGTTGCTGAGAAAAATGTGTATTCTTTGGTACGTGGGTGAAAAATTTGATAAAGATCTGTAAGGTCCATTTTTTTCAGGGTTTGATTAAGTTCCAAAGTGTCTCTGTTAAGCTTTTGACCTGTTGATCTATCCCATGTTGAGAGGGCGGTGTTGAAGTCCCCAAGAATTATCGTTTGGGGGTTGATTTCTTGCTTTAGACGCTGTAGGGTTTTCTTAATGAATGTGGAGGGGCCCGTATTGGGTGCGTATATGTTCAGTATTGTGAAGTCTTCCTGGTGAATTGTACCTGTGACTAAAATGTAGTATACTAAAATGTAGTATCCATCTGTGTCTCTTATGATTTTTTTTGGTTTGAGGTCCACTTTGTCCAACAGCATAATGGCTACCTCTGCCTGTTTCATGGTTCCATTAGCTTGTAAGTTTTTGGACCAGCCTTTCATTTTTAGGATGTGCATATCTTTTGTGGTGATATGAGTTTCCTGAAGGCAGCAGATTGATGGGTTTTGGTTTTTATTCCAAGTTTGTAATCTGTGTCTCTTGATCGGTGAATTAATACCATTGACATTTAATGTTATAATGGAGAAATTATTTTTAATTCTGGGCATTTTTTATGTTTAGTGGATTTTGGAAGCATGTTATTTGACATTTAGGTTTTGGTGGTATTATACTTCCCTTCTGTCCTCCTGGATATGCTTGTTTTTTCCTTCAAGTTTGAGTATCATTTCTAGCATTTTTTGTAGGCCTGGTTTGGTACACATGTATCCCTTTAAGTTGTCTTTGTGCTGGAAAATGTTTCTTTCTCCCTGGATCATGACAGATAGTTTTGCCGGGTATTTCAGTCTGGGTTGGCATTTTTGCTCATTTAATACTTGAAGTACATCTCTCCAAGCTCTTCTTGCTTTTACTGTTTCCATTGAGTAGTCATTTGTTATTTTAATAAGTTTACCTTTAAAAGTGACTTGCTTTTTTTCTCTTGAAGCTCTCAGCACCTTTTCTTTGTCTTGAATGTAGAGTGTTTTGACTATTTGACGTGGCGATTTTCTATTTTGGTCATATCTGTTTGGAATGCGAAATGCCTCTCGTATTTGGATGGGCCTCTCATTCTTTAGTTGAGGGAAGTTTTCATTTATGATAATTTGAAAAATTTCCTCAGGTGTGGTATTATGGGATTCTTGCTCTGGTATTCCATGAATGCACATATTAGGCTTCTTCAGGGTGTCCCATATCTCTTGAATGTTCCTGTCAAGTATCTTTTTGGCTTTAACAATCTCTTCCATTGAGCTGGTTAATTCTCCCACTTTGTCTTCAAGATCTGAAATTCTATTTTCTGCTTCGTTAGTTCTGCTGATAAGACTCTCTGTTGAGTTTTGGGTTGAAGATAACTTGTCTTTTAGTTCAATTTTAAACTCTGCCTGAGACTGTTTTAACTGCTCTAGCCTATTTTTGTTTCTTGAACTGTTTTTCTTAACTCCTCCAAGTGCCTGTTGTATTCCTGTTCAAAGTGGTTGATATGGTTGTTTATCTCTTCTCGGACTTCCTCTTTCATAGTATTAATCATAGCAAGGATCATTCTATGAAAGTCGTCATCTTGGACCTGGCTTTCTTGGCTATTTTCTGTGAATTGTACTGGTTGGAATCCATCATTATGTGGTTAATTCTTTTGGTGGGACATTGGTCTTCTTGGGTTTTGTTTCTCGTGGATCTGCACTTTGACTTGGGCATTGTTGTTTTGTTTTTTAGGACCTTTCAGTTACTGTGTGTTTTTTACTGAACTGATTTAGTTGGTGTTACTACACTTGGGCAGTTATTATTAGTGCTTGCTTTGGATTGGGTTTCCTGTCTGAGAAAAAGACTGTCTCCTTTGCAGGTTGTGCTGCCCACTTGTTCCTTTTTGTATTTTTCATTGTAGCTGAGGGATTTGTCATGGCACCCATGGTCTATGACCATTTCAATGCCATCTACAGTCTTTTTTTGTGTACAATGTCCATGTGGCCATATGCCCCTGTATTCAGCTAGTGGCTGGCTCCTATTCCTGAGGCTGGGTCACTTCCATCCTCCAAATCAGTGTCTTTCTGTTCATCTATAAGTTACTAATTATTTCTACTGTGATTCTTACAAAAATGAGAAGCTCTCCTGATCTAATCTCTGTCAATAAGATGGTATATCTCAGCTTGACCTTCCTCATTATCTTGCTCACGGTAGTTGTTATCTTGATGTCTTTCATATATATGGTGTCTAGGATTTTAAGTATCTCTTCTGGTGAGGGAAGACAGAAAACCTTCTCCACTTTCAGCTTCTATCTAGGGATTGTAAGTGTGCTTTATGGGACTGTCTCTTTTGAGTTGCTCATATCTCCAGAACTTCATAAAGTGACCAGTATTTTACATACTATACTGGCCATAACCATGTTAAATCCTCTGATTTATTCTTTAGGAAACAAAGAAATAAAATAGGGTTTGAGAAAATTCCTGTTAATACAAAAAGGTTTTGTCCTAATTCTCATATGTTTTGATATCTTCAAAAAGGCCTATAGATTTCTTCATCCTGAAGGATCTTCAAGGATCCTTTAAGATGACCATCCTACATGGGAATGATTCGCATACCAAAAGTAGTCCAAATCTATTGACTCTTCTGTAAGAACAGTGTTATATCTAGGGCACCAACAGATTTTCACTTACTCAATAAAGAGAATATACTCCTCATTCTTCTGAAGAAAAATTTTGTGGCTGTGAGAAAAGGAGGATTTAATTTTGTTTTTCCCTTTGGGCCTATTATAATTCTAGCAGAAAATTGCTTTGGTAGGAAATTAAACTGGTACAAAATCTCTTCTGATTTGGAGAAAGTTTACAAAAGATGGTGATTTCTATGATATTCAATTCTTTTATAAAATGTATTCTTAGTGATTTGCTTTTGGGACCATGTTCTTTAAATAAATATAATGGTAAAGGACTTAGTTTTTTTTTCTGTGCCATCATGAGTTTAACAGAAAGGTCAATTTAACTTCTTGCTACTATGCTGTATTTTACTGTTGTTTATTTTTGGTGTTGGTTGTTATTTCTGCCCTTATTACAAAAGAGATAGCAAAATATGGCATGTACTAGTCTTCTAAAATCTATATTAGGGGCTGCAGAGATGGCTCAGGGTTAAGACTCTGCCTCACAAGCGGAAGTTCCTGAGTTCGGATCACAGTTCCTATATAAAAATTCCAGGCAGAAAAGGTTGTATTCTGCACTGCCCGTCAGAGTCTCTGAAATCCCAGAATGAAGCAAAAAGGAGTTAGAAGGATGATTCCAGAAATCACCCTTGGTCCACCACAGGTACACATAGTGCCCTCTGATACACACACACACATACACACACACACACACACACCCCTCACACAAAATAAATAAGTAAATAAAACTTTAATAAAATAAAATTTGTGTTAGGAAATACACAAATTTTTTTTAACACTGATGTCCTTTATGAAGGAACAAATTACATTAGATAGTTGAAACTGTCAATTGGTGTTAATTTTTTAAATCTTTAATTCTAATTGTTTTTATATGCTCTTATTTTTTCCACTATCTATTTGATATTCAAAGAGTATTTTTTCTCACTAATATTTCCACTGTAAGTTAATAAAAGTCCTTACACTTTGGTTCATATTTTGGTATAATGTTTTGTTCAGATTGATATTTCAGGTTCTCAAATCTTTAAATGTGATTAAAATCTATGCAAAATATAATTTAATAAAAGTTTAAAACTCTTGCTTTTGTTATTTCTTTTAGCTTTCAGTTGATGAGATGATTAAGTGAGAAAAGAGTATATAAAGGAAACACACTGTACTTCTAATATTTACCCAACTGATTTGCTCACTTTCATAATGTCAACATACATAATTATTGACAATCAGCTTTTCAAAAGATGCAAACTGTGACAGGGACTGTAGAACTCTTTCAATAGATTAGGAGAAAAGGGTCATAATATGGAGGAATTGAGAATGGGAAAAACTGGCATTTACAGTAACCATTTTATTACTAAGATTTGAACCTTGCTGTTGAGCTATATACCTAGCCTAAGATGCTCTTAATAAAACTTTTAATCTCTATATTAGTTTAACAGCTATTGTTGTAATGAAGACTTAGCCAAAACATCTTAGGGAAGTGAGGAGTTTTATTGCTCCTCACAATTCTAGGTCATAGTCAATCAAGACAGTCTTCTGCTTAGTTGCACAGAGACCTTCCTTAACTAGATAATTACTCATAGGTGTGGCTAGAACCTTGCAACCCATAGTGTAAACTGATAGCTGAAACAAACAGGTACATGCATCTATTTTGTACAGACATAAGACTACAAGATGTTTTCTTGTGTTTTGTCTCATCCAAAAGTTTAATAATATCATTTTTTGATTTAGCTTTTTTTCAAAGAATGTACCTTGTATAAACTTTGCTTTTGGTGTAAATTAATGATCACTGTTAATTTTGAGACACACACAGATACATATTTAATATAAATATTCTGGTATATGTATTAGAGATTACTCTTTCTTCTTTTGAATCAACTTCTAAGTTCTTAATTTGGAGAAATACTTTCCTAAGAACTTTTTTAGTTCTTAAATGAATGAATCTAGGTCTTCACTAAATGGAATCTCCCTAAGATAGAGTTTAGCTCTTAGGGCATCTTTCTCACTGTCCCATTGGAAAGCACTCAATTTTTCTAATGATGCCAACTTTTCCTATAGCCACACCTGCTTCTGCTATTTGCTTTCTCATTACCTGAAATGCCAATCTTGTCTAAAAAACTCTCCTCTATCAAATGAATCAACCCATCACCACTAAATTCAACTTCACACTTTAAGTCTTTATTCTTTTGTAAAATCTCATGAGTCAGGACTCCACAGTCTGCATCTCTCTCTCTCTCTCTCTCTCTCTCTCTCTCTCTCTATATATATATATATATATATATATATATATATATATATATTATACTCCAATCCTCCAATAAAATGACCGATTCGGTTTTGCCTCCAACTTTTGACTGCTTTTTAGTAAAAAAGTTTCATACCATTTTAGATTTTTCCAGAAAAACAGTTTAAAAGCCATAGAAGTCCTCTGTTCAGATTCATTGCATCAACACCCCATTCTTGGCAACAAACTCTGTTTTAGTTTCATAGCCCATTACTGCAATAATATACTTGACTCAAGCAACTTAGAGAAATAAAATTTTCTTCAGCTTAAAATTCCAGGTTATAGTTTACCATGCAGGGAGAAGTTATGTAAGCATCAGGAACCAAGGGTTACACCACATCTATAGCAATATCAGAGTTCAAGAACTTATTTGCTGGTCCTATTATATTACTGGTTTTCAATGTTCTTCTAGCTCTATCTTTATTCACCTGCCCAGGGAATGATCTTACCCATCAGTTATAGCCATGCCAATTTTGTAAAAGCTTGTCCAGAAGTCTACTTTAGTAGACTAGTAGTTCCATGAAGGTGTAACCAGAGACTCATCTCCTTGGAGTTTAGGTTGACTTTTTTAGACCAACATTCACAGCAAGATTGTAAGATATGAAAACAAAATTTAATAAAACTACATATATATTTTTAAAAATAATTAAAACCTTAAAAATAAAAAGTAATGTCAGTTTTAAAAAAATCTCAGTAGAAAGCCTTAGCAATAGATGAAGTACAAGAAAGAATATTTATATGAATATAAGTATATGAGAAAAATCATATTCTGACCCATAGAAAAGTAAGAACAATTGGCAGATCAAACAGAAAAGATTCAAGACATCAACATTAACCTGCTTGTCCATTAATAAGATAAAAACAACAGATAAGAGATGCTTATCCATGTTGATGATACTAGGAGGATGACTAAGTGATGGCTAGAGATCAGAGCAACCTAATCTGTGAATAGTAAAACAGCAGGAGGCAGCTCAGTCAGGTGCAGGATTGGTCCTGTATGATATCACATGGGGGAGTGGACCTTGGAGTGCTAGGGTTGTGAGTGGAGGTGGGTGCATGTCTCTCTACTGCTTATCTAACTTTTAGCACAAATTTGTAACCCCCATAAAACCACTCCCCTTTTTAGGTGGACAGCACAAAAGGGATTAGAATTTGATAGGCTATAGTAGCCCATGTGAAACTGATAGGCATGCATCTTTTATTATTTAAGATATTATTTGTTGTTCTCCTCCCTTCAACATCCATCCCTCTCCCACTCACCCTCCTGTCTGTCTGTTTCTGTGGACCATAAGACATTCCTTTTTTAATTTAAAAGTTTTCATCTTTTATTGTTTTTATTCTTATACCCTCTTTCTTTTAAAAGTACTTAAGGTTACACAGGGTGAAGGAAAAAAATCCCAAAAGAACACAGGCAAATAGAATGGAGGAAGTGGAGAAAATAGACACTAGACAGGAACATATGTCTTAGTGTTAAATGTAATTACTCGATATTAAACCACCATCTAAATACCATTTATTATATCCTTAGATAAGAAAAAAATCTCAGAACTCAACCAAGATGCATCCTATTGCAATGAAAGATTAGTGAGGCAGAAAAATACAACTGACCAAAGTGCAGAGTATTAGGAACCTGAGAATGTTTCACTTTAATCAGGCAATCCAAATCTCTCCCCATCCCAAGATTCCAAGGCTCAGGGAACCTTGCAGCAGAGAAGGCAATAAATTTTTAAGAACCTAGAGGTGGAAGTGGGAGATACTGTCTGCCAGGACACTCTAGTTAAGACAGGGCTGCTGCATCCAGGAGTACACTGCAATGAGATCTACATTTACCTGATCTACACCATCAGTCCACAACAATACTCCCCCATGAATCAGCAAGGTTATCTCAGGAGAAACAACCACACTTAATGGGATTCTAGCAAGGATATATTAGGATAAACAACTACATTCAGTAGGAATCCTAGGGGCAGATGCTGGGCAAGTGAGGGAGAAATTCCCCACTTATGGATTTATCAGTGAAGGGCCACTTATACTATTCCAAAGGCCTGGTGCCTTGTTAGTTCAGGCACCCCAAAGGGAGCCCTGTAGTTCACACATGAAGAAAGATTAAAAAAAAAAAAAAGAGGGCTGAAGATATGGCTCAGGGGACTGTCTGGTAAGCAGAAGGTCCTGAGTTCAGATCTCAGGTCCCACATAAAAAAACACCAAGTGGAAACGGTGGTGTTCTGCACTTCTGGTCCCAGTGGGCAGAACCCAGAGTGAAGCAAGAAGGAATTAGAAGCAATCCAGGATGATTCCCGAAGTTACCTTTGGTCTTCCACAGGGACCCACAGTGCCCTCTGATACAAACACACACAAATACACACACACATACACACACACACACAAACACACACACACACACACACACACACACACACACACAAAGTATGAGAGAGAGAGAGAGAGAGAGAGAGAGAGAGAGGAAGGCAGGAAGGACAGGGATGGATGGGAGAAGGGAGAGGAGACATGTACAGAAATTTGTTTTTTTTTTAAAGAAAAAAATCTTAATAAAAATTTAAAAGTAATAAAAAATTTAATATCATACTGTGGGCACACGGTACCTGTAGAAAGCCAAACTCCAATTAGAATGGCTGTAGTCAAAAAAGGAAAAAAGAAGTGCCCCTAGAGGCACATTCAGTGTTCTGACCTGTGGATAGCTGAATGATTGATAGCCTGGTATACCATAATGCCTTCAAAACCTTGAATTTCATATTTGTGTATTCACAACCTGGGGTGGGGATCTATGTTCTCACAAAGTGTATATCCTCCCTGTTGGACCTCCATATACCCACAAGATAGATGGTCTTCTGTGTGCTCACAAGTGGGATGGTCTCCTGTGGGCCAGGGCTCCATGTGTTCATAATGTGGATGGCTTCCTGTGGTCTGGGGCTCCGTGTACTCACAATGTAGATGGCCTCCCTGGGTTGGTGCTTTGTGTGCTTGTGAGCACGTGGACAGCTTCCTGTGAACCACAATTCCCTTGGTCATTACATGGAAGGCCTCCCATAGGCTGGTGCTCACAATGTGGATGGCCTCCTGAGGCTGGACTCTGTGTGCTCACAAAGGTGAACTTAGTCCTAGTCTTATAGAAGATAGACAAAAGTGCTATTCTTCAGATGGACAAAAATGCTGTTCTTCAGCTTTATCATGTGATCTAAACATGTGGAACTGGGAGCTCAATCACAACTATCTACATCCTAAATGTGTTTTTTATTGCTTAAATATTATTTTATATTGTCCAATTTAAAAAATATTAGGATATAAAGGCAGAAAATGGACATGCTAGGGAAATGTCCAAGGATAGCTATGATCAAAATGCATTGTTTACATGTATGAGATTGCAAAAAAGTAAAAACGAAATTAATTAAAAAAGAAAGAGACAGAGAAAGAGAGGAAGGAAGTAGAGAGGGAGGGAAGGGGGAAGGAGTGAGGAGGCAAGAAGGAAAGAGAAAGAAATGAAAAAAGATAAAGAAAGTGAGAGAGAGAGAAGGAAGGAAGGAAGGAAGGAAGGAAGGAAGGAAGGAAGGATATTTAGAGGTAATTGGATCATGATGGCATAGATTTCATCCATGAACAAATTCATTGATCAATTCAGAGTAGAAACTATTAATAGGAAGAGGGTACAGGGAAGAAGTTACTAGATTATATATGTTTATAAAGGAATATCCATGTAGGCTTCAGATCTTTCCTTTCTTATCCTCACCTGATTTTGAATGGGTAAGTGTAGGTGACAAATTATATGTGACCAACAAATAAAATTATATGCAAGTATTATACTTCTTTTTACCAAAATTATTGAAAATTTCAAAAATAGACACAATATTTTCCTGAAAAAAATCACAAATGTTAAATTTTATTATGTTCATAAATTTTTGTTATGTACCTCTTTAATTAGGAACCAATTCTAGACTACATGATTATATGTTTAAAACTATACCATATTCATTGGAATATGGATTTGGATATACTTAATTAATAAAAAATTCTAGAGTCATTGCACCAAATTCAGATTTGAACTCTCAATTTCAACCTTTATAATAGGTGACAAAAAGTATGAAATGGGCTGGAAGACTGTCCAGTACTTAAAGGGATTGCTGTGCAATTCCAGATTCCATGCTGAGCAAGCATGGAAGCCCACCTGAAATTCCAGTCATGGGAGGCAGAGGCTGAGAATTTCCAAAGCAAGTTGTCTAGACAGACTAGCCAAATGATGCATTTTAGATTTAAATAAAAACTCACCTTAAAACAATAAAAGAGCACAACCAAAGTTGAAAACCATGTTACTCTGGGGTCTCCACACACATGTACATTTAAATGTGTTCTTCCATACGTAAACACATAAACACACATGCTTGTACAATACACACACACACACACACATATATGTACAGACACATGAAAGGGGAAAAGTATGTATACTCTGTTCTCTGTAAGCCAACTTTTAATTTTATATCATGTAATACTTTATGATAAGAGAAAGGGAAGAAATAAAACTTTAACAGATTTTATGAGCACTATTTTATATGAAAAACAGGCTTACAAATATTGTATTATGAGGTCTATATTTGGAGGTATAGCTATTATTAGGTTAATCCCCAAAATACAAAGCTGGTCTCCAGTGAGTCACCAAACTTTAAACTCAAAGTGCTTTACTTACATGCTCTACTAGATGCAGTTTTGCTATCAGTACAGTACATGTCTCATATTTTCTTAGTAATGAAAACAGAATTGCTACATCATAAAATCAAAATATGATTTCAGAGATTCTAGAAAATAGAATAATGATGTGTACCCATAAATTACTAGAATTATTTATGAAACAAAATATATTTGTTGCTATAATAAAATATCTTTGAGATATTATACTTTTTTAAGGACAAAGAGTAACTAAAGCCCTTGGAAAACAAATTTCTTCCAGTGCAAATGGCTTCATAAATATCATTGACAGGTCCATTTCCCACATACCAATCTTTTCACAGCATCTTTCACATCTCTGTTTCTCAGACTGTATATTAGAGGATTCAGCATTGGTATTACAAGAGTGTAAAACACTCCCACAATCTTGCTTTTATCTGGTGAGGAGATGGCCCCAGGCTGGGCATACATGAAGAAAACACTTCCATAGAACAAACTCACCACAGCTACATGAGAGCCACAGGTGGAGAAAGTTTTACTCCTGCCATGGGTGGAGGGGATCTTCAGAACAGTGGAGAGAATGCACGCATAGGAAATCAGAATGGCTGTTGTGGTGGAGACAATGATGAGAGCAGAGAGAATAAAGAGTACAAGTTCATTCACAAAAGTGTCAACACAGGAGATCTTGATGAGAGCTGAGACATCACAGAAAAAGTGATCCAGCCTATTTTCTCCACAGAAACGCAAACTGAAAGTGAAACTTGTTTGTACCATGGCATTGATGCATCCATAGATATAAGATACAGTTACCAGCCGAATACAGACTCTCTGAGACATTTTCACATGGTAAAGGAGAGGGGAACAAATGGCTGAGAATCGATCAAAAGCCATAACCGCAAGAAAAAAGGCTTCGGTAGTGGCAAACCAACCAAAGAAGAAAAATTGGGCAGCGCACTCATTGTATGAAATTTTCTTTTCATCAGTCAAGAAGTTGGCTAAGGTTTTGGGAGCAATGACTGTGGAGTAACAGAGATCTAAAAAGGACAAGTTTCTGAGGAAGAAGTACATGGGAGTTTGCAGTCTGGAATCCATCTTAATTACAATTATCATGCTGACATTGCCCACTATGGTGACCATGTAGATCATCAAGAACACTAAGAATAAGAGAACCTGTAGCTGTGGAGGGGTTCTGAATCCCAACAGGATGAACTCGGTCACTTCTGAGTAATTCCTCCTCAGCTCACTCTTCATAGCTGATAACTAAAAATAAGCAAATGAGTAATCAGAACAGTTGTTTTAGTAAATGTTGGCTTTATCAGTACTAGTCAGTCATGGCAAGCGGGACTGTGATCCCAGCACTTGGACAGGAGGATTAGAATTTTAAGCTACTTAAAGGGTTATGGGTCAACCTGGGCTAGATAAGGCCTTGTCTCAAAATACCTAACTAAAGCAAATAAAACAAAGGTAGGGCCACTATGAGAGAGGATTTGCTTTATCATATTGTTCCCAGTATTTTATAAGACCCCAGTGAACACAAAGAGTGAATTTATCTGCAAGTAATACAGTATTTCTCTAAGTACTTGGAATTGGAAATGTCAAAAACTGCAAACAAAAGGAACTTATTTCCAAATCGCTCTTCATGGTTTTATCAACGGTTTATTACTGTTAACAGTAGTGTTCTTAGTAGGTGTTTCTTCAGAACATGTAAACTGTTGGAAATACAGATGTGGTTTGTAATCTTATAAATGCCATAAATATCATGTATCATACTTTAAAACAGTAGAATACTATTGTGTCAACTCATAGTTTCATTTTGTATTGAATAATTTAAAAAATTTTTAAATTACTAGAGAAAATTCACATACATAACTTCTTTTCTCATCCTTGAAAAAAGTCTTCAAACCAGAGTTTCATGCTGCTGCACTTTAAGCTCATGTTATTATTTCTTTCATTGTGTAACTGATGCTATATATATTGAATGAGCGATTCATCTTCTAAAAGCAAGAATTTTTCTTTATATTTGTTGGAAACAGTGCAGACTTTCACTTTTTATCCTTATCTCCATGTCTTTCATTTTTTTTTACTGTTTTTAAACATAACAGTGCAAGTGGAGGACATTTCTAGCTTTTTGAAAATAACCCTAACTATAGCATTGAAGATATGTGTATATAAAAAGGAGGTCAATTTCAATGGAACTATAAATGAATAAAATGAAGAAATACACTTAAGAATACTTCAATTATGCTTATTTAAGGTAATGGTTTTTGGCTATGAAATATTCTGAAGTCATAGTACTGGAAAAATAAAGAAAATGTAATTTTCATACTAAATTTATGAATTAGAAATCAAACATTTAAAATCACAATGCTTATCTTTTACCATTCGATAGCTTTTGGAAAATAAAATTAGAAATAAACTCATTCATCAGTATGCAATAACAATGCCTAAATGTCTAGTTGTATGATTACTCACATTTACAATTGTGTATACATACATGATATATAATTCCAATGAATGAGATAAATATAAATTTATAAACATGAGATGCCTCTCATAGTTTATATTATTATAATTTCACAAATTTGGACGTGTTTTTTAGGCAAATTAGACTTTTGGAAGTATGAAAGAATCAATTTTTTCTAGCACAATACTTGATTTTCTGGAAAACAAAATTAACTGATATATTAATTCATGCTTGCTAAAAGGCAGAGGAATGACCAAAATATGCCCTGAGAAATTTTTAAGTTATAAACCTGCATGTTCTCTTTCAATTCATAATTTTTATGAAGGAGTTTTCAGGTTTAATAGAAATATTGAAAATGAACTTAAGGTAACTTACAGACAGTGATGACAAGAATGAACAATTAAATTTAAAGTATTATAAAAAATTATTACCGTTTCTGTTTCTTAGTAAACTTTATGCTACATGCGAGTTAAAATATATTGGTAAAGAAACAAGGAAAGAAAACAGCAAACCTTTGTTTAACGGGAAATCTACCACTTCTCATTGTTCAGAACATGATCAAATTTAATACCACAAATAAAACTAGCAAGAAGTTGGAGCTTGTTATGTTTCAGTCTCCTGGGATGGGTTATGAAAGAAATTTCACAAGGAAGGAAACCAAAATGGTGGGCAATGCCTCTGAGACATTTACCTGGGACCAGAAGTCTCTCTGCTCAGTAAGATATTTTCTAGCCTAATGAAGAAGGACAAATAAGAGAAACATTGCTAAACTTATCAGACCTTTTGAAAGTTAAAAGAATTCTCTTCAGATATGAAGATTTATTTTATACTTGTTAAGTGTTCCAATCGTTCCAATCAATCAAACCAATTGATAAGATTTTTTAAAATAAAACCATGACTTTACCTTTGCAGAACTTAAACTAGAACCAGCTACTGATATGATACAATAAAATAGTAGTATAAATACATGTGGCAAGAAGGGGAAATTTCTTTATAAAGTTTTTAGCCCATTGTTTACAGAACTGGGATTTCTGCTCAGGGATTTGGCACATACTAGGTAGGTGTCCTTGCCACTGAACTACATAAAAAGATTTTTTTAAATGCACATACATATTATTTCTGCTTGTTTTAACTTCAACAAAAGTAAACTTCATTTACAGTATATAACTCAGGGTGTAATAAATTGTATCATTAGAATATATCTTTTTTTTACAACTTTAACTTTTTTTTCCTACTTTTACAAGGATATTGAGTATTCATCCCAGCTTCCCTTCCAGGAGACCAATGGATAAGGATTTTATACAACAAATACAGAGCAACACAGCAAGAGACTTGTGTGTAATGAAGCATGACCTCATCATGATGTATTGAAACCTCTGAACCTATGAGCCAATAAAAATACCTTCCTTCTTATTTTTTATTCTGGTATTTTTGTCTCAGAAGCAAAAGAGGTTTATAACTTGTCAAAAAGCTGAGAATTAGTGAATGTTGAGTATTCACCATAGAGGGGACATCTAGATCACCCGACCCAAGCTCCAGAGAGCATTTCAACACTTTGAAATGAATAAATTCTGATAGACTTTTCTTGTTGCCCATTGTCTGATAATTAGAATGACAATTAGAACAAATCCTAGGCTCTGGATTATCAGCAGGCTTTAGTGCATGAGAATTGCTTTTGGGCTCAGGGTCTGCAGTGGGGCACTGGGATCCTGGTTGGTTCTCAGCCATTCCTCTAGGATGTGAGACACCAGCAGGCTTTGGCAGATCAGATTTCTTTTCTCATGGGGAGATCAATAAAAGGCAATCTTAACCAACAATCTCCCTCAATAATAGAGCTCCAAGATTTTAACAGAGTCCAAAGGCACCACAAACCTGGGAGCAGAGCACTACCATCTTGCTACTAAGGATCCTAAAGCTCCTTCAACCAAACAAAAGGAAAGCTGCACATCCAACCCTAAGTTAAGTGACCCTTTTTATATTCCTTTTCATCTCAGTTGATAATCACCTCTGCTTCAGACGTTTGCACAGCACACCCAGAACCCTACATACCCATCCCTTGGGGCATTAACTATTCACTCTCATAAACCTGGAAGGAACCAATAGTTGCCATAGTACTCTAAGATCCAACCCATAACTGCTAAACCTAACCTATTTCACTATATAAAGCTGATCTTATACTTAACACAACCCACACATAACAATCCTTGACACACAATCCCAAACATCCAGGCAAATCTAGACCTAAATGCTGTCACCCCCAGTGACAGTAGGGATTATACACTTTTTTTGGTAGTATATTGCCTTAGTCACAAAATTCAAGGAACCCTAGACTGAGACCTTAAACACTTAGGTAAACAGTAACAATAACATTTCAAGTGAAGCAATTCTGTCTGACTCATAACAATCAAAAACACAAACCAAGAAAGATTCTAGAAAACAAACACAAAATGACCAAGTCGCATCATAAATCCCCAAGAAACAACAAAAACCATGACAACAATTCCCCCACAAAAAGTTGACTCCATAACAATGGATCTCTACTAGAATAATGCCTTGGATATTAGTCAAGAATTCAATAAAGACAAAGATTTTCAAACCATGATCCTTACCATGAAGAAAAAGATGAAAGAGAAAATACAAGAGGGGCTAAATAATTAGATAAGCCAAAATGAACAGGAGCAAAACAGGCACCTAGATGAAATTAAAAAAAGCAGTTGAAACAAAATGAGGCATAGTGCAGTTGTAAAATCTCATACAGCAATTAAGCTTGAAATTAAAAATACACTAGCTATAATCCAAAATTCAACAGAAAGTTAACTAGCAGAAATAATGAAGCAGAAAATAGAATATCAGAACTGGAAGACAAGATGGCAGAACAAGTTGATTCAATCACAGAGGTTGGGAAATCCAAAAAAATACTGTAGAGGAATATTCAAGAGTTATGGACTCCTTGAAGAAAACAAACCTGTGAATTCATGGGATAGAAGAAGAAGAAATGCATAAAGCCACTCCAGAAGAAATTTTTCACACTATTATTTATGAAAATCTACCACATCTAAGAAAGACAGCTCCATCCAAACACAAGAGGTATATTGAACATCACTCAGATATAGCCAAAATAGAAACTTGTCATGACAAATTATAGTCAAACCAACACAGATGCATGACAAAGACAATGTGCACAGAAAATAAAGAGAAAAAAAACCAAGCCACATTTAAAAGTAAGCCTATTAAAATAACAGCTGATTTTTCAATGGAAACAGTAAAGCCAGAAGAGCTTGGAAAGACATACTTCAAGTCATGAATGAGCACAAATGTTAACCCAAGCCAACACAGCCCTCAAAACTATCAGTCATGATTGAGGGTGAAAGAAAAATCTTCCACCATAAGGACAAGCCAAAAGCTTATATGAACACGAAACAAGGTCTACAAAAGATGCTAGAAAAGTTACTCAAGCTTAAATAAAACAACAAACATATCAGAGGCAGAAGGGAAAAATAATATCAGCACAAGTTCCTAGCAAAGAAATATATACATTAAAAAGCACAAAACAGAAAATGATAGGAACCAACAAGTATTTCTCAATTATAACCCTAAATATTAATAGAATAAACTCTCCAATCAAAAGATATAGCCCATAAAAATGGATTTAAAATCACAACCCAGCATTCTGCTGCCTTCAGGAAAAACATCTCACTAAGAAAGATATGCACATGCTCAGAGTAAAACGGTGGTTAAAAGTACTGCAAGCTAATGGAAAAAGGAAACAAGCATGTATATTTCTGATATCTGACAAAATAGACTTAAACCAAAAGAAATCATAAGAGACAAAGAAGAATACTGCATATTAGTCAAAGAAACAATTCATCAGGAAGAATTCACAATACCAAACATATACACACAAACATATACACATAGCTATAATCCAAAATTCAACAGAAAGTCTAACTAGCAGAAATAATGAAGCAGAAAATAGAATATCAGAACTGGAAGACAAGATGGCAGAACAAGTTGATTCAATCACAGAGGTTGGGAAATCCAAAAAAATACTGTAGAGGAATATTAAAGAGTTATGGACTCTTTGAAGAAAACAAACCTGTGAATTCATGGGATACAAGAAGAAATGCATAAAGTCACTCCAGAAGAAATTTTTCACACTATTATTTATGAAAATCTGCCACATCTAAGAAAGACAGCTCCATCCAAACATAAGAGGCTCAGCCACATTCACTAAACATATGTCGCAACATTTAAAACAAAAAATCAACTCAAACATGATAATAGTAGGGAACTTCAACACCCCACTCTTGCCATTGGATAGGTCAACAAGTCAAAAACTGAACAAAGGTACAGCGGCGCTTAATTAAAATAATCCAAATTGGCCTGACTGATCTGTACTGAACCTTTCATCCCCAAAATAAGGAATAAACATTCTTTTCAGCAGCCATGGAATCTTCTCCAAAATAGACCACATATTGGGGCACAAAGCAAACCTTCACATATATAGGTAAGTTGAAACAATATGCTATACCCTATCTGACCACCACAACAAAGCAAATGTCAGAAAATACACAAATTCTTGGAAATTAAATATCATGATACTGAATGAGGAATGGGTTCAGAAAGAAGTCAAAAGGGAAATTCAAAAATTACAAGAAATAAATGACAATGAAAATACAACACATCAAATCTTTGAGATACAGTGAAGGTAGTCTTAAAAGGAAAGTTTATAGCATTCAATGCCTATATCAAGAAAATGGAAACATCGCAAGTAAACAACTTAAAAATGTAACTTAAAACTTTAGAGAGACAAGAACAACCCAATCCTAAAAGCAGTAGATGGGCAGAAATTAGTAAAATTAGGAAAGAAATATCTGAAATTGAGATAAGGAAAATGATACTAAGAATCAACCAAAGAGTTGGTTCTTTGAAAAAAAATCAATAAGTTTGATAAACCTTTTTTGTGTTTCCCTTTAACCAAAGCCAAATGACAGAAAACCCAAATTAATTATGGTTTGTTGTTTTTTTTTTCTTCCAGTTTTGCTGTTCCTGCACTGCCCTTGGCTCCATCCTGATGGTTATTGGATGTCACCTCCCAGCCAGAGATAAAAGGCTATTAAAATAGAGTCTTATTATAAGAGTAGATTTAAAGGTAGATGGAATAAGAGTAATAGGCCACGGTGAGGGGGGTCAGTCTCCCATTTGCAGGATGGTTACCTTCTATCTGCCAGACTCTTTGCCCTCCCTGTAAGGTGAGACCAAACCCCATCAGTTGCAAGTGACCAGGAAGGAAAGTCTGTGAGCTAAACCAGATATCTTATTACTTACTTGCAGTACATGATGGTGGCCTATTTTCTGCTGTAGTATGATCACCTCTTTCCTTGTTTCTGGTGGGGCCCTCCTTCCCCTTCCTTCCTGTTTATAATCTTTGCAATTACTGTAGGTATTACAGAGATTTATCTTTGAGTGTGTCTTTAAGTGGGTTTGGTACTAGGATCCACCTATTAGGGAGTACATGTGGTGCTTAATTTTCTGTGTCTGGGATACTTTGCTCAATATATTTTTTTCTAATTCCATCCATTTCCCAGCAAATTTCATTAATGCATAATTTTGATGGCTGCGTAGTATTCCATTGTATAAATGTACCACATTTTCCTTATCCACTCATCAACTGTTGGACATTTGGGTTGATTCCAGGACTTTGTTATTGTAAACAGTGCTGCTATGAACATGGTCGTGTTTGTGCTATTGAGGTAAATTTTTGCTGTATGGGGGATTATTCCCAAAAGTGGAATAGCAGGGTCATATGGCATTTCAATCTTTAACTTTTTAAAGAAGCGCCAGACAGATCACCAGAGTGGTTGTATAAGCCTGCATTCCCACTTGCCATATCCTCTCCAGCATTTGGTGTTGTTTATATTGTGGATTTTTGCCATCCTGACCAGGGTGAGATGAATCTCAGGGAGGTTTTGATTTACATTTTCTTGATGGCTAAGGATGCGGAGCATTTTTTAAGATATTTGTTAGACATTTCAATTTCTTCCCTGGTAAAGTTTCTTTTAAGTTCCAAGGCCTATTTTTTTTTTTACTAGTTTCTGTTTTTTTTTCTTTTTTTTCTTTCTTCCACTCATACAAACTTGATAACTACCCCATTCCCCTCCCTCCCTCCACCCCTCCCTGGATCCCCTTGTTCCCTTCCCCCTTGTCCCCTTCCTTTCCCTCCCTCCCTCCCTTTCTCCAAGTCTCCCTACCCCCCCCACCTGTTCCTGGAGCATCCTTTAGTGTGCGTGTCAAAACTTCCCTCTAGGTCCTCCTCTCTGATGATGTGTAAGGACTCAGTAGCATTGCCTAGAGCTCTTTTTTGTGTTTCCCTTTAGTATAGGAACACTAGGTTGTTAATCCCTTGCCAAGGCCCATTTTTAATTAATTAATTAATAATTAATTAATGTTTGCTCATACAAACTTAATAGGTACACCGGTCCCCTCCCTCCCTCCACCCTTCCCTGGACCCCCTAGCTCCCTCCTTCTTTTCCCTTCCTTTTCCCCCTCCCTTCCTATCTCCCAGTTCCTCTTTCCCCCATCCCTGGAGCATCCTTTAATGTGTATGTGAAACTTCCTCTGGGTCCTCCTCTCTGATGAGGTGTAAGGACTCAGTGGCATTTCCTAGAACTCTTTCTTATGTTGTCCATAAGTATAGGAACACTATTGTGGCTGTTAATCCTTAGCTTCCAAGGATCCTAGTTAAAATAGAGTTTTATTATAAGAATATATTCAAAGGTAGATGGAATAAAAGTAGGAGACCACTGTGAAGGGGGGGTCAGTCTTCCATTTGCACAATGGTTACTTTCTATCTGCCAGACTATACGCCCTCCCCTTCTGGTGAGATCATACCCCATCAGTTGCAAATGATCGGGAAGGAAAGTCTGTGAACTTAATCAGATGTCTCACTACTTACTTGCAGTCCTTGATGGTAGCCTATTTTCTCTGCTGTAACATAATCCCCTCTCTCTCCTTGTTTCTGGTGTGGCCCTCCTTCCCCATCCCTCTTGTTTATAATCTTTGCAATTACTGTGAGTATTACAGAGATTTATCTTTGAGTGTGTCTCTAAGTGGGTTTGGTACTAGGATCCACCTATTAGGGAGTACATACGACACTTAATTTCCTGTGTCTGGAATACTTCACGCAATATAATCGTTTCTAATTCCATCCATTTCCCAGCAAATTTCATTAATGCATCATTTTTGATGGCTGAGTAGTATTCCATTGTATAAATGTACCACATTTTCCTTATCCACTCATCAACTGTTGGACATTTGGGTTGATTCCATGAGTTTACTATTGTAAACAGTGCTGCTATGAACATGGTCGTGCTTGTGTATCGAGGTGAATTTTTGCTTTTTGGGGGGTTATTTCCAAAAGTGGAATAGCAGGGTCATATGGCATTTCAACCTTTAACTTCCTTAAAAATCACCAGACGGCTCGGCAGAGTGATTGTATGAGCCTGCATTCCCACCACCTATGTAGAAGAGCTCCCCTCTCTCCACAACCTCTCCAGCATTTGGTGTTGTTTGTATTGTGGATTTTTGGCCAAGGCCCATTTTTAAATTGGCCTACTTAATTCCTTGGTGTTTAGTTTTCTAAGTTCTTTGTGTACTCTGGATAATAGAGTTCTATTAGATATGTGGTTAGTGAAGATTTTCTCCCATTCTGTGGGTTGTTTTTGTGCTCGGTTTACATCAGAGATCCTACATTAATCACCAGGAACCAGGCTAGCCTAATCTCTCCCCATCCCAAAACTCAGGAAAATTTGCAGAGAGAGGATGGTGAGATTGTAATAGCCTAGAGATGGGGAGGAGCAACGATATGCAAGATACTCCACACAAGTTAGGGCTGAAGTAATCATAATAGGATTTTGCATGATCAACATATCATTGACCCTCCAAAGTCTAGCACGGATCACAGGCACTAGGATCCTTAGAGGCAAGGGATTAACAGCCACAATAATGTTCGTATACTGAAGGAGAACACAAGAAAGAGCTCTAGGTAATGCTGCTGAGTCCTTACACCTCATCAGAGAGGAGGACCCAGAAGGAAGTTTGACATGCACAGTAAAGGATACTCCAGGGATGGGGGGGAGGGGGCACTTGGAGAAAGGGAGGGAGGGTGAAAGGAAGGAGCAAAAGGGGAGGGAGGGAGCAAGGGGATCCAGGGAGGGGTGGAGAGAGGGAGGGGAATGGGGTACCTATTAAGTTTGTATGAGTGGGAAAAAAAAAGAAACTGGTAGAAGTAAAAAAAAATAAAGTATTTATATCTAGGAAAAAAAAATAAAAGAACCATCTAGGAAAAAAGAGAGAAAACCTGAATTAATACAATTAAAGATGGAAACGAAGTCATTACAACTAACACCAGGAAATTCAGAGAATAATAAAGTCATAGTTTAAAAATTTATACTCTACAAAGTTTAACAATCAGAAAGAAATTGTTTCTTAGTACATACAACTTACCAAAACTGAATCAGGATGAATAGAATTATTTAAACAGTCTTATAACAACTGATGAAATTAAAGATGTAATTATAAATCTCCCCACCAAAAAAAAGCCTAAGGCCAGATGGAGTCAGTGCAGAACATTTGAACAAAAACTAATACCGCTACTTAAACTATTCCATAAAATAACAAAGGAAGGAACACTTTGAAATTCTTTATATGAAGCTAATGTTACACTAATCTCAAAACCAAACAAAAATACAATAAAAAGATGGGAGGGACAATGATATGCAAGATACTCCACAGAAGTCAGGGTTGCAGCAGCCAGAATATAGCCAGCCACAGTGTAATTGGACCTTGCCTGACTTGCACAATAGCTGACATGTCAACATCCCCTCAAAGTCTAGCACTGATCACAGGAGACAAGGCTTCAGGCAGTAGGATCCTTAGGAGTTAAACAGTCATAATAGAGTTCCCATACGATGAGCAGCCCAAAAATGGACCCCAAGCTATTCCATAGAGTCCTGAACCTTCACTAGTGTAGACAACTCAGAGGGAAATTTAGTGCCCACATATGCTCTGAAGGACGGGAGAGAGAAAGCAAGAAGCACCAAGAGAGGAGGAGGGGAGGAAAAAAGGTGAGAGAGAAGGAGGTGGAAAGAGGGGAGAATATAATGTGGGACAATAAGGGAAAGGAGGGAGGAAGGAGAAGAAGGGGGTAGCTATCGAGCTTATATCGTCAGGCGAAAAAATGTAATAAAGAAAGAAAACTGTAGGTCAATCTCATTGATGAACACGGATGGGAGGATCCTCAACAAAAAGCAACTCAGAATCAAAAACATATAAAAAAATCATTCACTATGAACAAGTAGGGTTTGTCCTAGGCACACAAGGTTGGTCAACATATGTAAATCAAAATAATGTAATGCATCATATAAACAAATACAAGGAAATAAATCACATCATTTTGCTGATAGATGCAGAAAAAGCCTTTGACAAGATCCAACATTCCTTTATGATCAAAATCCTGGAGACAAATGAAAAGGAAGAAACCTACATCAATATAACAAAGGCTATATACAAGAAACATATAGCAAGGATCATTACAAATGGTGAAACTCTTGAAGCATTTCCTCTTTGATTAGGAACTAGGCAAGGTTGTCTACTCTCACCATTTTTATTCAACATCATACTGGAATTTTTAGCTCAAGCTATTAGACAAGAGAAGGAAATGAAAGGGATACAAATAAGAAAAGAAGAAGTCAAATTATCCATATTTGTAGACGACATGATCCTTTATCTGAGAGAAAAACTGCACCAGGAAACTCCTGGAAACAATACATAAGAGTTCAGCAGAGTCACAAGGTATAAAGTAAATGTTCAAAAATCATTGACTTTCTTATACACCAAGATGAAGAAAGTGAGAAAATCCTAAGAGAAACAATTTACCATAGTCCCCCAAAATGTCATAACTTGGTATAAATCTAACCAAGGAAGTGAGAGATCTGTACAATGAAAACTTTAAAAATCTAAGGAAAGGTATTTCAGAAGACATCAGAAGGTAGAAAGACCTCCCATGCTCCTGGATCAGTAGCATTAACATCCTAAAAATGTCCATCCTATCAAGAGTGATATAAAGATTCAATGCTATACCAATCAAAATTCCAAGGCAATTCTCCACAGAGATCGACAAAGCAAATCGACAAAGATTCAATGCTGTACCATATCAAAATTCATATGGAAACACAAAAGGCCCAGGATAGCTAAAGTAATTCTTAGTAATAAAAATTATGCTAGAAGAATCACCATGCCAAACCTTAATCTATACATAAATCCATAGTAATAAAGACATCATGTTACTGGCTCCAAAACAGACACATAGATCAATGGATAAGGGTTAAAAATAAGCCCCTACACATACAGTTATCTAATATTTTGACCTAGGTGCTCAGCAAACTCAGTGGCAAAAAATAGTGTTTTCAACAAACGGTGCTGCCAAAAGTAGATATCTACATGCAGAAGATTGAAACTGCATCCTTAGTTGTTACCATGCACAAAAATCAACTCCAAATGGATCAAAGACATTAAGATTAAACCAGAGAGTATAAAAATCCTAGAAAGTAAAGTAGTAATTCCCTTGAACTGATTAGCATAGGCCAATATTTCTAAATTGGAACCCAACAGCTCAGGAAATAGAACCAACTCTCAACAAATGGGATCTCATGAAATTAAAGAGTTTTTGTACAGCTAAAGATATTATTAACCAGGTAAAATACAACCCACAGATTGGGAGAAAATCTTTACTAATCACACATCTGATAGAGGAGTAATATCTAGAATGTAGAAAAACTAAGAAAAAAAATAAACACCAAGGAGATTGCCCAGTTACAAAGTGGGACATGGGACTTAATTTTTCCCTGGAAGAAATTGAACTCTCCAGCAAATACCTTAAAAAATGTTCCACCTCCATAGCCATCAGAGAAATGCAAGTCAAAGTACCCTGAGATATCATCTCACATCAGTCAGAATGGTGAAAATCTAAAACATGCAACAATAAATGCTAGAGAGGATGTGGGGAGAAGGGAACCCTCATACACTGCTGGTGAGAATGCAGACTTATACAGCCACTATGGTGATCAGTATGGTGGTTCCTAAAAAAGTTAAAAATTGAAATGCCATATCACCTGCTATACCACTGCTGGGAATATTCCCAAAAAATGCTTCATTGTATTATAGTGGCATGTGTTCATCCATGTTCATCACAGCATTATTCACAATAGCAAAGTCATGGAACCATCCTAGATATCTGACAGTTGACAAATGGATAATGAAAATATGGCACATATACATGATGCAATACTACACAGCCATCAAATATATGAATTAATGAAATATGCTGCTAAATATATGAAACTGGAAGAAATCAAGCTGAGCAAAATATCCCAAGCATAGAAAACCAGACGTTGTGCATTCTCCCTTGTAAATGGAACCTAATTCCAAGCCCTCATAATGATATGACAAGGGAAATTTTTTATTACCTTTTACAACCACAAAGGATTCAAAATAGTAAGGTAAGGCAAAGAAGACCCAAAGAGAACGAAGACAAAGGAACAAAGTTCAACAGAGACATAAGGCCACCATCAAGAAAGATGCGTAATTGTTACAATATCTGATCCAGCACACAATCAGTCTTCCTGATCACTGGTGCTTGGAGTGGTTTGAAGCAATGGACGTATATTCCCTGTTGTGGGGGGGGGTTAATAATTAGCAGAGAACCCCGCACGCCTGCCCCCCGCAAGGACAGGACTCCTTGCGGTCCTCCATCCCAGGTGAGTTTCCCCAGCCCCCAAGTGGCCCCTTGTCCCAGATCCTCTCACCAGCAAGCCCGGGCAACACCCAGGCTGCCTCCTCTTTGCGTGGGACAGGCCCTGGGTCTCAGCCCCTTTGTTCCTCCTGCCTGCCTCCCCACCCGACAGGACTTGCTCACATTCCTCCATCCCTGGAGCTTGGGTGAGCCACTAAGCCAAGTCCCAGGTCCCAGGTGACAAGTTCTGCCATCATCATCAGCCCCTCTGCCCCTCCAGCCCACCAGGGACCCTCGCTGTGGTCCATGGACAACACACTGCTACTCAGAATTCAATAGAGTCCAAAGGAAACTCAAGAAAGCTCTAAGGGACAAAGGCCATACATCTAAAGTCCTCTAAAATCATCCTATCACATCCAGCCCAAAGATAAGTAAACCTCTTTTTATTAACCATACTGCTCTTTTCTAGTATTAATCACTGTAGATTAACTTTTCCGTACAGCCACCCAAAAAATATTATACAACTCCAGGGATTACACTACTCACCCTCACATGTCACCAAGATACTAAATTGTAAAAGTGCACTACCATACTATTATTCACCCCCTGTCTTCTTAACCTGACTTAACTGATGTACTAACAGTCTAATAGTCTCATCTAGGGAATAATACTAACAACAGACAGACGTACCCAATTCCAAGGCAAGCACTAGCAATAACTGTCCGAGAGTAGTAATACCAACTAAATCAGTTCAGTCAAAAACACACAGAAACTGAAAGGTCTTAAGAGACAAAACAATGCCCAAGTCAAAGTGCAGATCCACGAGAAACAAAACCCAAGAAGACAAATCTCCCACCGAAAGAATTAACTCCATAATGATGGATTCCAACTAGAACAAATTCACAGATAATAGCCAAGAAAGCCAGACCCAAGATAATGACTTTCAAAGTATGATCATTACCATGATCAATACTATGAAAGAGGAAATCCTGGAAGAGTTAAACAATCACATCAACCACCTTGAACAGGAACACAACAGACATTTGGAGGAGTTGAAAAAAACAGTTCAAAAAACAAAAACAGATATAGAGCAGTTAAAACAGTTTCAGGCAGAGTTTAAAATTGAACTAAAAGACAAGTTATCTTCAACCCAGAACTCAACAGAGAGTCTTATCAGCAGAACTAATGAAGCAGAAAATAGAATTTCAGATCTTGAAAACAAAGTGGGAGAATTAAACAGCTCAATGAAAGAGATTGTTAAATCCAAAAAGATACTTGAGAGGAATATTCAAGAGATAAGGGACACTCTGAAGAAGCCTAACATGCACATTCATAGAATACCAGAGCAAGAATCCCAAAATACCACACTTGAGGAAATTTTTCAAATTATCATAAATGAAAACTTCCCTCAACTAAAGAATGAGAGGCCCATCCAAATACAAGAGGCATTCCGCACCCCAAACACATATGACCAAAATAGAAAATCGCCACGTCAAATAGTCAAAACACTCCACATTCAAGACAAAGAAAAGGTGCTGAGAGCTTCAAAAGAAAAAAAAACAAGTCGCTTTTAAAGGTAAACCTATTAGAATAAGAAATGACTACTCAATGGAAACAGTAAAAGCAAGAAGAGCTTGGAGAGACATACTTCAAGTATTGAATGAGCAAAAATGTCAACCCAGGTTGATATACCCAGCAAAACTATCTATCATGATTGAGGGAGAAAGAAAACTTTTCCAGCACAAAGACAACTTGAAGGTTTACATGTCTACAAAACCAGGCCTTCAAAAAAGGCTAGAAATGATACTCAAGCTTGAAGAAAAAAACAGGCATATCCAGGAGGACAGAAGGGAAATATAATACCACCAAAACCTAAATGTCAAACAACACACTTACAAAAGCCACTAAACATAAAAAAAGTCCAGAATTAAAAATAATTTCTCCATTATAACATTAAATGTCAATGGTATTAACTTGCTGATCAAGAGACACAGATTACAAACTTGGATTAAAAACCATGACCCATCAATCTGCTGACTTCAGGAAACTCTTCTCACCATAAAAGATAGGCACATCCTAAAAATAAAAGGCTGGTCAAAAATTTTGCAAGCTAATGGAACCAGGAAACAGGCAGAAGTAGCCATTATGCTGTCAGACAAAGTGGACTTCAAACCAAAAAAAAGTCATAAGAGACACCGACGGATACTACATTTTTGTCACAGGTACAATTCACCAGGAAGGCTTCACAATACTGAATATATATGCACCTAATGAATGCACCCTCCACATTCATTAAGCAAACCCTACAGTGTCTAAAGGGAGAAATCAACCCCCAAAAGGATAATTCTTGGGGATTTAAACACTGCCCTCTCAACATAGGATAGATCAACAGGTCAAAAGCTTAACAGAGACACTTAATCAAACCCTTAAAGAAATGGACCTTATAGATCTCTATCAAACTTTTCATCCATGCACCACATCAAAGAATACACATTTTTCTCAGTAGCACATGGAACTTTCTCCAAAATAGATCACGTATTGGGCCACAAAACGAATCTCCACATGTAGGAAAGTTGAAATTCTACCCTGTACCTTATCAGACCACCATGGTCTAAAGATTGACATCCACAACACAATGAACAACAGAAAATACACTAACTCCTGGAAACTTAACACTATGATGCTGAATGAGAAGTGGATTCAGGAAGAAATTAAAAAGGAAATTCAAGATTTCCTGAAAGTAAATGATAATGAAAATACAACTTATCAGCATGATTGGAACACAATGACGTTGTCCTAAGAGGTAAGTTCATAGCTCTTAGACATTACTACATCAAAAAATGGAAACATCAGAAATAAATAACTTAACAATGCAGCTTAAAGCTTTAGAGACACTAGAGCAATCCGATCCCAAAAGCAGTAGAAGAGATGAGATTAGCAAAATCAGGGGAGAAATATCTGAAATTGAGATTAGGAAAACGATACAGAGAATCAACCAGTCAAAAAGCTGGTTCTCTGAAAAAAATCAATAAGACTGATATACCCCTAGCTAAATTAACCAAAAGCAAGGGGAAAAAACTCAAATTAACAAATAGAAATGAAAATGGAGTTATCATTACGGATACCCAAGAAATTCAGAATATTATAACATCATATTTCAAAATCTTATACTCTGGGAAATTTGACAAAACAAAAGAAATGGATGAATTCCTAAGTAAGCGCAACTTACCAAAATTGAATCAGGAAGTTGTGAATTATTTGAATAGTCCTGTGACATATTAGGAAATCAAAGAAGTAATCTCGAATCTGCCCACCAAGAAATGTCCTGGACCAGATGGATTCAGCACAGAGTTCCACTAGACATTTAAGGAGTTAATAACACCAATACTCCTTAAACTGTTCCATCAAATAGCAGATTCTTTCTATAAAGCTAATATCGTCTTAATCCCAAAACCTAATAAAGATACACTTATAAAAGAAAACTATAGGCCAATTTCTTTGATGAACACGGATGCAAAGATTCTCAACAAAATCTTAGCAAGTCGGATTCAAAAACATATCAAAAAGATCATTCACAGGGATCAAGTAGGCTTTATCCCAGGCACACAAGGTTGGTTCAACATATGCAAATCAATAAAAATAATTAACCATATAAATCAGTCCAAAGTCCAAGACCACATGATACTCTCAATAGATGCAGAAAAAGCTTTTGACAAGATCCAACAGCCTTTTATGATCAAAATGCTAGAGACAGTAGGAATGGAAGGAATCTTTATCAATATAATAAAAGCTGTATACAACAAGCCCACAGCAAGGATTATACTCAATGGGGAAAAACTTGAAGCATTCTCTCTTTGATCAGGAACTAGACAAGGCTGTTCACTCTCACCACTTCTATTCAATATTGTACTTGAAGTCTTAGCTGAAGCCATAAGAGAAGAAAAGGAAATGAAAGGGATTCAAATTGGCGAGGAAGAAGTCAAGCTATCCCTATTTGCAGATGACATGATCTTATACCTGAGTGATCCCAAAAACTCTACCAGGAAGCTCCTGGAACTAATACAGAAGTTGAGCAGGATGGCAGGATACAAAATAAATATGCAAAAATCAGTGGCCTTCCTATATGCTCAGAATGAAAGAACTGAAAAAGCCCTGAGAGAAACAATCCCATTTACTATAGCCCCTAAAAAAAATGAAATACCTTGGTATAAACCTAACCAAGGAAGTAAGTGACCTTTTACAATGAAAACTTTAAAACCCTAAAGAAAGAAATTGCAGAAGACACCAGAAGGTGGAAAGACCTGCCATGTTCCTGGATTGGCAGAATCAATATCATAAAATAACCATCCTACCAAAGGCAATATATAGATTCAATGCTTTAACAATTAAAATCCCAAAGCAATTCTTTAAAGAAGATGACCAAACAATCTCAACGTTCATATGGAGGCACAAAAGACCCAGGATAGCAAAAACAATCCTGAGTAACAAAAACACTATTGGAGGTATCACCATACCAAACCTTAGTCTATACTACAAACCCATAGTTATAAAGACAGCCTGGTACTGGCTCCAAAATAGACACACAGATCAATGGATAAGGGTTGAAGACCCAGATATAAGCCCACACAACTACAGCCATTTGTTCTTTGACAAAAGGGCCCAAAAAACCCAATGGGAAAAAAATCCAGCATCTTCAACAAATGGTGCTGGCAAAACTGGATCTCCACATGCAGAAGGTTACAACTGGACCCTTGTCACCATGTACAAGACTTAATTCCAAATGGATCAAGGACCAGAGACTATAAAAACCTTAGTTGAAAGGGTAGGGAACTCCCTAGAGCTGATTGGGCTAGGCCAACAGTTCCTAATTGGAATCCAATAGTGCAGTCAATACAATGAACATTCAACAGATGGGATCTTATGAAATTAAAGAGCTTCTGTTCAGATAAAGAAATTGTAACTTGAGCACAAAGGCAACCCACAGAATGTGAGAAAATCTTCACTAACCATATATCTAATAGAGCTCTATTATCCAGAGTGCACAAAGAACTTAGAAAACTAAACACCAAGGAAACAAATGGCCCAATTAAAAAATGGGCCCTGGCAGTTAAAAGAAACTTTACCAAGGATGAAATTAAAATGTCTAACAAATATCTTAAAAAATGCTCCACATCTTTAGCCATCAGGAAAATGCAAATCAAAACCTCCCTGAGATACCATCTCACCCTGGTCATGATGGCAAAAATCCATAATACAAATAATACCAAATGCTGGAGAAGATGTGGAGAGAGGGGAACTCTTCTACATTGCTAGTGGGAATGCAGGCTCATACAACCACTCTGCCGAGCCATCTGGAGATTCTTAAGAAGTTAAAGATTGAAATGCCACATGACCCTGCTATTCCACTTTTGGGAATAACCCCCCAAACAGCAAAAATTCACCTTGATACACAAGCACGACCATGTTCATAGCAGCACTGTTTACAATAGTAAACTCATGGAATCAACCCAAATGTCCAACAGTTGATGAGTGGATAAGGAAAATGTGGTACATTTATACAATGGAATTCTACTCAGCCATCAAAAATGATGAATTAATGAAATTTGCCAGGAAATGGATGTAATTAGAAATAATTATATTGAGTGAAGTATTCCAGACACAGAAAATTAAGCACCGCATGTACTCCCTAATAGGTGGATCCTAGTACCAAACCCACTTAGAGACACACTCAAAGATAAATCTCTGTAATACCTACAGTAATTTCAAAGATTATAAACAGGAGAGAAGGAGAAGGAGAGCCACACCAGAAACAAAGAGAGAGGGGATCATTCTACAGCAGAGATAATAGGCCACCATCAAGGACTGGAAGTAAGTAATGAGACATCTGGTAAAGCTCACAGACTTTCCTTCCTGGTCACTTGCAACTAATGGGGTATGATCTTACCAGAAAGGGTGGGCATATAGTTTGGCAGATAGAAAGTAACCATTGTGCAAATGTGAGACTGACTCCTCTCCCTCACTGTGGTCTCCTACTCTTATTCCATCTACCCTTGAATCTACTCTTAATAATAAGACTCTATTTTAACAGCTTTTTATCTCTGGCCAGGTAGTGATATCCAATACCCATCATGATGGAGCCAAGGGCATTGCAGGAGCAGCAAAACTGAAAAAAATAATCAACAAACCATAATTCAGAACATCAGAGAGTCTCTATCAACTACCTGGAATCAGGCCTGCCTAATCTCTCAGGGAAGAGATTAGGGAAGCTCAGGAAAATTTATGGAAGAGGGGGCAGTAAGAATGTAAAAAAGAGCACAAGGATGGGAGCAGTCATGATTTGCAAGATACTCCACACAAGTTAGGGCCAAAGCAATTATAATAGGACTTTGCATGATCTGCACAATGACCAATATATCATTGACCCCTCATAGTCTAGTATGGACTAAAGGCACTAGGATCCTTTGAAGCAAGGGGTTAACAGCCACAATAGTATTTCTGTACTTGAGGGGACCACAAAAAAGAGTTCTAGGAAATGCCACTGAGTCCTTACACCTCATCAGAGAGGAGGACCCAGAGGAAAGTTTGTCATACACATTAAAGGATGCTCCAGGGATGGGGGAGGGGGCACTGGGAGAAAGGGAGGGAGGGAAGAAAGGAAGGGGAAAAGTGGGGAGGGAGCAGGGAGGTACAGGGAGGAGTGGAGGGAGGGAGGGGACGGGGTACCTATTGTGTTTGTATCAGTGGAAAAAAATTAAAAAATGCATTATTCATTAAAAAAAGTAATTAGTAGAGAGTCAGATGATGTCCTGGAAGTTGACTCCACCCACTACTGTTTCCTACTTCTGATTCTCCCTCTCCTTCAAGTCTTCTCTTACATAAAGGCCTCTCTTTAACAGTTTCTGTATTGTTGGATAGGAGAGGATCTCAACATCAAGAGAGGATTCAGCCTTGAGTAGTGCAAGAACAGCAAAACGGACAATAACAAATGACCTGAATATAGAACAACAGCAACCCTACAATGTTCCTGTGAAACCAGGCCAGCCAATCCTCTCCCCATCCAGAAGCTCAGGGAACTTTGTAGAAGAAGGGGCGCTAAGACTGTAAGAGCCTAGCTTCCCTCCTTCCTCCCTTTCCCTTCACCATTCCCTCCCACTCCCACTAACCTTTGTAAAAGTAGAAAAATTAAAATGAATATATAATAAAAAATGGAATTGGCTAGCAGGGAGCATATAGTAGCAATCAACTGTGTAGAGGTTAAAAAATGATGTGAATGACATCAAGATTAGCTGACTTCTGTCAATAATATCCATCGTTAAAATATTTTGCCTGCAACATACCTGTCTAAAATAAAATTTCACAGCTTGGTTTAATTAAAAAAAACTGTAAGAGCCTGAAGATAGAGAGTTCCATTGCTGGACAGTTCACTCCACTCAAAACAGGGCAGTTGCAGTCAAGAATTCACACCAATAAAACTTACAATCATCAGACTTAGATGGGGATGGATGTGTCAACATGCCCCCATTTACTGGCGTGGCTCTCAGGAGAAATAGTTGCAGGCAGTAGGATTCTTAGGGTTGAGAGGTTAGACAGATGTAGAGAATACCCATAGCAGGCCTCCCAAGGAAGAGCTTATTAGTCTGCCACAGAGGCCTGAACCACCATGAGAACAGATGAACCAGAGGGACCCCTGGGACACATAGAACCACAGGACAGGAGAATATGAAGGAGTAGCCTGGACCCACCCAGGAGGGAAGGGAGAGAGGAATGAAAAGATGGGAAGAGGGAAGGGAAGAAAGAAGGGAGGAGGGAATGAAGGAGGCAAGAAGCATGTATATAAAAAAGTAAATTTAATACATTTATTTTAAAATTTTAAATTAAATTAAAAAACCTTTTTAAATGATATAAAAAGATAAGACATTTATTTTTCCCACATAAATGTTGTAAAATATATCAGATATGTCGGTATTTGAAGACATCTTCAAAATGTTTCTGATGGCTGCTATGTTACACTCTGTCTCTCTCCTGTTACTATCTTTTACTTTGGTAAGAATAAATTATCTCATTCTAAGTTGAGGGCACAGTTTAGCAACTGCTGAGTCATAGAATAAAATCATCAATTTTTCCTCTGTCTGAGATAGCCAATAGATCCCACATTGTGGATATAAAAAAGAAACAAATTTGAGGATATGTTAGTAGGTTTTATAATGAGCTCACATCATTGTCTTCATTCTTTGTACTTGGATCTAATTATAAGATAACTTCTTTCACATATTGATTGTCAATGAAGAACACAGATTAGATCCTGGGTGACGATGACCCACATTGCAAAATATGGACAATCAGTCTGACAAACTAGTTTTCCATAATGATTCTACCATTCTTTAAATTCATCTGATTTACTACGTATCTTTTCTCACCCAGCAAAATTTTGTTGTAGCTAAAACTGCAACTGCTTCTATTCCAGTGAAGAAATTAAATTAAAAAATATTTTACATAAATGAGGGATTTAATGATACAAGCAATATAACCCCTGGATATCTAGAGAAAATGGGGAACAAAGAAAGAAGAATTTCCAGAAGTTCGGCTTGGCTTATACACACTTTGAAGAGAGTTGACTCAAATAAGATGGAAAGGTGAGGAACAAAATCCAAAGGTTATTCTCTGATCTTTGAACCATGGCACATAAGAGTCTTCATTCACATATATGCATATTGGGCTCAGTTCAGGATTCAAGCAGGACAGTTCAGAGAGAGAAAACAGAAATGGAGATGATCTCAATAGAACCAGACTGCTTTGTCAGGACAAAGAGCTGCAGCAACAAGGGACACAGCTCTTCTGTGGAAATGAACTGTGCACAGATATCGGGGAGGAGTGATAGGATTCTGAGAGGGTGGAATTTGGGGGATGAAGGAAATGTCTATTCACTTAAGACAGAATTTGGGATTTGATTGAATTTGTTGGTTAAAAATCTGTGATGGTTACATGGTTTACAGATTTTATCTGCAAACAGCAACTGCAGATAAAGAAGTGGCCAGGAGACTAGGGGCTTACAAAGGAAGTACTGCTTTCTGTTGGGAAGGGTGCCTGTGTGTTCTCTAGACTGGCATTTAACCCATTCAACCTACATTTATACACTAACACACTAAACACACATAGACATAGACACACACACAGAGACAACACACATGCACACACACACCCAGAGAGAGAGAAAGAGACAGAGAGAAAGAGAGAGAGAGAGAGAGAGACAGAGAGAGAGAGAGAGAGAGACAGAGAGAGAGAGAAGAGAGAGAGAGCGTGCTCTGGAGTATAGATATCTTAATAATTAAGCTGTTTCCTTCTTTCTCTGGAGGGCTGTCTCCCAAGCGGGTTAGGGAAATCTCAATGCTGCAATTATTTGAAAATGTTACAGTGGTCTATCAAGTCCAAAGCCCTTATGAATAACTAAGTCTGATATTTTGATAAATTTAAAGATTCCAAACAGCTCAAGGTGTCTACATATGTATAAATAATCCACTGCAGTCTTTCTTCTTTCTTCAAAGTATACAAACATCCAAGAATGTAGGCAAGAGACTATTCCAATGTCAAATCTCCAGGTTCATGTTGCATGGCTACAGATTTAGTAATTTCAATTCTGGTAAAGCATCAATCAGAAAACTGAACTTAATTTTCTTCTTTATTATAACAAAGACTATATTTGTTAAAAAGAAATCCACTAATAAAAAAGGGCAGTTTTTTTTTGAAATAGAGCAATAAGCTCATGTTTCTCAAAAACTGAGATAATGAGCATAGTATGCATTTGGAGGAGTAAGTTTATCGTATCTCAAAATAAACTTTGACAACTTATGACATAGCAATTAATTACATTTGTTTACCTACTACAGAATTAAAACAACGACAACAAAAAGGACATATCAGAATTATACTGCTTCATTTTTGACAAAATCTTACCAAGTTCCACACCATATAAGGTAAAAGTAGCTATTAAAACATTTGAGATTTGGCAAATAATAAGTCACAGATTGATTAGGGTCTTTTATGTGACTCTAGAAAGAATTTATTTTTTCAGATTTAAATATCTTGGTTTATAAACTTGCTAATGTTTGCGTTTTAAAGTCTATCATATTTATGTTTTAAACACTTCTCTAATATGGTATGCTTGTCATTGTTCATATATTGCCTCTATAATACCTGTCTATTATAATTATTAAAAACCATTTGTCAGACTCAGAACAATCAATTAACAGTAAGTATATGGAGAACAAGTTGTGTTTTATCAAGTTGTGAAAGGAAGAATAGATATTTTACACTGAAATTATATGAAATGAGGAATAAATATTTAAAATTAAAATAAACTATGCCCTTATCTCTTGACACTATTAAAGGAAGATGAAGGTGTTATTCTAAATATTTTATGAATACTTCAAGTTTTCTTTAATTACTTAAATAACTCATACCTCACCAAACCCTGTGTGTTCTGATCCAATGCTTGCTTTTTAATAATATTCATATGTCTAATTTTTGATGGAGCTGGTCTATATTTCATTTTTGACATTGAAAATTATCGTTATTATGATACAATGCCATTTTACCTTAACTATTGCTTTTCTGACAACATAATTATATTTTTTACTGTTATATTCTCTCTTTATACTTTAATTTTCTGTGATTTCTTCCTCCACTTAGATATGTTTGTACCAGAAATCCATATGTATGTTACATATCTCCAACAAAATTAGGACTGATTATTTTGGCATGCATTAATGGACTACATAGAGAGAAGTATGATGAGCTGAAAAGTGACTGGCATTTGATGTATATTTTGTCATAAATGGAGTCAAGTGACTTATGTACATATGTTATTTAATATTCACAGGGAAACTTTGGGGCATTTTTGTCATATTCCACTTTTTCTATGAGGGCACAGTATTTAAGGAATTTGTCTATGATAACAACTGGAAAATGGGAGAAGCCAAATAAGAACCTAAATCTACTCAACCTGAAATTCATGCTGGTCACTTCAATGTTGTACAGGCTTCAGATTTTATTTGGACTTTATATGTCCAATTATTAGTCAGTTTTATTTAAAAAGTAAATATTTCCTACTTAATTAACATTTGTTATAAACAAAACGTTATGCTGATCATATAAAACATCATTCATGACCTTGATAAAATTATTATGTAATAATATTTAACATTTTACTGGAATATACTCATAATTTCTGCTAACTTTGGGAAATGTACTTTGACTCAGGTTGAGAATGAAGGAATTTTTATTAAAACAAGAAATACTAAAGTATATGTAGATGTAAATCAAGCAAAGGGACATGAAGTCCATATTATTAGTATGATATACTATAATAATTCAGCATTGTGAATGATTGGGTCATGAAAGTCAAGCTACATTTCATTGTCTTTTATTCAATGTCTATCTCTAAAGCAATCCTTAACTTTTCCATAGGTTTCTTAAAGAAGTCTGAAGTGTGGGCTCAAAAAAAAAATAGTGGAAAACTTTTATTAAGGCATAGAATGGTCCATTTGTACAAAAAATCCTAGAGTGAATATTGGTCATTCCTGCAATTGAATGCACTCTCTTGTTAGTTGTATATAATTCCATTGGAGCATTAAAATTAAAAGATTTTATGACTCACAAAAGAAAAGGGAACACATTAGATAACTGAAATATGTAGTCATATTTTAGTATTTATTGACAATGCTCCCTTTCTCCCATCCATTAGCCTCATTTCTATTAATCTCCCTTCTGTCATTGTCATACAAATGGGCAAGTACACAAACACACACACATACACGTGCACACACAGATTTTTTATACATTTTTTATTATTATTTCAGCTCATACAAACTTAATAGGTACACCAGTTCCCTCCCTCCCTCCTCCTCCCCCCGAACCCCCTGCTGCCCCTCCCCTCACCCCTCTCTCCCCATCCCCAGTGCCTCCCGCCCCAATTCCCAGAGAGTCCTTTCTTGTGCATGCCTGACTCTCCTCTGGGCCCTCCTCTCTGATGACGTACAAGGACCCAGTGGCATTTCCCTGAACCCTTTCCCGTGTTCCCCTTAAGCATAGGAACACTACTGTGGCTGTCAATCCCTTGCCTCCAAGGATCTTGGTGCCTTTAGCAGATGCTAGACTTTGTGAGGTCAATAGTGTGTTGGACATTGCGCAGGGCATGCAAAGTTCAATTAACGCACACACAGATTTATGTAACCATAAGGACTTTTATATAAAAGGTATTTTTATTATTCATCAGTACTCTAAATTAAATCTGAAGTATTGCTAAAGTTGACTACTAAGTATCTATAAACCCAGACCTTCCAAAACTGTTTCTTGAATGTCACTTCTTTTTTCTCCTTCAGAGATTTCATTATATTGTTGATAATGAAATAATTATTGACAATGAAATAATGCATAAGCCACAAAAGATCAATATAGATCAATGATACAGGAAATATGAAAGGAATTTTGATAGGAAGGCATCACATTTGAATAAATAGGAGAAAAGATCAGATTATACCATGTCCATACATAAAGAAATTGAAACAATATTTGGATTTCACATTAGTTGATTAAGCTAAGATACTTTACTTCCATGAGGTAAAAATTAACCATTATTCAAAAATAGGTGTGTAAGTACATTTAATGTAGAACATATTTGTAATTGTGGAGCAAAGTTAGGAGTTAGTTTGATGATTTTGACTTGTGCCTCCTATCAGGTCACCTCCATGGGAGACAGGGGATCTCATAATCATTCAGAATTGACTGACTTCATTCTTGTCGGCTTCAAGGTCCGGCCTGAGCTCCATATTCTCCTCTTCTTGATCTTTCTGCTTGTGTATACCATGATCCTTCTGGGGAACATTGGGATGATGGCCATTATCATGACTGATCCCAGGCTGAACACACCAATGTATTTCTTCCTCGGCAACCTCTCCTTCATTGATCTCTTCTACTCATCTGTCATTGCCCCGAAGGCCATGTCCAATTTCTGGTCTGAGAACAAGTCCATCTCCTTTGCTGGATGTTTGACTCAGTTCTTTCTCTTTACAGTCTTCATTGTGACTGAAGGATTCCTCCTGGCAGCCATGGCTTATGACCGCTTCATTGCCATCTGCAACCCACTCCTCTATTCTGTTCACATGTCAACAGGTCTCTGCACTCTGCTGGTGGCAGGCTCCTATTTCTGTGGGTGCATCAGCTCTGTTCTCCAGACCAGCATGACATTTACGTTATCCTTCTGTGCCTCTAGAGCCATTGACCACTTTTATTGTGATACTCGCCCACTTCAGAGATTATCATGTTCTAACCTCTTTGTTTTTAAAATAGTATCTTTTTCCTTATCCAGCATCATCATCTTGCCTACAATCATAGTCATTGTTGTTTCCTACATGTATATAGTGTCCACTGTTCTAAAGATCCGCTCCACTGAGGGACGTAAGAAAGCTTCTCCACTTGCAGCTCTCACTTGGGGGTGGTGAGTGTGCTGTATGGTGCTGTCTTTTTCATGTACCTCACCCCTGACCAGTTTCCTGAATTGAGTAAGTTGGCTTCCTTATGCTACTCTCTAGTCACACCCATGTTGAACCCACTGATTTACTCTCTGAGAAACAAGGATGTTAAAGAGGCTCTAAAAAAACTTTTGGAGAAGAAGAACACTATTTCTTGATCACTTTCCCTCTGTGTTAATTGCATTGCAAGTATTAATTTCATCCTCTGTATGGTCAATAAGTTATTCTTCTTAATGTTACAGCAACACTATTAGCAGCTCTTTCTATGCAGTGTATGCTAATGACATACTAAAACTTTTCCTCTCAGAGTCATAATTAATTGTGAAAGTCTTGAATATGCAAATGTCCTGGATATTAGGGAAGCAGTTTTAATGATTATTCTCCTCTTTTCTTCAATAACATTTTGTTTCTCAGAATCAGTTTGTATATAGTAGTTAAACAGTATTTTTATGTTTTGTTGCAATAGTTTTTAAACTACTTTATTTAGTATTCTCTGTTTTAATTGTCTCTTCCTTCTGCACATAATCATGTACACTTCACAATGATATTGATGTTTTTTCGTATGTAGGTATGGTTATGCACTTGTGTGGGTATGTATGATGCTGTGTGTCCCTATAAAAACGCAAGAATGAGTTCCAGAATCATCCTGGATTTCTTTGTCTTTTTGCTTTGCCCTGTGGCAAAAGGCCCCATCTTTGAAGACTGGATTTTTTCAGGCCTTGCCATTTTAGCCTGTCATTTTTACACGGAATCTCAAGTCTGAACTCAGGTTCTTTAAAACACAAAGGTTAGCCTCTGAACCAACCATCTTTCCAGCCCATTGTGATTATTTTTTTGAATAAAATATTTTCTTATGTTACAGATTCATCAGTATTTTAAGTGATTTTTAAATTTCTTTTTGATTAAATATATTTTGTGATGTATAGGAAATCAGTAATAATAATAATAGTAACTTTTGTTATATAAATCTGCTTGGAAAATTGCTTGGAAGCATGATAGACATTGCTGAATGTGCTGAGCCAGTACTAGTTGTTGGTCCCTAATTCAAAGAACTAAATTAGAGGACAAAACCTTAAAATACATTTGTATACTCATTTTTGTTTTCTGGTTGTTATTATTTCTGAAGGATGTTTAATGAAGTTTTAAAAGTATTGGAGCTACCAAAATTGTGTTGTTTATAATTTTCTTTTGTCAATTGTTATTTCTAGAGGATGTTTATGGACGTTATAAAAAGTATTGGTGCTACCAAAATTGTGTTTGAATATTTACCTTACTATCTCTTTACAATTGTTCATTTATTTAATTTTGTTGAAAACCTTTATGAATGTTTTGGCATCATAGTGGACATGTGGACAAAACACTTTATTTTTTAGAGAGTTTTCAATTTAGTGAAAAAAAAAACAAATCCTTGGACAGAATTCTTGTACATAGAGCTGTGCCAAAAATGTTCTAAGATCATAAAAACATGTGAGGTTCCTGAAGCTCAGTAAAAGTCCTCTTCTATTATGTGATGGGTGGGATTAAAGGCAGAGAATGTTGTAATTAGGTGAATGATTCCAGCTCTTCATTTTGTTTATGTGTACTTATGTTCATGAAAAAACATATTTTAAAAAATACCCATAGAATACAATGGAAGATTAACTGATTCATAAAGGCATACTGTAAAAGGAAATGTGCTTTTCCAATTTTGAACTAGAATGTGTAATTGCAAACTACACTCAAAACAGAATTTGCTCTAATTTTAAAAGCAAAAGTTGAAATTCAGTGGTAGATCAGCTGCTTGACATGCATGAGGCCCTGAGTTTTTACTCCAACACTACAAATTAAAATAAACTAATAATATTAAACACAGCTATGCTCTCAACAGATTAATAAAAATGAATTTCCTGAGCTTGATAAATAACATGTATAAAGAAATTTACACTTTATTCCTAACTGTGAAAAACTAGCAGTTCTCCTAGACCTTGGGAAGGATGTCTTATCGTGCAACATATTTTTTTTAGTTTTATGTATTTTAATAATAAATGTACAGGAACAGCACAGAAGAAACACAACATTAAAAACCTACATGTAGGAAAACTTAGCTAGAAATATAATGAATGGATGGAATCTAGTGTATGATAAAAAATGCTACAAACACTACTTAGTTGAGGTCAAGAAGAAATTTACTTATTTTTTTAAAAAAATCAAACGCTGGCATTGTCCAGAGAAATTTAACATGTTTATTTGTAATTGTTACAAAGTTGTTCACCGAAATATTTTGACTTGCATTAATGCTTTACATCTTGCATTTATATTAAAAATTCACACACAAATGAAAATGGAAAAACTGCCAATACCTGATTCTTGTCCCCTAGTTTTTCACTCATAGTCATATATTTAGGTGCCTTTTGATACCGGGAAAAAATCTGACATTCAGAAGTACCTATAACTACCTCTAACCCATCATATGTATTCTTAAGACGTTCTTCATGTATGCAAAGCACAAGCTAGCTATCTTTTGGCATAATTATTACATGTTTAGCATGGATGACACACACGTTGGTTATCTTCAAAAAGGCCAAGCAGGTAGGCCTCGCTTGCCTTCTGCAAAGCATCAGTAGATGCACTCTGAAAGCGCAGATCTGTTTTGAAATCCTGAGCAATTTCTTGCACCAGACACTGAAAAGGGAATTTGCAAATTAGGAAGTCCAGCAGTACACTGCCAGTAACGATGAGGTTTTTTTCTTCAGCTTCCAGTAGAGGGCGCACGCTTCTGAGCGGCTTTTGTAGTCAGTTATTTCCTAGGATTTGTGGAAGGTATAGCGACCTCTTTACTTACCCTCCTTTGCTTGGCGCTCTCTGCCAGTGAGAGGTGGCTCATGGGCGTCAGAAAGCAGCGCAGTGGTGGCTGAGAACACAATTCTTCCAACATTTAAAATATTATTTTTAAATTGTTTTTATTCTTTAAGCATTTTATACAGTAAACAATGAATTTATGTCACTTTCACTCATTATCATCCAATCCCATTTTCCTTCCTTTTGAAACTGAAATTTTTATTCTTTCCAAACGGGAAATTTTTTTATTAATAATTTTTATACAGATTTGATAGGTACCCCATTGCTCTCCTTCCCTCCACCCCTTCCTGTATCCCCTTACTCCCTCCCTCCTATTTCCCTTCCTTTCCCCCCTCCCTCTCTTTTTCCCAATGCTCCCTCCCTCCCCATTCCTGGAGCATCCTTTAGTGTGCATGTCAAACTTCTCTCTGGGTCCTCCTCTCTGATGGAGTATAGGGACTCAGTAGCATTGCCTAGAGTTCTTATTTGTGTTCCACTTTAGTATAGGAATACTTATTGTGTCTATTAATCCCTTGCCTCTAAGGATCTTAGAGCCTGTGATCCATGCTATGTTGGGCCCCATGGAGCCTGGGCCTGAGGCCTGGTGGAAATTCCTGAGCCTGACTAAAGTTTGGCGGCCTGTCTCTGGCCTGTGAATTCCACATCAGGGTGACTCAGCTTCTGACACCCTGATAAGGAGTAGCCCCTGCCTAGTTACTGCTTTCGTGGTGACCCTTTATTGGCCCTTACACCTCGCCTCCCATCCCTATATCCCCACCCCTTCTCTCACTCTATATAAGTGCCTGCCTGATACAATAAAGTGAGATCCTGTTTCGACAAGTCTCCCGGCCTGGCGTGCTTCTCCCGGATGGTGAGGAGGGTCCGGGTCTTCGACACTCATCATCCCACTCAGCCCCAGGGCCTGCCCAGTTGGTCTGTGCAGCCCCTATGCATCCCTTGTCGTGGAGTCCAACAATGCTAGACTTTGGGGGGTCAATGACATGTTGGTCATTGCGCAGGTCATGAAAAGTCCTATTATGATTACTTCGGCCCTAACGTATGTTGAGTATTTTACATATCATTGCTTCTCCCCATCTTTAGGCTCTTACAATCTTACTGCCTCCTCTTCTGCAAATTTCCCTGAGCTTTTGGATGGGGAGAGATAGTCTGACTTGGTTCCTCCAACCAGGAAATTTTTAAAAATGTGTCACTAATGGCACGTGACTGAGAGTTTGCCAGAGTACAGTTGATATATCAGTGAGTTTAGCATTATGGAAAGTAACTGATCTTTACTCCACCCCCAATCCAGCATTAAACTCATAGTCTCTTAGGGAGGTGTGGTTCCTCACTTGAGATTGTAACACCCTTCCATGGTGTGTTACTGATAGGCTGAATATTGTGCAAGTTGTGTGGCGGCAGACTCAGCTTCAGTGAGCTCATGGGTACAGCAGCCCCATCATATCCAGAAGACACTAATTGTCTGGACCCACCCTCAGGCTTTAACATTATTATAGCTCCTTCTTCTTAAGTGTTCCCTGAGCCTTGGAGTGTGACACCTTTTCAGTCTTGTTCTGGAAGAAATGATATATGTTGTAATACATAGCAACAATAAATGTGCTACAGACTGAATTCTAACCCTTCAAAATTTGAATACTGAAACTTTAATCACAATTCATAGACTGTAACTGGCCATTCAAAGATATAATAAGTATTGCAATAAAGCCATAGTGGGCCATATTCTTTTGATTATATCAGCATATTTACAAGAAGATCAAGATACAGAGAAGCGACTGAGGTGCATGTGCACAGCAGAACATATGAAGAGGCAATAATTGAGCTCTCATTTATAGATCATAAATAAGATTGCCTTACCTTGGACACCCAACTTCCATAAGTATATGAAAGTAATTTTTTGTTATCAAAGACACTCATATGTGGTATTCTGTTATGACCAGCCCTAGAAAACTCATGTTAGTAGATCTGCATATGGAAATAGAACGATTGTCCTTATTTTCATACAGCAGGTTATACATGCAGGAATCACTAAAGTGCTACTACTATCACCAAAAGAAACCTGAAATAAATAATTGGCTCTAATAAAGTTGCTTATTGCAAGACTAATGTTGAAAAGTTGATTTCTTGTATACACCATTCACACTGATTTTATTCTACATAGTTCCGAAAATACTGACTTGAACAATTAGACAAGAATTATTAAAATATTTCTAAGAGGAAATACAATTCTGTTCACAGATCAAATCATATATGTGTAAAATCTCTCTCACACACATTCAAACACACCACACACACACACACCTGTTAGAACTAATAAATGAACCAAGGCAATCATACCGTGCAATGGCAACCTTAAAAATCAGTTCTGTTTTGATCCACTATCCATTGACTAATTCTCAAAATGGAGTTAAAACTCAATCCCATTGATATAATCAGAAGAATCAACTATTTAGAAAGAAATCCAGTCAAGGAACAGAATAATTTGTACTATGAAATATCTAATAAAATGTTGCAAGAAAGGGAGAAAGAATGAAAAGACATCTGTCCTGGTAGAATAAAAAATTTTAAATTTTTGAAAGGTCCATGCTGCCCATAGCAATTTCATATTTAATGCAACCACTGTTGAGATACCACACATAGAAAAATGTTAAAACTAATTTGGAACCTATTTATATTTGGAATATCACAACATGAAAAGAAACCAAACCTGATATATCACACTTACTTATTGTTTAAAAAATTTATGACAGTAATTAAATCATCATGGCATTATAGATACAGGAATGAAAATAATAAAATAGCCAGGAAATAAGCTAATTAATATAAGATAAATGCATATAAAATGCTGATAGTATACAATGGCAAAATGATAATATTCCAAAAAATATCATTGAGGAACAGCATATTTACATGCAAAATTATGAAATCAGTCACCTTTCTGTGTGTGTGTGTATGTGTGTGTGTGTGTGTGTGTGTGTTTCTGTGTATATGTGTCTGTGTGTGTCTGTGCAGACCCAAGTCTGACTTTGGCAATCATCCTGGATTTTTCTATCTCTTTTTTGGTTTGCTCTGGAGTTTCCTAGATTCTATCTTCTAGGGTCTGAAGTTCAGGCTGCTGCCATTTCCACCTGGCATCTTCATGTGGGATCTGGGATCTGAACACAGGTCATTTGGCTTGTGAGGCAGAGGCTTAACCTCTGATCCATATCTCCAGCCCCAGCCATCTTATATGATATAAAAATATCAACTCAGAATGGATTAAACCTTATATGTAGTAAAGCAATGAACACACAGAAATTCTTTAAGAAATAAAACAATTAAAAGAACCTAGGCTAGCAAGATGGTTCGCAGATAAAGGTGCTTGTGAGTAAACCTGAGTTAGTTCCTCTGAGTTCATATGATGGAAAAGGAGCATTGACATCTAACAGTTGTGCTCTGGTGTCCATGTATATGTGCATGCTGTGGCCAGGATTTACATGTTCTTTTCCCTCCCTTCCTCCCTCAAATAAATAAAACATTGTTTAAAATACAAGAAACTAAGCAAAAATAGCACTTTTGATTACACCATAATAAAAATTTATACAGAAAAAAAAAACAAAACCCAAAAAAATGCCATGCAAAACTGTACTAGGAATTCTCTGGATTAATTCTTCTGTAGCCAGTCTTGAATTTAACTTATATTTTAACTTTTTATCTAAAGCAAGGCAGAAGTGGAGCAAGCAAACAGGGATATATTGTGGAAGAAAAGAAATTTTTACAGAAATTGTGACAAATAATGAAGTCATGACTAACAGCCTGGTGGTCAGCAGTTTTCAGAGTTCTAAAAACAAAAGTCTAATATGGGTGGCTAGATACTGAAAACATCTCCACTCTCAAGGTCCCTGTGAGAAGGCCAGATGCCAAACCACCCAGACCCAGATACTAGACAACCCAGACTCCCCTCCCCAAAGTTGGTTCCAGGAATCTTCCCCCTTCAAGATCTTGGAGAAATGTTTTCAGTACATGCAGATGCCGCCAAAGCCCGCTTGCCCCCTCCCCACACAGAACTCTGGGAAATGCTCCCCCTTTCAAGGTCTAGTACGTGCAGCCATGCCAAATATCGCCAAAGCCTTTGTATTATTATTGTAACTAATATGATAGCCAATAATTCTGTAAACATTACGTAACCTCCCTGCAAGGAGGGTATAAAAGGTGTATGCTTCTTGAGCTCGGGGTCGTCTCTCCCCCTCGTGTATGGGGTGACCCCTGCCTGCTGGAATAAAATCCTCTTGCTTTTTCATCGAACCTGTGTCCGTGAGTATTCTGTGGGGGTCCACTTCCTGGCGTAGGGCCATTAGGTCTAACAGTACTAAGTTCTCTAGAGTTACAGAATTAACAAATGAATATATAAATAGGGAATATATTGAGTTAGCTTCCAGATATGGCCAAGGTAGTCCAACGACGGCTGCCATTAGCTATTCAGTCAAGTAGTCCAGTGGGTGATGGCTGAAGCCTGGAGGATTCCCAGAGAATCTTTAGTTTCATTGAAGACTTGGAGGGTTGGAGAGGTAGAGTCGAAGAAGTGAAGAAACTGGGCAGCTGAAAGGAAGAGAGATTCCCAACACAGCTACAAAAGCGTTTCTTCTGTGCTTCCCTTTTATATGGTCCACTACTGGGAGGTTCCTATGAGATCTGTGGAGGTTCCAATGGGATCTTACCAGGTGTGGTCTCAGCAGATCTTAGTTAATACCAGGTGTGTCAAGTTGACACTCAGGATTAACTACCACAAGGGACTTTCCAGAAGCTGGCCCAATCATTACTAAATAACAGAAGAACAAGCTGACAGAAGATGGGCCCAAGACCCTGACTCTCATGAGATTCTAGCACAGATACAGGTCATGGGATCAGGCGAAATACAGGAACTCATTGATTTTCTGTCACAACTTACACATAGCAGTAATTTGACTGTTTACATTTTTCTATTTCAAAAGCAGCGTGGTGGAGGAAGCTAAGCATTTACAGTACACATGTGATATAATTTTAATATCTCAAATATATTACATTAAATATATATAACTATATATTTAAATAGTTGAAAAATAGATTGAGATGAATATAACTGATAAAAAATCAAGTATCTTCAAAATGATGGAGAAAAATGTTAGTGGTTCTTAAAAGTTCAAAACTGCAATGATACAGACAGACAAGACTGTTTCAAGTAAATACTCTTCTGAGCATTTACTCAGAGGCTGAAGCTTGGGAGATGTTACATCATTATTTTAACCAGAGGACAAGTAGCTACCTAAGTGTGGGGACTCTGTTTACCCCATGCAGATGAGGTTAGTACAGATGTGCCTATTGAATAATAAGAATGATGTGTATATATTCCTTTAGTAACCAGTTTATCTTGTATACACAGAAGTCACAACCTCTGGTACATAAAATATTTTATACAATTCTATTTGTGTAGTACCAAGACCACTGCACCTACAGAACTGTGGGCTTCGCCTCCAGCCCAGAGTAATCCTACTGTCCCACTTCCACAGCATACACTGACCAAAATTATAATTTTCAGGGCTTTGATCAGGTATGAGGCGCAACCATTTTTCTCAGGAATCTTATCCTTGGTCAGTTTTAAATAATTTTAGGAGTCACATCTCAGTGGAAGAAAGTTTGCATAGAATGTACAAGGCCCTGGATTTGATCCCAAACACAATAGAAAAGTACTTAAGCAATTTTATGTTATAAAGGAATTGTACATTTTCTCTGTATTTTCAAGGTTATTGGCAAAATATTGAGTTTGTTGTAGAACTGACTCACTGATATTTCAAAAGATGTAGCTTTTACATTTTTATTTTCCTGTGCATGTATGTTAATTTTTAAAAAAATTTTTATTATTTTTATTATTTATTCAGTTGTGCATGTATGCATGTGTGCGCATGTGTGTGTATGTATGTGTGTGTGTAGAACCATGGATGAATTCGGGAACTACCATGGACTGCCTTCACCTCCTCCTTCTTTACTCTGCCCGGGATTCACAGGCTCCGCCCTACCAGGACCAGAAACACAGGCTGCCCCCACTTCTGCCCGGCGTCTATACGTGGGGTCTAGGATCCGAACTCAGGACCTTCCACCTGCAAGGCAGAGGCTTAACCCCTGAGCCACCTCTCCAGCCCTGTATGTTATTTTTTGAGGTTGGTTATCTCACTGAATATAAAGCTAATCAACTCAGCTAGAGTGGGTGAATAGAGAGCCTTGGAATCCCACTTTGTCTGTCTCCCTAGAATGCATGCCTGGGTTGGCTTTTTATGTGGGGTGATGGGGATTCAAACTCAGGTACTCATGCTTGCACAGCAAGTACTTTACTAATGCAACCTTCTCTCCAGCTCATTTTTATGGTTTTATTGTTCATCTGTTTCCCATTTCTTCAACTTTAGGAAATTCTTATGTGTTTACTAATGTCTACATCCATCCACACACATACTCACACAACACATAAATACACCACACATGCACACACAAACACCCTATGCACATACACATGCAAATACACATACACACACAAATAAACTACACACATGCCTACACAAATAAATCACACACCATGCAAACACAGACATAACACACACACACACAGATTCTTTTTATTTCTTTTTTCTAGTTTTATAAGCATAATGAGTAGTTGCCTTTGCCCTATCTCCTTCCCTGCCCTTTCCTCCCCCTTTGCTCTCCCACTCTCCCCTCCCTTCATCAATCCATCCCACTCCTTCCCTCCATCCCACTCCTTCCCACCCTCTTGTCTGTCTGCCTCTGTGGGCCCCAGGTTCCCTTTGATTTGTAATTAGGAAGGCAGATGGGATAAGCTTAAAGAGTTTAGCGATCTTACTATGGGTACAGGCAAGAGTTAGTAAAGAAAACCTTTTATCTTACCAGGAGTTTATTACACCTTTATCTGGTGTGAAAGCCAAGAGCTGCAGGTATCTACATAGGGGAAGAGACCTTTTTCCTCTAGTAGCTGTAAATCTCCAAGGTCACATTCTAAAGCCTGTCCAAACAAATATGTGAACTGTGTGTGAATCCTTGGGCAGAACAGTCCAAGTTAGCACTCCTTTCCCTTCTGGGTTCTTAAAAACAAAGAGATATAGTCTTTCTGGGACCAAAGGAATGTAAAAAATCTTTTAAATTTCAAGATGCTGAGGGTCTGAAATCAGTCCTGTTCTAGTTTCTGATTATAGGGAACACTGTTTCATGACATGGAAAATTTGTGGGTCTCTGAACATGATCCTTGTTGGGAAGACTTTTATGACTCAACCCATGTTTTGGGACAAGGTACATACCTAAGTTGGAGCTTGTATTAAATTTCCTCCAGAATAGCCTGGTTAACCATAACATGGACAACTTTATAATAGCACTTACATATTTCATTAAGTTTAAACCTAGGACATTCAGGCATGTAAACAAAGGAATACCTAAAAACCATGCCATTAAATATATAAGGAACTTCAATAATTACTTTGCTAAACCTGTCACTTCCCTGATCTGAACAGTTCCAGTTAAACCGAAGGTTGGCAAAGGCCTAGGAAGGAAGTTGAGCACTGAAATTTGTGTTCCATGTCTATTAACAGAGAAACAAATTGGCTTTCTGTTCCCAAAATTCTCATGAGATGCTAAATCAATCTGGTGACATTTGGGCTCTCTTTCATTGGACATCAGCAGCACTTCTCCCTTTCCCATTTGAGGGAAGTCAAGAGCCTTGGGCCTCATCACTGGAGACCTTTGGATTTGAGCCCTGGGCCCTGGGGTTTAGGGGGGCAATCCTTCCTCCAGTGGATATTCCCACAGTTAGGACATGGGCCATATGAAAGATTTTGGCTTTTTGTGTTTGGGACATTCTCTTCAGAGGAGCCCAGCCTGGTAACATTTAAGGCATTTTTTTTCTCTTTTCCTGGAAGGGATTTTTAGGGTTGTCTGTCTGGGCAAGCCTGTTAATATTGCTTTTCTATCCCCTTAGGCAAATATCAAGCTTCAGTTTCTTATTTCCTGGTTCTTTTTTCCCTTTCAGTTTGAAAAACACCTATCTGGGTCCTCAGAGAAACTCCTTAAGTCCTTTTAAATTTAGGTCAAAATTTTGCGAAGAAAAGGAAACATGAATGTGAGTGAATCCAAAAGCACCTGGAATCTCTTGAAGAAGAAAAACTAATACTAGGACTGGATTGAATGGGTCCTGCTTAGTCTTAAGGGAAGGGTTTGGCTGAGGTGGAATCCAGATGAAATTCCTGTTCCATCGTAGTCTTGAGGGCATATCTATTGGGAGACAAAGTTTTTTAGAATTACTAGCTGGTACTTATAGCAGAGATCTCCATGGTCTCTTAAGTTCCTGCCATTTGTTTGCCCTTTGGCAGAATAAATCTAGCTGTAGGATAGTATTACAACTTAAAGATTCTCCTGGGTGCCACCTTTCATCATCATCTAAGATGCACTGAAGCCATGTCTGAGAATAGAATATTAAAAATTGACTTTTTTCAGGTCAGTAGGATTAAATATTCTACAGTTAGTCCCTGGATTTAGGATGAGGAGACCTCTCTTTAGCTAGAGTCTAGGATGCCTAGGCCCCACCATTACTATAAGACTGGCAGCTTGGCCAGCTGATGCCATAACCCGGCAACTGACCACAATGAGGCCAGTGTTGTACCCATCAACTTACCACACCCATGTCAGTGTTATACCCAGTGATCAGCTTGGCCAGCTGATACCATAAATGCCTGACGGAGGGGGCTCCCCCCTGACAGGGCTAAAGGGGTACAGGATCTATGGTCCATCCATGATTGGAGCTTCCTGAGTTCCCTATTCTATTTAAATAGATGTATGGCCATCATTCCAGACATGAAATGCTTATTCCTTAGAGCTAATAATTTCCCTTCTTTAACTAACAAAACCTGAAGCCAAAATTGATCCCCATCATCCGACGCAGACAGGTAAAGGTTGGGTATCCCTCCAGGAGACATCATAGACATGCCAGTCTGGGCAGGGCCGTTGAGTGTGGCTTGGCCCTAGTGGGTTCAGCTGTTCCTGACTTTTGAACAGATCCTAATTCTATCCCACCCTAGACTGCATGCCATCACTACAGAAATGCAGAACCAGTTCATTCCAACCCTGTGGCTATGAAGGAGGCTTTAGGACCTCATCATGATGCTATAGATTCTAGCACTAAGGTGATTTAGGTCTCCCACCTCAGGCCTGCATTCACTCATATATTCACACAGCATTTAAAACGTCCTCTCCCCAACTTCAAAAATAACTTTCTCCTCCTCCTCCCTGGAGAAGCCTGCTAGGAGAGGTGAGCAGAAAAAGTCTCAGCATTCCTTTGGTTGTAGCTGGTGGAATCTTCCTCTCTTGTCTGTCTCCTGGCTGTGCTCACCAAATGTTGCCGATCACTGGGGAGGTTTTTGGTGTCCCCAGTGACACTGAAGCAGAACACTCCACTAGGATTAATGGACAGTTTATTAGAGGAAAGAAAGAATGAAACTCATGAGGGGCATGGAGCTAAAAAAGGACTCATGGACTCCACACGGTGTCCCATGAGGGGCAAGCGCCTTGTTTCCATTATTTGATATAGGCATTGAGTGCCATAAACTTTCCTCTTAGGACAGCCTTCATCATATCCCAGAGATTTTGATATGTTGTGTTTTCATTATCATTGACTTATAGAAATTTTTGAATTTCCATTTTGATTTCTGCCTGAAGTCATTCCTCATTCGGTATCATGGTATTTAATTTCTAAGAATTTGTATTTTGCATTTGCCTTGTTGTGGATGTCTAGCTTTATTCTATGGTTGTCTGATAAAGTATAGGATATAATTTCAAATTTCCTGTATATGTGGAATCTTGATTTGTGGCCTAATGTGTGGTATGTTTTGGAGAAAGTTCCATGGGAACTGAAAAGAATGCATATTACTTGGCATTAGGATGGAAAGTTTGGTAGAGTTTGGTTAGGTCTATTTGGGTTATGGTTTTATTCAGCTCTAGTGTATCTGTGTTCAATTTTTGGCCTGCTGTCCTATTCAGTGGAGAGAGTCAGGTGTTGAAGACACGTGGTATTATTGATTTGGGGTTGATCTGTTGTTTTAGACATTGTAATGTTTGTTTAATGAATGAGTGTACACCTATATTATGTGCATATATATTCAGTATTGTAAAGTCTTCCTGATGAATTGTTCCTTTAACTAGTATGTAGTATCCTTCTGTGTCTATTATAATTTCTTATGATGTGAAGTCTATTTTTTCAGATACTAGAATTGCTACTCCTGCTTGTTTCCTTGTTTCATTAGCTTGGAGTAACTTTGACCAACCTTTTGCTTTGGAAATGTGCCTATCTTTCATGGTGAAGTGTAATTCCTGAAGGCAGCATATAGGTGGGTTGTAATTTCTAATCTATGTTTGTAACCTATGCCTCTTGATTGGAGAGTTAGTGCCATTGACCTTTAGGATTATAATTGAGAAATATTTGCTGATTCCTATTATTTTCTGAGTTTTTATATGTGTATTTTTTTGCTTAGTAGTTGTGTTGTTATTGTTTTTCCTTTCTCTTGGATATATTTGTCATTTTCTTCTAGCTTGAGTATATTTTCTAGCATCTGTAGGCCTGATTTGGTGTTCATGTAGGCCTTCAGCTTGTCCTTATGATAGGAAATTTTCACCTTCAATCATGACTGATGGGTAATTATCTTTAGTTGAACATTGTGCAATATATACATACGTAAGAGGATTTCTTAGTATGGGCTTTTGCTTTTTGATATAATAATTTTATTTTATTTTTATTTTTCTAATTTTACAAGCATATAGATTTGAGGGGTATATCAGTCTGGGTTGGCATTTGTCCTCATTCATGACTTGAAGTACATCTCTCCAAGGTCTTCTGGCTTTTATGGTTTCCATTGAAATATTGGCTGTTATTCTAATAGGTTTATGATTAAATGAAACTTGGTTTTCTCTCAGTACATTTTATTTGTCTTATAGCTGTAGAGTTTTGACTGTTATTTGCTAGGTGAGTTTCTATTTTGGTCATATCTGATTGATGTGTGATATGGGTTTTATACTTGGATAAGTTTCTTTTTTCTTAGATGTGGAAAATTTTTTATTTATGAAAGTGTGAAAAATTTCTTTTAGTGTGGCATTTTGGGATTCTGGAATTCATGAATGTGCAGATTTGGCTTCTTTTGAATAGTTCTTTTAAGTTTTTTTTAGTTTTTTCATCCTTTTTAATTGAGCAAATATGCTCTGGCATCTTGTCTTATAGTTCTGATATTGTATTTTCTGCTTCATGAGTTCTGTTGGTGAGACTATGTTTTATTTTGGATTGTAATTAGCTTATTTTTAATTTCAACTTTAATCTTTGTCTCAGATTTTTTTTCAGTTGTTCTTGGCTTAGTTTTGTTCTTCAACAGTCTTTTTTCACTTCATCCAAATACCTGTTATTTTCCTGTTTATATTCGCCTATGTGATTATTTAAGCTTTTAGATCCTTAGAATTATATAGGACGAATGGTTCATACCAAAAGGGTGGGTATATGGCACAACAGGCTAGAGGATTAATACCATACAACTGAGGACTTCTAAAATCATCCCATCAAATGGGAATCTTCTCTTCTAGTTCTAAGATAAGTAAATCTTTTTACCATCCTCTTATTCTCAATCGACAGCACAACAGATAGTCAGATAGATATCAACAGAACTAATGAGACCGAAAATAGAATATCAGATCTTGAAGACAAAATGTAAGAAAAAATCAGTTCAATCAAAGAGGTTGTTAAAACAAAAAATACACCTGAGAGCAATATTGAAGAATTATGAGACACCTCAAAGAAGCCTAACATGCACATTCATGGAACACCAAAATAAGAATCCAAAATACAACACCTGAGGACAATTTTCAAATTATCATAAAGGAGAACTTTCCTCATCTAAAGAGAGACCCATCCAAATACAAGAGGCATTTCACACCCCAAACAGATATGACCAAAATAGAAATGCACTATGGCAAATAATAGTCAAAACAATACACATACAAGACAAAGAGAATGTGCTAAGAGCTTCAAGAGAAAAAAAGAATGAACAAGGTCACTTTTAAAGGTAAACCTATTAAATAACAAATGATTTTTCAATGGAAACAGTAAAAGAGAATGGAGAGATGTATTTCAAGTATTGAATGAGCAAAAATGTCAACACTGGCTGAAATGCCCATCAAAGCTATCAGTCATGATCGAGGATGAAAGAAAGATTTTGCACCATAAAGACAACTTGAAGGCTTACATGATCATCAAACTAAGCCTTCAAAAAATGCTAAAAAAACCCCGGAGCCCCACGTGTCCCGGCGGCGAGCACCCAGGCTGACTCTGGCTCTGCCTGTGCCCCGCCCCGGACCCCAGCCCCTCGCATCCTCCCGCCCCAGCGTGCCTCGCCCCCCCCCAGGTCCCAGGTGAAGAATTCTGCCATCAACATCAGACCCTCTGTCTCTCTGGCTCACCGGGGACCCACACACGTGGTGCTACTCAGAATTCAATAGAGTCCAAGGAAACTCAAGCAAAACTCTAAGGAACAAAAGGAACACAGGCCATACATCTGGACTCCACTACAATCATTATATCACGTGGGCGAGATTCTTCACATCCAGCCCAAAGATAAGTAAACCCTTTTTTTTTTCTTTCTTTCACCTTACTGATCCTTTCTAGTATCAATTGCTGTAGAACTTTCCTCATCTAAAGAAAGAAAGACCCATCCAAATACAAGAGGCATTTCACACCCCAAACAGATATGACCAAAATAGAAATGTACCATGGCAAATAATAGTCAAAACAATACACATACAAGACAAAGAGAATGTGCTAAGAGCTTCAAGAGAAAAAAAGAACGAACAAGGTCACTTGTTATGATAATTTGAAAATTTTCCTCAGGTGTTGTATTTTGGATTCTTATTTTGGTATTCCATGAATGTGCATGTTAGGCTTCTTTGAGGTGTCTCATAATTCTTCAATATTCAAACACAACTCCAGGGAGTACACCACTCACCCTCATATATCACCAAGATTCTAAATCGTAAAAGTGCACTACCATACTAATATTCACCCCTTGCCTACTTAACCTGACTTAACTGATGTACTAACAGCCTAATAGCCTCATCTAGGACATAACAATAACAATACACAAACATACCCAATCTAAGGCAAGCACTAGTAATAACTGGCAAGTGTAACAATACCAACTAAATCAGTTCAGTGAGAAACACACAGAAACTACATGGTCCTACAAAACAAAACAACAGTGCCCAAGTCAAAGTGCAGATCCACGAGAAACAAAACCCAAGAAGACCAAACTCTCACCGAAAGAATTAATCCCATAATGATGGATTCTGAACAGAACAAATTCACAGAAAATAGCCATGAAAGCCAGACCCAACATAACGACTTTCAGAGTATGATCATTATCAGGATTAATACTATGAAAGAGGAAATTCCTGAAGAGTTAAACAACCGTATCAACCACTTCGAACAGGAACACAACAGGCACCTGGAGGAGTTGAGAAAAACAGTTCAAGAAACAATAGGCATAGAGCAGTTAAAACAGTCTCAGGCAGAGTTTAAAATTGAACTAAAAGACAAGTTATCTTCAACCCAAAACTCAACAGAGTCTTATCAGCAGAACAAATGAGGCAGAAAATAGAATTTCAGATCTTGAAGACAAAGTAGGAGAATTAACCAGCTCAATGGAAGAGATTGTTAAAGCCAAAAAGATACTGGAGAGGAACATTCAAGAGATATGGGACACCCTGAAGAAGCCTAACATGTGCATTCATGGAATACCAGAACAAGAATCCCAAAATACCACACCTGAGGAAATATTCCAATTCATCATAAATGAAAACTTCCCGCAACTAAAGAATGAGAGGCCTGGGTCTGGAGAGATGGCTCAGGGGTTAAGCATCAGTCTTGCAGGCAGAAGGTCCTGAGTTCAGATCCCAGATCCCATGTATAGACGCCAGGTGGAAGCGGGGGCAGCCTGCACTTCTGGTCTTGGCAGGGCGGAGCCTATGAATCCCGGGGCAGAAGGAAGTGGAGGCGTCCATGGTGGTTCGCAAATTCATCCATGGTTCTACAAACACAGACACACACACACACGCGCATATACACACACACATGCACACAGTTGAATAAATAATAATAATAATAATAAAATTAACAAAAAAAAGAATAAGAGGCCTATTGAAATACAAGAAGCATTTCGCACTCCAAACAGGTATGACCAAAATAGAAAATCACCATGGCAAATAATAGTCAAAACACTCCACATTCGAGACAAAGAAAAGGTGCTGAGAGCTTCAAGAGAAAAAAAAGCAAGTCACCTTTAAAGGTAAACCTATTAGAATAACAAATGACTACTCAATGGAAACAGTAAAAGCAAGAAGAGCTTGGAGAGACATACTTCAAGTATTAAACGAGCAAAAATGCCAACCCAGATTGATATACCCGGCAAAACTATCTGTCATGATCCAGGGAGAAAGAAACGTTTTCCAGCACAAAGACAACTTAAAGGGATACATGTCTACCAAACCAGGCCTTCAAAAAAATGCTAGAAATGATACTCAAGCTTGAAGATAAGAACAAGCGTATCCAGGAGGACAGAAGGGAAATGTAATACCACCAAAACATAAATATCAAACAACACACTTACAAAATTTTAAGCATAAAAAATGTCCAGAATTAAAAAGAATTTCTCCATGATAACATTAAATGTCAATGGTACTAACTCACCAATTAAGAGACACAGATTACAAACTTGGATTAAAAACCACAATCCAACAATCTGCTGCCTTGAGGAAACTCATCTCACCACAAAAGATTGGCATGTCCTAAGAATGAAAGGCTGGTCCAAAATCTTGCAAGCTAATGGAACCAGGAAACAGGCAGGGGTAGCAATTATGCTTTCAGACAAAGTGGACTTCAAACCAAAGAAAATCATAAGAGACACAAATGGATATTACATTTTAGTCACAGGTAAAATTCACCAGGAAGACTTCACAATACTGAACATATACGCACCCAATACGGGCCCCTCCACATTCATTAAGACAACCCTACAGCTTCGAAAGCAAGAAATCAACCCCCAAACGATAATTCTTGGGGACTTCTACACGGCCCTCTCAACATGGGATAGATCAACAGGTCAAAACCTTAACAGAGAGACTTTGGAACTTAATCAAACCCTTAAAGAAATGGACCTTCCAGATCTTTATCGAACTTTTCACCCACGCACCAAAGAATACACATTTTTCTCAGCAGCACACGGAACCTTCTCCAAAATAGATCACATATTGGGCCACAAAATGAATCTCCACATATACAGAAAAGTTGAAATTCTAACTATCAGACTTATTAGACCACCACGGCCTAAAGTTGGACATCTACAACACAACAAGAGAAAATACACTAACTCCCGGAAACATAACAATATGATGCTGAATGAGAACTGGATTCAGGAAGAAATTAAAAAGGAAATTCAAGATTTCCTGAAAGTGAACGATAATAAAAATACAACTTACCAAAATCTCTGGGACACTATGAAAGCTGTCCTAAGAGGTAAGTTCATAGCTCTTAATGCCTACATCAAAAAAATGAAAAAATCAGAAATAAATAATTTAATAATACAGCTTAAAGCTTTAGAGAAACTAGAGCAATCTGATCCCAAAAGTAGTAGAATAGAGAATATTAGCAAAATAAGGGGAGAAATATCTGAAATCGAGATTAGGGAAATGATAGAGAAAATCAACCAGTCAAAAGATGGTTCTTTGAAAAAATCAATAAGATTGATACACCCCTAGCTCAATTAACCAAAGCAAGAGAGAGAAAACATGAATTAACAAAACTAGAAATGAACATGGAGTTATCACTACTGATACCCAAGAAATCCAGAGAATTATAACATCATATTTCCAAAACTTATACTCTGTGAAGTTTGACAACACAAAAGAGATGGATGAATTTCTAAGTAAACACAACTTATCTAAATTGAATCAGGAAGTTGTGAATTATTTAAATAGTCCTATAACATATAAGGAAATTGAAGAAGTAATCTCAAATCTTCTCACCAAAACATGTCCTGGACCAGATGGACTCAGCACAGAGTTCTACCAGACATTTAAGGAGTTAATAACACCAATACTCCTTAAACTGTTCCATCAAATAGCAAAGGAAGGAATACTACCAAATTCCTTCTATGAAGCTAATATCGTTTTAATCCCAAAACCTAATACTCACTTAAAAAAGAAAACTATAGGCCGATCTCTCTGATGAACACAGACGCAAAGATTCTCAACAAAGTCTTAGCAAATCGGATTCAAAAACATATCAAAAAGATCATTCATGGGGACCAAGTAGGCTTCATTCCCGGCACACAAGGTTGGTTCAACATATGCAAATCAATAAATGTAATTCATCATGTAAACCAGTCCAAAGTCCAAGACCACATGATACTCTCGATAGATGCAGAAAAAGCTTTTGACAAGACAACAGCCTTTTATGATCAAAACGCTAGAGACAGTAGGAATGGAAGGAACCTTTATCAATATAATAAAAGTTATATACAACAAGCCCACAGCAAGGATTATGCTCAATGGGGAACAATTGGAAGCATTCCCACTTCGATCAGGAACTGGACAAGGCTGTCCACTATCACCACGTCTATTCAATATTGTACTTGAAGTCTTAGCTGAAGCCATAAGACAAGAAAGGGACATAAAGAGGGATTCAAATCGGCAAGGAAGAAGTCAAGCTATCCCTATTTGCAGATGACATGATCTTATACCTAAGTGATCCCAAAAACTCCACCAGGAAGCTCCTGGAACTAATTGAGAAGTTCAGCAGGGTGGCAGCACACAAAATAAATGTGCAAAAATCAGAGGCCTTCCTATATGCCCAGAATGTAAAAAGTAAAAAAGCCTTGGGAGAAACAATCCCATTTTCTATATCCCCTAAAAAATGAAATACCTTGGTATAAACCTAACCAAGGAGATAAAAGACCTTTACAATGAAAACTTTAAAACCCTAAAGAAAGAAATAGTCTAAGACACCAGAAGGTGGAAAGATCTCCCATGTTCCTGGATTGGCAGAATCAACATCGTAAAAATGACCATCCTACCAAAGGCAATATACAAATTCAATGCTATACCTATTAAAATCCCAAAGCAATTCTTGAAAGAGGTTGACCAAACAATCACAAAATTCATATGGAGGCACAAAAGACCCAGGATAGCAAAAACAATCCTGAGTAACAAAATCATGCCTGGAGGTATTACCATACCAAACCTTAGTCTATACTACAAATCCATAGTTTTAAAAACAGCCTGGTACTGGCTCCAAAATAGACACACAGATCAATGGATAAGGATTGAAGACCCAGATATAAGCCCACAAAATTACAGCCATTTGGTCTTTGACAAAGGGGCCCAAAGAATCCAATGGAAAAAGAATAGCATCTTCAACAAATGGTGCTGACAAAACTGAATGTCCACATGAAGAAGATTAAAGCTGGACCCAAACTTGTCACCATGTACGAGACTTAATTCCAAACGGATCAAGGACCTTGATATAAGGCCAGAGACTATAAAAACCATAGTTGAAAGGATAGGGTACTCCCTCGAGCTGATTGGGCTAGGCCAACAGTTCCTTAACAGACATCCAATAGCACAGTCACTGGTACCAACTCTCAACATTTGGGATCTTGTGAAATTAAAGAACTTCTATTCAGATAAAGAGATTGTAACACGAGCTCAAAGGCAACCCACAGAATGGTAGAAAATCTTTACTAACCACATATCTGATAGAGCTCTACTGTCTAGAGTGCACAAAGAACTTAGAAAACTAAACACCAAGGAAACCACTGGCCCAATTAAAAAATGAGCCCTGGAACTTAAAAGAAACTTTACCAGGGATGACATTAAAATCTCTAACAAATATCTTAAAAAATGCTCCACTTCTTTAGCCATCAGGGAAATGCCAATCAAAACTTCCCTGAGATATCATCTCACCCCGGTCAGGATGGTAAAAATCCACAATACAAACAACACCAAATGCTGGAGAGGATGTGGAGAGAGGGGAACTCTCCTACATTGCTGGTGGGAATGCAGGCTCATACAGCCACTCTGGTGAGCCGTCTGGAGATTCTTAAGGAAATTAAAGATTGGAATGCCATATGACCCTACGATTCCACTTTTGGGAATAACTCCCCATGAAGCAGAGGTTCACCTCGATAGCACAAGCACGACCATGTTCATAGCAGCACTGTTTACAATAGCAAAGTCATGGAATCAACCCAAATGTCCAACAGTTGACGAGTAGATAAGGAAAAAGTGGTACATCTATACAATGGAGTACTACTCAGCCATTAAAAATGACGAATTACTGGAAATTGCCGGGAAATGGACGTCATTAGAAACAATTATATTAAGTGAAGTATCCCAAACCCAGAAAATTAAGTGCCGTATGTACTCCCTAATAGGTGGCTTCTAGTATCAAACCCACCCAGACCACCTTGAGACACTCATAGGTAAATCTATGTAATACCTACAGTCATTGCAAGGATTATGAACGGGAGGGATGGGGTTGGTGGACCACACCAGAAACAAGGAGAGAAGTGACCATGTTACAGCAGAGAAAATAGGCCTCCATCAAGGACTGCAAGTAAGTAATGTGACACCTGGTTAAGTTCACAGAAGTTCGCTTTTGATCATTTTCAACTGAGGGGGTACGATCTCACCAGAAGGGCAGGGCATGTAGTCTGGCAGATAGAAAGTAACCATTTTGCAAATGGGTGATTGACCTCTCCCTCACTGAGGTTTCCTACTTTTATTACATCTACCCTTGAATGTGCTTTTATAATAAGACTCCAGTTTAACAGCTTTTTGTCTCTGGCCAGGGGGTAACATACAGTGCCCAGCAGGATGGAGTGAAGGGCATTGCATAGCAGCAAAACTGCAAAAGAAAATCAACAAACCACAATCCAGAATTTCTGAGACTCTATATCAACCACCTAGAACTAGGCCAGACTAATCTCTCCCCATCCTGAAGCTCAGGGACATTTGCGGAAGAGGGGGCAGTAAGATTGTAAGAGCAAAAGGATGGGAGAAGCAATGATTTGCAAGATATTCCACACAAGTTAGGGCCGAAGCAATCATAATTGGACTTTACATGCCCTGTGCAATGTCCAACACACTATTGACCTCACAAAGTCTAGCATCTGCTAAAGGCACCAAGATCCTTGGAGGCAAGGGATTGGCAGCCACAGTAGTGTTCCTATGCTTAAGTGGAACACGGGAAAGCATTCAAGGAAATGCCACTGGGTCCTTGTATGTCACCGGAGAGGAGGGCTCAGAGGAGAGTCAGGCATGCACAATAAAGGACTCTTGAGGAATGGGGGCGGGAGGCACTGGGGAATGGGGAGGTAGGGGTGAGGGGAGGAGGAGCAGGCGGTTCGGGGGGAGGAGGAGGGAGGGAAGGAACTGGTGCACCTATTAAGTTTGTATGAGTGGAAATAATAATAAAAAATGTATATAAAAATGCTAAAAAAGATACTCAAGCTTGAAGAAAAGAACAACCACATCCCGGAAATAAGAAAGGAAGTATAATACCTTCACAACTTGCAGGTAAATAATACACATATGATAGCCACTAAACACAAAAAATATCGGGAACCAAGAGTAATTTTTCTATTATAATCCTGAATGGAATTAACTCAATCAAAAGACACATGTTACAAACATGGATTAGAAATCAAAACCCATCCGTCTGCTGCCTTTAGGAATCACATCTCACCACAAAAAATAGGCATATTCCTAAAATAAAAGGTTTATCAAAATTTCTTTAAGTTAATGGAACCAGGAAACAAGCAGGGGTAGCAATTATGGTATCTGACAAAATAAACTTCAAACCAAAGAAAATCATAAGAGATACAGAAAGATACTATAAGTTACAGGCACAATTCATCAGAAAAAGTTTACAGTACTGAATATGTATGTATCCAATATAGGTTTCTCCGCATTCATTAAACAAACACTACAATGTCTAAAACAACAAATCAATCCCAAAATGATAATATTTGAGGATTTCAATATCAAACTCTATACATGAAATAGATCAACAGGCCAAAAACTCATCAGAGACACACTAGAATTAAATCAACCCCTTACTGAAGTGGACGTACAGATTTCTACCAAACCTTCCATCTAAATACCAAGGGATACATATTCTTTTCAGCAGCCCATGGAATTTTCTCCAAAATAGACCACATATTGGACCACAAAATGAATCTCCACATACACAGGAAAGTTGAAATTATAGCCTGTACCCTTTCTTTTTTATTTATTATTTTAATTATGTTTATTTATTATTTTTCCCAATCATACAAACTTAATAGGTACCCAGGTTCCCTCCCTCCACTCCTCCCCAGTACCCCTTGCTCCCTCCCCCCTTTCTCCTTCCTTTTCCCTCCTCCGTCCCTTTCTCTCCCCCTCCCAATACCTGGAGCATCTTTTAGTGTGAATGTCAAACTTCCCTATGCGTCCTCCATGCCAGTGAGGTATAAGGACTCAATAGCACTGCCTAGAGCAATTTCTTGGGCTCCCCTTCAGTATGGGAACACTATTGTGATTGTTAATCCCTTGCTTCTAAGGATTCTAGTGCCTGTGATCTATGCTAGACTTTGGGAGGTTACTGACATGTAAGTCATTGTGCAGGTCATGCAAAGTCCTATTATGATTACTTCAGCCCTAACTTGTGTGTAGTATGTTGCATATCATTGTTCCTCTCCATCTTTAGACTTTTACAATCTTACTGCCTCCTCTTCCACAAATTTCCCTGAGCTTCAGGATGGGGAGAGATTAGGCTGGTCTGGTTCCAGGTGATTAATGTAGGATCTCTGATGTTCTGAATTGTGGTTTGTTGTTGTTTTCAGTTTTGCTGTTCCTGTATTGCCCTTGGCTCCATCCTGATTGGTATTGGATGTTACCTAGCCAGAGATAAAAGGCTGTTAAAATGGAGTCTTACCATAAGAGTAGATTCAAAGGTAAATGGAATAAGAGTAGGAGATTGCAGTGAGAGGGGGTCATTCTCCCATTTGCAGGATGGTTACCATCTATCTGCCAGACTCTATGCCCTCCCTGATTGGTGAGATCAAACAACCTCAGTTGTAAGTGACCAGGAAGGAAAATGAATGAGCTTAACCAGATGTCTCACTACTTACTTGCAGTACTTGATGGTGACCTGTATTCTCTGCTGTATCATGATCCCTTATTTCCTTATTTCTGGGGGGCCCTTCTTCCCTTCTGTATATAATCTTTGCAATTACTGTAGACATTACAGAGATTTATCTTTGAATATATCACTAAGTGGGTTTGGTACTAGGACCCACCTATTAGGGAGTACATATGGTGCTTAATTTTCTGTGTCTGGGATACTTAATATAATTTTTTTCTAATTCCATCTATTGCCCAGCAAATTTCATTAATTCATCATTTTTATTGCTGAGTAGTATTCCATTGTATAAATGCACCACATTTTCCTTATCCACTCATCAACTGTTGGGCATTTGGGTTGATTCTATGACTTTGCTATTGTAAACAGTGCTGCTTGTGCAATTGAGATGAATTTTTGCTTTATGAGGGATTATTCCCAAAAGTGGAACAGCAGGGTCATATTACACTTTTGAAAAAATCACCTAACATGAACATTCATGAAATACCAGAACAAGAATCCCAAAATACCACACCTGAGGAAATTTTTCAAATTATCATAAAAGAGAACTTTCCTAATCTAAAGAAAGAGAGGCCATCCAAATACAAGAGGCATTTCACACACCAAACAAATATGACCAAAATAGAAACACACCATGGCAAAAAATAGTCTAAACACTACACAGTCAAGACAAAGAAAAGGTACTGAGAGCTTCAAGGGAAATAAATAAGTCACTTTTAAGGTAAACCTATTAAAATAACAAATGATTTTTCAATGGAAACAATAAAAGCAAGAAGATCTTGGAGATATGTATTTCAAGTATTGAATGAGCAAAAATGTCAACCCAGGCTGATATGCCCGGCAAAACTGTGTATCAGTTGTGATCAAGGGTGAAAGAAAAATTTTGCATCATAAAGAACTTGAAAGCTTACGTGACCACCAAACTCAGCCTTCAAAAAATGCTAGAAAAGATACTCAAAGCTTGAAGAAAAGAATAAGCATATCCAGGAGGGCAGGAGGGAAGTATAATACCACCAAAACTTTTAAGCCAAATGATACACTTACGAAAACCACTAAACACAAAAAGTGTCAGGAATTAAAAGTAATTTCTCCATTGTGACACTAAATGTCAGTGCAATTAACTCACCAATCGAAAGAAACAGATTACAAACAGATAACAACCCATCCATCTATTGCCTTCAGGAAACACATCTCACCATAGAAGTTAGGCACATCCTAAAAGTAAAAGGCTGGTCAAAAATTCTGCAAGCTAATGGAACCAGGAAACAGACAGGGATGGCTATTATGCTATCTGACAAAGTGGATTTCAAACCAAATAAAATCATAAGAGACACAGAAGGATACTATACTTCAGTCACAGGTAAAAATCACCAGGAAGATTTCACAATACTGAACATATATGCACCTAATATGGGCTCCTCCACATTTCTTAAGCAAACACTACATCATCTAAAGCAGGAAATCAACCCCAAAATGATAATTCTTGGATATTTCAATACTGCCCAGTCAACATGGGATAGATCAACAGGTCAAAAACTTAACAGAAACACATTTACTATACCTCCCAAAAAATTAAATACCTTCATATAAACCTAATGAAGCAAGTGAGAGACCTTTACAATGAAAACTTTAAAACCCTAAAGAAAGAAATTACAGAAGACACCAGAAGGTGGAAAAACCTCCCATGCTCCTGGATCAGTAGAATCTATTATCATAAAAATGACCATCCTACCAAAAGCAATATACAGATTCAATGCTATGCCAATCAAAATCTCGAAGCCATTCTTTAAAGAAATTGACCAATCTCAAAATTCATATGGAAGCACAAAATACCCTGGATAGCAAAAACAATCCTGAGTAGCAAAAAATCTGCTTGAGGTATCACCATATCAAATCTTAATCTATACTACAAATCCATAGTCATAAAAACAGCCTGGTACTGGTTCCAAAATAGACATGTAGATCAATGGATAAGGGTTGAAGACCCAGATATAAGCTCACACAATTACAGTCATTTGATCTTTGACAAAGAGGCCCAAAAAATTCAATGGAAGAACAGTATCTTCAACAAATGGTGCTGGCAAAACTGAATGTCCACATGCAGAAGATTAAAACTGGACCCGTACTTGTCAGAATGCACAAAAATTAATTCCAAATGGATAAAGGACCTCAATATTAGGCCAGAGACTATAAAAACCCTAGTTGAAAGAGTAGGGAATGCCCTCAAGCTGACTGGGCTAGGCCAACAGTTCCTAAATAGAAATCCAATAGCACAATTGCTAGAACCAACACTTAACAAATGGGATCTTGTGAAATTAAAGAGCTTCTGTTAATATAATGAGATTGTAAAATGAGCAAAAAGGCAACCCATGGAATGGGAGTAAATCTTCACTAAACACATATCTGATAGAGCTCTATTATCCAAAGTGCACAAAGAACTTACAAAACTAAACACCAAAGAGATAAATGGCCCAATTAAAAAATGTGCTTGGCAATAAAGGACTCTCTGGGAATTGGGGGGAGGCACTGGGGGAAGGGGAGGGAGAGGAGGGGGGAGGGAGGGAACTGGTAAAAAAATTTTAAAATGTATAATTAAATTTTTAATAAAAAAATGCAAAAAAAATGTGCTTGGGAACTCAAAAGAAACTTTTCCAGAGATGAAATTGAAATGTCTAACAAATATCTGAAAAAATGCTCCACATCCCTAGCCATCAGGGAAATGCACGTCAAAACTTCCCTGAGATATCATCAATTTGGTGAAAATCTACAATACAAACACCACCAAATGATAGAGAGGATGTAGAAAAAAGGCAACTCTCATACATTGCTTATGGGAATGCAGGCTTATACGACCACTTTGGAGATCAGTATGGCGATTTCTGAAAAAGTTAAGGCTTGAAATGTCACATGACTCTGCTACACCACTACTAGGAATAATTCCCCAAAATGCAGCAATTCACTAGAGTGACAGGAGCACAACTATGTTCATTGCATCACTATTTACAATAGCGAAGTCATGGAATCCACCTAAATGCTCAAGAGTTGATGAATGGATAACAAAAATATGGTACATTTATTCAAAGCAATACTACTCAGCCATAAAAAGATTAATGAATGAAATTTGCCAGGAAATGGATGGAATTAGAAGAAATTATATTGAGTGAAATATCTCAGACACAGAAAGTTAGATGCCTTATATACTCCCTAATAAGTGGGTCCTAGTTACAAATCCATTTTAGGATATTCTCAAAGGTAAATCTCTATAATACCCACTATGATCTCAAAGGATTATAAATAGTAGAGAAGGGGAAAGAAGATATCAAAAGAAAGGAGACAAATAACATGCTTCAATAGAGAAATTAGGCCACAGTCATGCATTGCATGTAACTTGACATCTGATGCATCTCACTCTAATTTTCCTTCCTATTCACTTGGGACTGAACAGGTTTGAACTTCCCAGTCAGCGAGGGTATAGGGACTAGCAGTTAGATGGTACCCAATTGGCAAACAGGAAACTGACCCCTCTCACTGCTGTGTCCTACTCCTATTCTTCCATAGACCTTTGAGTCTCTTCTTATATTAAGATTTAATGTATCTGTTTGCACAGTCTTTTATCTTTGATTAAGAGATGACCTCGACAACAATCAGGATGTGGACAAGGGCAGTGCAGCAAAACTGAAAACAACAACAAACCATAATTCAGACCACCAATGACTCTACAATATTCACCTAGAAACATGAACCACATATCTGTTCACTAAATCTCAGGCAACCTTGCAGAAGAGGGCAGCAAGATTGTAAGAGCCTAAACATGGGGAGGACCAATAATATACAAGATACTCCGCTTAAGTAGCCAAGATATAATCACAATGTGATTGGACCTTGCCTGACCTGCACAAGACTGACATGTCAACAACTCCCCAAATGTAGCAGGGACCACAGAGGAGGCCTCAGGCAGTAGGACTCTTAGAGGCAAGAGGCTAAACAGTCATAATAGAGTTCCTGTATTAGCAGGCAGCCCAAGAAGGAGCCCCCAAACTATGCCAATGAGTCCTCACTATTGTAGAGGACTCAGAGGGAAATTCAGTAAACAGATGCTCTGGAGCATGGGAGGTGGTTCCATGAGGAACCACCAAGAGAGGAGGAAGGAAGGAAAAGGGGTGAGAAGGAGGGGAGTTTGAAAGGGGTGTAAAATGCAATGGTGGACAATGAGTGAAGGGAGGGGTGAGGGAAAAGAAGGGAGGCATCTATTGATCTTGTATGATTAGGCAAAAAAGTAATAAAAATAGTAATGACACAATTTGACAACATGTCTATTTAGCAGAACAAACACAGGAAGTTCAGCCATAGGTCCTATATCCTCCACAGCCATGGGTCTTTGACAAATTTGAGGATTGTATACATGGCATCTTTTGTGAGATTCCATTTCTTACTTTTTATTTATCAATGCGTTATTTCTTCTAGTTCTTTAAATATATTTATAATAGCTTTTTTTAAGTCTATTTTCTTCTCTGTATAACATCTTAACCTCAAGAGGAGTTTCTCTTGTGCATTTCTTTCTTATGTATACACAATATATTTCAGTCTCTGCTTATTTCAGGGTTGGCTATAGTTGGTAAGACTGGACATTTTAGAGGAATATTATTGCTATTCTGGAAATAGTTTCCTTGTTTTTTATTATTGTTAGAAGTTTTTGTAGTTGTTTGTGTGTTTAGTTTTTAACTCACAGAGTTTTTTATTTAATTCTATTTCTTCTGAAAAACCTTTAATGTAGTCATTTTTCCAAGGCCCAATATTAAGCACAATTATCATTAGATACTATTGATACTGTCATAGTAAACAGCTGTGTTGGTTTCTTCTTTCCATGATTACTTACTTAAGCGTTCTTTAGGCTTTGATACCAGCAATGAAATCTATTAAATGTGAAACAGAAATCAGAATTAACACTGTAGGGCAGATCTCCATAAGCCCTTTTGCCATCCATGACTGGTTGTTGGTCAGATCAGACACACTGCGAATTGAGTGCAACAGCCACACGATGCCTGGAAGATAGGGTTTTGTATCATTCTTCTTCATCATCCTGCTCTTGCATTCTTCCTATCTCTTATTTTCCTATGCTCCTTGAACCTTGGAAGAGATGATATACATATGCAATTGAAGAGAAGGCACAAATTCTCTCCTACGGAGCAGGTCTCTGATCCAATAAGAATAAATTAGCAACCTCCCTGAACCCTAACTGTCATAATACTCTTGGGCCATTGGTCACAACTTGTCTGACAAGTTCATATTTTAGCACATAAAGTCCACTGCTGGTTATGATCTCGATGACTTTTTTCCCCAGTAGCCTGCATAGCATATTTTGGCACAATGAAAGTGATTTTGCAGAGAGAAAGCTTCTCAGTCAGTTCTAGCATGTTTTCTATATAAAGTATATCCAAAATTTGTGGTGTCTTCAGCAATATATTCCTAACTATCTAAGTTTGGTAGTCAATCAATATCAAATGCAATAATCTGTATTGTTTTGAGGTCTTTGGATACTTCTTAGTCAACAACTCTAAACGAGGTTTCCTATACCTGACATTGGTTTTTTTAAATCCATTGTTTCTGTGATCAGCATCATACACCCATGCAATGTACTCAAAATCCTTTTTAAAAATTGAATTCTTTTGAGTAGCTTGGAAAGTATAGATTTCCATATAGCCAAAATTTGCAAGATTGCTTCCTTTTTATATTTATATTACTTCTCAATAATATACTATCTCAAAAATTATAGTATAGGAATACATTTACAGTGTTCTTTTTCAAGGTAGAAACTAAAATTGGAAGAACATTGTTACATACATGAAATGATTCACAGAAAGAGAGAGAAAACCTCCTATATTCTAACCTTATTATGATATGTTCGTATATAAATACTCTGTCCTCCTTTTGCACTTTGTTCTGGAACATGGATGTCTTAATGATTGGCTTTTGTTTCTTTCTCTCCCTGGAGGGCAGTCTCCCAGAAGGTATATGAAATCTATTGCTGTAACTCTTAGAAAGAGTTACACATATGGTGACATCAACTTCAAAGACCTCATGAAAATAACTATGCCTTGTAAATTGATGGATTTATTAAGTATTCCAAGTAGTTAGGGGCTGTATATATGCATGACAGCCTGAGATGATTCTTTAAAAGCACACCAATCCCTAAAAATGCAGGGGAGAAAGCACCCTATTTCTTTCTTCAGATTCACTTAGCAGGACCACAAAGGACAGCTACAGGAATCTTTTCAACCTTGTCAGAGTATCGTCCAAAGAGTCACCTTGATACTCTTCAAAAAAGACCAGAAATTTAAGAATTCAACAGCAAGAGAGAAGTTTTATGCATAAAACCATGAAGAATACAAGTCACAACTCTTTTATGGAAATAGAGCACATGCACTTAGAGATGGGATTCATTTTCATCTTAAAGTAATTTCTCAGTATTTCTAGTTGTGACATAGCAATTAGCTTTATTTTTACCATTTTAGCCCTAAAACAAATGAACAATGAAAAAGAGGGCAACAGTGGAATTTATTTTTAACAGAACCTGACAAACTTCAGCACTGCACAAGGTAAAAGATATTTTTAAAATACTTGAGATTTGCTAATAAGTCAGAAATTGACTAGTTGTTTGATAACTGTGAGAAGTCTTTAAAAGTAGAATGTCTGTAGTTTTAAATTAAGACAATTACTATAAATTTCTGTTATAAATTATTGCATTTATGACAAATAAAATGTATAATTCTCTGATTCCACATGCATATTATAATTCAGTTCTTGCATCTATATATCTTCCATAGATATATGTATGTATATTTCTATTTATCGTCTATCTATCTATCTATCATCTATCTATTTATCTATCTATCTATCTATCATCTATCTATCTATCTATCTATCTATCTATCTATCATCTATCTATCTATCTATCTATCTATCTATCTATCTATCTATCTATCTATCTATCTAATGTTTTCTAGTGATTTCCATTTCCACACTCAGAATAGTATGGTGATAGCTGATGCATAGAGAACGATTTTTAACAAATTTATTGACAAGGAGAATAATGCTGTCTATTTAATGCTGATATTAAAGCATGATACTAGAATGAGTTTAACTGAATAAAAATTGAAAATTTTCTGTAGTCAACAATATTAAAATAAGATAAAAATGCAATAATTTTTTAAAAAGAAAATTTCAGGGCGGGAAAGACTGATTAGTGGAACAAGGCATTTGCTATACAAGTGTGAACATCAGAGCTCAGATCCTCAGAGCTGATATAAATGTTGGAAAGGTGCATTTGTAATCCCAGCTTTTGGGAGTTTGAGACGGGGAAGATGGATACTTAGTGTAGCTGACTGGCAAGCTCCCAGTTCAACTGAGAAACTCTGCCAATATAAGTCCAGAGCAATCAAAAAAGACAGCTGAGATGACTTTGGGCCTCCACATGTATGTACACAAAACTGTATATTCATATTCACCCATATGTGTGTCTACACACATATGAACACATCTACAAACATGCATACAATTGATATACACATGCAAATTTAAAAATAATGCTATTTTATTACCTCTTCAGGATGTCTCTTTTGCTTCAATATTGTATATTCTCTTGGGCAATATTGTATATTCTCTTGTGGGAATCTGAGGACAGAGGACATCTTGTTAGAATTGATTGTCAGTTTCTACTATGGAGATTTCATAGAGTGCCTTCAGGTAGTCAACAAGTTTCTTACCCACTGAGCCACATGGTGTTCCAATTCTTTATAAACTTTTAATATTTCCTCTGGTTCCTTCTCTCTACTGACAATTTAATCTTCACAAAGCTCCTTCAATATATATTAAGTATTTTCAATCTAATAAGCAATAATTACATATTTTTATTATAAGACTATATACTGAAAAGTATGATAAAAAGAATGACTAACATTTATCAAATATGTTGATAAACTAGACAACCTATTCTCTGTTCACATATGAAGCCACAGTGGCATCAAGAACATAAAGATGCCCAAGGTCATTGGTAGAGAGAGTGAGGAACTGAACTGAAATCTAAGTTCATTTCATCTTACATCCCATAGTCCTCACAACAGCCTACAGTTGCTATTCTCTGAGTCTACAAGTTCAATTATCATTTGTTTATATAGCAAATATTTGATGACTACTTTTCATTTGTGGGATACAAAGTATTTACTCACCCTTCATGGAGACAAGCTTCAGGGATCTTAAAGAAATTGTTATTTTAGAAAAACCCAATGATCATGTTCTTGAATGGGATATTTTGACCCAGGTTAAAGAACTGAGAAGTATGTTAAAGTTAAAAGAACTTTAATTTACCACTAATTTGCATTCTAGTAGAAGTAAGTTAGGTAAGGACCAGTGAATTCTTATTGAAGAGTGATATGGTTAAATACTAAATCCCTAAGAATGATTAAGAATTCAGATGCAGCAGCCATTTCAACTTACAATTTTGATTCTAGTGAGCGAATTCAAACAAATTAAATTTTGCTGTACTTGATATATGAACATGAGAATATTATAATACTACATAATTTTATTATTATATAGACTAAGTGGTGAAGCATCTAAAGTGGTCTTTTTTTTTAAAAAAAAAGACTCACATATTTAAATAGCTTCATAAATGTATGCTGTCATTATTACCACTTTCTGAATCATGCCTCTTAGACTAGACCACATTGCTAATATAAAGAATTTGAAACTGTTTGTGCTGTCTAACGCAAAAATTCATAGTTGTTGCAAAGCCATATTCAGTGTAAACAAGAAGACAATCAATAATTCTCAAAAACACATCATTCGTTCCATTCTGAAAGTTGCACTTAAATCTTCTATAGGCATCTTTTTAAAGAACTTTTAATCCTGGGCTCAGGAAACAAGAAAATTTTCTTCAAGTATTAATATTTTTAATCAGAGTTTCTTAGGAGGCTAAAAGAGGAACACATTCCTAGGTCTGCTAGGCTATGCAGTAGAATAAAAGTGCTCCTGGACAATTTAGGAAGACCATGTCTCCATATTAAATACATAGTGATAGGCTTAACATTTATTAGAGCTCACAATAGAGTTATACTGCAGGCCCTGAATTCAATCCCAAGTACATTCAAAAATATGTAAGTGCTTCATCTGGTAATAGAATAATAAAATACTAGTTAATTATTTATATAATTGGTTGTGTTATTTTTTTTTGGTATGTAAATCCTGTCAATCTTTTCAGGATCCATAATATGCAATGAATACCTTAAGTTACTCAAAATGTTCACATACTCTTTTTAGATTCATTAAAATTCTAAATTAAGTTTTCCAAAACTGGAGTAACATAGCCTACACTATTTCTAAAACCAAACTATGCTAAACTGTTTCTTAGATTCCATTTCTTCAGCTATTTCCTTCCAGACACTGTTTCATGATACTGTGATCAGTATGTAAGCAAAGGCCAAAATATATACAAAAGTGATATTACAATATCGGTAGTTTGAGTTCAATTTATATGACAAACTTTCTGTGAGTTTAAAACTAATAATAATGACAGAATAGGTCTGTAATTAAATTCCATAGGAGAGAGGGGATCATGTTACAGCGGAGAAAATAAGCCACCATTAAGGACTGCAAGGAGTGACATCCAATACCCATCAAGATGGAGCCAAGGGCATTGCAGGAGCAACAAAACTGAAAAACAAAATCAACAAACCATAATTCAGAACATCAGAGACTCTATATCAACGACCTGGAACTAGGCCAGCCTGATCTCTCCCCATTCTGAAGCTCAGGGAAATTTGAGGAAGAGGGGCCAGTAAGATTGTAAGAGCACAAGGATGGGAGGAGTAATGATATGCAAGATACTCCACACAAGATAGGGCTGAAGCAATCATAATAGGACTTTGCATGCCCTGCACAATGACCAACACATTATTGACCCCTCGAAGTCTACCATGGACTAAAGGCACTAGAATCCTTAGAAGTTAGGGATTAACAGCCACAATAGTGTTCCTATACTTAAGGGGAACACAAGAAAGAGTTCTAGGAAATGCCACTGAGTCCTTACACCTCATCAGAGAGAAGGACCCAGAGGAAAGTTTGACATACACATTAAAGGATGCTCCAGGGATGGGAAACGAGGCACTGGGAGATAGGGAAGGAGGAGGGAAAGGAAAGGGAAAAGGGAGGAGGGAGCAAGGGGGTCCAGGAAGGGGTGGAGGGAGGAAGGGACCAGGGTATCTATTAAGTTTGTATGAGAGGAAATAAATAAATAAATAAGAATATATATATATATATATATATATATATATATATATATATAAGTTATTAGTAGTGCTAGAATCAAATTCAAGGTCACTTGTTTACTTGTGCTTCCTTTCAGGTCTTCTCCATGGGGGACAGGGGAACAGATAATCATTCAGAAGTGACTGACTTCATTCTTGTAGGCTTCAAGGTTTGCCCCGAGCTTCATATTCTCCTCTTCTTGCTCTTTCTGCTTGTGTATACCATGATCCTTCTGGGGAACATTGGGATGATGGCCATTATCATGACTGACCCCAGGCTGAACACACCAATGTATTTCTTCCTCGGCAACCTCTCCTTCATTGATCTCTTCTACTCATCTGTCATAGCCCCAAAGGCCATGTCCAACTTCTGGTCTGAAAGCAAGTCCATCTCCTTTGCTGGCTGTGTGACCCAAATATTTCTCTTTGCACTCTTCATTGTGACTGAAGGATTCCTCCTGGCAGCCATGGCTTATGACCGCTTCATTGCCATCTGCAACCCACTCCTCTATTCTGTTCACATGTCGACGCGTCTCTGCACTCTGCTGGTGGCAGGCTCCTATTTCTGTGGGTGCATCAGCTCTGTTCTCCAGACCAGCATGACATTTACATTATCCTTCTGTGCCTCTAGAGCCATTGACCACTTTTATTGTGATAGCCGCCCACTTCAGAGATTATCATGTTCTAACCTCTTTGTTTTTAAAATAGTATCTTTTTCTTTATCCAGCGTTATCATCTTACCTACTGTCATAGTCATTGTTGTTTCCTACATGTATATAGTGTCCACTGTTCTAAAGATCCGCTCCATTGAGGGACGTAAGAAAGCCTTCTCCACTTGCAGCTCTCACCTGGGGGTGGTGAGTGTGCTGTATGGTGCTGTCTTTTTCATGTACCTCACTCCTAACAGATTTCCTGAATTGAGTAAGGTGGCTTCCTTATGCTACTCTCTAGTCACACCCATGTTGAATCCACTGATTTATTCTCTGAGAAACAAGGATGTTAAAGAGGCTTTAAAAAAACTTCTGGAGAAAAAAAAATACTGTTCTTTGATTATCAGTTCCTTGTGCCTGTAGTATTGTGACTCTTTTTCCCATTTTTCTCGTGGCCAATAATTAATTATGCTCCTAATTTTTGTGGACAATCTGTTAGATTTTTCCTGTACAGTATATCTTAAACAAATATGACATCTTTCTTAAAGATGATACCTCCTCTCATGCCCAACGTTTATTTCAAAGGAGTATTGTATATGCCATAGTTTCCTTGTCCACATAAGTGGATCATTCGCAGAGTGACCAATTTTATTTCTTGAATAAAATAGTTTTTAATTTTAATTTTATGATCATGTAAAGTAGTTGTTAAACCTTCACTTTGTTAAATATTGTGCATGTGTTTCACAGAGAGTAAATGATAATAGTAAGAAAGACACTATGAGTCACCTTCCCTACTATACTAACTTGGAAAATTTCTCTGAATGTGTCAGCCCTCGTGGAGTGTTCCGAAACAGTACTAATTACTGGATCCTAACCCAAATGACTAACTTAAAACTTGAATAAATGAAAACATTTCTGACTGCTCATTCCATCAGTATGATTCTTCATAATATTGTCTGCTGTTAATTATTTTGGAGATAGTTAGTTAACGTATAGAAACAAGTGAACCAAGAAAACAAAAAATATTCTTGTAGCTCTGTGGATATATTTTTTATTAATTTTGTGGAATCCCTGTGTACATGTTTTTGTATTGTGGTAGACAGAGGAGTAAATCACTTGAACTCTTTGGGGATTTACAATTAAGAGTGAGAGACAAATCCTTGGACAGTCAATTAAAATCCAAAAGCCCATGCCAAAGATATTCGTGGAGATCATGTTATGAAGTGGCTGAAAGCGTGTGGTTGGTGAGCAAGGAAACTTTTGAGTCTATGAGGAAAATGGATTTGAAAAGGATAATGCGAAAAACGGTGCTGTAGTTCATGTTACTAATTTGGGTGGGCAATATGGCCATGTTACTGAAAAACAAAGAATTTGAATTATTTCAAACACCAATAGAAAGTTATTGATAAATTTATAAAAAAAATAAGTAACAAAATGTGACATGTCTTTCCAAGATATCGTATGCAGAGATTTATAAGTTGTATTGTGCTCCAAAATATTTCACATGCTCTCAGAAATTACAGTTTGGGCTGATTGGGAAGGATTTCCTCTATACAAAAACAGTTTATAAGGACTAGGAGAGATTTATGTGTCCCAACATAAAATTATGAGACAAGCAAAGCAATAGAGAAACAAAATCCAACCATAGTAACAAGATAAAAATCCTGGAACTAAAATGAAAAAAAAATCAGAGGTAGAAATATAAAAAGTAGCCTAACAAAATTTTAGAACTAAAATCTATAATTGGTTGAACAGAAAATAATAATTCTATCAAACTCTGAGACAGATCCTTCTAAATTACTCAGTTTGAAGAAACAAATGCAAAAACTGGTATGAAGAATCGAAGGTCATAAAAGACTTATCTTACTATCAAGTAAGAAAATATTCAAGTTTCTGAGTTTTTATCTTTCTGAGAAAGATAAAAAGAGACTGTGGGAGAAAGAGAGAATGTGTAAGAGAGAAAGAGGTACACAAAAATTACTTAAATAAATCTTGGCTGAAAGCCTTCAACTTTGGAGATGGAAATGGTTATTTATGTTCTAGCATCTGAGTGGCATCTAAAGAAGCTAATCACCAAAAAATCCACAATGAGACATATAAAACTAAATTGTTTGAAATCTAAAAAAAATTTTGAGAGCAGCAAGAGAAAGAAAACTCATATATAAGGCAATTCTGATAAGTTCAATGCATTTTTCTGTAGAAATATGATGGACAAAAAGACAGCAGGCTAATATATATTTAAGCAATGTCAACTATGCATCACAAAGTTTTTCTTCAAAATAAGGAGAAATAAAGTCTTTTCCATATAGGAAAAAGTTGATATAATAATACTGTACTTGTCTTATAAGAAATTCTTAGGGTCCTTCAAGTTGAATCAAAGGATATTTAACTGCATTAAAAACCCATGTGAAACTGTGAAATGTGATGGTAAACCTAAACGTATGGAGCACATATAATGCTGTAATGGTAGTACATAAATGACTTCCTTCTAGTATAGAAGTTCAATATAATAAAATGACAACATAATAAAATGGCAAACGTATTAACAGACACATTGTTTAAGGAGAGTAAAGTTGCAAAATCAATAACATAAAGTGTGGCTGTAGATATGAGAAAGTACTGTTTTTTGTATGAAATTTTAAGTTGCTATCAGTTATGAGTATGAGATGTTTTATGTAATTCTTTGATAGCTATGAAGAAAATAACTGCATAAGAAAAAATAAAATTAAAAGGAGTCAAGATATAAGATCAACAAAGCAAAGTAACATGTCAAAGATAAACAGAGGAACAAAATGACTTCAAGGCAAACACAAAACAAGGAACAAAATGGCAACAACCATGACTTTTACTATCAAAGATTATATAAACATAAAAGATTTGCTTCTACAATAAAAGACATGTCATGGTCAAGTGTAATGTTTTAAACTTGTTTTTTGGTTTCATGAGAGTTTCATGCAAGTATGCAATGAATTTAAGTCATCTTCACCCCGTGATATCCAATTCTATCCCCCTTCATTCTCAATTTGAAAAGCTTCTTCTTCAAAACCAATTTCCCTTCCATTTTCTTGTCTCTTTGTATGTATGACCCATTTAATTTCAGCTAGATTGCCTGCATTGCCATGTGCCTGTACACTTGCTGGAGCATGAAATCAATTTATCTATCTATCTATCTATCTATCTATCTATCTATCTATCTATCTATCTATCTATCTATCTATCTATCACTGAATAAAATAAGCTGTACCTGTAGCTACCATGAGCCCTCAATGTCATTCAGATAGACTTGGGCCTCATGAGTTCTCCCTTCCACATGAATATCAAAGACAACAACAATACATCTTCTCTTTGAGATACAAATTAAGTTTAAGAACATACGAAAGGTGAAAGTGAAAAGACTGAAGATAATCTTTTGTTACAATAGACTATATTTATGTCTATTGTAACATAAAAGGAGCGAGGGTGGCCAAAATGACACAATAGGTTTTAATATAAAATAGGGTGAAAAATTCACATTTCAAGTAGTGTAAAATTGTTTTAAAATGTAAGCAATAAGCATCAAAGAAGAAAAGTCTATTAAGTATTTTTTTAAAAAAACTGAAGGAAGAAATTGTAACATAAATTAGTTAGGTCCTCAGTTTTTCACTTTCAACAATGAAAAGCTCAGTCAACAAAATTCTTGTATCAGAAACACCAGGACTTATTTGGTTTGCTGTACTTATGTAAAAACTGACATGGTGGACATGGTGTTGTATGCTTGAAATAGAACTGGGGAGACAAAGATAGGCAGATCCCTGAGACCTATTTTTCCATCCAATCTACTCTAATTAGTGAGTCCCAGGTTGCCATGAGGGACCCTGTCTCAAAAGACAAGGTAGATTGCACCCAATGAATTACTTCTTGAGTTAACATGGCTTCTACATGTATGTGCACATATGCACAAGCACCTACACATGTGTGCACACACATTTACATGCATATATATCCATATGTACACACACAGCCCCCAAACACAATTTGCTTTATAATTCCTCAAGCTAGAATGCTTCCAGAAGCTCAATGTGGACACTTTCCTCTCCCAAAAGAGGTCACCTAGACCAACTGTTTGAGTGCTTGAAAATTCCTTTGGAAAGACCCTGTTGGAGTGACTAATTATAAATTAAGGAAATGGAGCCATTTGAGCTTCAAAGCATCAGGAGGTTAAAACACATGAATCCGCGGAACATCAGATTTACTATTTAAGTTCTGAGCCATTTCAAGTTCTGCTACTAAAGATTGCAGACACTTTACCACACTGGACTTGAAGGATATGTTGGAGACTCCCAACCCAATACCATCCTTCCTTCTCTGAGCTGTTACTCATAATTCAATATCTTAAACTTTCATGGGAGGCTTTTATGTCCTAAAGTACTTGTTATTCATACTGCCAGAATGATCCCATTTGGAGCTGTACTCTACCACCAACAAAGCTACACAAACCAAGGTGCTCCCTGTATCAGAAGATTTGCCCAACATTGTGATGAGCTTGTGGATATACTGATAGTCATCTAACAGTCAAAGATGGACTTGTTTGGTCCTGATCATTGATCTCAGTATTGAAAGTGACATGTGTGTAATGTCTCTATAACCTCATTGGGTGCAAATATTAAAACTTCTGATATATTACTAGCATAGGATGAATATGTCTTTTAAAGAAAGGAACAAGAATAGGCAGTCCCTATGCAGAGGAGCATTGAGTGAAGAGAACAGGAGAAAAAAAGCCCTGAACTGATCCACTTTGCTTGTGAAAGAGGAAAAATAAAAATTATTAATATTTCTGTTCACAGGAAGAAGAAAACAAGACACAGGTCAGGAGAAAAAGAACATGCGGTTTTAGACTGCTCATTGTTATGATTAGGTAACTTGGGAGAAAAGTAACTTGGGAGAGCCAGATTAAAGAGAAAAGTCTGATATGGGGAAGTACGAAACCTGTAGACATGTGTTATACAAAAAAAGAAACAGAGTTGTGTCTTTGGAAGTAGATTTTCAGTGACAGGTTCATTAGAATATTAGCCTATTATGGCGATTGTAAAGTGATAGTCAGAAACTTGAATAATATTAACTGGCCAGTGTCCTATCTGGATGCTTAATCTGTCTTCCAATTTTGAGGTCAAGAACATCCCAGGCAAGGAGAAGACAGTAGGTTGTCTGATCAATGAGTTAATGCAATATTCTTTGAAAATTCTCTGTAAGATTTTCTTTCTCAAATCACAGTTTTCAGAATCTGTATTTCCCAGTAACATCCAACAAATTTATTTCTTTTCGGGTTTATTTTCTGTTGGGGAATGTTGTGGGTATCTAATACATGATGAGCAATAATGATTCTTATTCTTAAACTACCGTATTTTCTATTTTCAGAATCTTTCATTGTGTGTCTGTGAACTCATGAGCATACATGTATGGTGTGTGCATGTGTGTGTGTGTGTGTGTATGTAGATATGTGTGCATATGTGTGCCTGTATGTAGGTCAAAGTTGAAGCGGGATATTGCATGGTTTGAATATTATGTCTCCCATAGACTTATGTGTTTGAATACTTGATCCCCATTTATGGTGCCCTTTGAATAAGATGTTCAAACTTTAAGATGTAGAACTTTGCTAAAAGAAATAAATCACCGAGGAGCGGATCTTGAGGTCTGATAACCTGGTCCTACTTCTTGTTTTGATCTCTACTTCTTGACTGTGGCTGAAAGCCACCTTCCTGCTTCTGCCACTATGCCTTTTCTGTCTGTCACCACGTGTTTCCCACAATAATGACTTCTAGCTATTCTGGAACTCTAAACCTTTTCCCCTTAAGATGCTCAGGTCAGAATATTTTATCATTGCAACTGAAAAGTAAATAGAACAAGTACCTTTTCTGATTGTTCTTCAATATTTATTAAAGTCAGGTCTCCCACTTGAACCCAGTACTTACTGATAAGCTAGCCTAGTCAATTTACCCCAGGAATCCCTTATCTCTTCCTCCACTGGGATGGAATTGTAGGCTGCAGCCATACCTGCCTGGTATTTTCACAGATTCTGGAGATCTGAATTTCAGTCATCATGCTTGACAACAAGCAGCTTTTTCACTGAGAGCTCCCCAGATTTGGGGAATATTTTAACACCACTTCTTCCTGTGTCTGAAATGAAAGATGTTGTCTTAACCATCTTGGTCACTTTACTTAGTGGCTTTCATATTTTTATTTTTTGTAGTATTTCCATCGATGATAATTTAATTTTTTATTAGTTTTCCTCTGATAGTAAAGTAAGAAGTGAGTCCCAGAATGGGGAGATGATAAATGGGTAAAACATTGGTCCACAAACTCAAGAATCTGAATTTGGATCCCAAGCACCCATATAAAGTCCTGGGGTGGGGTGTATATGTAGATGTAAATAGAGCCCCAGAGATTACTTGCTACCAGTCTAAAATAAATGGCAAGTTCTAGGTTCAGTTAGATATCCTGTCCCAACAAATAAGGTGGAGGTTGAGGCCAGTATCTAATATTGACCTGTGATCACACACACTCTAAAAAACAACTACTACCTAAATGTAAAGGTTGCATTCAATTTGAATATACTTATTTGAAAATTCTTTGTTGCTAATCAGGATTCTAATAGAACAATCAAGTGTCAATCACTGTATAGTATCTGATTGAATTATGTGTTCTGTATAGAAAGTCAGTTACCAGGTGCTCCAGAAATTGCTTTAAGTTTTCCAAAGTTCTGATAAGTTTACCAATTAATCTCTTTTCCCCCTTTCTCTTTTTATTTTGATTTTTCTGCATCATGACTCAAAGTATCTTACTGATGACACAAGCCTTATCCCCAGTGAATACCCTATAAGGCAATACCTGCCCACCTCTTTGGTTTCCTTCCCATGAGAGAACTTCTCTCAGGACTCATTTGCTAGTTGAACCAATGAAACACTACAGAAAGATAAACGTTCAATAAGCCTGGTATTAAGACACCAGGTACATATTTTTGTAGCATTACTAGTACCAACAAACTTTAGTCATGATCCACACAGTGAATAACGATAACTAGTACTGTGGAAAAGCTCCTGTTTACAGAAAGGTTTGATTTTTTTCATTTCATATTTTTATGTCCTATTAAATGTGCTTGAATTCATATTAGTATTTCCTAAGACATAGAATAAATCATTCTCATATTCCAAGTCTTATCAACATACATCTTTCTTTATCTCTTGCTGTATTTCTTAATTTTTTCACTATTTCTGCTTAAATCAGAAACCCGGTAATGCAAAATACAGATTTAAAGAACATGCCATGGTACATGACTAGAGGTCAGAGAACAACTTTCAGTTCAGTTCTCTTTCCACTATGTAGGCTTCTAGAAATAAAATTCAGGTTTCTAGGTTTGTAGGTATGAGCTATCTCACCAGCCCATATGCATAGCTGTCTTTTAATTGTCTGGCATGCCTTCTATTTTTCACAAATCCATACCTTTATATATATATGTGTGTGTGTGTGCGTGTGTGTGTATTTAGGTTTTTTGAAAAATATTTACTTGATCACTACATTTTTAAAATGTGAAAGGAAGAAGAGACAAAAGAAAGTAGAAAAGTATAAGAGAAAGAAGGAAGGAAGAAAGGAAGGAAAAGAGGAAGGAAAGGAGGAAGGAAGGGAGGGAGGGAGGAAGGAGGGATAGAGGGAGGAAGGAAGGAGGGAAGACAATAACAATCTTATTTCACTGTATCTAGCAAATGTAAGCAAAATTATAACTGATTTTATCAGTTCACTCATGCCCATAAGCATTTATTGTTTATTCCATCAAAAGGACAAAAATGATGTAGAAAGTAGTGATATGAGGTTAACATGCAAAAGAATGAAATTTGCATGGATCTGAAAGGTTGTATCTCATATAAGAAACATGACTATATGCTCTGTTACATTTTCCACTCTAGATTAAAAAAGTGCTATTTGATACTCTCAAATGAACACAAGTTTTGTTCTAAAGTTTTGAACTATATTATCTCTGACAGGATCATAATTCTGACATAATAATCATTAATTTCTCTTAAAAAATTTCTGTAGAAAGTGAAAATTTTAATGATAGTGATTGAGAATAAAATTACAATAAAAATTTGAAACCAAGCATCTCTGGATTTCAGACATTTTCCTAGAATTCTTATTTTCCCAAGTCACACTTAGAGACCCAAACTGTCTTTTTTGTAGATAAGCATAACCAAAAAGACTTATCAATAAAATTAAATTATCCCTAGGAATACTTTAAACTGCTATGGAATTTCTTTATAATGAACTGGATCTCTACTAGAGCCACATATTTTTTTCTCCCCAAGTTAGTTGTATTGTCTCACAGCAACAAAGAAGAATAACTACAACAAATTCCTATTTCCCCAAATCACACTTAGAGACCCAATCCCTCATGCTTTTTTTTTGTAAATAAGCAAAACTTAAAAAGACCAATAATATAAAATTATTCATTAGAAAGACTAAAATTAGCTGCGCATAGTTTATGTACAGTGGTGTTTTATAAAACAGTGTGAGCAACAAGATGAAGATTAATTTCTTCCACATTGATTCACCAGTTGTAACTGAAACAAATATTCCAAACACTCATTTATTTCATTTTTGCCATTCTTCACTTTTACCTTTATGTTAGGTATGAAGAGTGAACTCAGGAGGAATTACTCAGAGGTGACCGAGTTCATCCTGTTGGGATTTAGAACCCCTCCACAGCTACAGGTTCTCTTATTCTTAGTGTTCTTGATGATCTACATGGTCACTGTAGTGGGCAATGTCAGCATGATCATTGTAATTAAGATGGACTCCAGACTGCAAACCCCCATGTACTTCTTCCTCAGAAACTTGTCTTATTTAGATCTCTGCTACTCCACAGTCTTTGCTCCCAAAATCTTAGCCAATTTCTTGACTGATAAAAAGAAAATTTCATATAATGAGTGCGCTGCCCAATTTTTCTTCTTTGCTTTGTTTGTTACAACTGAATGCTTTCTCCTTGCTGTGATGGCATTTGATCGATTCTCAGCCATTTGCTCCCCTCTCCTTTACCATGTGCGAATGTCTCAGAAAGTCTGTGTTCAGCTGGTAACTGGATCCTACATCTGTGGGTGCATCAACTCCATGATACAAACAGGTTTTACCTTCAGCTTGCGCTTCTGTGAAGAAAACAGGTTGGACCACTTTTTCTGTGATGTCCCAGTTCTGATCAAGATTGCCTGTGTTGACACCTTTGTGAATGAACTTGTGCTATTTATTGTCTCTGCCTTCATCATCATCTCCACCACAGTGGCCATTCTGATTTCTTATGCATACATCCTCTCCACTGTCCTGAAGATCCCCTCCACCCATGGCAGGAGTAAGACATTCTCCACCTGTGGTTCTCATGTAGCCGTGGTGAGTTTATTCTATGGAACTGTCTTCTTCATGTATGCCCAGCCTGGATCCATCTCTTCACCAGAGAAAAGCAAGATAGTGGCTGTGTTCTACACTCTTGTGACACCAATGCTGAATCCTCTAATATATAGTCTGAGAAACAGAGAAGTGAAAGATGCTGTGAAAAGAATATTACGTGGGAAGTGTTCCTTTCAATGATATTTATGAAACTTTTATGTAGTATACAGTATTCCTTTTCTAAAGTTTTTAGTTACTCCTCTAGAAAATTTAATTTGTCTTGGACAGTAACATTATTTTCTAAGTTTTACAAAATAGTAATTTTAACATAGACACACCGATCATTGTATTATTTGCATATATTTGTGAAAGCATGCAACTTTTTACTTTGTAATTCAGGTATTATGATTTCACCTAATTAAGAATTAAATAGAAGAAGCTATTACCCAAATTATTAAAATAATATCAAATATTATGTGTAATATGCTTTATCTTTTATCTCCTTGGAGAAATGCACTGAGTAGTGTCTAACTGGAAATATGGAACACTTTTTAGTAAAAGACTTATTCTTTGCCTAATATCAAGGCTTGCTTTCTGAGAACTGTTATCTTTGACAAACAGTACAAGCACATGAGGATACTTCCTTCACATAACTATATATGTGAAACATTTCTTTTTTTATTACATTTTTATTATTATTTCAGCTCATACAAACTTAATAGGTACACCAGTTCCCTCCCTCCCTCCTCCTCCCCCAGAACCCGCTGCTTCCCCTCCCCTCACCCATTCCTCCCCATCCCCCAGTGCCTCCCGCCCCAATTCCCAGAGAGTCCTTTCTTGTGCATGCCTGACTTTCCTCTGGGCCCTCCTCTCCGGTGACATACAAGGACCCAGTGGCATTTCCCTGAATGCTTTCCCGTGTTCCCCTTAAGCATAGGAATACTACTGTGGCTGCCAATCCCTTGCCTCCAAGGATTTTGGTGTCTTTAGCAGATGCTAGATTTTGTGAGGTCAATAGTGTGTTGGACATTGCACAGGGCATGCAAAGTCCTATTATGATTGCTTCGGCCCTAACTAGCATGGAGAATCTTGCAAATCATTACTCCTCCCATCCTTTTGCTCTTACACTCTTACCGCCCCCTCTTCCGCAAATGTCCCTGAGCTTCAGGATGGGGAGAGATTAGTCTGGCCTAGTTCTAGGTGGTTCATATAGAGTCTCTGAAGTTCTGGATTTGGCTTGTTGATTTTCTTTTGCAGTTTTGCTGCTTCTGCAATGCCCTTCACTCCATCCTGCTGGGCACTGTATGTCACCCCCTGGCCAGAGACAAAAAGCTGTTAAACTGGAGTCTTATTATAAGAGCACATTCAAGGGTAGATGTAATAAAAGTAAGAAACCTCAGTGAGGGAGGGGTCAATCATCCATTTGCAAAATGGTTACTTTTTATATGCCAGACTATATGCCCTCCCCTTCTGCTGAGATCATACCCCCTTAGTTGTAAATGATCAGGAACGAAAAGTCTGTGAACTTAACCAGGTGTCACATTACTTACTTGCAGTCCTTGATGGAGGTCTATTTTCTCTACTGTAACATGGTCACTTCTCTCCTTGGTGAAACATTTCTTTACATACAAATGTGACAGCAGCATTCAATTGTCTTATTTCCCCTATTCTCTTGATATAAAGGGTTGTATTATAAAACAATTTTATGTAGATATTTCCTCTGAAATACCTTGTAATACTTTCATAGCATCTTGTGGCGCTATGAAAGCTAGCTAGCAGATAGGAAGCTTCTAGCTCAGTTCCAGCATGATTTCTCTATGTTCTGAAATCAATGTGTGCAATGTCTTCAGCAAGTGTCTTGTCATGATGTTCTGATAGGCAATCAAGAGTAATGCAAGAACATGTACTGTTTGTGGATCTCTGGAGCATCTCTGACCAACTACTTGTAGGGAAGTACCCCACAGTGGACACTGGGATATAGCTCTTTTTCTTAGTTCTGGAATGAATTATTCAGTCTGTTGGGAAAGAATTGTCAACAATATTCTTGTTCATCTACGGAACCTGCATGTTTTGCTACCAACCTGCCAGGCAAGAGGTACATCCTGGTACAATAGTGGTATAACAATTATGGTTAAAGCCAAAAGTTTTTGGATTGTATTTGTGGTCTGATCCACAGGAGGCAATTGATATGTGGTACTGTAAGATAGGACAAAAACCTGTTGCTAGGGAAGTCGTGAGCCCCAGTTTTCTTTTCTTTTCTTTTTTTTTTTTTGTTATTTACACTCATACAGACTTAACAGGCACACCCGTTCCCTCCCTCCCTCCGACCTCCCACCACCCTGTGCCCCCCTCCCGTCCTCCTTCCTCCCCATCCCCCAGTGCCTTCCCCTCCCATCCCTGGAGCATCCTTAAATGTGCATGCCCAATTCTCCTCTGGGTCCTACTCTCCAATGAGATGCAAGGACCCAGTGGCATTTCCCAGAACCCTTTTCTGTGTCCCACTTAAGCATCGGAACACTATCGTGGCTGTCAATCCCTTGCCTCCAAGGATCCTAGTGCCTTTAGTCCATGCTAGACTTTGTGGGGTCAATAATGTGTTGGACATTGCACAAGGCATGCAAAGTCCAATTATGATTGCTTTGGTCCCTAACTTGCATGGAGTATCTTGCATATCATTGCTCCTCCCATCCTTGTGCTCTTACAATCTTACTGCCCCCTCTTCCGCAAATTTCCCTGAGCTTCAGGATGGGGAGAGATTAGGCTGGCCTAGTTTCAGGTGGTTCATATAGCAGTCTCTGAAGTTCTAGATTATTGTTTGTTAATTTTTTTTTCGGTTTTGCTGCTCCTGCAATGCCCTTCACTCCATCCTGCTGGGCACTGTATGTCACCCCCTGGCCAGAGATAAAAAGCTGTTAAACTAGAGTCTTGTTATAAGAGTATCTTCAAAAGTAGATGTAATAAAAGTAGGAAACCGCAGTGAGGGAGGGGTCAGTCACTCATTTGCAAAATGGTTACTTTTTATCTGCCAGATTATATACCCTCCCCTTCTGGTGAGATCATACCCCATCATTTGCAAATGATCAGGAACGAAAGTCTGTGAACTTAACCAGATGTCTCATTACTTACTTGCAGTCCTTGATGGAGGCCTATTTTCTCTGCTGTAACATGGTCCCCTCTCTCCTTGTTTCTGGTGTGGCCCTCCTACCCTATCCCTCCTGTTCATAATCCTTGCAATTACTGTAGGTATTACAGAGATTTATCCTTGAGTGTCTCTAGGTGGGTTTGGTACTAGGAGCCACCTATTAGTGAATACATACGACACTAATTTTCTGGGTCTGGGATACTTCACTTAATATAATTGTTTCTAATTCCATCCATTTCCCAGCAAATTCCATTAATTCATCATTTTTGATGGCTAAGTAGTACTCCATTGTATAAATGTACCACATTTTCCTTATCTACTCGTCAACTGTTGGACTTTTGGGTTGATTCCATGACTTTGCTACTGCTCAGTTTTCTTGATAAATATATGTGATGTCCTTATTAATTTGCTTTGTAAATATTTGTGTCTAGAGGTTACTGCTAATGCCAGGCTTGTTCAGTGCTTTTCTGCAGTGGTTGATGATAACAGTCAAAGCTGATTAAGCTCCCAAGAATAAATGACACTTTAGTGGTACAGTGCTCCAATGGTAAACCACTACTGAGAGAAATTAATATAAGAAATGTAGCATCTTGTCCAAGACTCAAGCTTTATCATGGAAGAGGGTGCATATAGAATACAAGAGCTAGAGGAAGACAGGTGGTTGTATGGCTATTTTCTCTGAAGTCAAAGCATTTCTTTATAGAGGGAAGCTCATAAGAGGAAGCTCTAAAAGTAATAATCTAAGGAAGCTCATAAAATTACAGGATTTGCAAGGGTCCTTTGAAAAGTATAAAACAGTAAAGAACTTCTGTGGAGAGGAGACTGTCTGGTGAAACTGTGAATTAGACAGAATCCCAGGGATGCAATGTTCCTGGGTTGTTGCCTATTCTGGGTTAGACTCTTAAGTGATTTTGCTGCATCTAGTTTACTCATATCTTGTAAGTAACCCCGATAAACTAATTGGTATTCCAAGTTAGATTTAGGTGGAATCATTTTATTAGTCTGTGTTGTGCTAAAATATGGTCAAATAACTTAAGGAAACAAGGGGTTTTATTCTTGAATAGGATATTGGAAGCAGATCATAGTACATCTTGGCAGATGGAAACATCAGGAATCCAGAAAACTCTATCTTCAACAATTGCTAATAGAAAGACACACTTTTTCACTTGCCAGAATGTCTGTATGCCAACATTCTGAACCAATTTTCTCCATTTTATCCACCTATTCAGGGTAGGTTCCCACTCACCATGTGATGGGTCTGACCACTTCATTTAGACAATGTCCTACATGTTTGCTTAAGGCTTGACTTAACTACAAATTCTTCACTGATGTGTGAAATGGATTCCAAATCTAGTTCAAACTCCAAAGTTAGAAAGAATCCTAGTATAAAGAGACATGTTAAATTATTTCAAAGAACTTTAATCAGTATTATTTCATTTTGGGAAACTGTAAAGGAAATGGTCTATTCTCTTTAACAAGCAACTTACAAGAAACTTCACAATCATTTCAACTAATTGTAATTCATGAACTACATGAACTGCATAACTGTAATTTGATAAATAATATGAAATAAAGACATAAGTAAAAACAATGAAAAAATATACTTTGTCTATTTTAAGAAGAAAAATTGCAGTTGATGCACTGCCCAGTTATTCTGAAACTGAAATTACATTCCAACACTAGCTCAACACTATGGAATGAAGCTATATATTAAACCATAAGGTAAATCACTTCTTGCTTTTATTACTAATCATTTTAGGTTAGAACTTTTTAGAATTTTGTGGAATCGGTGACATCATGTAAGTGTACAACATTTTCTAAACAATTATTTGTACTTTGTAACTCAAAAACATCTTCAAATATTCTGAACCAAGATGTAATACTATACATAAAATGTACTTTTCGCTTCTAACTTATTCCTTAGTGGTTTCTATGAAAACCAAGAAAAATCATTGTGCATGTAAAGGGAAAATGTAAAAGAGGAATAGATCTGGTGCATATCACCAGCACTCATAAAACAAGGACTGTTGATTCATCTTAGTAACCACATTAGAAACAGAAGAAATGAGTAAGGTTTATTACATATTTGTGTGGACTAAAGGCAGAAACTCCTGAAAATGATATTTGTGAAACAAAGCAATTACTTTTCAAAGGTTCTTTATAATTAATAACACATTTCTTTAACTTAGAGAGAAAATGTTATTCTTCATGGAGCACTAAAACCTAATTCACTTACCTCCAAACTTTTAATATGAACTGATTTTACTAAAGTGAGTAGGAATCAAAAAAATTTAAAAAATTCTTCCCCAAACTCACTTCACCTATGGACCCTGAAACTTTAATTAATAATAAGGTGTGATTAGTATTAAAAACCCACAAAAAAAACTCCTCCAGATGATTCTGAAGGATGAGGAAGCTTGGCAAACACTGACCTAATTGAACTCTAGGGCTTCTTATTATTGAAAAAAAAAGAAGTGTATACATGCACACAATATGTTTCTGATAATCTCCTGTGAGTTACAAGACATGACACAGCTAGATCAATGGATTTTTCATTGTATGGTACAGCATCAATTTTACCTTTGAATAATATAAAGAATAAGATTTCTTGCTGTTTAAACTGAAGACACAGTGCATGATTTTCTTTAAGTCCTAATGAGGAAAATACATACAAGACATGAAAACAAATAGGTTTGCTTGGAATGCATTAGAAATGCAAACAAATTATATATAAAACAGGTATTTTTTTAGTATTTTTATTTACCATCTTCAAAGTGTTGTTCAAAAGAATAAACTTTTTAACTTCTTCAAGGACATTTCTCTCTGGATAAGCTGGATTCCAAGTAAGTCATCTAGAGGTCAAGATTTATAGCTTCGCTATAAATAATTTTTGTTTTAGCAAAAGATATAATACTGTGTTGTTACTCATTCTCTCAAATATTACTTATTTATCTAGTACTTTCCTTTTCCCAGGAACTGTGCATTTCACCTAATTTTTATACATCATTTTTTGTTAAATTTACAACAACCCTTTTGAGTCAAAGTCACTAGACTGACAATAAACTGGAACCTGCGAAATTTAAACAATTGGCTCAAGATGATTCAGTCAGTGAAAGAAAGGTCATGCATTAAAACTTAAATTTATATGAATTAGAGTCTCACATTTTAAATTAATAAAACTTATTTCATAAACGATAACAGAAACTGAGTCAGTTTTACTTTTCATGTCTCCATTGCTTTTTTAACTTTATAAAAATTTCTAACTAAAAAAGGTGGAACTTCAAAGATACTACTATTGAGTTCCTCAAAGAGAAAGACCTATTTTTGTTAGTTCAGAAAAACAAAGAAAAATTATTTTAAGGAATATAATCTTGTACATCAACCATAGTATTTTTATATAAGGGAAGAATTCATGAGTTTAAGGCAGTAAATGGAAATAAGTGCACGAATTTGACTACCCCAAAGGGTGTCACTAGTATCCAAGATGTATGATAAATAAGGCACTTGACAGAGGTCCACCTGTGTAAGACCAGTAAGGAGTACAAGAGGTTGACTTTTGTATAGCCAGGGCAGAGGACAAGAGGTTAGCCTGTGGATGTTCAGTATGGTAACATGATTAATGTACACTTGGATGATCTTCCAGACTGGTACTGCACTGTCTTATAAAACTTGATCTTGGGTGTACTATTTTTTTTACATAGGATAACATTTCAGAGGTGCAAGTTTAAGTGCATCCATGGTGCAGATGCCTAATTTCTCATTTCTAAATTAAAGAACTTTATGTATTTGCTTCATCTTTTTACATTTATTTGAATATTTTTAGATACTCGAATCATTGTAAATATTACTTTTCATACTCTGTTTCATCCATGAAACTTCATAACTATCTCATACAGTAGGGATTGAGAGTATCTCCCATTTGAATGTAGAGGACTTTGATGGAATTTCAGTATGGATAATCTGGTGAAAAATACTTAATTTCATTGTTTGCATGTATGAATCTAAGAATCAAAATAAAATTTAAGAAAATTGTATGTAGTCATTTTGGATTCTTGTAAGCTAAAATCTTTTAACAAGAAATCATAAAATGAAAGTATAGTACCACTGTACATAATATAGTTTTCCCAACCACATTTCATATTTCAGGCTAAGATTAAATGTTAATTCTAACATGAGAAAGTTCATTTGTTTGGTAGTACACTGGATTAACTAAAAAACTATTTTGTTAGATATGTTGCTAAGCCAAAAAATAAAATCCTTAGTTTGTGTTAGTATTTTTTCAATGGAACCATCAATTGGCTACAATTTGAATTAATCTGTTTATTTTGTCAGCTAGGTCTCAGTTATGAAATTTGAGTGGAGCAGAAATTACTCGGATTTGACAGAGTTTATTCTGCTGGGATTCAGAACCTCTCCAGAAATGCAGATTTTCTTATTCTTGCTTTTTTTGCTCATCTATCTGGTCATTGTATTAGGAAATATCAGCATGTTAATTGTAATCAAATTAGACTCCAGACTTCACACACCGATGTATTTCTTTCTCCAAAATTTATCTTATTTAGATCTCTGTTATTCCACAGTCATTGCACCCAAAACCCTCGCTACTTTCTTGTCCAAGGAAAAGAAAATTTCTTACAATGGATGTGCAACACAATTCTTTTTCTTTGCTCTTTTTGTTGGGACTGAAGGTTTCCTTCTGGCTGTGATGGCATATGATCGCTTCTCAGCCATATGCTCACCTTTCCTTTACCCTGTGCGTATGTCTCAGCAAGCTTGTATTCAATTAGTGGCTGGCTCCTACATCTGTGGATGCATCAACTCCATGATACAGACAGGTTTCACCTTCAGCTTGCACTTCTGTGGAGAAAACAGGCTGGACCATTTTTTCTGTGATGTCCCAGCTCTGATCAAGATCTCCTGTGTTGACACTTTTGTGAATGAAATTGTGCTATTTATTCTCTCTGCACTCATCATCATCTCCACCACAACAATCATTCTGATTTCCTATGCATACATCCTCTCCACTGTCTTGAAGATCCCCTCCACTCATGGCAGGAGTAAAACCTTCTCCACCTGCACCTCTCATATCACAGTAGTAAGTTTGTTCTATGGAACTGTGTTCTTCATGTATGCTCAGCCCGGGGCCATCTCCTCACCAGAGAAAAGCAAAATCGTGGCTGTGTTCTATACACTTGTCATCCCGATGCTGAATCCTTTGATTTACAGCCTAAGGAATGCAGAAGTGAAAAATGCTTTGAAAAGGGCATTGTTGCAAAAAACGTCTTTATATTGACTTTTAATTACACTTAAATTGCAGAATCGACTAAAAGCAATATTATCAATAGTTTATTATGGAATAGCTCAATGAAAGGCACTCTGAAGTTTGAGAAAATAAAATTTATTTTTCCACTTTTCCTTAGTGATGGTTCTTGCTCTTTGACAACTTCATATATGTGCTCAAAACATTATGATTTCTTCCCTCTATAAACTTTTCCTGTGCCCTCCCCTCTGCCTGCCGGCTCCATCTCCCCACAATTCTTTCTCCCATATTCACATCCTTTTGTTGTGTTTTGCATCCCACAGAATTTAACCAGGGCTTTTAACAATCACCCATAGAGTTCTTTAAAAATAACTTTAAAAGCAAATGTAGACTTTAAAGATTTATACTACAAAATAATAGCATCATAGCTAGGTATTGCATAGTTTGAAGATTGCAACCACAGTACAATGATATTAAATGAATTTGTATACACATTAGATTAACAAACAACTTTATGTATATACATATGTGTGTAAGTCTGAATTCCTTTATTATGCAATGAGAAACAAAGACACCACTGAATATTTTTTCTTTGATCAGCAAGTTTTCCATTGATCAATAGTTGCAAATGAGAATTAGAAAACCTGTGATATAAATTGTTATTTTTCATAAATAGTACTAAAATAACTAGTGCAAAATATTGCACCAATGATATTGCTAAATCAAATTCTAGTCGTTTCCTTAGGAAACAAAAATGAGCCAGGTATACCTGTGATCCCTGGACTTGAAAGACTGAGGCAAAAATACTGCCTCAAGTTCAAGGCCATCCCAGGCTACAAAATGAGTTCCAGACCAGCCAGAGCTTCAGACAGAATTTGCCTCAAATCTTTTTTTAATGACACAAAAATAAATAAGAGAATTATATATGATATAGTTTCAGTAGAACTATCATGTCATAGATATCTCAATAAATTTTGATAACTAGCATTATTTATTCTTATCTAATTCATGTAAATTTATATCCCTGTATCATTTCCATTATTACTTTTCCATAAATTAAAATCCTTGTGTTTCTTTAAATTTGAAAAACTATTGCTATGAAGTCACGTAATTTTTATAATTAATGCTTGTAATATATGTGGGTATGTATGTGTAGCTTATATTTTTTCTTGACAATTTTGCTTTTTTATATGCATACAAGGCATCTTGCCAATTCTCCCCCTCTGTGTTTTCCAACCTCTTTATCTCTCTGATCACTTCCCCTTCCCTTCAAATCTTCCTTCTATATTGTTGTCCTTTTGTTTTGCTTTGTATGTACTTCAATAAGGACCCTCTGAGTAATCCAGGGGTCAGGATCTTCCCATGGAGCTCAGCAGGCTCCTCCATAGACAAACAATTGTATATAGATATTTTTGTCTCCATCCTAACCTTCTCACTGCCCACTATTCATCATTACTTTGTAGGGCCCTGTGGGTTTCTGCTCAGTTCCTAGCTGATTTTTGACCATGAGGCCCCATGTAGGATTAGGCTTCTGGGTTCTTGGTTTCCATGACTGTATTAGTTTTAGAGAATGACATTTCATGACCGACCCCTTTTCCTGTTTTCTGGCGCTTACATTCTTCTATTCTCTCTTTTGAGGAGGCCCCTGAGTCTTTAAGGGTAATGCATGCGCCATGTTGAGGACTGAATCCTCAACATTCTCTTATTCTCAACATCTTAGTTCTCTACATTGGTCACTGCAACAAAAGACTTATCTGAATAAGGCTAAGGATGGTCTTTGCATTCTTTCTGCTCACTCTTCTATGATATTCCCTGGACTTCAAGGGGAGAGGGTTAGATGTCCCTTCTAGAGTCACCCACGATAGTCACCTATTATTCTCTGCCAACCACCAACTTTTGCAAAGAATTTTGTGATGAAGTATGAGAGTTGCATTAATCAATGGTTTCAAAAATAAGATCACTTTTTCTGTTTCTTAATTTGACTGTCTAAAGACATCTCATACCATCATAATTTTGAATATCATATCTATTTTAAAGCATTTTTGTGGTATTCAGATGTTACATTTTTATTTTTATTTTATTTGATCAAGTGTATCAAAATACTGAAACATTAAAATTGAACAATCTGAACATATTGGACAATCTGAAAATAAAAATGTTTATTCTCTTAAGATATTGAGTTTCTATTATTCTTCTTAATTCAAATGCTTAATAATGTTACCTTATTTTCATTTATTTCATAATTTGTGCTGAAAATCTTACAATTTTCAAAACAAACTTACATGTTCAGTTTAATGTTTAAAAATAATTTTCACTCAACAATTAGATGTTATTTCTTATTTCAACATTTTTAATAGTCTCCCATTTTTATTGTTAGTTATCATAAATTCAGAGAATTGAAATTGAAATTAAAATCCACTTGGGTAAATTATTGTTTAACCATATATACATTGATGTTTTAACATTAAATAATGCAGAAAAATGGTAACCATACTGAAACATTGTCTCAGCCTAAGCAAGGTGGCTGAGCAGATAATAGCATTTGCCATGCAAGCCTGACAACCTGAGTTATAAAAATATTCATGAAAAATTTAGCAAAAGGTATATATGAAGTTTCTGTAGAAAAGTAAACATTTCTATAAATCATAAGATAGAATATTTTGCTGAAAATTGGCAAGCACTACCATAAAAAATATATGTACATTAGCTTACTAAGATTAAGAAATTTTAGTCACTAAAGAATGCTTTACAGAAAATAAAAATATAATATGTAAGATTTAAAAGAATATATAACAATGCAAGAAGCAGAAGATAGAGATCTAGAGTATGGCCAAATTGTATGTTCTGGATACAGAAGGACTGCCTGTAACCATGGATTCACTGCAGCTTTGTTAGGCTTCATAAGACTTGTACAAGACTGATTCTGTCAAAATTTCTTTGTGGGAGGGGAAAGACCTCATCAGGCAGTACTCCTTTCTGAATAACAACTGAAAACTTATTCTGGTTGTTGAGAAGGTGAGCTACTGTCTTCTGTGTGATACCCAATAAATCATGCTGTAGGAAGTGCTTAAACATGCCAATAAGGAAATTCTGAGGAAACTCAATGGGACATATACAAGAAGAAATGAAAGTAAAGGGAGACTAGCTGTGAATAAGAAAGTTTTCAGTGGGAGTAGAAATAGCACTGGGTAATATGGGGTGAAAATTTATTTGAACTCATTTTATGCATGTATGAAACTTTCAAAGAATAAAATAAATTTTTAAAAGAATATGTTCATATGACATGCAAACAATGTGATGTATATCATATTAGTACAAATTTTATGTTGAAGGATTCAAGCAATGAAACAATCATTATCAATGCAAAATTTCTAGAAGAAATAATAAAATGCATTTATCTATTTTTGACCAATAATGAGAAATGAAGTGTTAAATTAATGCAAAGTCTTCTTTACATACATTGCATTAAAAAATGGAAATGTCTAACCATGGCAGTACTGTAAAGCATGTGGTCTTCAGCATGCATTCTGAACAGGTGCAAAATGTCTTTCACAGAAGATATTGCTTCTTATATGTGATACAAACATCCAATTCTTGTGTTTAATTGTCTTGGGGAACATATCTTTTATATTTAATTTATGAAAGTAAAACTTCTCTTTTTACACATTTTTCCCTCTTCCACATTCTACTTTTTGGAAGGAAATCATTAAGTTCTCCCACTTAGGAATAGAGACTTAACCCCCATTTATTGAAGGTGAAGTGCCTTTAAAGATATTCCAGAAAGTAACTAAAATAAAAATCACTAGACTTACATGTGTATGAAATTAAACTGTATTAAGTAATAATGACTAGAATATTAACAAGGGAATACAGATCTGAAGGATGAGATGAAACTACAGGGTCAGATATCAGTAAAGGATTAATCTTCACATGTGGTCTGAAGATGATAATGCAGAATTAATCAAGAACTGTTATAATATATCTTTCTGTAGTTGGGAGGTAAAATTATTTTATCCTGAGTGATCCTACTGATTTTCACCAGAATGTATCTAATATGTTTTTTCTCACACATTTTATTTTTTCCTAATCATACAAAATCAATAGGTACTCTCATCTCTTCCCTCCCTCCTTTCCTCACAATTCATCCTCCTTGCACTCTTAACCTTTCCTTCTTCCTTTCAACCTCTCCTTCCTTCTCCCTTTCCCACTGCCTCCCCCTTCCTCCCTCCCATTCCCTGGAGCATTCTTTTGTGTGAATCACAAACCTCCCTCTGAGTCCATCACCTAATAAAGGGTAATGACTCAGTGGCATAGCCCAGATCCCCTTGTTGGGCTCCCCATTAATATGGGAACTCTATTATGACTGTTAATCTCTTAGGATCCTAATGCCTGGAGCTTTCTCTCCTGTGATCCATGCTAGACTTTGTGGGGGTTGTTGAGATGTCAGCCATTGTGCAGGTCAGGCAAAGTCCAATTCTGGCTGCTGCAGCCCTAACTTATGTGGAGTATTGCATATTGTTGGTCTTCCCCATCTTTAGGCTCTTACAATCTTGCCATCCCCTCTTCTGCAAAGGTTCCCTGAGCTTTTGGATGGGGAGAGATTTGGCTGGTCTAATTCCATGTGAATAATGTAGGGTCTTTGGTATTCTGAATTATGGTTTGTTGTCATTTTCAGTTTTGCTTTTCTTGCATCCCCTTTGGCTGCATCCTGATTGGTGTCGAAGGCCACCTCTTAACCAAAGATAAAAAAACTGTTTAAATGAAGATCTTAATATAAAAGGAGACTCAAAGGTAGATAGAAGGATAAAAGTAGGACACAGGAGTGAGAGATGGGGGTCAGTGTCCCATTTGTGGAATGGTTACTGTCTATCTGCCAGTCCCTATACCCTCCCTAATTGGTAAGATCAAACCCCTTCAGTTTCAAGTGCCCAGGAAGGAAAGTGAGAGTGAGTTTCACCAGACGTCTGACTACTTACATGCAATATTTATGGTGGACTTATTTTCTCTACTGAAGTGTGATCCTCTATCTCCTTTTATTAGGTGGGTCCTCCTTCCCCTTCCTTCCTGTTTATAATCTTTGTGATTACAATAGGTATTTGAATATGTCATTGAGTGGATTTGGAACTAGGATCCATTTATTAGGGAGTACACATAGTGTCTAATTTTCTGTGTTTGGGATACTTCACTCAATATAATTTTTTTTTAATTCCATCCATTTCCTGGCAAATTTCATTAATTCATCTTTTTTGGTGGCTGAGTAGCATTCCATTGTATAAATGTATCACATTTTCCTTATCCATTCATCAACTGTTGGGTATCTGGGTTGATTCCATGACTTTGCTATTGTAAATAGTGCTGCAATGAACATGGTTGTGCTCATGTCACTATAGGGAATTTCTACATTATGGGGGATTATTCCCAGAAGTGGTATAGCAGGATCATATAGCATTTCAATCTTTAACTTTTTTAGATATTGCCACACTGATTGTCAGATTGGTTATATAAGTCTGCATTCCCACCAGCAATTTATGAGAGTTCCCTTCTCTCCACATTTTATCCAGTGCAGGCGGCTCCTGGCCGCTGGGAAGGAGAGAGGTGAGGGCGCTGCTTGCCTCTCCGCCTCCCAGGTCCCTGGAGACAATCAGGCACGGCAAGGATTTAAGTTGAAGCATGAATTCACTTTATTGTATGCAGTGCAGCAGTTTATAAAGGCAACAACCTCGAGGCCCGAAATGGGCAGCCAATCATATTAAAGGTCAGTGCAGCATACAAGCTTCATGGGCTAGGGTCAGTATTATGGAACCCTTATGAACCAATCAGGGTTCCCTGTGATGCAACGGGGTTATGCCCCACACACTAGCTCCCAGCGCCATCATAGGCCCCATGTGCTCGGCTATGCCTTATTCCTCCTAGTGCCATCTTGCCTAGGCCAGCCCATCATCTCCCCCTTTTTGTTTTTTATGAGCCAATGTGTTCACCTAGGTCAAACCCAGATCGACTCCACCTTGGATTAGGTGTCGATCAGGCCACCTTAGGTTAGGTCAGACCTTTGACCCTGTCCACCTTGGTGTAGGTAGGACTGTTGGGGGCGAGTGGGCAGCCTGTCATAATGGCACCTTGATGGGATTGCAATGCCAAGATGTGCATCTATCATATAAAGGGTTTGTTGCCAGATGGCTTTGATGCACTCAGTTCACCACGATCAACCCTTAGCGGTGAACCCAGTGACCAGTCCCTGTCTTTTCGCATCCCTAATTTTTACAATAAAAGTCCAGGGCAGACATTTAATTCGTGCAAGCATCCCGGGTCATTAGGTGACCCAGTGAGGGGCAGGGTACAGCCCTTCTTCCCTCTACATTCAGGCCAGCCAGCACATCTTTCAGTCCAGTCCAGTACATTCCATGAGCCCCTGGCCAAATCGCCTAAGTCATTTAGGTCAGGGAACCAGGCAGATGGTGGTTGGGTACTAGTAGTCTGGTTGACGATGTTGCCCATCTGAGAATTGATAATCATCCATGTGACCTGCTGAGGCTGATGGGCACTGTGTGGTGTTGCTTTCGTTGAGACTATGAGGATCAGCAGGAACAGTAGTGCTAGTAACCCTTTGGCCATTGTAGGTACTGAGATCCTTGGTGGCTTCTGAAACAGAAAGCATAGAAAGGACTTTCTTAAGGGCAGTCTGTCTTTGGTTTTTTATGGCATAATCTTTATTCTTATGCTTGCTTTTTTGTCATTTATTGCGGTTTTCTTTTTACTTTTGATTGGTTAACCACATGGGCGATCCACCATTCCTTTTAGGAAGGCCCTTCTTGATCACGTCATGAAGGTCTCTTGGGGGCAAAGTTTAAGGTACCTAGCTGGTACCCAAATTGGAGATGACTCCAATGGGGATAATACATCCAAACCCCCATTCTGTAGTGATTAAGGGGTCTGGTCCCATCCAATGACCAGTGAGAGGGTCCTTCCAGCACACCCTGATAGAAGGTTTGGTGGACAGGTGACCCCAATGCCTTTGAAATCTTGACTCTGGTTGTTCCTTTTGAAAATTTAAAATATAGATTGTAAATAATGCTAGCCCTAACTGCTGATGTGGGCTTATTCTCCCTTTTTGTTTTTGTAATTGGACCTTTAAGTACTGGTGGTTTCTCTCAATAATAGCTTGTCCTTGGGGATTACATGGGATTACTGTGGTATGAGTAATATGCCAAGTCTGAAAAAAGTTTTGTAAAGTCTGACTAATAAAACAAGGGCCATTATCTGCCTTAATTTGTTAGGTAACCCTAAGGTGGCAAAGCATTGTAAAAAATGTGATTGTCCATATTTGGCCTTTTCCCCCGTATGTGCAGATGCCCAACATGCTTGAGAGAATGTATCTATGGAAACAAAGACATATTTAAGTTTACCAAATGGTGCATAATGAGTAACATCTGTTTGTCACAGCATATTAGGTTTTAACCTTCAGGGATTAACCCCTAGTCCCTGCAAGGGTGGGACTTGGAGAAAGGGTTGACATGATTTGCAGGTTCGAATAATATTTTTAAAATCTTTTATAGGAACTTGAAGGAACCTATGGAGTAAGCCCCTCCAATTAAGGTGAGTTAGGCCATGTAAATAAGAGGCTTCCTGAACATTAAGAGCCTACATCTCTTGTGAAGCTAATTCATCAGCTAAAGCATTCCCTAGGAATCCAGGCAGGCCAGAATAACTCCTTAAATGTTTATAGGCTTTATAGGCTTTTCTCGTCCTTCCAATACATATTTTAGTTCCACTGTAAGGGGTGATATAGGATTGCTATCTAATCTTATATGAGTGTTTATTACCCCCAGGAGTAAATTTACAATGTATAGACTGTCAGAGAATAAGTTAATAGCCTCTTTATTATCTCTTGACATTATAACTGCCAACAGCTCTTTATATTGAGCTGATCCTTGGGCAGGTTGGTAGCTTTGTCTGTATAGCTGAATCAAATTTCCTAGGGCAAAGGTATCATAAGCAGATCCTGTTTTTCCCCATATGTGAATACATGTGGTGCATTTGGTATAAATGTTTTAACAAAGAGTTTGGGTTCAGCGAGTGGTAAGCGTTGAAGGGACGTGACCCATTTAGATGGACCATAATGACAGCTTATCTCCCCTAGGTATCCTTCTAATGCCAAAGACAATCAGAGGTGATGTTTAGTCAGCCATTCTACATCAGCCAACCTATAGGGAAAGACAATAGAGTCTGGATCTTTACCATAGTGTCTACATGTCTGTTCATGTCCTTTTTTTTTTTTATCATATCTGCTATTTGATCTGTAGTGGTATAAACTCTAGGGGTATTTCCCAGGGATGTTTGAATCCATTGTAGAATTTCTCCAACCTGTGATTGAGCTCCTGTAAGGAGCCCCCTTCCTGAAATTAGCCATAGGGCAATGGGTTTCCCAGGATTATATCTAGCCAATTGAGCATCCCTAAGGACATCCTGAAACTGTTCAATTATCTGATGGTAACTTCTCTGTAAAGTAATTGTATCTCCAGGTTGTCTGATGGTTAAAAAGAGGGGTGAAGGCCTCGGTAGAGATCCCCACATATGGCCTAAGCCAATTTATTTCTCCTAATAATTGTTGTAAACTAGTGATAGTAATATTGTTAGGCACATTTATATATGGTCTGAGAGGTGATGCCCACATAAGTGTCAAATGGGTTCCGAAAGCCTTAAAAGGAGGCACTTGTTGTATCAAGGATGACACGTAAGTTTCCTCTTTTTAAATGTTTAATCATTTCTTTCATAAGGGATTGTAATTTAGTTGGATCTCTATGTCCAATGATAATATCATCCATATATCTTTGATCGGGCCCTGAAAAGTTCATAGATGGAACAGAAAAAGCAAACTTTTCGCTGTCCACAGGGTGCAGTGGAATAGAAAAAAAAGTCTTCAAGATCAATGACCAGAAGGGTAAAGTCTGGGGGGATGGCCATCACCCAGGGCATTCCCCTAAGGGAGGTGTCCACTAGCTTCATTTGTCTGTTGAGCAGCCAGTTTGGGTTCATACATATGCCACTTTTAACATATGCCACTTCCCAGAGGACTTCCTGATAACAAACACTGGTGTATTCCCCACACTCATAGATGGGTGGATATGGCCTTGCTTTAGTCGCTGATCCACTATTTTCCTTAGGGTCATCAGTTTTTCTTGGGGCAGAGGCCACTGCTCCATCCAGACTGGCTGTAAGGAGCAGTGGCCCTTAGAATTGGGAGTGAACCTGAGGAACTTTTGGAGTTTCCCCCCGATAGTTATGAAAGCTAGAAAATTTGTTTTCAGGTACTGTCTCTATTGGCTCAGGAAACCCAGAGGCTTCCTCGCGATCTAAAAGGTCTTCATAGAAAGCTTTGTTATCAGTGGTTAGGACTGCTTGCATCTGTTGTAAGATGTCTTATCCTAGTAAATTGGCAGTGAGCCCCCACGACCATAAGGGATCACACTTCTCCTTTGCAGCCATCAGCATCTTGCCACATTACCCAGGAGGCCATTTCCTCCAGTTGGGTATTTCCTCCTACCCCAAGAACTTTCGGTCCAGCCTTTAAGCTCCAAATAGGGGAAATTTCCTCTTTTCTTAGGACCATATGATAAGCCCATGTCTATAAGGCAATGGAAGCATTTGCCACTTCGATAGACCACTTGGCTCCAACCGTTCCTGGAAGATGTCCTCACACAGGGTACCAGATGTGCGGGGGTCGGCTCCTGGCCACTGGGAAGGAGTGCTGCCTGCCCCTCCGCCTGACAGGTCCCGGGAGACAATCAGGAATGGCAGGGAGTTAAGTTGAAGCATGAGCTCACTTTATTGTACTCAGCGCAGCAGTTTATAAAGGCAAAAACCACGAGGCACAAAAACAGGCAGCTAATCATATTAAAGGTCAGCACAGCATACAGGCTTCATGGGCTAGGGTCAGCATTATGGAACTCTTAGGAACCAATCAGGGTTCCCTATGATGCAAATAGGGTTACACCATGCACACTAGCTCCCAGTGTCATCTTAGGCCCCATGTACTTAGCTATGCCTTGTTCACTCCCTCCCAGCGCCATCTTAGGCCCCATGTGCTCAGCAATGCCTTGTTCCTCCCAGTGCCATCTTGCCTGGGCTGGCCCAACAGTCCAGCATTTGGTATTGCTTGTATTATAGATTTTTGCCATCCTGACTGCGGTGAGATGAAGTTTTGATTGGCATTTCCCTGATGGCTAGGGATGTGGAACATTTTTTAGGATATTTGTTAGACATTTTAATTTTGTCCCTGGAAAAGTTTCTCTTGAATTCTGAGGCCCATTTTTTAATTGGGCCATTTGTTTCCTTGGTGTTTAGTTTTCTAAATTCTTTGTGCACTGTGGATAATAGAGCTCCATCAGATACGTGGTTAGTGAAGATTTGCTCCCATTCTGTGGTTTGCCTTTTTGCTTAGTTTACAATCTCTTTATCTGAACAGAAGCCCTTTAATTTCATAAGATCCCATTTGTTGAGGGTTGGTTCTAGAGTCTGTGCTATTGCATTTCTGTTTAGGAACTGTTGGCCTAGCCCAATCAGCGCTATAGAGTTCCCTACCCTTTCAACAAGGGTTTTTATAATTGCTGGCCTAATATTAAGATCCTTAATCCATTTGGAATTAATTTTTGTGCATGATGACAAGTATGGGTCTAGTTTTAATCTTCTGCATACAGATATCCAGTTTTGCCAGCATAATTTGTTGATGATGCTCTTCTTTTTCCATTGAATTTTTTGGGCCCCTTTGTCAAATATCATAAAAGAATGTTGGATCTTGCCAAAAGCTTTTTCTGCACCTATTGAGAGTATCATGTGGTCTTGGACTTTGGGTTGGTTTATATGACAGATTACATTTATTGATTTGCATATGTTGAGTCAATCTTGTGTGCCTGGGATAAAGCCTACTTTATTACATTGAGTGATCTTTTTGATATGTTTTTGAATCCAATTTGCTAAGATATTTTGAGAATCTTTGCATCTGTGTTCATCAAAGAGATTGGCCTACAGTTTTCTTTTTTTAAAGTGTGTCTATATTAGGTTTTGGGATTACCATGACATTAGCTTCATAGAGAGAATATGGAAGTGTTCCTTCACTATTTCATGAAACATTTTAAGAAGTATTGTTATTAGTTGTTCCTTAAATGTCTCATAGAATTCTGGTCCAGGATATTGTTTTGGTGGGAAGATTTGAGATTACTTCATCATTTCCTCATTTGTTAGAGGACTATTTAAATAATTTGAAACTTCCTGGTTCAATTTAAGTAAGTTGTGCTTACTCAGGAATTCATCCATTTCTTTTATGTTATCAAATTTCATGAAGTATAAGTTTTTGAAATATGACCTTATAATTTTCTGAATTTCTTGGGTATCAGTTGTGATAACTCCATTTTCATTTTTAATTTTGTTAATTTGGGTTTTTCTCTCTCTTAATTTTGTTTGATTTAGCTAGGGATGTATCAATCTTATTGATTTTTTTCAAAGAACCAGCTTTTCGACTGGTTGATTCTTTGTATTGATCTCAATTTTGGATATTTTTCCCCTGAGTTTGCTAATCTCTTCTCTTCTACTGCTTTTGGAATTGGATTGCTCTTGTGCCTCTTAAGCTTTAAGCTGCATTGTTAATTTATTTATTTGTGATGTTTCTATTTTTTTGGTATGGGCATTAAGATCTATAAACTTACCTCTTATGACAGCTTTCACTGTGTCCCAGAGATTTTGATATGTTGTATTTTCATTATTGTTTACTGCTAGGAAATCTTTACTTCCCTTTTGATTTCTTCCTGAACCCAGTTCTCATTCAACATCATAGTATTTCATTTCCAAGAGTTAGTGCATTTTCTTCTGTTTGCTATGTTTTGGATGTCAACTTTAGACCATGGTGCTCTAACAGGATATAGGTTATAATTTCAACTTTCCTGTATATGTGGAGATTTGTTTTGTGGCCCAATTTGGAGAAAGTTCAGTTGGCTGCTGAGAAGAATGTGTATTCCTTGGTTCTTGGATGGATGGTTCGATAGAGATCTGTAAAAGTTCAGTAAGGGTTTGATTTATTTTGAATGTGTTTATGTCGAGTTTTTGGCTTGTTGATCTATCCCATGCTGAGAGTGTAGTATTGAAATCTCCAAGTGTTATCATTTCGGGATTGATTTCTTGTTTTAGATGTTGTAGCGTTTGCTTAATGAATGTGGAGGAGTCCATATTAGGTGAATATATGTTTAGCGTTGTGAAATCTTCCTAGTGAATTGTACCTATGACTTCTGTATCTTATGATTTTCTTTAGTTTGAAGTCTACTTTGTCAGGTAGCATAAGTGCTACCCCTGTTTGTTACCCCTGGTTCCATTAGCTTGAAGAATTTTTGACCAGCCTTTTATTTTCAGAATGTGCTTATCTTTTGTGATGAGATGTGTTTCCTGAAGGCAGCAGATGCATGGGTTTTGATTTCTAATACATGTTTTTAATCTATGTCTTTTGATTGATGAATTAATTCCATTGACATTTAGTGTTACAATGGAAAAATTACTTTTAACTCCTGACAGTTTTTGTGTTTAGTCGCTTTCATAAGTGTATTATTTAGTTTATAGTTTGTGGTGGTATTATACTTCCCATCTGTCTTCATGGATATGCTTGTTCTTTTCTTTAAGGCCGAATTTATTTTTGTTTGATAATATGTTTAAATAAATTACTCTTTTCACAGGTATTCTATTTCCACCACTGTTTATTAAAAATTTTTCCCACTAAATTGCTTTTGCATTCTTGCAGAAAGATTATTAAATCATGCTAATATAGTGATTTCTGGATTCTCTTCTCTTGTCATTTCCAAAGTATATTCCTCTGAGTCTATGACTTAAGCTTTCATTTTTCATTTTCTATTTTTTCACTGTGGAGGAGTTATGCATTTACCAACTTTATTAATAGATAAATTTAATTTTTATATTATCAAGTGGTCATTTTTAGTGGAACACAATTCTACTCAATCTCCTTCAAAATATCAAAACAGCAGGATTATAGCCTGAATCATTATGAGGCACCAGGAAAAGACAAGATATTAGACAGATACCCATGAGAAAAGAGAGAATTTAATGGAGTGGAGTAGGGAGAAAAATTGAAGACATGTGATATGAAAATAGGGTAGAAATCCACTGCAGGGACATGGGGGGAAAAGGAGATAGGAGAGTGCTCAGAGGATGGGAGAGGGTGAACCAAAGCAAAGGATGCATAAAAATGCTCTTAGAAAATTTGTAATTTTTTAAATTAATTAAAAGATAACCTTTAAAAACTTTAGAATATCACATCAAGATCACCCTATTATACCATTAACTACAATTAAGAAGCCTGGCATATATTCAAAATATGGAGGTGTAAATGTATCATTTTTATGAAGAAAAACTGGAAAAAAGTCAAGACTCTGTTCTAAAGCACAAGGTGAGGTATTCTTTGAGAGGGGGATGAGGTAACAAGCTTCAAAATCAGATGCCAGTAAAAAATGGGAGATACTCTAGAATTCTTTTGTCTTTTGAATGCAAAAATCCAATGTATATTAAACCAATTTTTGCATTCCTGGAATGAACATGACTTGATCATGGTGTATGATCTTTTGGATATGTGTTTGGATTCAGTTTCTAAGTATTTTATAAGGATTTTTGCATCTGTGTTCATTAGTGAGATGGGACTATAATTCTCTTTCTTTGATGTGTCTCTGTTTGGTTTTAGAATCCTGGCTTCTTAGAAAGAGTTTGGGAGTATTCTTTCTTTTTCTATTTTATGGAATACTTGAGGAACAGTGGTGTTAGTTCTTCTATGAAAGTCTGGTAAAATTCTGCACTGAATCCATCTAGCCCTGGTTTATTTTTTAGTGTAGAGATCTGTAATTAATGTTTTAATCCCATCACTTGTTATTGGTCTGTTTAAATTATCTATTTCATCTTTACTCAATTTTGGTAAGTCACATATATTTAGGAATTCATCCATTTCTTTTATATTGTCCAATTTAGAATACTGTAAATTTTTAAACTATGTCTTTATGTGTGGCACTATCAATTCAGGGAGGCCCTAGCCTGGGCTCCCAAATCCAGGAGGTTTGGCTACAGACAAGCCTGAACAAGTTTGGACATGCCCCAGGCATGTCCCAATAGAGGAAACATACAGGCAGAGGTATGGACAACCAATGGTAAGGAGGGATGAACAACCAATGGTAAGGAGGGATGAACAACCAATGGGAAGCAGCCATCTAATCTGGACACCTAGTATACAGCTAAATGATTGGTGGTTACTCTCCCCCTCCTCCTGAATGGAGAGGTGGTCACACCTGATTGGACCCCGACCCTATATAAGCCCAAACACTTCCTGAATAAAGCTGAGTCTGCAGCCAACTCATCTTCTGCCTGCTGCTTCTCGCCAGTGGTCTGGGTGGTGACCCCATCACCAGCTTGCCCATACGCCTCATGCCAATGAGGCCTCCACCATCCCCCCCCACTGGCCCGGTGGGGATTTGGCAGCATCTGGTGCTCCAGCATGGGGTGGTGCTGCCTTTGGTGTAGATGAGACACCCATTCCGGTAAAGTTTGGTGAGTGGTCCCTTTAGTTTTGTGTTCCTGTGCTTACGGTGCCTGAAGGTGAGCAGGTGGCCCCTTCCTCTTTGTCCTTAGAAACACAATTGCTCACTTGATTTACTGATGATCAAGGAGCCCCTCTTAAGGTTAGGAATGCAATCACTCACTTGATTTGCTGATAATCAAGGAGCCCTAATCGCTCATTTGATTTCCCCATGATCAAAGAGCCCCTATAAATTAAGGCTTTTCCCAGCGAGTTCACATGAGAAATTGGTCCCCTCAGAACTTGGGGCCCAGGTTCAATTATATTGAATTGGCCTAACCAGAGGTGGGGGGTAGTAATGAACCTCTGAAGTCCCTCACTAAGCACAGGATGCTTAGATCCAAAACACCTCTGCATATATTCTGCACTAGGTCTCTCCTTGGATGTTGGTTACCCTTTTAGGAGTTGTTTTCACTTTGACCTTGGTTCTAGTCATTGCTTTTCATTTTCTGCACTCTTTCACCTTGTCCGCTCACCTCTTAGTCATCTCTGCTCTATTAGGGAACCTTTCCTCTCCATAATGGGTAATTTACCATCCCATCAGAAGGCACCCCAGCTGACTGCCCTTAAGTTTCTACTAGACTTACATAGGATCAAAGTGATGCTGAAGAACTTAGAAGATTTTTGGGAGGAAGCTTTAATTTTAGCTCCTTGGATTTCCCTAGAAAATGTCTGGGACCCACAGATTTGGATAGAAGTGCTCCTCCTGGCCTGCAAGGGGGAAGTCCAGGATGGCCATATGCCTCCTGCCCCCTTTGTTCCAATCCTCCTGGGCATCATAACAGCTTTAAAGGATCCTCCACTGAGAAAATGATTAATTGCTACAATGAAACTTGTGGAGAGAACCCAAAATTAGCCCTTTGTTCTTCCTCTGGATCCTTCCCCTCCTCTCCCCAGTCGAGGACTCTGCAGAGAGCTCAAAGGTCCTTGTGGGGGGATTCCACCCCAGGCCGACATCCTCTTCCCTCCTCTTCTTCCTGTAGCTCTTGATTCCCCCTCTTTCCTGGCCGTATTTTCTGCTTCAGATGATACTGGTCCCCCAATACATGTCTTAAAATCTCTCCTAGAGACTAGAGGCCTCAAGGTTAAGACTACTGGCCTAGAGGAATTTTGGAATGAGGCTATGGTTTTAGCACCTTGGATCCCCCAGAGAAAATGTGGGAACTGGACCTATCGATGAGGATGCTTTTCCTTGCTAGATGTTTTTCATAATTAAGCTAAGCTGCTGGGCTTAACTAATATGAAGTCTTGTTTTAAATAAGGTTTTCCTAAATGTTAATCCACCTTTGATAAAGCTTTCAAGGGTAATTTTAAGACAGTTGCTGGTAAATTGTACAGTTGCTGGTAAAATGTTGTTCATGTGCTTGCATGTTCATATGTTCTGTGTTTATATGTAGTCTGTGGCCAGCTCAATTTTTTTCATCTCTACTGTGCACTAATATTAAAATTTTGGCATGCCATTTTTAAATACATGTATGCATACTTAAAAATAAGAACAAACAATTTTGATGACATCTAAGGCCTTAACTAGTTATGTTTTATATCGATCACAATTGTTTTTCTAATAGGTTGTAAGTTTTCATTCATACAAGTTTTCTCAAAGGTTTTTTTCATATATTCCCAAAATAACAAAGCTTGCTTTCCAGCTCCTCAGGGCATCTATTCAGGCTTCAGACATTCCTAAGATCACCAAAGGCTCGTGGAAAGCCTGGCTGTCCTCCATTAGAACTATGCCTTACTAATTTACAGTTTTTAGGTCTCCATTTGGGTCTCAACAGCTCTTCTGGATCCTTTCTATGCCTGTGCTGCCTACAGCCCCTCCACCCGCTCCTGCCCTGACAACAACCTCCTTTTTTAAAATTTCCACTCATACAAACTTAGCAGGTACATCAGTCCCCTGCCTCCCTCCAACCTCCCACTGCCCTATGCCCCCTTCCCCTCCCCTGCTCTCCCCATCTCCCAGTTCCTCCCCCTCCGATCCCCGGAGCATCCTTTAATGTGCATGCCAGATTCTCCTCTGGGTCCTCCTCTCTGATGAGGTGCAAGGACCCAGTGGCATTTCCCAGAACCCTTTCCTGTGTTCCCCATAAGCATAGGAACACTATTGTGGCTGTCAACTCCTTCCCTCCAAGGATCTTAGTGCCTTTAGCAAATGCTAGACTTTGTGGGGTCAATAGTGTGATAACAACCTCCTTTTCTCTGCCATACTTGAGGTCCCCTTTGGAGAAAAATTTCTTTTCTTTTTTAATTTTTTTTATTATTTATTCAATTGTGCGTGTATGCGTGTGTTCATGTGTGTGTGTGTGTGTGTGTGTGTGTGTGTGTGTGTGTGTAGAACCACAGACTAATTCGGGAACCACCATGGACACCTCCACCTCCTCCTTGTTTTTGAGTTCCCCTTTGGGACCATGATTCTTTCTCTGCGATGGTCTCATGACTGGTAGTCAATGATGGGCAAGGCTCCACATGAGGGTGGTATCCAACCTAAGCGAGGCACAGTCACCTATAGTCCATGCACCTGAAGAAGCTTGGGGTCACCCCAGCTATCATGGTCCCCACTGAAAAAATTTATGAATAAATAATAGAGTGAAAATGTGGCATTATCAATTCAGGGAGGCCCTAGCCCAGGCTCCCCAATCCAGGAGGTCTGGCTACAGACAAGCCTGAACAAGTTTGGACATGCCCGAGGCATGTCCTAATAGAGGAACTATATAAGCAAAGGGATGGACAACTAATGGTAAGGAAGGATGAACAACCAATGGGAAGCAGCCATCTAACCTGGACACCTAGTAAACAGCTAAATGATTGGTGGCTACTCTCCCCCTCCCCCTGAGCAGAAAGGTGGCCACACCTGATTGGACCCCAACCTTATATAAGCCCAAACACTTCCTGAATAAAGCTGAGTCTGCAGCCAACTCGTCTTTTGGCTGCTGCTTCTTGCCTGAGCGCCGGGGTCTGGGTGATGACCCTGTTGCTGGCTTGCCCATTCACCTTGCACCCATGAGGCCCCACCGTTTCCCCTCTTCCCCCCGTCTGGGTGGCGGGGGATTCGGCAACATTTATGAATCTCTGGATTTCTCTAATTATATGTTGTAATTTCTGATGTTATTGATTTGGGTGTTCTTTCTTCTTTTGGTTAATGTAGTTAAGGGTTTATTGCTCTTTGTTCATCTTCTTGAATAATCAGTTCTTTTTTCCATTGATTTTTTTCATATTGTCTGTTTTCAGTTCCAATTTCTAGATTTCTGCCAAGACCTTGGATATATTTTTCCCGGCACTACTTTTGGGATTAGTTTGCTCCTGCTTCTCTAAAGCTTTTTGGTGAAACCTTAAGTCGTTTATTTGTGATCTTTCTTTTTTTCATAAAGGCATTTAATGATACAAACTTTTGTCTTAAAACTGCTTTTGATGTGTCCCATAGATTTTGGTAGATTATGTCTTCATTTTCATTAGACTTAAGGAATTTTTTTAATTTCTTGTTTTGTTTCTTCCTAGACACATTCATTACTAAAAACCATGTTATTTAGCTTCCATGAGTTTGTGTGCTCTCTGCTGGTTCTTTTGTTGTTGATCTGTAACTTTATTCCTTAGTGGTCAAATAGTGTACTTAGTATGATTTCAATTTTTCTGTCTTTTTGAATGGTTGCTTTGTGTCATAGTATATAGCCTATTTTTGAGAATGTTTCAAGTGCTGCTGAGAAGAATGTGCAATCTTCAGTGTTTAGGTGAAATACTCTGTAGATATCTGTGAAGTCTACTTGATTTATGGTTTCATTTAACCCTGATGTAGTGTTATATATTCTCTCTTATATACAGATGCTAACATTGATCTCCTGACTGGAGTAGTTGACTTGTAATTCCTGTAAGAGTCAGAATATTCAAAAGGGATTAATGAGTGGGAAGATGGGGAGGGTAGATTAGGGCAAATAACTCATAAAAAGAGATACAGAATACCATAGGTGGCAGGATGAAGGAGGAAACAATGGGAAAGAATACTTGGGGAGAATGAGGGGATAGGTTGCAAGAGGGTGTAAAGACTAAGAGAAAAACCCTAATGTGGGATTTAACCAGATGGGAAACTCTTATGATATTAATATGCCAAAAATATTTTAGTTCTTAAAAAATGAACAAGAATGGACAGCCCCAGTACAGATGAACACAGAGAGAAGAAGGTTAGGCGAAACAGAAAATTCCTTGGGTTACTTCACCTAGAACCCAGAGGCAATTAAACAAAGAGAAGTAATAGATATGTAATGTTTCTTGATATGTTGTTGGTTAAAGATCCCCTCAAACAGTACAGGCTTTTGGCATTGCTCTTAGTTGACCTTCAGAAACCAACGATAAGAACTTATTACTAAAGATCATAGGATATAGACAAAAACACCAGCTGGAACTGGTCTGGTAGATTCCATTCCTTCTTCAGGCCTTGTTATGTTATGGGATAATCAATAATAACCTCTATTGAGAATGATTTGCTCTCAAGCTGTTCCCAAGGCCACACATTTTAAAGAGAAAAAGCCTTCAGATTTCCTAGTTAAAAATAAAAATAACTGTAGCCCCTTGCATCCCCCTGCCCGTGCCACAGTCCCCAGCCTGCCGGGTCCCAGGTGAATCCGCCCAGCCCCCCCCAGGTTCCCCCATGTTCCAGAAGCACCCAGGTGGCCTCTGGCTTTGCCTGGGCCCTCCCCAGACCATAGTCCCTTTCTTCCTATGGCCCACACCTCCGCCTGACCAGAGAGGACTTGCTCACATTGCTGAAACCTGGAGCTTGAGTGGGCCACTAAGCCAAGTCCCAGGTCCCAGGTGAAGAATTCTGCCATCAACATCAGACCCTCTGCCTCTCTGGCCCACTGGGGACCTATGCACGTGCTCTATGGAAAACACACTGCTACTCAGAATTCAATAGAGTCCAAAGGAAACTCAAGTAAAACTCTAAGGGACAAAGGCCATACATCTGGAGTCCTCTACAATCATCCTATCACGTGGGGGAAATTCTTCATATCCAGCCAAAAGATAAGTAAACCTCCCTTTTTTTCACCTTACTGATCCTTTCTAGTATCAATTGCTGTAGATCAACTTCTCCATACAGCCACCCCAAAAACATATACAACTCCAGGGAATACACAACCCGCCCTCACATATCACCAAGATACTAAATCGTAAAAGTGCACTACCATACTAATATTCACCCCTTGCCTACTTAACCTGACTTAACTGATGTACTAACAGCCTAATAGCCTCATCTAGGAAATTACAATAACAATAGACAAACATACCCAATCCAAGGTAAGCACTAGTAATAACTGGCAAGTGTAATAATACCAACTAAATCAGTTCAGTGAAAAACACACAGAAACTGAAAGGTCCTAAGAAACAAAACAACAATGCCCAAGTCAAAGTGCAGATCCATGAGAAACAAAACCCAAGAAGACCATTCTCCCACGGAAAGAATTAACCACATAATGATGGATTCCGAACAGAACAAATTCACAGAAAATAGGCAAGAAAGCCAGACCCAACATAACGACTTTCAGAGTATGATCATTACCATGATTAATACTATGAAAGAGGAAATCTGAGAAGAGTTAAACAACTGCATCAACCACTTTGAAGAGGAAAACAACAGACACTTGGAGTAGTTGAGAAAAACAGTTCAAGAAACAAAAACAGGCATAGAGCAGTTAAAACAGACTCAAACAGAGTTCAAAACTGAACTAAAAGACAAGTTATCTTCAACCCAAAACTCAACAGAGAGTCTTATCAACAGAACTAATGAAGCAGAAAATAGAATTTCAGATCCTGAAGACAAAATGTGAGAATTAACCAGCTCAATGGAAGAGATTGTTAAAGCCAAAAAGATATTTGAGAGGAACATTGAAGAGATATGGGACACCCTGAAGAAGCCTAACATGTTCATTCATGGAATACCAGAAAAAGGATCCCAAAATACCATACCTGAGGAAATATTTCAAATCATCATAAATGAAAACTTCCCACAACTAAAGAATGAGAGGCCTATCCAAATACAAGAGGCATTTCACACTCCAAACAGATATGACCAAAATAGAAAATTGCCACAGCAAATAATAGTCAAAATTCAAGACAAAGAAAAGGTGCTGAGAGCTTCAAGAGAAAAAAAAGCAAGTCACTTTTAAAGGCAAACCTATTAGAATAACAAATGACTACTCAATGGAAACAGTAAAAGCAAGAAGAGGTTGGAGAGACGTACTTCAAATATTAAACGAGCAAAAATGCCAACCCAGACTGATATACCTGGCAAAACTATCTGTCATGATCCAGGGAGAAAGAAACGTTTTTCAGTACAAAGACAACTTAAAGGGATACATGTCTACCAAACCAGGCCTTCAAAAAATGCTAGAAATGATACTCAAGAATGAAGAAAAGAACAAGCATATCCAGCCGGATAGAAGGAAAGTATAATACCACCAATATATAAATATCAAACAATACACTTACAATATCCATTAAACATAAAAAATGTCCAGAATTAAAAAGAATTTCTCCATTATAACATTAAATGTCAATGGTATTAACTCACTGATTAAGAGACACAGATTACAAACTTGGATTAAAAACCACAATCCAACAATCTGCTGCCTTCAGGAAACTCATCTCACCACAAAAGACAGGCACATCCTAAGAATGAAAGAAAGGCTGGTCCAAAATCTTGCAAGCTAATGGAACCAGGAAACAGGCAGGGGTAGCAATTATGCTTTCAGACAAAGTGGACTTCAAACCAAAGAAACTTATAAGAAACACAGATGGATACTACATTTTAGTCACAGGTACAATTCACCAGGAAGACTTCACAATACTGAACATATATGCACCCAATACGGGCCCCTCCACATTCATTAAGAAAACCCTACAGCATCTAAAGTGAGAAATCAACCCCCAAACGATAATTCTTGGGGACTTCAACATCGCCCTGTCAACATGGGATAGATCAACAAGTGAAAAGCTTAGCAGAGACACTTTGGAACTTAATCAATTCCTTAAAGAAATGGACCTTACAGATCTCTATTGAACTTTTCATTCATGCACCAAAGGATACACATTTTTCTCAGCAGCACACGGAACTTTCTCCAAAATAGATCACATATTGGGCCACAAAATGAATCTACACATATACCAAAATTTGAAATTCTAACCTGTGCCCTATCAGACCACCACAGCCTAAAGCTGGACATCCACAACACAACAAACAAGAGAAAATACACTAACTCCTGGAAACTTAACACTATGATGCTGAATGAGAACTGGATTCAGGAAGAAATTACAAAGGAAATTCAAGATTTCCTGAAAGTGAACAATAATGAAAATACAACTTACCAAAATCTCTGGGACACAATGAAAGCTGTCCTAAGAGGTAAGTTCATAGCTCTTAATGCCTACATCAAAAAAATGGAAACATCAGAAATAAATAACTTAACAATACAGCTTAAAGCTTTAGAGAAACTAGAGCAATCTGATCTCAAAAGTAGTAGAAGAGAGGAGATTAGCAAAATAAGGGGAAAATATCTGAAATAGAGATTAGGAAAATGATAGAGAAAATCAACCAGTCAAAAGCTGGTTCTTTGAAAAAAATCAATAAGGTTGATACACCCCTAGCTAAATTAACCAAAAGTAAGAGAGAGAAAACCCAAATTAACAGAATTAGAAACGAAAATTGAGTTATCACTACTGATACCCAAGAAATCCAGAGAATTATAACATCATATTTCAAAAACTTATACCCTATGAAATTTGGCAACACAAAAGAGATGGATGAATTCCTAAGTAAACACAACTTACTTAAATTGAATCAGGAGGTTGTGAATTATTTAAAGAGTCCGATAACATATGAGGAAATTGAGGCAGTAATCTCGAATCTTCCCACCAAAAAATGTCCTGGACCAGGTGGATTCAGCACAGAGTTCTACCAGACATTTAAGGAGTTAATAACACCAATACTCCTTAAACTGTTCCATCAAATAGCAAAGAAAGGAACACTACGAAATTCTTTGTATGAAGCTAACATTGTCTTAATCCCAAAACCTAATAAAGATACACTTAAAAAAGAAAACTATAGGCCAATCCTCTGATGAACACAGACGCAAAGATTCTCAACAAAGTCTTAGCAAATCGGATTCAAAAACATATCAAAAAGATCATTCACGGGGACCATGTAGGCTTTATCCCTGGCACACAAGGTTGGTTCAACATATGGAAATCAATAAATGTAATTCATCATGTAAACCAGTCCAAAGTTCAAGACCACATGATACTCTCGATAGATGCAGAAAAAGCTTTTGACAAGATCCAAAAGCCTTTTATGATCAAAACGCTAGAGACAGTAGGAATGGAAAGAACCTTTATCAATACAATAAAAGCTGTATACAACAAGCCCACAGCAAGGATTATACTCAATGGGGAAAAACTGGAAGCATTCCCACTTCGATCAGGAACTAGACAAGGCTGTCCACTCTCACCATTTCTATTCAATATTGTACTTGAAGTCTTAGCTGAAGCCATAAGACAAGAAAGGGGCATAAAAGGGATTGAAATTTGCAAGGAAGAAGTCAAGGTATCTCTATTTGCTGATGACATGATCTTATACCTGAGTGATCCCAAAAACTCCACCAGAAAACTCCTGGAACTAATTGAGAAGTTCAGCAGGGTGGCAGGATACAAAATAAATGTACAAAAATCAGTGGCCTTCCTGTATGCCCAGAATGAAAGAAGTGAAAAATCACTGAGAGAAACAATCCCATTTACTATAGCCCCTAAAAAAAATGAAATACCTTGGTATAAACCTAACCAAGGAGGTAAAAGACCTTTACAATGAAAACTTTAAAACCTTAAAGAAAGAAATTGCAGAAGACACTAGAAGGGAAAGACCTCCCATGTTCCTGGATTGGCAGAATCAACATCGTAAAAATGACCATCCTACCAAAGGCAATATACAAATTCAATGCTATACCTATTAAAATCCCAAAGCACTTCTTCAAAGAAGTTGACCAAACAATCTCAAAATTCATATGAAGGCACAAAAGACCCAGGATAGCAAAGACAATCCTGAGTAACAAAAACACGGCTGGAGGTATCACCATACCAAACCTTAGTCTATACTACAATTCCATAGTTATAAAAACAGCGTGGTAGTGGCTCCAATATAGACACAGAGATCAATGGATAAGGGTTGAAGACCCAGATATAAGCCCACAAAATTACAGCCATTTGGTCTTTGACAAAGGGGCCCAAAAACTCCAATGGAAAAAGAACAGTATCTTCAACAAATGGTGCCGGCAAAACTGGATCTCCACATGCAGAAGATTAAAGCTGGACCCGTACTTGTCACCATGTACAAGACTTAATTCCAAATGGATCAAGGACCTTGATATAAGGCCAGAGACTACAAAAACGATAGGTGAAAGGGTAGGGAACTCCTCAAGCTGATTGGGCTAGGCTAACATTTCCTAAACAGACATCCAATGGCACAGTCACTGCTACCAACTCTCAACAGTTGGGATCTTGTGAAATTAAAGAGTTTCTGTTCAGATAAAGAGATTGTAATACGAGCTCAAAGGCAACCCACAGAATGCGAGAAAATCTTCACTAACCACATATCTGATAGAGCTCTATTATCCAGAGTGCACAAAGAACTTAGAAAATTAAACACCAAGGAAACTAATGGCCCAATTAAAAATTGGGCCTTTGAACTTAAAAGAAACTTTACCAGGGATGAAATTAAAATGTCTACCAAATATCTTAAAAAATGCTCCACTTCCTTAGCCATCAGGGATATGCAAATCAAAACTTCCCTGAGATATCATCTCACCCCTGTCAGGATGGCAAAAATCCATAATACAAACAACACCAAATGCTGGAGAGGATGTGGAGAGACGGGAACTTTCCTACATTGCTGGTGGGAATGCAGGCTCATACAGCCACTCTGGCGAGCCGTCTGGAGATTCTTAAAGAAATTAAAGATTGAAATGCCATATGACCCTTCTATTCCACTTTTGGGAATAATCCCCCATAGAGCAGAGGTTCACCTCGATAGCACAAGCATGACCATGTTCATAGCAGCATTGTTTACAATAGCTAAGTCATGGAATCAACCCAAATGTCCAACAGTTGACGAGTGGATAAGGAAATGGTGGTACATCTATAAAATGGAGTACTACTCAGCCATCAAAAATGATGAATTACTGGAATTTGCCGGGAAATGGATGTCATTAGAAGCAATTACATTAAGTGATGTATCCCATACATAGAAAATTAAGTGCCGTATGTACTCCCTAATAGGTGGCTCTTAGTACCAAACCCATCCAGCCCACACTCAAAGATCAATCTCTGTAATACTTACAGTAATTGCAAGGATTATGAACAGGAGGGATAGGGTAGGAGGGCCACACCAGAAACAAGGAAAGAGGGAACTATGTTATAGCAGAGAAAATAGGCCTCCATCAAAGCCTTCAAGTAAGTAATGAGACATCTGGTTAAGTTCACAGACTTTCATTACTGATCATTTACAGCTGAGGGGGTATGATCTCAGCAGAAGGGGAGGGCATATAGTCTGGTAGATAAAAAGTAACCATTTTGCAAATGGGTGATTGACCACTCCCTCACTGTGGTTTCCTACTTTTATTACATCTATGTTTGAATATACTCTTATAACAAGACTCTAGTTTAATAGCTTTTTATCTCTGGCCTGGGGGTGACATCCAATACCCATCAGGATGGAGTGAAGGGCATTGCAGAAGCAGCAAAACTGTAAAAGAAAATCAACAAACCATAATCCAGAACTTCAGAGGCTCTATAATAACCACCTAGAACTAGGCCAGTCTAATCTCTCCCCATCCTAAAGCTCAGGGACATTTGTGGAAGAGGGGGAGGTAAGATTATTTGAGCACAAGGATGGGAGGAGCAATGATATGCAAGATACTCCACACAAGTTAGGGCCGAAGCAATCATAATTGGACTTTGCATGCCCTGCACAATGTCCAACACACTATTGACCCCACAAAGTCTAGCATTTGGTAAAGGCTCCAAGATCCTTGGAGGCAAGGGATTGACAGCCACAGTAGTGTTCCTATGGTTAAGGGGAACATAGGAAAGGGCTCAGGGAAATGCCACTAGGTCTTTGTACGTCATTGGAGTGTCTGGCATGCACATTAAAGGATTCTACGGGGAATGGGGGGAAGATACGGGGGGATGGGGTGAGAGGGGTGAGGGTAGGGAAAGTAGGGGATTCAGGGGGAGGAAGAGGGAGGGAGGGAACCGGTGTACCTCTATTAAGTTTGTATATGCGGAAATAATAATAAAAATGTTAAAAAAGAAAATAATGCACAAGAAATTGAAATTAAAAATAATGCACAAGAAGGGATGGGGGAGTGGTTAAGTGTTTGGGGGAGGCAAAAATTAAATTAAAATTAAAATCAAAAAGACGTGGAAGAGGAGACAGTATTTCTTCTTGCCTCTACCCCTTAACCTTTGTACATTTGAGAAATAAAACATAAATGCCTGCAAAAAAATAAAAATGACTGTAATCTACTGGTGTATGCATGAATAATTTAGAATTGTTTTAGAATAGTAGTCAATGAATATAATTTCCTTTTTCATATTTAAAACCCATTTTTCATTCTCTTTTGCTTTTTAATGCTGCACTGTATGTGAATTTATAATATGTTCACCACCACAGTCCCAAATCCATCCTTCCTCCTTTTCCCCATGTAACTCTTCATCTCTCCTGCCATATTACCTCCTATTTTCAAATTTTTTTCACTTGTGTAGTCCACTGTGTTTCATCTAGTTTGTCTTTAATGACATATGACTGATATGCTTCATACTCCAGCAAGTATCATGAATCAGTGGTTGTATCTTTGTGGAAATTATCCTCCTTTTCTTTCCTATTATAAGGATTAGTCCTTATCAGTCTTAATCTTTTTAATACTTAGAAACTTTCTTTTTCTTTCTCCTTGTTACAGGGCTTGGCAGGGGGGTGCAGACAGCTGGACAGCCTTTCTTTGGATAGGAAGTTTTCTAGCAGGTTTCGAAACATGTTTGGTTCTAAAATGGGGCCTTCCCCATTTTAGAAACAGCTTCTCACTCACCTCAAAGAGCACATGATGAGTTACCAGTCTATGCAAATGATACTGCAGCATCTCACATTTATGCTTCTCAGCCTGGAGAATATCTCTCAAGCTGTTCTCAAGGCCACACATTTTAAAGAGAAAAAGGCTTCAGATTTCCTAGTTAAAAATAAAAATGGGAGCTGGAGAGGTGGCTCAGGGGTTAAGCCTCTGCCTTGCAGGCAGAAGGTCCTGAGTTCGGATTCCAGATCCTACGTATAGACGCCAGGCAGAAGAGGGGGCAGCCTGCGCTTCTGGTCCTGGTAGGGCGGAGCCTGTGAATACCGGGGCAGAAGGAGGTGGAGGCGATCCATGGTGGTTCCCGATTCGTCCGTGGTTCTACACACACACATACACACATGTGCGCTCACATACATACGCACACTCGCAAAGCAATCATAATCGGACTTTGCATGCCCTGCGCAATGTCCAACACACTATTGACCTCACAAAGTCTAGCATCTGCTAAAGGCACCAAGATCCTTGGAGGCAAGGGAATGGCAGCCACAGTAGTGTTCCTATGCTTAAGGGGAACATGGGAAAGGGTTCAGGGAAATGCCACTGGGTCCTTGTACATCATCGGAGAGGAGGGCCCAGAGGAGAGTCAGGGATGCACATTAAAGGACTCTGGGAATTGGGGCGGGAGTCACTGGGGGATAGGAAGGGAGGGGTGAGGGGAGGGGGAGCAGGGGGTTTGGGGAGGAGGAGGGAGGGAGGGAACCGGTGTACCTATTAAGTTTGTATGAGCGGAAATAATAATAAAAATGTTAAAAAAAGAATTTTAATTTACAAACACAAAAAATAAAATAAAATAAAATAAATAAAAATGGCTGTAATCTGGTGTATGCACGAATAATTTAGAATTGTGTTAGAATAGCAGTCAATGAGTACAATTTCCTTTTATTCATAATTCTCTTATAACTCTCTTCAGCATGTCTGGCACTTGATTGTGGTCAGGTTAGAAACCTTCACCTTATGTATTTACCTGGGAATGTCTAATTTTTTTTTTACTCACTTGTGAAGGAGAACTTTTCCAAAAATTTTATCTCAGGTTGAAAATTTTCCTCCTAATAAGTTAGATGACTCTTTAAACATTTTTATTTCCTCTCTGATGAGAAATCTTACAACTTCACTGATGATACTTTATATGGGATGAACCTTTTTTTTTTTTGCTTCCAAAATTCCATTTGTTTCTTAATAGCTTGATTTTTAACGCTCCACAGTTTGGGTCAGAGCTCACCCTATTTGGAACTTGTTGAGATCATTGGATCTTTTAGATCATGCATCTTACCAAAGTTAGGATGTTCTGGCTATTATTTCTTCCAACATTCTTTCGCTCTCTCAACCTTCTCGTCTGAGATTTCCACAATGCATATGTCCATGTGATGGTCAGAATCCCAAATTTTTTGTTTGTTTTATTTTTATTTCTGTCTCTCAGAGTTTATTAAATTCATATTCTTATCTTTCAATTCATGATTCTATTTTCTGTCTGTTCAAATCTGATTTTGAATCTCTGCAGCAAATTTCACTTTGGTTCCTTTAAATTCCAATTGTGAACTATTTTTGACTTTGAAACTTTTTTTGTATCATTTTCATTTTGTTCATCTGTCATTTCTGAACTCTAGCCACATCTTCCTTTAGTTCTTTGGACATAGTTTAAAGTGACCCAGCCTATTGTCTGTCCCAATGTCAGAGCAGTTTTTGATTGCTAGGAATCTTGGGTCCTCTTTGTCTCTCTCCCCACAGCTCTTTCAAACGTTTGGTCAACTGTTCCAGGTATACACCTGATTTCCTGCCATGATGTTCAAAATACAAGTTAGGTAGGCAAGCTCTACTAAGGTAGAGGACTCATGGAGGTCAGCTCCCACTTAAATGGATTCTCTGGGGGACGGGAGGGAGGAAGTGGTAGACACTGGGAAAGGGAGATGGAAGGATGGGGAGGAAGGGAGGGGGGTGAAAGTGAGGGTGAAGAGGGAGAGTACAATGGGGGACAATGGGGGAAGGAAGAGGAGAGGGAGAGGAGTGGAGTACCTATTGAGCTTGTATGATTAAGCAAAAATAAAATGTGTAATAACAAAAAAAGAATTCAGTTGTTGAATGTATTACTCATACACATTATGTCTGTCATTATAAACTTTATGTCTGTTGTTAGGAACATTTATATTTAAAGTTGAACATCATCAACCCACTTACAACATCAACCCCTTATCATTTTGAAGAGTTCTTTTTTGTTCCTTTTAAACAGCTTGCCTTGGAATCTGTTTTGTTCTTATAATATTGTTATCCAAACTCTCATGTCCTTATATTTTGTGCACTTTTGGCATCCTCTTTCTTTTGATGTTATTTGTTTCTTCAGTGAAGCAATCTTCTTTATATATCCATTGCCTTCATCTTTTCTTAATGCCATTGCTATCATATGTATTGCATATAGAAACATTCAAAATTATATTAATTTAAGAGTTTTTTACTTCATTCTTTGTTTATTTGCATGTTTTGAAATAGTATCTCACCTCATGCTGGCCTGCACATCTGATCCTGCACATCAACTTCTCAAGTGCTGAAATTATACATTAATGTCTTTCTTTTAATAGCACTTAACTTGAGATATGCTTAGATAGAAACATCCTCTATTATTCCTATGTCAAAAAAATTTTTGTATTAAAAATGGTGAGAATACACATATCTTCCACAGGGACACAAAGAGAAAGGAAGATAGAGCAAAACAGCAAATGTGCTACACTGTTCCAACCATAGTCATTTTAAAAATATTACAAATACAGTGTACGTGGTACAACCTAATAAGTTGTTGGTCAATGTCACAGTTTGCCTGCATATTGTCAATAAATTTATGACCAAATTGCTTAAGGGGGAACAAGGGGTTTTATTCTTGCTTATAGTTGCCTTGTTGCAGTCTTAGTTCAACTTAGCAGGAGACCTCATACTGACTCCAGGAATAAAGGAACTTGCAGCACCACATTCACAGGATGTTGAAAGGGGAAAACCACACTTGCCAGATAGCATGTCTGTCCAAGTATGCCAGAGAATGAGAACTCACTGAACCAGCTAAAAAAATATGGCAGTGCACTCATGCTGGTGAAATTCACTGGTCTAATCAGGTCAGTTCAAGAACCAATCATCTCAGCAATTCCAGTCTTGTGCTGAAGAATAGCAAACTTTATTAAGCCAGCTTCCCCCTCATATTCACCTACTCCTTCATCATATTCACCTGCCAAAAGATTAGTACTAACTACCATGGGTTTGGTCTTATCCATCAATTAGGCAATCCTTTCAAGGCCTGTTCAGAGTCTAACTCAATCACCAACTCTTTACATAGGTGCCGAGAACTCCAGTCTTCAAATGTTGCCACCCATATATAACATGATCAGAGAAGTCTCAAGGACCCCCCACCCCAAACAATATTGGCTTTTACCATTGCTTTTGGTTGCCCTCCAGAAACTGACTTGAGAGTAAGAGCCTATTGCTGAACACACAACACACATTGATCACAGGACACAGACGAAAAACATCAACTAGAATTGGTCTGGAATTGTTTTTCCTTGTTAGATAAAGTTCATGGTACCATAAAGTATTATACAAGCTGCTGTGAGAGAAAAGCAATCAATACTCTCATCAATCCATAGGAGTTACAATAGTCTGTTAAGAGGCAACCATAAGTGTAATGGTGTCATGAAGGTCAAGAGGGTAGTAGCATTCTGATTGGATATAAAGCCCACTTTTTCAGAAGGGATCATATTCTTGGTACAGAAATAGAATCTATGATAGGGAAGAATATTTGTTCTTTCTGGGGTGGGAATGTAAGCTTTTAAGGGTTAGCTGTAAAAACTCTATATCAAACTGCTTTTGTTTGTCATTATGCCCAAAGATTAGAGGAACACTCAGAACTAAATCTAGAAGCTTCCTTTTGCAATTGAAGATGTTTATTACAGAAAATCACAACTGGCCAAAGTGCATAAAATAACAGACTGAAGACTATTTGTTCCTGGACAGGACATACAGACCCCCTAACATATATATACCAAGGTTCAGGGAATATTTCAGAAAAGGGAATCATAGCACTGTAAGAGCCTGAAGTGAGACAAGGGTGCAGCCAGATATTTTTTCCTGGATATGATAGGACTGTTGCATCCATGATTTCACTGTAGCTATGTATATTTCCACAAGGTCTGTGCAAGATTTGTCTTATCAACATTTCACCCTGAAAGGCAAAAGATCTCAAGAGGCCCCACATCTTTCTGGGAGACTAATGAGGGTTAATACTGATGGCAGGGGAGGTTATATGTTTTCCTCAATGGTACACCCACTAATATATAATTCATTCTCTAGCAAGTATATGTGTTTTATACATTCAGGATGCTTCTCTCTTTTTGATATTTCTATTCAGTTCATTTGTTTCTTTTTTTAGAATTCAAATATTTTATTATGAGAGATTACAGTCTGGAAAAGTCAAAAAGCTTGGTTTACTGAACAAGAAAAGGATCACTGTGAAATTCCTGTAAGTGTGAGTGTAAGGTATATACTAGGCAAGAGAATAACTTGGGTTATGGCTTACCAATGTGATAAGGGTTGCACCCATAGTAACACAATTATTCTTCAACTCTATCCAATCATTCATTTGTATTCATTTCTACTTATCATTTTGTTTATTGCATTAATTTTATGGAGAGGCTTCTAATGTACAACATAACAAAATGCTGTTAATTAGAAGACAATATCTGAAAATGCTGTCCAAATCATTTCTCACAGCAGGGGGGGGGGGCGGCAAGATTGAAATAGTCTAAAAATGGGGAGAACCAACGATATGCAAGATACACCACACAAGTTAGGGCTAGAGCAGCCACAATTGGATTTTGCCTGACCTACACAATGAGTGACATGTCAACAACCCCCCAAAGTCTAGCATGGATCATAGGGGAGAAGGTTCCAGACAGTAGGATTCTTAGAGGCAAGGGATTAAACAGTCATAATAGAGTTCCCATACTAACAGGGAGTCCAAGAAAGGGCTCCAGGCTATGCCACTGAGTCCTAGGTTTGGCATTCACATAACAGGATGCTCTAGGGAATGAGAGGAAGGAAGGAGGAGGCACTGGGAGAGGAGAATGGAAGGAGAGGGTGAGAGGAAAGGGGAGAAGAGGAGACAGTGGAAGGAGGAATAACTAGGGAGGGGAGAAGGATGGTGGTACCTATTGAGCTTGTATGATTAGGAAAAAAAAAACAAAATGTGGGGAATAAAAACCTCTATAAAGATTTGCTTCCTTTTGTTTTCCCATATTCTTATTTTTTCACAAAACAATCTATGTATTTCATCTTATAAATGCTATTTTTTTACTTAATGTCTGATTAACAATTTTAAATGGCTACTTGGAGGAAATGTCTCCTAGTAGTTATATATATATATATATATATATATATATATTTCTACTTTTATAAGCACATTAAGTATTCATCCCTGCTTCCCTCCAACCCCCCTCCCTCCCATTCCCTCCTTTCCCTTAATCAATCCCTCTAGCTCCCTCCCACACTCCTACCTATATGCTTTTATAGAACCCAGGGTTCACCCTGGTGTTGCTAGTCTTATGGGGTACAGTTCTCCATGGTACATCAATCAATCCCTCTAGCTCCCTCCCACACTCCTACCTATATGCTTTTATAGAACCCAGGGTTCACCCTGGTGTTCCTAGTCTTATGAGGTACAGTTCTCCATGGTACATCAATTTACCTCTCTTCAGACCATCCCACTGATATGGGCATTTCCTTTCACTTATCCAGCTTTTGACCCAAAGATTTCCACTGTATGTTCCCATCTTTCTTGAGTTCCTAGGTTGTCTATGGGAACATGTTAGTATGTCAGTTATTATGCAGGACTGGAAAGGACAAGTCTCATTTCAGTGAGCTCCCAGATGCAGTAGTCCTGCCTTGAGTGGAATGTCCTTTCTAACAGTGAACCTTCCCATCTTTAGGTTCTTACAATCTCACTGTCCCCTCCCCTGCAAGGCCCCAAAAGCCTTGGGATGGGGAGAGATTAGGTCAGCCTGTGAATGAGCCCTTTTGAATCATTGATACTCTGCATTATGGTCGTTATGGTCGGTATTGCTGTCTGCTTCACTTCTCTGTTGCTCCAAGCTGCATCCTGTCAGGGTATGGAGCTCCTCTACCTCTGTTGTAGAAGACTTTCTAGATTCAGTGTTAAATGTTCTCCCAATCTATGGGTATAATAACAGCTAACTACAGAGCAGTTTGATATACTGTCTTCTTTCCTACAAGTTCATCGGATGTCTTCCCTGTTAATCTATTTCCTTCCCTTTTTTAGTTTTTTTTTTTCTAATTTACAGTGACAGGGATGGTACTATTCTGACAAGCTGGTCTTGTCAGAATCAGAAAGCTGTTGCTTGTCTCCTTGACACTCATGCCACTATTACAATAGTGATCACTTGTTGCCATGGTGATTTATATAGAAACTTACAAATCTCATACCATTGATGGAGCTTGTAATAATTTCTCTCTCCCAGCACCTTCTACAGTATTCCTTGGCACTGTGTAAGCTATCCAGCCAGGAGAAAGTCCTCAGACCAGTTATAGTTGAGGTATTTTGCCCATGTTCTGTGGTCCATAAGTTTTGTATTTTCAGTAATAGAGTATTACTGACAGTTTGTGGAGAGCAACCAAGAACAATAGCAAAAGTCTGTATTGTTTGGGGGTACTTTAAGACCTCTTTGACCAACAATTTATTAAGTTTTGATAGTAAAGATTAAAATAACAACCTTTTTGAAGATTTTGTTTCTTGTATTCTTTAACAAATTCTCCCATTTTTCTATTGCTAATAAAAGGCATGTGTAAATATTTTTAATATACATATTAGAGTCAATTTCTTTTTATGTTCTTTAAATAAGTCAGTAAATTATTTTGTTGTAATTGTAAATTAAGATTTTTGTTTATTGTGGATTGAAACAAGATAAAATGTGAAGATGAGATTAATTTTGAAGTCTCAATAATAAACCATTAATAATAATGCTAACAGCAAAATTTGTGTGATTATAAAATTATTATAATAATAAGATTATAATAAGGTTTGTGTGATTATAATAAGATAAGGATGGAGCCAAGGGCATTGCAGGAGCAACAAAACCGAAAAAAAAATCAACAAACCATAATTCAGAACATCAGAGACTCTATATCAACCACCTGGAACTGGGCCAACCTAATCTCTCCCTATCCTGAAGCTCAGGGAAATTTGCAGAAGAGGGGGTGGTAAGATTGTAAAAGAATAAGGATGGGAAGAGTAATGATATGCAAGATATTCCACACAAGTTAGGGCTGAAGCAGTTGTAACAGGACTCTGCATGACTTGCTCTATGTCCAACACATGATTGACCACACAAAATCTAGCATGGACTAAAGGCACTAGGATCCTTGGAGGCTAAGGACTGACAGTCACAGTAGTGTTCCTAAGCTTAAGGGAAACACAGGAAAGGGTTCTGGGAAATGCCCCTGGGTCCTTGCACCTCATGGGAGAGGACGACTCAGAAAGAGTTTGGCATGTGCAGTAAAGGATGCTCCAGGGATTGGCAGGGGGGGGGGCCCACTGGAGAATGGGGAAGGAAGGGAGAGGGGAGGGGGGATCAGGGGGGTCGGGGGACGTGGAGGGAGGGAGGGAGGTGGCCAGCATACCTGTTAAGTTTGTATAACAAAAATAATAATAATAAATAAATAAATGAATATCAGCAATAAAAAATAAGAAACATGAAAGGCATTGGCAAATCTCTTACTTTCTTCATAAAAATATATGCTTATAAATATTTTAAATACATTTTTGAGAAGGGTTCACCATGTAGCCCAGGCTAACTTCAGTCTTGTGAGCTCTTGGGTTGCACACATGAGCTACCATACCTAGTGATACTACATTTTTTATTTTATTTATTTATTTGTTTATTTATTTTTATTTTTCTCCCACATTTTATTTTTTCTTAATCATACAAGCTCAATAGTTACCCCCATTCTCTCCCTCCCCCTCTTCTCCTCTATCATTCCCATTGTACTCTCCTCCTTTTCCCCCTTTCTTTAACACCCCTCCCTCTTCCCCCCTCTCCCAGTGCCTCCCCCTTCCTCACTCCCATCCCCTGGAGCATCCTTTTGTGTGAATGCCAAACCTCCCTCTGAGTCCTCCACCCTAGTGAGGGTTCAGGATTCAGTGGCATAGCCTGGAGCCCTTTCCTGGGCTCCCTGTAGTATGGGAACTCTTTATGACTGTTCAATCCCTTGCCTTTAAGGATCCTACTGCCTGGAACCTTCTCCCCTGTGATCCATGCTAGACTTTGAAGGGGTTATTGACATGCCACTCATTGTGCAGGCCAGGCAAAATCCAATTCTGGCTGCTCTAGCCCTAACTTGTGTGGAGTATTTTGCATATCATTGGTTCTCGCCATCTTTTGGCTCTTACAATCTTGTCCCCTCTTCTGCAAGGTTACCTGAGCTTTAGGATGCATAGAGATTTGGATGATCTGGTTCCAGGTGAATAATATCTTACTTTTTAAATTGATTTTTTTTTCTTTTAGAGTTTCATACATGTGTAAAATAAATTTGTTATTTTCACTCCTAAATTTCTTGTTTTAAATGTTTGTCTTCTTTTCTTTTTTAATTTAGTTTTATGTGTGTGTGTGTATTTGTTTGTATATGTGTCTGTGTGAATCAGAGGGCACTATGTGTGGCTGTGTAGCCCAAGGGTGACTTTGAGAATCACCCTGGATTGTTCTACGTCTTCCTAACTTTGCTCTGGATTTTCCCAGGCTCTACTTCCCAGGGTCGGAAGTGCAGGCAGCCACCATTTCTGCCTCACATTTTCAAGTAGGATCCAGGATTTGAACTCAGAACCTTCTGCTTGCAAGGCAGAACCTTCACACTTAAGCTATCTCACTAGCCCTGTTTGTTCTATTTTCTAAAATATAATAGAACTGTAATCACTTGGCCTGAAAAGAGTCAATATGGGAATAGAATAAGAGTTTAGTGTATGCATTGGTTTGCACGAAAACAGTCTATTAAACAAGGCTGGAGTCCTTGAATTTAAAATTAATATTTTCCCCTTTCCCCACTCTGCCTCCACAGGACACGTGCAGTCTAGCTGGGACTCACTGCAACCCAGGTTAGCTCCGACCCCACCCACCCCCAGAACCCCAGGCAGACCAAGGGACCCAACTCCTCCCACCAGCCCGCCGGAGATAGAACCGCCCAGGGACCGGAAGGACTCCCCCCCTCCCCACCACCACGACCCAGCTCCCCCAGATTAAATAACACCCCACCACCACCAAATCCTCCCTTTCCCCACTCTGCTGCCCCGGGGATGCACGCAGTCCAGCCAGGACTCACCAGGACAGTTAAGCTCCGCCCCCCGCCCAACCCCACAACCCCAGGCCAAATAATTCAGTTCAGTGAAATATGCACAGAAATTGAAAGAAAGTCTTAAGAGTTAAAACTACAATGCCCAAGTCAAAGTGCAAATCCATGAGAAACAACACCCAAGTAAACAAATTTCCCACTGAAGGAATTAACCCCATAATGAAAGAAAGACTCCAACCAGAACAAACCCACGGAAAATGGCCAAGAAAACCTGACCCAGGATAACGACTTTCAAAACATGATCATTACCATGTTAAATACTATGAAAGAGGAAATCCGGGAGGAATTAAATAACCACATCAATCGCTTTGAAGAGGAAAACAACAGACACTTGGAGGAGTTGAGAAAAACAGTTCAAGAAACAAAAACAGGCGTAGAGCAGTTAAAACAGATTCAAGCAGAGTTCAAAACTGAACTAAAAGACAAGTTATCTTCAATCCAGAACTCCACAGAGAGTCTTATCAACAGAACTAATGAAGCAGAAAACAGAATTTCAGACCTTGAAGACAAAGTGGGAGTATTAACCAGCTCAATGGAAGAAATTGTTAAAGCCAAAAAGATACTCCAGAGAAACATTCAAGAGATGTGGGACACCCTGAAGAAGCCTAACATGCGTATTCATGGAATACCAGAGCAAGAATCTCAAAATACCACACCTGAGGAAATTTTTCAAACGATCATCAAGGAAAACTTTCCTCATTAAAAAAAAAGAGAGGCCCATCCATATACAAGAGGCATTCCTGCACCCCAAACAGATATGAGCAAAATAGAAACTTGCCACGGCAAATAATAGTTAAAACACTCCACATTCAAGATAAAGAACTGGTGCTGAGAACTTCAAGGGAAAAAAAAACAAGTCACTTTTAAAGGTAAACCTATTAAAATAACAAATGACTTCTCAGTCGAAACAAAAGCAAGAAGAGCTTGGAGAGACATACTTCAAGTATTGAATGAGCAAAATTGTCAACCCAGGCTGATTTACCCTGCAAAACTATCTGTCATGATCGAGGGAAAAAGAAAAATCTTCCAGCACAAAGACAACTTGAAGGGATACATGTCCACCAAACTAGGCTTTCAAAAAATGCTAGAAATGAGACTCAAGCATGAAGAAAAAAACAGGCATATCTGGGAGAACAGAAGGGAAGTATAACACCATTAAAAGCTAAGCAATATACTTACAAAAACCACTAAACATAATAAATGTCTGGAATTAAAAATAGTTTCTCCATTATAACACTAAACGTCAATGGAATTAACTCACTGATCAAGAGACACAGATTACAAACTTGGATTAATAATCACAATCCATCAATCTGCTGCCTGCAGGAAACCCATCTCACCACAAAAGATAGGCACATCCTAAAAATAAAAGGCTGGTCAACAGTTCTACAAGCTAATGGAAACAGGAAACAGGCAGGGGTAGCCATTATGCTATCAGAAGTGGACTTCGAACCAATTCTCATTCAGCTGGACACCCACAACACAACAAACAAGAGAAAATACACTAACTCCTGGAAACTTAACACTATGATGCTGAATGAGAATTGGATTCAGGAAGAAATTACAAAGGAAATTCAAGATTTCCTGAAAGTGAACGATAATGAAAATGAATTATAACATCATATTTCAAAACTTATACTCTGTGAAATTTGACAACACAAAAGAGATGGATGAATTCCTAAGTAAACACAACTTACCTAAATGGAATCAGGAAATTGTGAAGTATTTAAATAGTCCTATAACATATGAGGAAATTGAGGAAAATGTCCTGGACCCAATGGATTCAGCACAGAGTTCTACCAGACATTAAAGGAGCTAATAACACTAATACTCCTTAAACTGCTCCATCAAATAGCAAAGGAAGGAACACTACCAAATTCCTTCTATGAAGCTAATATTGTTTTAATCCCAAAACCTAATAATGATACACTTAAGAAAGAAAACTATAGACCAATCTCTCTGATGAACACAAATGCAAAGATTCTCAATAAAGTTTTAGCAAACCGGATTCAAAAACATATCAAAAAGATCATCCACAGGGATCAAGTAGGCTTTATCCCAGGCACACAAAGTTGGTTCAGCATATGAAAATCAATAAATGTAATTCATCATATAACAGCCCTTTATCATCAAAACCCTAGCGAAGGTTGGAATGGAAGGAACCTTTATCAATATAATAAGAGCTGTATACAGTAAGACAACAGCAAGGATTATTTTCAATGGGGAAAAACTGGAAGCATTCTTGCTTCGATCAGGAACTGGACAAGGCTGTCCACTCTCACCACTTCTATTCAATATTGTACTTGAAGTCTTAGCTGAAGCCATAAGACAAGAAAGGGACATAAAAGGGATTCAAATCTGTTAGGAAGAAGTGAAGTTATCTCTATTTGCAGATGACATGATACTATGCCTGAGTGATCCCAAAAACTCCACCAGGAAGCTCCTGGAACTAACACAGAAGTTCAGTAGGGTGGCAGGATACAAAATAAATGTACAAAAATCAGTGGCCTTCCTGTATGCCCAGAATGAAAGAAGTGAAAAAACCCTGAGAGAAACAATCCCATTTACTATAGCCCCTAAAAAATTGAAATACCTTGGTATAAACCTAACCAAGGTGGAAAAGTCCTTTACAATGAAAACTTTAAAACCCTAAAGAAAGAAATTGCAGAAGACGCCAGAAGGTGGAAAGACCTCCCATGTTCCTGGATTGGCAGAGTCAACGTCGTAAAAATGACCATCCTACCCAAGGCAATATACAAATTCAATGCTATACCAATTAAAATCCCAAAGCAATTCTTCAAAGAAGTTGACCAAACAATCTCAAAATTCATATGGAGGCACAAAAGACCCAGGTTAGCAAAGAAAATCCTGTGTAACAAAAACACCGCTGGAGGTATCACCATACCAAACCTTAGTCTATACTACAAATCCATAGTTATAAAAACAGCCTGGTACTGGCTCCAAAATAGACACAGAGATCAATGGATAAGGGCTGAAGACCCAGATATAAGCCCACAAAATTACAGCCATTTGGTCTTTGACAAAGGGGCCCAAAAACTCCAATGGAAAAAGAACAGTATCTTCAACAAATGGTGCCGGCAAAACTGGATCTCCACATGCAGAAGATTAAAGCTGGACCCGTACTTGTCACCATGTACAAGACTTAATTCCAAATGGATCAAGGACCTTGATATCAGGCCAGAGCCTATAAAAACCATAGTTGAAAGGATAGGGAACTCCCTCGAGCTGATTGGGCTAGGCCAACATTTCCTAAACAGACATCCAATGGCACAGTCACTGCTACCAACTCTCAACAGTTGGGATCTTATGAAATTAAAGAGTTTCTGTTCAGATAAAGAGATTGTAACATGAGCTCAAAGGCAACCCACAGGATGGAAGAAAATCTTCACTAACCACATATCTGATAGTGCTCTATTATTCAGAGTGTACTAAGAACTTAGAAAACTAAACACTGAGGAAACAAATGGCCCAATTAAAAAATGGGCCTTTGAACTTAAAAGAAACTTTACCAGGGACGAAATTAAAATGTCTAACAAATATCTTAAAAAATGCTCCACTTCCTTAGCCATCAGGGATAATGCAAATCAAAACTTCCCTGAGATATCATCTCACCCCGGTCAGGATGGCAAAAATTCACAATACAAACAACAACAAATGCTGGAGAGGATGTGGAGAGAGGGGAACTCTCCTACATTGCTGGTGGGAATGCAGGCTCATATAGCCACTCTGGCAAGTCATCTGGAGATTCTTAAAGAATGAAAGATTGAAATGCCATATGACCCTGCTATTCCACTTTTGGGAATAACTCCCCATTCAGCAAAAATTCACCTTGATAGCATAAGCATGACCATGTTCATAGCAGCACTGTTTACAATAGCAAAGTCATGGAATCAACCCAAATGTCCAACAGTTGACGAGTGGATAAGGAAATGGTGGTACATCTATAGAATGGAGTACTACTCAGCCATCAAAAATGATGAATAGCTGGAATTTGCCGGGAAATGGATGTTATTAAAAACAATTATATTGAGTCAAGTATGCCAGATACAGAAAATTAAGCACCGTATGTACTCCCTAATAGGTGGGCTCCTAGTACAAAACCTACTTAGAGACACTCAAAGATTAGTGTCTGTAATAAGTACAGTAATTACTAAGTTTATGAACAGGAGGGATGGGGAAGGAGGGCCACACCAGTAACGAGAGAGGGGACCATGTTACAGCATAGAAAATAGGCCTCCATCAAGGACTGCAAGTAAGTAATGAGAAATCTGGTTAAGTTCACAGACTTTCCTTCCTGATCAATTACTACTGATGGGGTATGATGTTACCAGAAGGGGAGGGCGTATAGTCTGGCAGTAAGAAAGTAACCATTTTGCAGATGGGTGATTGACCCCTCCCTCACCGCGGTTCCCTACTTCTATTACATCTATCTTTGAATATACTCTTATAACAAGACTCTAATTTAATAGGTTTTTATCTCTGGCCAGAGGGTGACATCCAGTACCCATCAGGGTGGAGCCATGGGCATTGCAGGAGCAGCAAAACCAGGAAAAAAAATCAGCAAACCATAATTCAGAACATCAGAGACTCTATATCAATTACCTGGAACTAGGCCAGCCTAAACTCTCCCCATCCTGAAGCTCAGGGAAATTTGCGGAAGAGGGGGTGGTAAGATTGTAAGAGCACAAGGGTGGGAGGAACAATGATATGCAAGATACTCCACACAAGTTAGGGCCGAAGCAATCATAATTGGACTTTGCATGACCTGCCCAATGTCCAACACACTATTGACCTCACAATTTGCTAAAGGCACTAGGATCCTTGGAGGCAAGGGATTGACAGCCACAGTAGTATTCCTGTACTTAACAGGAACACAGGAAAGGGTTCTGGGAAATGCCACTGAGTCCTAGCACCTCATCCGGGAGGAGGACCCAGAGGAGAGTTTGGCATGGACATTAGAGGATTCTCCGGGGATGGGAGGGGGAGTCACTGGGTATGGGAGGGAAGGGGGAAGGGAGGGGCGCACAGGGGATAGGGGGTTGGAGGGAGGGGGGGACCGGTGTACCTGTTAAGTTTGTATGAGTGGAAATAAAAATAAATAAATAAAATTTATTGTTATGTTACATCTCAGAACAGAAGCTCCAGTAAATTGACAGAACTAGGCGAAAGAACAAGATTGGAAAGGTGATGCTTTGTGTTGTTTTGCATAAACAAGATGAAATTATAATAAAATTCAAAATCTAAAAAAAATAAAATTAATATTTTCACAAATGTGAGCTAGCTAGCTATACTTAAACATTTTATTGCTACATATTTGCTACTGTAACCTAAAACTACCCATATTCTTATTTTGAAGGTTGTGCTTATATTAGACTAGATAACAGAAAAATGTTTCTATGTTGACTGATTTATCTACCTACCTTTTATTCCTGAGAATTAGTAAAGTTGAAGAAGATACTACCTACTTAACTGTTTTGACAGTTTCATGGAGTTATTTAATGAATTTTAGTTATTTTTAAACCCTTTTCCCACTCATGTCTCCCTTCTTGCTGAAACATTTCTTCCCAAATATCCATCACATTTTTATGACTTTTTTTGTGACCCACTGTATTTAATTAATTTCTTGATTATGTGTGGGTGGAAGGTTATTTACTGGAGCAAGGTATTTGTTCTTTGAAGAGAATTTCATCCTAACTACAGGTCAAACTCCACTCTCTTTAAGTTCCATTAAGGTGACTTATTCATATAACATAAGTAAGGTTATTTCTAGAGTCTTTCAGTCAATAGACATTTACATCTTTAATGCCACAAACACTGGAGACAAACCAGAACCTACATAGTACACTCCTATTTTCCTTTCAATTATTATCACCCATGGAGAATATGTGTAGAGATATTTTGAATTGAAGATGAAGTCATTCTCCATATAGTCAGTTCAGTCAGTCCTACTTTGTTTCCAAATAGTGTGGTTCCCTAAGGAAGCTTAATCAATACTCCATTTTTGTAGCTAGCTTTGTTAGTTATAGGTACCCTAAAGACAAATTTGTATCTTTAGAAAAGTTAATGTGAAATGGGATATTGCTAGTCTCAAGGTATAATTTGTGTATAGGGAAGCTAATTTCCAAACTTAACAAGTTGATTTCTATAATTAGTTATAGTGTAAGTAAGGGCAGTATGATGATTCCCAAAGGAGAAAATGAAAGTTTTGCGTTCTGCTGTGAATTACTTTCAATAAATCCATTAAAATATCTCATAGTTTTAATAAGTCTCACTGGGCCTTTTTAGAAAGTGGATTTAATAAGAAACAGAGGAGTACAAATAACCCCGATATATCTCTGGATAGACAATTACTATACAACTCAAACTTGAAATGGTTCTTTAAGTGGTACTCAAATGCTAAAATCTATGGAGTCAGAGACATTCATTTAAACTTTCTTCATTGTCTTAAAGAAAGAGAGACAGATAGACAGACAGATAGACAGAGTCAGAAGATTGTCTTTTAGATGCAACATTATCAGACTAATTCCCAAAGAGAGATTTATTACATCTAACTTTTATGAATCTACAAACATAATTTTGATTCTTTCCATGAAGAATTATATCTGCTTTAAGCCACACTTCTCTTTTAAACATATTTGAAAGAGCAATTTATAGTTTCTATTTTTCAATACTTTACATTAATTCTTTCAAATCAATCCAGATTTGATTTTCTTTATTCTTTCTTCAGTGGAAAGATTCTTATATTACTTAGTAGATTTAAGAGATATAACCGAAAACAAATAGGAAAAAAAGCCCTTTTCATAAAACAGTTTCCTTCTCTGCAAATATGTCTATATGTGAACTATGATTTTTCCTATTTCTAATATAGTGTGTAAATGAAATTTTCTCTAATTCCTTGACATTTCCTTTAAAAGTTTCATTTTGAGTGTCAAGATACAATTTTAGGGGCTGGAGAGGTGGCTCACGGGTTAAGCCTCTGCCTTGCAGGCAGAAGGTCCTGAGTTTGGATCCTAGACCCCATGTATAGATGCCGGGCAGAAGCAGGGGCGGCCTGCATTTCTGGTCCTGGTAGGGCGGAGCCTGTGAATCCCTGGGCAGAGTAAAAAAGGAGGAGGTAAAGATGGTCCATGATGGTTCCCGAATTTGCCCGTAGTTCTACACACACACACACACACACACACACACACACACACACACACACACACACACAATTGAATAAATAATATTAAAAAGATACAATTTTAGCAAGTTCTGTTATTGAGATATTTGAAAGATATTCCCATTAGTTAAATAAACAAGTTTGATCTTCACCTGATATTCTTTTCTCTTTTATTTTCTATGCCCTGCAAGTCATGTGAGACAGGTGGATGCTCTACACATATGTATCATACATATTGTTGCATTTAGCCTGTATGGTTGCTGATCATCAAACAGCTTAAGGGAACAAGGGATTTATTTCTCCTATGATTACTGGTTACAGTTTGTAGTCCAGCTTGATAGGAGAGCATGAACCAACACCAGGGCAAAGGAAACTGGCCACACCATCTCTACATAATGGTTGAGAGAGGGACAATCCTTACTTGCCAGATCAGCATGTCTGGCCAAGTGTACAAAAGGATGCCCACTTCCTCAACCAAATCTCTGTATTTTATTCATCTGTTCAGGGCCTAGTCCCACCCGCCATGGGCTGGGTCTGCCCAATTAACTACAAAATTTCCTTCAGGTTTGCTCTGGGCTTAACTCAACTACTAATTCTCTACAAATGTGCCCAGAGCTGAAACTTCTCAACCATCAAATTGATACCTGTGTCTAACTATGACACATATAAATACCCTAAATGTTTATATCTATACAGATTTTTTAATTAATTATAGTAGTTCAGATTCAAATTGCACTGGGATAGTAAATAGTAAATAGTACTATTTACTATTCTCAATTACTGTTTTTAAATGGTAGACACACAAAATTTTTAATTTTTCCTTTAAAACTCCTTTGACTTGGTATCACTTAAGTATCAAAGTTACATTCCAGTCTAGATTAATAGTCGAGTATGGGAAGAATGATTGTCTTCTCAAGGACATATATTGTACTCAATCATCTTTCTAAAACTCTCTTCATCAAACTAAGAATAACCAGGAAGGTAATTGAATGAAAAATTTCCTGACTGCAATGACCAAATTGGAAATTTTGAAGGAAAACAATAAAATTGTGAAAGCACCGTATTTCTGTAATTTAACTAAATAGTACACTATGGTCTATTCATTTCTCCAGAGTAACTAAAAGTAATAGCAAGAGACTGTGTTATTTGTCAATCAAAAATAAACATTGTATACTTCTTGATTGAAACAAATTCAAGATTTTAAATGATGAATTCTTCAAATTCCATAGAGAGGTAAGGAAATCTTTAAAAATGTGATTATGTTTCACATATTTAAGTTATTCCTAAATGTTCTCATCATTTTTAGTTAAAAAGCAGAATTACAGCTTGATAACAGATTACTAGGTTAGTATATTATAGAAATTAGTTACTCCAAAGAAATGTCTATTTTTCATGGTCTATGTACATAATTCATGCATATATGTATAATGCACCAAAAGATTCAACACTGTAGTCTACCTATATAAGAACTGTGGAGAAAGATAAAAACTGGGATTTATTAATAGATTTTAGATACCCTAGTTTAGCACTTAATCATTGAATGTAAACATGTGTTTTCTTGTGCCATAAATACTGTAAATAATTTCATTCTAACAAGTAATTCAATGTGAATTCTATTTGAATGCATTCTAAATCAATAGCCCGACAGCTTTTATCTTAATGGTATCAATAAGGGAATCTATTTCAGTTTCAGAAATCTCCTCATCTGAGGCTTATGGGTTAAAGCCTTTGACTCACAAGCAAAAAGGACCTGAGTTCCAGCCTCCAGATCTCATGTAAAAATGCCAGGCAGAAATGGCAGTGGCCTGCAGTTCTTGCCCTGGAAGGGCAATGCCTGGGAAACCCCAGACCAAAACAATGGGCAGAGCAATCTAGCATGATTTCTAATGTCACCCTGAACCGCCACAGACACACACTCAAATGATCTCTTGTACACACACACACACACACACACACACGTGCACACGCACACAACACACATATACACACACAAGCACAATTTCTTTATCGAGCAGAGAAGTGCTTTCTTCTGAATTCATCTGTCTTTTTGTGTTCAAATTTTTGTGTGTAGGAGCATAAATCCAATTCGTATGTGTGTCGTTCAACTGTGTGATGGCAAAAGCTTCAGTTGGCAATCGTCAAATATCATCAGTGATAGCCAAGTCTAAGAACCCTGGCCACTCCCCATCAACTTACTCTGCTTTGATAAGCAACTCGCCTTTAAACATAACTTGGCATACATAGTCATTCAAATGCTGACAAAGCACTTTGGTTCAGTGCTTTCTAGGTCTTCCTATAAATGGAAGGATATAATCTACCAACCTTGTGCTTGAGTATTGTGGAAATCAGTAACGGCTTTGTCCAAAGCTGCCCCTTTTCTGCAGTATATTACTAACAGTTGGAGAAACAATGCCCCAGGGTTAGAGATGCTTCAAAGATGAGCAGAATTAGGGGTCAAAATGGTTCAAAATGCATTAAGGAAATTGAATTTGTCTCAATATTTTGAGTGCTAAATCTCACAATTGGATATGTTTTCTAAATACAAAAATGCTCAGATCTGACATGCAAGCAGATACAGTCTGTAACTTTTGTCCACCAGATGGCACTCTTAGCGAACTTTTAATCTGCATGTCAGTCATCTCCAACAGCACAAAAAGTTGCTCCTGAATTTCTCTCCCTGTTAAGATGCAAGTGCCATTATGAAATAATTCTCTTTATTGTAATTCATTTATTTGACAAGTGATAATTTGATTGTGCTAAACTGTATTTAAATTGGTGAAAATCTGTAAATAAGTACAAAGTTCTATTCTGGGTTATTATTTTTGCAAATTAAGCAGTGCTGCCAGATCAATCACTAATTGTTAACATCTATATTCTACTTGCTTTTAAGTCATGGTAAATATATGTAAGATATTGAGGAATTATTTATCTAGTATTATGTGTATTAAAAAGTCAACTGTTTAAATGATTTAGTGAATATATCTTTCACCTAATAAGGATCTAGACTGTTGAGCATACCAATGGTAGAGAGATGCTCAATACCACACACTCCTCAACAACTCAAAAGGAACAAAATCAGAAGGACCCAAGTAGTAGTAATGTGCTTCAGTTTGGTTATTTATCGAATTTTCTTCTATTTAGACAATCTGATCAATCTGATTTGTTGTGTAATTTACACAGTAATTCCATTCTCTATAAAATGGGTAAATAAGCCTAATAGAATAATATTAAAATCTTTAAGAGTTCTTCCAGTGTTTAATAAACATTAAACACCCTGACCAGTTTTTTCTAGGCTTCAAGCTTCCTGAGAGTACCAACTTAAAGAGAGTCATCAAAATTGTACAAAAGAGAATATAGTTGCAGATGGGGTGATAAGAATCTATAGGACCCAGATCACATTAAGTGAGGTGTGTGTTCTCCATGGGAGTCTTTGCTGTGGGGACTCAAAAGATCTCAGCAGTAAGACCATCTCAACTACAGAGAACTAGAGAGTCTTGGAGATAGTAAGGTGAATCAGCACAACACAACACTATCGACATTGTTGGGACAAACTTCAGGAACTCCTGAGTGATGTATACATGATTTTTAGTATAGAAACCAAGTCCTAAGATAAGCATTACAACATATTCGAGCAACTAAAAAAAATCAGGTACAGATGGTGGTCTAAGTTACAGTTTAACAGATTTAAGAAAAATGATATGGGGAAGTACACAGCCCACACATAAGATTGATTGTAATAATTATTGAAGCAAGCACTTTCATGGGAAATATAAACATATATTTTATGGTAGTGGTACTATACATCTCAGACAATGACATCTTTCTTGTCTTGCTATGATAAAAGCTGACTCAAAGTTGTTACAAATATAGTTATTACAATTAACCTTTGAGTAGAGACAACTGTATTAATTAAAATAATTTAAAATGCACTGGCTTTTGTAAAAAATTAGCATGCAAATGAAAGATAACTATTACTTTGTAACTACTCAGTGTGAAGACATCCACCAGAAGTTTACTAAAATTGTTTGAAACAGTCAGTTCACCATGATATGTAAACATTACCAAAAAAAAAAAAATTACTGGCCTATCTATTGGAACCCTGCACCTCTATATGGCCATATTAAAGCACATAAAAATGTGAAGGTATTTTGAAAGAAATTCCATAGGGAAAACTATTTTAAAAAAATCTCATGTGTGTTTATTATAAAAAAGAGCTCTTTATTTGAAAACATAAAACAAACCTGTAAGTACTTCCAGGCAGTACAACCATACAGTGAAAGCAAGAGCAACATACACAAGCAAAGCAAAACAATCAAAAGTAGGGCCCAGATATACTTTTCAATATGTTAAAATTTGAATCCGTATTTTTATTTTAAGAGGATTAGAATATTCAAATGAATAGCAAATCAAATAGCTTAATATTCTCTTTTAAAAAACAGCAAAATGGGCTGGAGAGATGGCTCAGGGTTTAAGACTCTGCCTCGCAAGCAGAAAGTTCTTAGTTTGGATTCCAGGTCTTGTAGAAACACCAGATGAACATGACAGCGGCCTGAACTTCTGGCCCTGTGGACAGAGCCTGGGAAACACCAGAACAAAGCAAAAAAGAAGTAGAAGCTATCCAAGATGATTCCCGAAGTCACCCTTGATCCTCCACAGGGACACACAGTGCCTTGTCATATACACACACACCTACACACACACACACACACACACACAAATAAGTACATAAATAATTAAAATTTAAAAATCAGCAAAACATGCAATGATTGATTTTTCTGGCAAACAATTGTTCAAGAAGCTAAGTGTATGCTCCATATTCACTCAGAACACTAGATATAAACAGTAGATATAAAGAGACGAAGAAATAGTGACATGGGTTACTTATATTTATCTGAAGGAATAAGTTGCAAAAGGAGTTGCACTCATCGTTTTTTGAAAATCAGTCACAAATACATATATTGGATGTGCACATGAGTCTTTTCCCTGCTGATAAAAGTCCAGTATCATTATGTGAGAAGTCTATTCTAAGGAAGATAGTAGTGTTACATGTTTAAAATATATGAGAAGTCAGGGAGAAACTTAAATAATAAAAAATTAACATGATGCGTTATAATTTAATAAATAAAAATGTCTATCTCATCTATAGCTATAGTTCAGAACTTAGGAAATTAGCATTCGTGCCACAGAGCCAAAGATTGAAGCACAGGAAAATAATTATTGGTAAGTCCTTATTGCACATTCAAACCAAGGCATTGTCACATCTACCTGCATTTCATTCTCTCTTAATATTATTAATAGCAAATACCGATACACCAAATATTTCTGGATAGTTAACTTCAAGCCTTTATCGACAACATCACCACTGCAATCCTCAAACTTCACTTACCAAAGTATAAATCCAGATGTTTTCCTGTCCCTAAGAGGATTGTTAGAAAACTGCTCCAGGAAGCAGCAGAGCCATGGCATGAGGGTTAACATTCTTTAGGGTCACTCTTGGAAACAGGTGTATATACTCCATACTTACCAGCATCTAGAGGGAATTAAATTTTAGGATTGTATTTTTTGGCTCTCTTTTACAATATTAAAATTTTTTAATTATTGACCAATTTTTTAAAAGTATCAGTCACAACACAGGATGATAAATCAATGAATTTAAGTGTGGCCTAGGCAACTTAGTGAGACACTGTACAAAATCAAAAGAAGACTGGGGACACAGATTTGTGGTACAGCATTTGCTTAGCATGTAGGAGACCCTGAATTGAATCCCTAGTGAGACAAAAATTAAATGAAAGAATGAATGATTAAATCAATCTTATCACATATTATACTTTTGTTTATACCAAAAACTCTAGAAAAAATTGTATATATTTGAAACTCTGGGCAGCCGTAAGTGTCGGCTGTAAGTCTTGATTAAACCATTTGCCTAAGGAGATTTCTCTGTGTTACCTTTTGAAAGGCTTCCTTCACTTCTTTGTTCCTTAAAGTGTAGATAACAGGATTCAGAGCAGGGGTGACCACCGTGTACATGAGAGCAGTAGCCTTGTCTGTGTTTGGGGTATGTGCACTCTTGGGTTGTAGATAAGTGAACAAAGCAGTGCCATAGAACAGAGAAACAACCAGGATATGAGAGGAACAGGTCGAGAAAGCTTTGCGCCTGCCAGCTGCGGAGGGCATTCTCAAAATGGTCACGAGAATGCGCACATAGGAACACAGGATAAATAGGCAGGGACTCATGATGAAAATGAGGGAAACCACAAACAGCACGATTTCGTTGTGGGAAGTATCCACACAAGCCAGTTTCACGACAGGCATAATGTCACAAAAAAAGTGCTCAATTATTCCGGTTCCACAGAAAGGCAGAGTGAAGATCCAGGTGATCTGGGCTGACTCCACGACGACTCCAGTCATCCAAGAGGCTGAAGCCAATTTCAGAAGGACAGAAGGGCCCATCAGTAGAGTGTAGCGCAGTGGGTAGCAAATAGCAACAAAGCGGTCGTAAGCCATCGCTGCCAGTAGACAACATTCTGTCAGCCCCAAGATGGCAAATACGTACATCTGAGCTGCACAACACCCCACGCTTATGGTCTTAGGCTCCACCAGCAGGTGCGCCAGCATCTGAGGAACCACACTAGTTATATAGCACATTTCAAGAAAGGAGAGATTCACCAGAAAGAAATACATGGGGGTGTGCAGGGAAGGGGTGACCCAGATCAAACTGATGATTATGAGGTTTCCTCCCATGGTAAATAAGTAGATGATAAGAAACACAAAGAAGAGGACCAGTTGATATTCTGCTAGAGAAGAAAAAGCCACGAATGTGAATTTAGTGCAGAGAGACGCGTTTCTGCTCATAGTGAGGTCAATATGAGACATCTGTGAAGCCCACAGAGGAAACAGAAATCCCTTCACCCAGGAAAGATGTCTATTAATCTCAGTAAAATAGTTTCCTCACCATTGGGAGTGTAGGGGCAAATACGGATTCCTCAGTTAAATGAACAACTCAATTAAAGTACATACACACTTCTCACTTTCAATTGTGGATTTTGTTCTGGGTCAACAAAAATTTGGATAAAGGAGCCTTTGAGTTAGCTATTAGGATTGTTTACACTGTCAATACCCTAATCCTGTAAACAAACTCTAATTAATTGATGAAGCTATAATTGTAATGAAGTCTCATATGATACATTTAAACATAGAAAATGACACATGAAACTATGTTCTGATCTTCAACCTCCATAATCTTCCTTAAAGCTAGCTTTCCTACCTAATTAGAAGTAGATTTCTAGCACTTATCTGCATATATTTTTTATTTTGACTTAAACGAAACAAGCTAATGATTAGACAACAAATCCATGGAAATTTAAATCTGACAGAATCTCCTTCCTAGTAATATAATTTTCCAGGCAATTGTGACTAAGAGGAGTACCTAGAACTAAAAGGAAAACTTGGTCTTGTTGATATTCTAGACTGCTTATAATTTCAAATTGTAATATGATGTAATGACAGGATTTGGTCTCTTATTAGAGACCATAGGGATTATGTCTACACCATGGTGTAATTATGTTAGTCTCAAAAGGAATATGTTGAAAAACAACAATGAATCTTCTATGTGCAATTTAGGGTTTGTTTTTCTAATATATTGACAGAGATAATTATTGGCAACTACTTCATTGAATATTCAATTAGCTAAATGTTTGGAATCCATTATACAACTGAAATAATGAATTTTTACAGACTTTGCCATGGCAATCTTCCTAAACTCCTACTGGACATACACTGTTCAAGTCTCCAAAATTGAAGAGTATTCAGTACAAGATGTAGTAGACTCCATAAAATCCACCAAGGTATTAAGTCTGTTTATTATGAGTATTTCAATGGGGGTCAGCAAAAAGTTATGCCTGGACCAAGAAATATCAAGTTTCTAATAGAAATAAAGCAATTTATAAAATGATGAAATATTCCTATTCTGATTTTTAGAAATAAAGGGCTGACCCAGTGAGATAACTCAGCAGGTAAAGGTACTTTCAGTACAAGTCTGGCCACCTATGTCAATCTCAGGAACCCACAAGGTGTATATATACACACACACTCACACGTACACAATAGTAAATAAGTATAATCAGTCAAAATACCATATTTTTATTGCCAAGTCAATATTCTAAATTCCTTGGAATGAAAAGTGTAAAAAGAGGAAAGGGAAGACTGGAGAGATAGTTCAGGGGTTGAGACTCTGTCTTGATAGCTGAAGGTCCTGAGTTTGGGTCCCAGGTCTCAGGTAAAAATTCCAGATGAAAATGGAAGCGATCTGCAGTTCCAACCCTGGTAAATAAAGCCTGAAAAATCCTAGAATTTAGCAAAAAAGGAGGTAGAAGCAATCCAGAATGATTCCTTAAGTCACCTTTGGTCTTCCACAAGGATACACACAGATACAGACAGACAGACAGGCAGACAGACAGACAGACAGACACACACACACACACACACACACACACACACACACACAGGAAAGGGAATTTTGAGAGATCAATTTTGTAAATACTATTTCAAATAGAAGAATTTTTTGTCCTTTTTCCATAATTACCAGGTGCAGCAAAATATGAGAGTTCATAGTAGTCAGAAATTCCTAGAGAGAAAGAACCAAGAAAAGATGGATGGATCTATAGAAAGATCCATAAGATCCAAAGATCATGGAGACATACAGAGAGAGATGATAGATTATAGATGAATGCTTGATGATAGGTAGATAGATAATAGATGGATGATAGATAGATAGAGATAGATAAATAGTTGATAAAAACAGATGGTAGATGATAAGTAGATAAAAATAAATTGTGATTAGACTAGAAATATTACATGATGAATTGACAGATGGTAGATAAATAGAAAAATAGGTGACAGATTGATGATTAATAGATAATAGAAAAATAGATAATATAAGGTAGATAAATTGAAACATAGATAATAGATAATGAGAGAAGATATATTACAGAGTCAGCTTGCATAATTATAGAGGCTGAGAAGTCCCACAATAGCTCTGCTATTTACTGGAGACCTTGGGATGAAGGTAGTATTGTTCAGTCCTATTCTAAAGGCTCCAGAAGCAGGGTGGCTGGTCAGATAATTCTCAGTCTAAGCTGAAATCAGGAGAATCTGGGAATTTGTTGTTATAATCCTAAATCTCCAAAGTCAGAGACCCTGTATTTCCTATGCCCAAGAAATGAGTGGAAGAGTATACCTGGACTCCAAGAGGTAGACATTCGACTTTGCTCTGTCTTTGATTTCCTTCTTTGGGACTTTCACCACCATAGCTAGTTAGGCAATGCTTGCCCAGAGGGCGGGTCACGTTTTGAGCATGCCCAGACTTGCATACTAACCTTTCTGGAAGTATTATAGATACACACCTGAACTATTGCTTTGCAAGGTTTTGAGGTATTTCTTAATCCAATTGTGTTGGCATCCAAAATTAGCAAGGACATGACATCCTCTGTCAACATAATAACATATGCATCTCCCCAAACCATATTACAAAGGCAAAATGACAACAAAATTAAAATACCATGTAAAAATTCTATACAGATATGATGGAAGCCTGTAATTATGGCCTTGGAAGACAGAGACTGAGAAACATTAGAGAAAAACAAGAAGGAAATAGAATGATACAAGATGATTCCTGATGTTATCCCTGGATCTCCACAGGCACACACACCCAAGTGCCTTCTAGCGTACACACACACACACACACACACACACACACACACACACACATACACACAGAGATATACAAAAAAGAATGAATAAATAAATAAATGTTTGCAGGTATGTGATTTTTACAAAATAGGGAGAAAATGCTCATGACTATTATAAGTGACATGGTTGCAGTTAAGAGTCATAACTGGGCTGGAGAGGTGGCTCAGGGATTAAGCCTCCGCTTTGCAGGCGGAAAGTCCCGAGTTCGGATCCCAGATCCCACGTATAGACGCCAGGCGGAAGCGGGGGTGGCCTGCGCTTCTGGTCCTGGTAGGGCGGAGCCTGTGAATCCCGGGGCAGAAGGAGGTGGAGGCGTCCATGGTGGTTCACGAATTTGTCCGTGGTTCTACACATACACAGACACACACACACACACACAGACACACACGCGCGCGAGAGCACATACACACACACATGTACACAGTTGAATAAATAATAATAATAATAAAAAAATTTTAAAAAAAGAGTCATAACTGTCTTGTTATATTACTGATTCTGTTTTCCTATTCAATCTTATCAGCATGTGGTGATCTTTCAACTGACAAGGTGACATAAGCATTCATTCTTGAAGAATTTAGACCAATCATAGTCTTGCTTGAATTGTGTCATTTTAATTCCTTATTGACCTTAATCAGGGAAACTCCAGGTATACATACTTTCCTTATCTCCACTGTGAATATAAAAATCCAATTTCTCCTTTGTAATGCAGATCACCTGAAGCAACACTTAATTTTCTCTTTACTTTTTTTCTTTACCTCAGAGTCACGTGGAAGCCAAAGAAGCCAGGTGTCAGTCGTTAGAAATTCAATGGAATCATTGTGCTAACTCTTAGTGGAACTAATGGTATTCCAAACAGGACTGCTAATACTTATAAAGAAAACCATTTATGATAGATAAGCCATTCTGGAAGTCCACAAGTAACAGTGCAGATACAGGTATTACATTAAGAGAACATGAACTTATGTACAAAGCAAATGTCACATCAGTAAAACCAGAATAAAAAATATTCATCATGTGCAGGAATCTAATATAATAGACCTGCCACCATGTAGCATCCTGACCCATGATCATCCTGAGGGAATACCACCATGTTGATCTGTGCTGCTATTACATTGGACACTCAACAGTGGCTGTAGCCAAGTTCAACCTTGGTTGCTGGAAGTTCATGTTGGTTAACCTAGGCATACCTTCCATTCTTTCATCTCTACCAACACAATCACTTGTGGTTGAACCCACTGGGGAGAGAGAGGGGGAGACAGAGAGAGGAAAGAGGAAAGAGAGAGAATCATGAAAGAATAAGTCATGGCATTGTGTTAATTTTTTGTACCCCTGACAGTTTTTATAAAAAATATTTTATGTTTATTTATTTAAGAGGGAGAGAAAGGAACACATTCTTGCCATGGTTCATGGGTTCAGAGGAGAACTTTAGTTCTCCTCTGAAAGTCAGTTGTCTCTTTTCTCCACTTGGAATTTTGGAAATTGAACCCAGGTTATAAGCAGTTACTTACCTGCTGAGCTGTCTCATCAAACCTGGCAGTTTTGTATAAGGAAATTTTATTATTTTCTCCCTGTTTTGCCCTATATCATTCAGAAAAGAGTATTTGTCAGAATGATTAACTAAACCAAAGTTTTCTGAGCAGTTATTAAAAACAATACTGTCAATTATTTATTGATTTATAGCCTCATATTGACAAACAGTGACTTAAGTAATGACATTTAAAAAAAGAAATAAGAGCATCAATCCTGTTGAAGTTATTTTAGTAAACAGAATTTTTCAAATAATGGAATTAGCAGGAAAAAAACTTCAGAGAAATTTCACCATGAAGGACTAGAAACAAAGTACTTAAATAGAAGAAAGAAAGAGTAAGAGTAGCTTGTTCATTCTTGTTATTCACTATATATATATAACTTTTTTTATTTTGGGAGGTATGTATATGGAAGGTGTGCACATATGTCTGTATGTGTGTAAGAACATATAAGTGTACAATAGTATTTATCACCTGTCTGCATGAGAGTATGGAGGCTCAAGTTTAATATCAGGAATCATCCTGTATTGTTCTTCCACATTATTTCTTGAGACAGGGTTTCTACACAAATTAGTTTTCTAACACAGTCTAGTTATTCAAATTGCTCTGGGGATTCTCAATCCATCATTTGTTGGAATTACAGGGGTTCAGTTACTCCCATCAAGTATTTTATGTGGGACAGGAGAATCCAAATGCCAGTCTTCTTGACTGTGTAACGAACACTTTAATTGTTCAGACATCTATCTCCCCACTCTATTTTCTGTATTTTTAAGATAGGGAAAACATGAGACTGTGTTTCAGCTTACATGAAAGAACCATCTAATATAAATATTTTCTAATTCACACTTGGAGACTGTAATAATATCAACTTAACTTTTATTTTTGTATATCTGTTTGCCTATATGTGAATGTTCATGTGTGATGGAGTCTATGTGTGTCTGTGCAAGTGTGTATACATGTGCATTTACTTACTTATGGAAGCCAGGGGTCAGTCGCGCTTGTTTTTCAATCACTATCAACCTTGCATTTTGAGAAAGGGTTTCTCACTGAAACTGGGTTTCATTAATTAGGCTTTTTACACGACTTCTATGGAATAAACATGAGTCCTCATACATGCAAGGCAAGGACTTTACCAATTAAGATATATTCCCAGCCTTAAATTTTCATTTTTGTATTAAAGTATCAATTAAGAATGTGTATTTCCTGTTGATAAATAATTCTATCTTATTAAAATTTTGTTCTAATTAATTTGAGATATCATTTACTGTATCCAATTCTAATTTTTTAAATTATTTATTCAATTGTGTGTGTGTATGTGTGTGTGTGTGCATGTATGTGTATGTGTGTAGAACCACGGAGGAATTCGGGAACCACCATGGATGCCTCCACCTCCTCCTTGTTTACTCCGCCTCAGGATTCCAGGCTCCGCCCTACCAGGACCAGAAACGCAAGCTGCCCCGCTTCCGCCTGGCGTCTATACGTGGGGTCTAGGATCCGAACTCAGGACCTTCTTGCCTGCAGGGCAGAGGCTTAACCCCTGAGCCACCTCACCAGCCCCCCAATTCTAAATTTTTTTTAAAATTTTAATTTAATACATAACTTACAGTAACATTAAGATAATTTATTTCTTTTTTCCCACATTTTTTCCTAATAAGATCATTTATTTCTGTATAATTTTGTGTGCTACTAATAACAGTATTTTGATAAGGTGTAGCTGCTTTCCTTGGTTTCTGATGTTGGTGTGAACTCTGCTGCATCCTAATGAATGTAACCAAGAAATGAAAGCTGAAATAAACAACTTGCTCATCTGAAAAAAATAACAGCATTATAAGTAATAATAGACACTAATACTTAGTGTTTATTACTTAGGTATACTTTTGAATATATATATTAATTTTATAATAAATTAAGAACTTCAGAGTGCTAATGAATTGCTACAACCTAGACCCAAATAAACTTTATATGTTAACTTCTTGGAAATAACTTGCATTTAAAGTAAGTGTACAGGTGGGACTTACAAGTCACACAGAGAAAGAAATGGAAGTAGAAGGCAGTCAGGTGGGGAAGAAGAAAATTTGAAGTGGAAAAAATGTGGTTTGGGAACGGATATTAAGGGGTGAAATGATACAAATATATCATACAAGAATAAATAAAAGAATATTTTAAAAAGTGAATAGTTCAATAGTTTTTATATTATATTATTATTAATTATACAGTGTTTATGACATTGTATTAGGAGATATTGCAATTATCTATAAAATTTAGTTATAATACCCTTAGTTTATTGAGTGAACAAGGGTTTAAGAAGGCATCTCTATGTATTTCTAGAAAGAAGTACAAGAGAAGAATGAGTATTTCTAAATAGCTACTTATAAGGCTTTTAAGGTCAAATATGTATATTCATACATATTCATACATATACATATTCACACATAGTTGACCTCAAACTCCCAGGGCCTTTCTGGGAGTTTTTTCCTTAAGACTTTTTTCCCTGAAGATTTCATTAGAATTTAAAATAATCATTCCCATTGAGCTACTTTGTAATGGCTTTAAGTTCATATTTATGTAAAATTTAGTTTGCAATAAATATTAATAATGAAAGGGAATAATTTCTAGAGTTTTGCTTATTCTTATATTTCAAAGTTTAATGATATTTCTCTAGATTAAAATAACTCTAGAAACTCTACTGATAAAATAAAATCCCAAACAAAAAAAAAGAAAAAAAAAGAAAAGAAAATCCCAGGGATTTTAATAAGCAAAAGAAAAAATCTTACTTTGTGATATTCATCATGTTATATACTGTAAGTTATTACTGCTTTGCAGTGTTTTCATGGTAAAACAAACCATCAACCAAACTATTTAAAGAATAAGAAGAAAATAAGAGAGACTAATTGAGAGGGAAGAACAATGGAAAGAGGAGGGAGGATTAGATTGGATTTTAAGAATATCATGAATTCACTATATTCATGTATAAAACACTAAAAGAATAAAATATAAATTAAAGAAATTATTTTTAAAAGAAGGTAGAATGCATGCCAATCATTGGTTTAGTTTGCTGCATTCTATAATCTTAAAAGATTATTGACTGACATACCAACATGCTCTCATAGACTATAGAGGAACTCAAGAAAGATAGGAACATATAGTGGAAATCTTGGGAACTAAAGTTGGATGAGTGGAGGTTATCAGTGGGGTGGCCTGAAGAGAGGAAACTTTGTATGCCACAAGAGTTCTCATCCCCCTCAAGTGTAGACAAGCCAGAGGGAAATCTAAGGTCCATAGAAGCAGACAGACAGGAGGGTTGGAGAGAGTGGGATGGATTGATAAAGAGAAGGGGAGGGATTGGAAGGAAGAAGGATAGAGGGAATCAGGGATGAGTACACAATATGCTTGTGAAACTATAAAAATAAAATAATTTATAAAAGATTATCAAGATACATTTAGAATGATAAAATTTTTAAAGATAAATTAAAAATAAAATGTTTCAATAATAATTAGATATATAAGACAAATAGTGATAGATAATGTAGATGCATATTCATAAATATATAAACAAAATATATACAAGTTCAATAATATATTTCTAGTAATACTGAATCAGAGTCCATGTGCAAAATAATTATAGGAAAAACTTGAAATCTTTGCTATGCCCAAAGTCTCAGTATAGTAATAGTTATAATTCCCAAGAGCCACATCACTAAAAATTTCTGAAGTGAAGGGCATATTAAATTGAAATCACAACATATGGAAAGTGTAGTCAATTCTTTGAACATTCTACATTCTCTCTTATGAATACAAAGTTGTTTACTTATCAGTAGTCGCTTATGAGGTCCCAGGGATCATTTCCCCTAGGTCAGTCACTGTTAAATACTGTCAGTGCTCCATTACTGAAATATATCAGCCATTAAATGCCAAACCAAGCTGGCCATGCCATTTACTTCAATATTGAAAATTTCAGCATCAATTAATATTATCTTTAAAAAAGATAATATTTCAAATTAAAAAATAAATATGAGGTTTTATTTGGTAAGATATATTCAGAAATTTTATGATTCATTGTTTCTTAATTTTGATTTCTAAAATTATTTTACATTTGCATTTCTGTATTTTAAAAACATTTTAAGAAAAATAATCACTATTTAATTATAAAAATTAAATAGCTTTATGATGTATTAAATAAAAGAAAAAATTGAAAGAAAATGAAAATGAAGAAAATAAAAAGTAATGAAAACTTTCTATCACCTGGAAAGCTGATAAATGCAAAGTTCTAAGAGAGAAACACTTACTTATTGAAGAAATACTATGGATCAAAACCACAAAGGAATCTTCCATGGATACTGCAACTACTGTTCATTTATGTCAGAGAAGTTACAAGTGCTGTTCCTACTTAGGTAAATCTTATGAAAATCTGAGCTTCATGTCGTATTTCAAATACTGATCGCATAACAGCACTAACTCACAATTATTTTCATGTGAATATGTATATTTATATGAGACCTAGATAGAATGAGCTATAAAAAGTCTATCTTATTTTAAAAAGTCAAATTTAATTTGATGCATTCACAATTGTTTTGCTTCATTGCAACTTCACCAATTACTTAAAAATATTTTTAAAATCAATATATAACTTACCTCAGGTTCAATGCATCAATATTGGTTGTCATTTTTCTAATGTAAGTCTTGCAATTGCTAATATCCTATATGTTTTCCCAAAAAATCATCTTATAGAAAAAGACTATATACTTCCACTATTGATCGAAATATTTTACTCTAAGTAACATACAGTGTTTAAGTTCATGGTGGTAAATTTAGTATTTTCAAGGACAGACATAACAATAATAGCAAATGTATATACCAGGAGTCATAAAGTAAAAAAAAAATGATCAAGACACCTTCCTCATTTTGTATTTTTGGATAAGGTAGCAGCCATGATCAGACCTACTTGGATGAATAGAAACTAAGTTGGAATATGACTTGTCTATTGCAAGTAATACTTTTTCATAAGACTTTATGAGACATAAACAGAATACCAATAACTGTGTGCATGATAAAAATGGAGATCCATGAAATAAAATCATATTTCAAAAACAAAACATAAAAAGATCACAGAAATTGGTAGACCAGAAAAGCACCAAACCCATTAGCATAATGCTCTCTCATCTTTTATATATGTGTGGATTTGTTATGTTTTTATATAGATGATGGGAAATGTACCTCATTCAGTATTATCATGGTTCATCGAATCAAAATTCAGAAAATCAAGCTAGTTCATCATTTATCTCTGTTATATCCTGAAATCATTTCAAAATTGCTCAAGTATTCTATTTTAATTCTAATTTCTGTACGCTGTTCTATTTCATTTTCAACACAGCACATCATTAATGAAGAAAAGTTGTTGCTGATAATAACTACCCATGAGAAAAAACCTGTGCATAGGTGATCAACCACTAGTAAGATTCATGCAAAATGTACTTTTTAATTTTTGTTTTTATTTAATTTTCTTCAACTATTATTGTTATTTGTGTTGTTATTATTATTATTGTGCCTGTAAATGGTGCGGGGAGTCACATGTGTCACAGCATTTTTGTTGATGTCGCAGGACAACTTTTGTGAATTCCGTTCTATCATTTCCCCTTATGGGATTTGAGAATTGAATACCTGATGTCAGGTTTGCACTACAGGTATCTTTACCTACTGATCCATCTTGTCTGCCCCATGTAAAATATTTTCTCTCTTTATATAAAATTGAAATTATTTTCTTTTGAATTTTATTGCTATTTTTATGCTGCATCTGTATTAATAGATACTTTTTGATACACCATATCTTGACTCTGTAAGAAACTCATCTGAAGTATGATTTGTGAGAACCACACCAGAGTTACTGAATTTATTCTTCTTGGACTCACTAGCAACCCTGAAATGCAAATTTCTCTCTTCATTTTGTTTCTGGCCATTTATGCAGTTACTTTGTTGGGGAACTTTCTCATTGTCACAGTGACTAGTGTGGATCCTGCTCTTCAAACCCCTATGTACTTCTTTCTGAGAAACCTATCTCTTCTAGAAGTTTGCTTCACCTTAGTCATGGTGCCAAAGATGCTGGTAGACCTAGTGTCAACAAGGAAAATCATCTCTTTTGTGGGCTGTGGTACCCAGATGTACTTCTTCTTCTTCTTTGGCAGCTCTGAATGTTTTCTTCTCTCCATGATGGCTTATGACCGCTTTGTGGCCATCTGTAACCCTCTCCGTTATTCTGTCATAATGAACAGGTCTCTGTGCTTGTGGATGGCCATAAGCTCTTGGATGTCTGGTGTTCCTGTGTCCATGCTACAGACAGCTTGGATGATGGCCCTTCCTTTCTGTGGACTAAATTCTGTAGACCACTTTTTTTGTGATGGTCCTCCAGTCTTGAAATTAGTCACTGAAGATACAACTATGTATGAGATGCAAGCACTTGCATCCACACTGTTATTCATCATGTTTCCCTTTTCTCTCATTTTGGTCTCTTATACCCGCATTATCAGGACAATTCTGAGAATGCCATCTGCTACTGGACGCCAGAAGGCATTTTCTACGTGTTCATCACACCTCATTGTGGTATCCCTCTTCTATGGAACAGCTAGCCTGACTTATTTAAGGCCCAAATCCAACCAGTCTCCTGAGAGCAAGAAGCTAGTTTCTTTGTCATACACCGTCATCACACCCATGTTAAATCCCATCATCTATAGTCTCAGAAACAACGAAGTGAAAGGAGCAGTCAGGAGAACAATCACTCGAAAGTTCTTACAGAAATTAGATGTGTTTTAAGTTCCATTGTGAAGAGCGCTTCTAAGCAGAATGGGGGTGGAGTAACAGAACCCATTTATATTGCAGAAAAAGAGTAGAAAGCTGCACTGGCTCTTACATTGTCACTAATGTGGTGGATGTATCCAATGTCTTATTCAGAAACCTGGTAGGGAAGAATTGCTGCTCTGAAGACAAAGTACCAGAGGAAAAGATGAGAGGACTGTAAAAACTGTGGACGACATTATGCAGCTACCACTCAAGTCATACAACAGAAACTCCACCCCTTCTAGCCTGAGGCAGTAAGACATTCTTTAGCTATGTACAGATAAAAGTTCCAGGGCTCCTCAGCTTATGGAAGGTAAAAGTTCCATTGAACTTATTTGTTAACTGAAAAAATCCATATATTGAGAAATACATTCTTTGCAGGTGAGCATGTGCATGTGGTGAGCATGCGTGAATATGCATCCACATAGAGGCCAGAAGACAACCTCAGGCATCATTCCTCAAGTTCCATCATCCGGTTTTTGAAACAGGGTCTCTTACTGGTCTGGAGCTCACCAAGTAAGACAGAATGGGCAGCCAGGATGCCTCCAGGATCCTTGTCTCTATTTTCCAGAGCTGGAGTTATAAGCATGTAATACCACACCTGGCTCTGGGAATTCAACTAAGTCCTCATTTTTCAAGACAAACATTTTACCAACCAAGTCACCTCCTATTCCCCTGGAAATGCACTTAATACACCTAACCCTCTAAACATTATTTTTTATCAATATGGTACACCATGGAGTTGGCTCTGCTTATCTGCATAATCATGAGGCTGACTGGGAGTTACAATTCACAGTGCTTCCCAGAGTCACAGGAAAATATGACAGAGAATATGGCTAAAAGATCAAACTTCAAAATTCAAAGTACAGTTTCTAATAAATATATATATACATATATGTATATACACATATATATATATATATCTCCCTTGGCATAGTTATACTGTGAAGTAATTGTATATTGAACCATCATAATTTGGTTATTATCTATACGAGAAAAATTGTTTAGGCCAGTACAGACAACCTGGATGAAACCTACTGAACAATCAAAAGGACTTAGAAGTGGAAGGAGACCGATTGGGAAGAAAGTTTTCTATGGGAAGAAGAGAAGACGATGGGATTTGGGTAATATGAGGTAAAGATTATTTAAATTCATTGTATTCATGTAGAAAATTTGCCAAATAATTTAAAAATAAAATTTATAAAGTATCCCATGAAAAAGAAAGGAGAGAAAAGAAGCAGCCACCATAAGATGTGGCACAAGAGAGAGGCAGCCATTGCAGCCTTATTTTCTTTGCCTTCCCAAATCTATTCTTGTCTTCTGTTCTTGGGCAATTAAATCAGAAGTAGAGTGTGAAAACATCCTTTGACTCAATGTACAAAGGCTAGCCTGTTAGAGAATGAAGTCAGATGGGAAAAGATCAGAAACATCACACAGAATTAATGTAAATACCACCACAAGCCAACTCAAAATCTACTGCTGCTAATGTGATGCAAAGATGGATCTCATCATGTGCTTTAAACAATTTTGTTAATGTAGATGCTTTTTAAAATGAGACTTTCAGTGCCTCAGAATTCATGATGCAAATTCTTTATGTGGATTCCAGATTTAAATGACATTCTTTAATGCTAAAAAATAACTTAAAATCAGTAAATAAAACTAATTTCTCATTTACCACAATCAATGCTAAAAGAATGCAAAGCCATATACATACTTAAAAACATGTATTCTGAGCTAATGTTCACACTGAAAGTGGTTGGAGAGAGAAGTTAAAAATTAAAATACAGTAATTCCCTAGGAATGCAATATACAGTCTTTGGGTTTGAACTAAGAATCAAATGTAAGGTTAAAAAATGTGACAGTAAGAAATTCTTCATTGTGTGCAGACACTGTTTCTGACCAGTTTCTTGGAAAGTCTTGTAAATTCTCAGCGTGCTGTGACAGTTCAATAAATTCTTGGAGGAGGAGGCAATGATCCTATGGTACCTCTGAATTTGTTTTTATGAGTGCTAGTAGGAGACAGAGATGGTTCCTACACAGAATATGTACCATAAAGATATGAAACTGGGATCCAGATGAAGCAGATCTTCAACAGCATGTCCTCACATAGTGAAGTCTGAATGTCTGAGGAAAACCACAGGTTCCAGGGAAGCCTTCGTCATCCTCCTGAAGATGAACTGAAGAACGCTGTTAACCCAAGGCAAAGTTAACCCCCCAGCTAACAGTAAATAATCTGGAAAAAGTTAGTGTAAATCTAGGGGGAAAAAACAGAGAGTTATAAGGAGACAGTTGCTGAGAAGCTGCATGTACTAGCTCTTGCCTTGCTATTCTTCAATTAATCAAGCTCTATATAGTTGTCCTGACTAAAAAAGAAATTGTTTTCCAGTAAGTTTATGTCTCTATCTTTCAATGCCTTCCCAACCCAGGTTCTCCTCTGCCAGTGGCTACTGGCTGTGCCACAAACCATTTGTGGCATGTAGCTGAAGCTCAGATAATCAGATTTTTGATTTGTGATCTAAAACAGCAAGGAAACTAGACATAGCAGAGTTACATGTTATTGCTGGAAGGAGGGATATCTTACAGATCATGAGCTTTCGCATGCTGAGTTAGGGGCTGGAAGCAGGAAGATTATAAAGGTTCATGATTATTTTTTTAACTTTCTTTTTTTGCACACAAGTGTGTATGTGTGTCTGTGTTTGTGTGTGTGCACATGTACACGTCTGTGTATCTTTCCTATGAAGGGTGACTTCAGGAATCAATCGTCCTGGATTGCTTCTACTTCCCTTTGCTTGGCTTCGAGATTTCCCAGGCTCAGTCTTCTGAAACTAGAAGTACAGGCAACCATCAATTCTACCTGGCCTTTTTTTTTTTTTACTTGTGATCCAGGATTAAAATATAGGTCTTTCTGCTTGACAAGCAGAATCCTTAAGCCATCTCAATTCTCACAATTCTATAGAATTTGCATCAATTCGATTTAACAAATTTTACCTTATCCATTTTCCCTAAAGTGGAGAAGAATTAGCAGGTAGAACATTTTGGCGCTCACACTAAAATACAAACTTTGCTGCTAAGGGTGGCCAAGCACAGACAAGAGCAGACAGCCAAAGAACACTGGACACTGGAGCTGGTCTGGAAGAAGAATCTCAGCAGAAGGCCATATGGGGGAGGTAAATGGGAAGAAAAGAAAAACTGAACTACATTGTAATTTTAAGTGAGTTAAATTTAACAAAAGTTTTGTTTTCCTTTTTTTGTTTGTGTCTCTTTTCCCTATGTGATCACTTAATCCAATCTAGTTTGTATAAGGACAACATGCCTGATACTGTTGTTGACTAATTCAAAATGCAGTTATTTTGATTTCTGAAGTATACAGTTTTTCCACTTTTCTTCATTAATGAATTTTGTTTTGGAGTAATTTCATACATGTAAATAATATATTTTAATTACTTTGTCTTCCATACCTCTCTCCCCTTTCTGTACAAATCTTCTTCCCATATTTATGTCCTTTGGTTTTGTTTTATGTCAAGGCCTGCTGTGTGATCCTGAGCTTGGAACTACTTCTAGTAATTTCCCCCATGGGTCCACACTAGACATCTTCCCCCAATCATTTATGGCCTTTGTTCACTATACCAAAGTATCTCTTTAAAAAAATGTTACAATATTTCTTATATGTCTAGAGTGTTTCATTCTGTTCAGAAGATTAACTAATTAGCGGATGCTGAAATATTTTATTTTTTAATTTTGAAAGAATTAAAAAAACTTTTAAAATGCATTTAACTTGTTAGCTTTTATTACATTTTAAATTTTTTCTACTTATACTTCCATACAATTACAAAGATCAATCCAGTTAATAAAGTAAAATATTAGCAGACAGAATTTCTGATGTCCTTTGCAATGATTTCCTTAGTGTTAGCATTTTATTGTTCTTTTTCCCATTTCTCTTTACCTCCCGATATGATTCATGCTCCAGCAAGTACTCGGGCACATGCTATCAAAGGTAACCCAGAAGAAACTCAGTGGCCCACACATGTGAAAAGACATGAAAATGCAAGGGAGACTGGTAGAGAAGTGTTGTAATGGGAAAAGGAAATTTTATACTTATCTTAGTAGATCAAAAAAAGAATTCAAGTAAATCAATAAATACTCTTACTAAAGATGCTCAAGAGAATGCAAATAGAGTAACCTACAAGAGAGCTCAGTGGGGTAAAGCTGCCTCTGTGCAAACCTGGAATCCAGAGGTCAGTCCCTGGAGCCACATGGTAGACGAGATCTGGATTCTGAATGTTGTCACTGACCTTCATCCATGTACCACAGCACATGAGATTTCTCTCTGTCTTTCTTTTTCTCTCTCAAATAAATAAAAAACCTAAAAATACCCATAAACCTAAAACAGCTAAAAGCCTCTCTTAACCCATCATAATCAATTTCCCTTTAATGTTTACTCTTCAGTACTTAATAGGTCAGAACAGAGTATTTGAAAGCATAATGTAGAGTAACATTCATTTGAAGTTTGTTCAAACTATACATATATATCATTTAGAAAAAGAAAATAGTTCAGATTATGGAAGCATAGCATAAAGAAAGTTAATAATAAGGTTTGAGGTAACAACAAGATTCATTTAAGAAATAAAAAGATATATTCATAGAATGCCAATATATCCTAGTCACATTTTTAAGTCCTTGAGATAGAATTAATAAAGACCTTCAGTTAGTAGAATCTGTAATATAGGGAAGATAATACTTAAGATATACACAAATAAAGAAATAACATAATCTCTGAATGGTCTGGAAAAAGTGTTTTTGTGTATGTAATTATGGGAGTGTGCATATATGTGGATGTGTGCATATACGCTCACTTATGTGTTGGGTAGTGCAGGTCAGTGGTTATCTGGGGAAGCATGATCAGGAAATCTGAGAATACACAATCTGAGATCTGAATGACATAAGGAAAAAAGCCATGGAGAAAGACAAAACTGCCAAAACAAAACCTTAGACAATTTAAATTTAACAGGGTTTAATGTAACACAATACAAAGTTTATGAGTCACAGAACAGTAAATTCTAGGGCTGGAGAGATGGCTCAGGGGTTAAGCCTCTGCCTTGCAGGCGGAAGGTTTTGAATTCGGATCCCAGCTCCCAGGTGTAGACATCAGGCGGAAGCGGGACGGCCTGCGCTTCTGGTCCGGGTAGGGCAGAGCCTGTGCATCCTGGGGCAGAGTAAATAAGGAGGAAGTGGAGGCGGTCCATGGTGGTTCCCATATTCGCCCGTGGTTCTACACACACACACACACACACACACACACACACACACACACACACACGCACAACTGAATAAATAAGAATAAAAAAATTTAAAAAAAGAACAGTAAATTCTAAAAGGGATTAGAATGCTCCAATCCCTGTAAAGATGGATTTATAGTCAAAGAAACAGACATGGACTTACAGCTTAGTCTTTACTTTATTTAGACTTGAATTGGCATCTTTATGCCTAATATTGATTAAGGGTTTGGGTGCTGTCCTTGAACAAACCCCACTACTCATTGCAAAGAGTGTATTCTTTCACTTGTTTATACAGTAAGTTTGGCTACAGTTTACTATAAACAAAGGTCCAAGTGCTGATATTAAGTGAATGCTGAATGCTCATCATAAATAGGACATCTAGATCACCCACTCCAAGGCCTGAGTAACATTACTGCACATTTGAAAATGAGTAAATTCTAACATTGGCCTATTTTCTGAATACAATTAACCCCAACTTTCTTTGGGCTGATTTACTTATATAAGAGTTACTAACATAGCTTAGAGTTTTCATGGACTCTTCACAGTCCTTCCCCTAATCACATGTGCTTAACATATAATAGCATTAAATCTCAAAATAGTGGTGTCACGACTATAAAAATCAAGACATTGCCATCACTAGCATTCTATTAACTAAAATAAAGTATTGCTAATTTTTTTTTCGCTGCAAGTCAATTTTCTGTGCCGTTTTCATTTTTCTTTTACTTTTTTTCTACTTTCTCCCCAATCTGTCATTCCATCTTCCTTTACTATATCTTAGGATTCCAACAGTTTTGAAGATATTTCTCATTTATTCAACAGAATATCCTTCTCTTTTAATTGTGATTGTTTTTTCTGTGTTTGTAATAATAATACCCATTTTTCACAATTTCAGTAGAAAGTATTCTGAGTACATCACACAAGGCTTCATGGTGATCATTTATTGCCACTGGTGATTAAATGCTGCTCCCTTGGTTAAGGAGATACCTGACAGTTTTCTACACTACAAAATCATTATCCTCTTTTACAGTGGTCATGTATTGAGGCAATGAATATTCTGTTCTACCTCAATTTTCTGCTATCAAAGTTCATATCATATCCATAATAATTGATAATATTTACCTCAGAATTTTTATATTCCATTCTTTACTTCTATTTAATGGCATTTCAACTATAGGAAGTGAATTTTCTCCACTATTTCTTTAGCTATTCAATAAGAATTTATGTAAGAACATTAGCCTTTTATTATAGCTTAAAATTGTATCCATGATGTATTTTGCTGCTCAAATGGTCCCTGATGGACATCATGACTCTTTGAAGTTAGCTGTCTGTAGTTATTGTCCCAATTATTATGAGAATCTTTGTCTTTTAAAAATGATTCCCTTGTTTCTGGTATTGAAAAACATTCTAGTGTCCTTTGATATTTTCTCTCTCAAGTTCTAGAAAAAATATAATAATATAATGACAGAAATGGAGGCAAAATTTATTACTGGTTTCTCACCAGAAGGGGAGGATATATAGTCTTGCAGATAGAAAGTAACCATTTTGCAATGGGAGACTCACCCCTCCCCCCACCGTGGTCTCCATTTTTATTCCATCTACCTTTGAATATACTCTTATAATAAGACTCTAATTTAACAGCTTTTTATCTCTGGCCAGGGGGTGACGTCCAATACCCATCAGGATGGAGCCAACGGCATTGCAGAAGCAGCAAAACTGAAAAAAAAAATCAACAAACCATAATTCAGAACATCAGAGACTCTATATCAACCGCCTGGAACTAGGCCAGCCTAATGTCTCCCCATCCTGAAGCTCAGGGAAATTTGCGGAAGAGGGGGCGGTAAGATTGTAAGAGCACAAAGATGGGGAGAAGCAATGATATGCAAGATACTCCACACAAGTCAGGGCCAAAGCAATCATAATAGGACTTTGCATGACCTGCGCAATGACCAACACATTATTGACCCCTCAAAGTCTAGCATGGATTAAAGGCACTAGGATCTTTAGAAGCTAGGGATTAACAGCCACAACAATGTTCCTATACTTAAGGGGAGCACAAGAAAGAGTTCTAGGAAATGCCACTGAGTCCTTATACCTCATCAGATAGGAGGACCCAGAGGAAAGTTTGACATACACATTAAAGGATGCTCCAGGGATGCAGGGGGAGGAGGCACTGGGAAATAGGGAGGGAGGGGGGAAAGGAAGGGAAAAAGGGAGGAGGGAGCAAGGGGGCCCAGGAAGGGGTGGAGGGAGAGAAGGGACCGGGTACCTATTCAGTTTGTATGAGCGGAAATAAATTAAAAAAAAGTGAGGCTGCTATAAGTGGCTACTTTGAAGGACACTGTTTTTTATTGTGAGTTATTTTTATAAACTTATTTATATATATTGAAAAAAAATAAAAATGATTCCCTTGTTTCTGGTATTGAAAAAGATTCTTGTGTCCCTTGACATTTCTCTCTCAAGTTCTAGAAAAAATATACTAATATAATGACAGAAATGAAGGCAAAGTTTATTATTGGTTTCCAACAAATAACTCATTGTGAGTTGTCTCATTTATCTCAGATTCTTCTGAAATGTCTCACAGAACACTAAAAATTCCTTAGATTACTATCAGTATATGAAATGTCAGGAAAAAAAAGCACTTTTACAGTGTTCATGATGCTTTGATCAATGTGGACATTAACAAGTTAAAGCTTAGAATGAAGGAGGAAAATATGTAACTGTGTGATGGATCAGAAAGTAAATTGAATGAACAAACTGATATAATTTTTATTTTCACCTTCACATAAAAATCTTGCTTCACTTTTGATTTTCTGGTGGCCAGGGATTATTTCCCAGTAGATCCTTGACCTTTTGCATTTTCCAGTTCAGTCATAAAAGGATCTAACTTGGAACTAAAGCAGGACTGACCCACCCACTTGAGGTAGGAGAGAATTGGTGATGATGGATGCTCAGCGGTATGCAACCTCTTCTGTGCATCTGTTTTTTAATCCATGTTGACATAACTGTGCATGGATTTGTTTCTCTAATATTATTTTGATTTGTATGAATATGACAAAATATAGCAAAACTTTATCATATGATTAGAGATCAAATTGATAGAAATAATTTAAATTATATTTTCTATGCTCATTCCTACTTCCCATTGATGCTGTTTTATCAGTTGTGCTCCTAAATATAATCTACAACAGTTTTTTATGAAGTATCAAGTAATTTATTTCATTGCATAAGGAAACAGATGCTAAATGCATGAGTTATAAATTCATTGTGGGAATTTTTTTCTTACCAGAAATGAATTTATAACTTACTTATTTAGACAAGTTTAGCAAATGTCATCCTTGTTCCAACACAAGGTTCTCAAGTAGGAAGCTTTATCTGCTGAGCCATCTCACTGGCCTGTTTTTTTTCCAATTCTTATGCCTACTTTAACTTTTCTTGTTTAACGAGCATTGTGTCCTCTAGCATAGAGATAAATAGTATGGAGTTGGAGCATCCTTGTTTTATTCCTGATCTGCAATGCTTTCTGTTAAGAAATTGGTTGCAGGACTTTTCATTCTGTTAGGATATCACTAGTGCATTTCTATTATTGTATTAGTAGGCATTTTCTTTTTTTAATTTTATATTGAATTTTGTCAAAGGAAGAAATAATCATATGATTTTTCTCTTTAATATATGCACATTGAATTATATTGATAGGATTGGACCATTCTTGCATCCCCATTAAAAATTTCATGAAATAAAAAGCTTATTACTATTACTTTTTGGAAGGTAGGTATACTGGCAAACAAATTTTAGTGGACAAAGTTTTATTATTTAGCTATGTAAATTACTGTATATAGTCATATAAATATGTCATATATAACAATATCATATAACATCACTAATTATCATGGTAAAGGATTTTATAAATTTTTAATTCAGTAATCATTTATGAATTTCTTTTTTATAAAATTTCGAATTGAAATTTAAGATTATAAATGTTGAATAATGAGTGTAATTTCCTCATTAATAACTTATTAATGACTTCTTAAGGTAGAGTTTTAACTAATATTTAGACTTTCTAGTAAAAAGATAACAACTGCTATCTTCAAGTTATATGAGATAGTGTAATCATTTTCATGTAGAAGCAAAAAAAATTATTACTGATTAAAATAAGTTTCAGAAATGTAATTAAATGAGCTATTTTGTCTTAATGCAAACAGTAATCTTTCTATGAACATAAAATATTTATTCAACATTATGAATAATTTTTGAATATTTATGAATATTCAACATTTGTTTCCCTATATTCGCAAAATATACAAGAAAATATATTCAAGCATTATTATCTATAATTTCACAAATAGCAGTCACATATATATTATTGACAGAACACTTCAGGCTACTCATCAACATGGCAGAATTTTATGTTGAAAACATATTACTGCATAACACTTTATGCCTTTGAAAATAGGACTGATTTTAACAACTAACTGATAAAATTTTGAAACCAAAATTATGTTGTTCAAAACTATATACTCATGTGATAGTGTTCAGAATGCAGAATTTTTTCTAATATTATTCTATAATGGAATACATTTTTCTAACAGGGAAAAACTGCCTTCGGTTTATACTAAATACTTTTGAATTTTTAATTTAAAAAGATAAAACATCGTGAATATATTTATCTCATTATATGTGTGTGTACATATATGTAGATATTATAACCATTCATATGGTTACTGAAACAATTGTTAAAATGAAAAAATCCTTTATAATTTTTAGCAGGATAAAATATCTTATTAAGAGGACATCATTTGTTTAATGATGAAAATATTTTTAAAATTATGAAGGAAATATGTATATACCATTGCATAAACCATTGAATTTAATTATCTTAAAATTATGCATTCAACACATTAGAGATGTGAATTTAAAGAGAAGTCAAAATATTTTTTCTGAAAATTTTAAAATAATAAAGTTGTCTAACTTTTATAAGAATAATTTATTTGTTTTGAGGTTACACAGATAAGCATGCTTTTTCAGTAACTGGAAAATAATTTGACTTTGACATAGTATTCTGTGGTAGTACAAGTCTGTAGGAAAAATGAAGAAAACATTACTGTTGAGTTGGTTTATTAGGAAGATATTGTATGGAAATCTGAATTTGAATTCTCTTTCTAGTATGCAAAAAGTGTCAATGAGCAGATTAAAAGTGTAGAAAACAGCAGAGTTGAGAGTTTTAATTAATATTTCTCTGAGCATTAACAGATTCATACATCCACATAAAATGGTGATGGCATATACTTAGTCCATGTAATAGCTCAGGAAGTGTAGTTAATATGAAGTCTTTCAAGAATTAAGAGCCCTTTTCAGACTTTGAACTTTAGTAAATAAGTTATTCAAAATGAGAACAGGGAAACAAAACACTAAGTAATAGAAAGACAATAATGGCAAAGTTTGTTTTTATTTTACAATTAAAGCTTTGGATTATATTAAGTTTGTGGAAAAATAAGCTGAGTGATAAAACACTAATTTAATATCAAATTTTTCTTTTTATTTTCAAGACACATACATATATGTTTCTTTATATACACATACTTATTCATACTTATAAGATTCTTTAGAAACAAGGACATCAATTAAATTCAGAGGAAAATCAGAGAAGAAAATAAATAAATAATAAATACAAACAAATGGAAAATGGTGAAATTATGACTGCAAAGAAATAATTTAACCAGTTCCTAAGAAGCAGAGTATCATTTTGTATAAAATAAAATTAGTAAATATATTGAGAAGTTCTCTTATTTGTTCTAATTCATCTTCAAATGGAAGTGTAGAAAAAAGGATTCAGGGTTTAAAACGTTTGTTTTTAATTGTTGATTTGGGTTTTATGTCTCAATCAAGTCTATTTCATATCAGTCTTTAGACCATTGTTGCTTTCTATGTTAACTGGCCTGAAGGTGATGACCGGAAACCATTCATTGGTGACAGAGTTTATTCTCCTTGGATTGACCGATGATGCCACACTTCAAGTTGTACTGTTCCTTTTTCTGCTACTAACTTACATGTTAAGTGTGGTGGGAAACCTGACCATCATCCTCCTCACCCTGTTAGATTATCGCCTCCAGACTCCTATGTATTTTTTCCTCCGAAATTTTGCATTTTTGGAAATATCTTTCACCTCCGTCTTCGTTCCCAAGATGCTAGTCAATATTGGAACTGGAGACAAGACCATCTCATTTGTTGGTTGCTTCACTCAGTACTTTTTTGCAATTCTTCTGGGAGCCACTGAATTTTACCTTTTAGCTGCCATGTCATTTGACCGCTATGCTGCTATTTGTAGACCCCTACACTACACGACCATAATGAATAGAAGACTGTGCACTCAACTCGTAGTAAGTTCCTGGTTCTCTGGTTTTGTGGTGGTCATCGTGCCACACATCATGACTCTGCAGTTGCCTTTCTGTGCATCCAACATCATTAATCATTACTGCTGCGACTACACCATATTGTTACATTTATCCTGTTCAGACACCCACTTGATTGAAGCGATTCAATTCATCCTTGCTGTGGTGACCCTCATCTTTACCTTGGTGCTGGTGATTCTGTCTTACACATACATTGTCAGAACCATTCTGAGAATCCCTTCTGCTCAGCAGAGGAAGAAAGCTTTTTCTACATGTTCTTCTCACATGATTGTCGTCTCTCTTTCTTATGGAAGCTGTATCTTTATGTATATAAATCCTTCTGTTAAAGATGCAGCAAGTTTTAATAAGAGAGTTGCTGTTTTAAATACCTCCGTTGCCCCTCTGTTAAATCCATTCATCTACACTCTCAGGAACAAGCAAGTGAAAATCGCTGTGAAAGACATGCTGAGCAAGATAATTGCTTTTTCAAAAAAGTAAAACTATTTGAAGCTCAGTACTAAAATAATAAAGAGGAATATCAATATTCATGCTTGCAAGCTTAATACATTTTATGTCATGTAGTTAACAACCTCATAAGCTGCTGATATTACTGTCAATATTTATTTAGTTAAGTAATTGTTCCTCATTTTACCATGTTCAAATATCAGGATGTATGTGTATATGTATGCATATACATGTTTATGTGCACTGTAGTATACTGTAGTATGGTATAGTGTATATATGTGTATGTGTGTTCAAGTGTGTCTTCTAGTATTTCATTATAAATGGTTTTATACACAGCTCACCTTTAAAGAAAATATTAAGATAAAAGTTGAACCTGAGACCATGACTTTAGTAATTTGTTGTTTGATGAATTTTGAAAAATCTCTACTACCACATAATTTTGAGTGTATCTATACTGGCAACAATTTATTTCACATACTAAATTAACTTGCTTTATCTTATTAATAATAGTTTAAACAACAGAATGGCAAATTGATTTGAAAGTTTTTATTTTTAAAATTATAATTCGGGAGCTGCAAAGATGACTCAAGGGTTAAGCCTCTGGCTCACAAGCAGAAGGAACTGAGTTCAAATTCCAGATCACACACAAAAACACCAGGTGAAAATGGCAGCGGTCTGCACTCTGGCCCTGGAAGGTGGAGCCTGAGAAATCCAGAGCAAAGCGAAGAGGAGGCAGAGCAATCCAAGATGATTCTCTAAGTCACCCGTGGGCCTCTGCAGGCACACATGGTACCCTCTGATTTACACAGGCACACACGTACATACACGCAAAAAATAAGGATTATAATTCAGCTTTACATTTAATCCTACACAGTAATTTAGGAGTGCTTAGTTATGCTTACTATTTAACCTCAAAAGTTTCATAAAAGAGATAATCACGTTTATGTTAATACTGACAGAAAACACTGAATGATAATTTAAACAGTTTAGATTCCTGCCAATACATAAAAGAAAGGAAAAAAAATAAGCAAATTTAAAGTAATTAGAGCTGTCTTGATAACAAATTCTACATGATTCATATTATTCAAGTTCATTGTTCTATTATGGATAGTGGTAATGACTCTAGACAGATAATTTTATTTCTTTTTTTCTCTTTATATGTGTTTATAATCTGATTTTCAAGCAGTTGACCTCATCATAAGTTAAAGCTGTTTTTTTCTAAATACCTTTTCTCCATAGTAATATTTTAGAAACTGTGGAGGACATTTATAACAGGGATGTTTGCAATTTAAAACTCTGTAGATATTTTTACTTTAATCCTCTAAATATTTATATGAAAAAGTAAACCCTAAAGATATCAATAAACTTATGCTGACCCCTGTAAATAATTAATACCAAGTTAATAGTTGAAAATCTTTACTTTTAAACTGTGCGATAATGAAGACTTCAATGTACAGCACAGACAGTACAGCAGTGTTATTAGAAACCACAAAAAGAGCATGGCTTAAAATATAGAATTTCATAGTGTTTATATACATAGTCATAAAATTACATAAGATCATCTAACTACCTAATTAATGTTAGTTAGTCTATACTTTGTGGTTTTGATAGAAAAATTCATTTGTTCATTTATTATCTGATAAACTATTTTTGATGTATTAATCATAGCAATTCATAATTTTCTCTCTCCCTGTTCTCTTTCAATTTGAAATTATAGATCAAGGAATTACATGCAACTATGGATTTTGCTAACAAATTATTTCTTTTACAAGTACAAACACAGGTGCTTACAAGATAGTACCTTACAAGATAGTGCCTTGTAACATAGCAGTTTGTAAAGTGCCTGTTCGCAAACCTGGTGGCCTATATTGGACCGTCACATTGTGAAAGGACAGAAATGATTTCTGAATGTCATTATCCTATCTACACTCATGATTCATAGCTTGCATTTGCAGGTCTCTTTCTCTCACTTTCTTTTTCTTTCTCTCACTCCTCTTTCATTCAGTGTTTCTCTTTCATTTTCTCTCCTCCCTCTCTTTCATTCTCTCATAAATAAATAAAATATCTTAAAAGTTTATAAATAAAAGACACAAACAAACATTACATTTTAAACTGATTCAGAATATTCTATCCAATACATACTCTGTTTGTGTTTGGCTATATCACACTGAATCCCATTCATAGGGGCAATTAACAGACATTAATAAAAAGTAAAGCAATGAGAAAAAAAGGTTACATCTCTTTTTGTAAAATACATGCTGAGTAAGACTGAAGACCGTAGTTTGGGTTGCCAGAATCCCTTTGTCCATAATATCAGTTTTCCTATGGTTAAGTGGGAGATGAGGATAAGAGAATCCCAGGACTCTAGTATACCAGCAAGCCTCACATACACAGTAGCAAATAAGAGATCCTGTTTCAAGTAAGATAAAATACAAGGACCAACACCCAAAGATGTCCTCTGGCTTTTTTATTCTCCATGGCATTGTGAGCCCATATGAATGCAATCATATGAAAGAAATGATAAAAAAGAGTAAAATATACTAATTTCAGACTTTTATCTAAAGGCAAACTAAAAACTAATAAAATTTTTAGAAAAAATAAATTAGTACATCATTCTAGCAAACAGAACTCTCTGTTAGCCAGTTATTCTTTGTGTCCATAGAACAGTAATGAGTAGTAGTCAAAATTTTATTCATATTGCTTTAGGTTTCCCAATTGGAAGTAATATTAAAATGTTAAATGCTACTTAATGTTAAGTATTTTTCTTGAGTCTTTAAAATTCAACAATCCTTTCAGAATTCATAGTTTTCTCACAAGATCAAATAATTTATTGCCTTGAGAAATTTTTGAGTTAACATTAAGCTTGTATGATCCAGAATTTTTCTAAAATGTTTTTAATTTGAAAGTATGCTGAAAGACTTACTTTACAAAGTGGTTTCTCTTAGTACTCTAAAATATTGACTATTATGGAAGAAAAGTCAAGTATAACCCAAAGGAACTACTTTTCCCAACAAGAGTAATGGAACAGGGCTAGGGTGCTGAGTGCTTAAAGCTCTTGCTGCATAAACAAAAGAAATGCTTCTGCATGGTTTGTTGAAGCCCCCTGTAATTATAACCTTTGAAGGCAGAGACTGGAATTCTGTGTTCTGTGTACTAGTGTAGGTCATAGGACAACTTTTTAAAAACTTTGAGTGTGTGCATCTATGCTTTGGGTGTACCAAAAGGCGCTTATGTGCGTGATCCTGTAGAGGCCCAAGGACAGCATCAGGAATCATCCTGGTTTTACTCCACTTCTTTATTCCTCTGAGGTTTCCCAAACTCTGCCAACCAGGGCTGGAAATACAGAGTACTGCCATTTCTGCTCGAAATTTTTATGTGGAAACTGGGATCTGAACTCAGGTTTTTTTGTTTGTGATACAAAGGTTTTGACCCCTGAGACATCTCTGCTCCCTTTTTTAAATATTGCTTTTAATTCTTTAACACTTTCGTATTTAAATACAATGAATTTATGAATTTTTAACCTATAACTTCTTTCCCACTACATACTTTCTCCTTTCCAGCTAGTCTCCTTCCTACTTTCACACAAAAGACAACATTTCACAGTTGGTGCTCTAGTTCTAACATGTGAATTTAGATGATCAAACTGAAGTTACAAGATTGTGTCACTGAGCTGTCTTGCTGGCCAAAAGAAACAACACAGCTAGTTTCAATCTGCCCATATTTCTGCTTCTGCCTCCAGTATATCCTATAAGCATGCACCAGCAAAACTGGCTGAAGATGAATTTTTATGCAGCATGAGAAATAAGAATCTAGTTTCATTCTTCTCCATCTAGATGTCCATTTCTCTCACCACATTTATTGAAAATCCTCTGTCCTCCAGGGTATATTTTTACCTCTTTTTAAAAAACATTAGATGGCTGAAGTTCCATGGACTTATACCTAAGTCCTCTATTCTATTGTGTAATATCAGCATCATACTGCTTTTGTTATTATGGTTCTATATTATATCTTGAAATCAGATATTACTTTCATCTGTGAGGTGAGACTATTGCTTAATCTTTTTTACAACCATATATTCTTTTGTTTTGTTTTGTTTTCAATTTTTCTTATGTTAGTTTTACAAAATGAGTGGTTGAAACTGCACCCCCTCATTTCTTCTTCATTCCTTCTGCCTTTTTATTCTTTCCTCTTCCTCCTCCATTCATCAATCCATCTTACTCCCTCTTACCTTCCTGCCTGTCTGCTCATGTGGGAAACCTTCAGGTTGTTTGCTGTAGTAGGAACTCAGGACTCTAGCAGATTAAGTGGTCCTTCCTAAGATAGATCCATTGACAGAGACACTCCCATTCACCTGCCTACCCTAGCATGTAAGGTTCCCACTATATTATTTCTACTGAGTTCCTTACTGATCTTTGGATATATTGATGTCAGCCATTGTGCAGGTTTGGTGAGGATAAGTCTTATTGCAATGAGTTTCTTGATGTGCAGCCCTGTCTTGAGTGAAGTGAGTTGGCCAGCAGTAGACTACCCCTTCTTCTGCAAGATTCCTTGAGCCTTCGTATAGGAAGAGATTGGGCTGATTGAAGCTCATTGTTTTAGCATTGCATTCTGATTGGTTTTCTATTTCACTGCTCTTCTATTAAACTAAGTTATGTCTTGTTTGGGTATTGAGATCTTTTCTTATCTAAAGATAAAATGAGAGGTGTTTAGATGGAGGTTTACTATCACATATTTATAATTTATATTGAGTCATTTATGGTTCATATGGTTTGTATGAGTTTGTATTGACTGATCCTGTCTCTTGTCTATTTTCTTCCCCTCCACTGCTGTTTAGACTGGTTTGTATTACTGGTATGTATTCCCTGTCACTGAAGGGGCAAGGGTTAACAGTTAGTAAGCACGTGGTTGGTCACCTGGAGGCTAACCCCACTCCCTACTGTGTTCTATTGCTGTTCTTTCCTCCCCTTTGAAACTTTTCTTACATGAAAGCCTTTTTTTAATGTTTACCCATGTTCTTTTGGTATCTTCTTCTAATCTCCCTAGCTTTTGTTTCATTTTCTTTGTGGGTATTGTAAGAGTTATTATTCCTTACATCAAACAAAAATTTTAGTACTAGGATCAACTTTTAAGGGAGAGCATACAGTGTCTGTCTTTCTGCATCTGGTGTATTTCACTTAGTATGATCTATTCCAGTTCCATTGATTTACTGACAAATTTCACTAGTTCATCTTTCCTGACAGCTGAAAAGTATTCCATTGCATATTCATTAACCATTCATCAACTGTTCAATTTCTTTGCTAATGTGAAAAAAGGTTGCATGAGCACGGTTGTACCCACTACTCTTTTGCAGCATACAATGTTCTTTGGGAATATTTCTTGGAGTGATATAGCTAGATTGTATGGTTATTTCAATTTTTAACTTTGTTAGTAACCTCCAAATTGATGTCCAAAGGGTTATATGAGTTTAAAATCCAACCAGGAATGTAGGAGGGTCCCCTATGCAACATACACACCAGCATTTGTTGTTTGTGTTTTGGATCATAGCCATTCTGACTGGAGTGAGATGTTGTCTCAGGGTGATTTTATTTTGTATTTCCCTAATGACTAGGGAATTTTTTGAGGATGTTAGGTAGTCATTTGAATTTTGTCTTGAGAGAATTTTTTTAAAGTTCTATAGCCTGTTTTAGATGGGCTGGTTTACTTTCTTGATGTTCAATTTTTCGAGTCCTCAATGTACTCTGGATTTTATTTCTCTATTGGTTGTATGGTTAATGAAGATGCTCTCCCATTCTGTATGTTGCCTTTTTGCTGAGCAAAAGTTTTTTTTATTTTTTATATTTAGTTTCATATAGTCCCACTTGTTTAGTGTTGGACTTATTCTGTGTGCCTTTGGGATCCTATGGAAGACATGTTGGTCAAGGCTAACAAATTTGAAGATATTCCCTATTTTTTCTTCTAGGGAACGTACAGTCTGTGGTCTAACATTGAGGTCTTCAAACCTTCTGGTGCTGATATTCACTCAGGAAGATAACTAAGAGTCCAGTTTCATTTGTCTGCTTGTGGAAATCCAATTTTGTCAGTATCATTTGTTGAAGATGCTGTCCTTTTTCTAATGTATTTTTTTGGCACCTAAGCCAACGATTAGTTGACTGTAGGTGTGTATGTTTATATTTGGGTCCTCCATTCTAACACATTAGTCTATATGTCTTTATTGAAGCCAATACCATGTTATTTTTATTACTATGGATTTATAGTATAGTTTAAGTTCTGGTGTGGTGATATGAATTATATTTCAAGATTTATGTTTATTGAACCAATCTTGTGTTTTTGAACACAACCTGGTCATAATGGGTGATCTTTTTGATATGTTTTTTTGATCCAGTTTGCTAGAATTTCATTGAGGAAATTCAATCAATGAGATTGTTCATCAATGTGATTAATCTTTAATTTTCTTTTTTTTTTTGATGAGTCTTTATTTCGTTTTACCATCCCCATAATTTGGGCTTTGTAGTAAAAGTTTATAAATGTTCCTTCCTTTTCTATTTTATGCAATAATATAGGGAGTATTAGTGTTAACTGCTTTTTAAATATCTGGTAGAATTCTGCACTGAATGCATCTGGCCAAAGGCATTCCTTGATAGAGAGCTTCATAATAATTGCTTCAACATTATCTCATGTTATAGAACTTAAATGATTCAAGTCATCCATATTTAAAACTGGTATGTTGCATGTGTTTAGAAATTTATCCATTACTTTGTAATTGTCATATTTGGTAGTATATAATTTTTTGAAATATGACCTTATTATTCTTTGAAGTTTCTTAACATCTGTTATTCTTTTATAAAGTTGGTTTTTCTCTTTTTCATTTTTTGGTTAATTTGGCTAAGGGTTCGTCAATCTTGTTAACTTTTCCAAAGAATCAGCTTTTTGTTTGATTAATTCTTTGCATTCAGTTATTTCAAATTCAGCTATTTCTCTCTTAATCCTGTTGATCTCTGCATGTCTACTTCTTTTGGAGTTTGTTCTTTTTTCTTTAAAACTTTATGTTGCACTGTTAGGTTGCTCACTTGTGATGTTTACATTTTTTGATGTACGCATAGAGGGCTATGAACTTTCCTATCTTCATCATAGGTTTTGATGTCAGGTGTTTTTCATTATCATTGAGTTCTTGGAATTTTTGAATTTCTGTTTTTATGTCTGAAGCCATTCCTCAATAATTAGCATATTGTTATGCCTCCATGAATTTGTATACTCTCTGTTGTTTGTCTTGCTATGGATATCGATCTTTATTCCCTGGTGATCAGATTGAGTAAAGATGATGATTTTAGTGTCTTGCATTTGTGGATGCTTGCTTTGTAATCTAATATGTGGTGTATTGTAGAAAGTTCCATGGACTAATGAAAAAAATGTGTAGTCCTTGAATTTTTAGATGAGAATGGCCAATAGATGGCTGAAAGGTCCATTTGGTTTGTGGTTTTGTTTAATTCCAATGAGTCTCTGTTCAGTTTTTGGCCTGTTGATCTACATATTGGTAAGAGTGGAGTGTTGAAATTCCCTACTGTTATACTGTTTGTATTGTTTATTGTTTTGTACATTGTAGTGTTTGTTTAATTAATGTGGGTTAGCCTATGTTTGGAGGATTCTATTTACAGTTGTGAATTCTTGTTTAATTGTTTCTTTTGTGAGTATGTAGTATTCTTCTGTAATTCTTATAAGTTGCTTTAATTTGAAGTCCATTTGATCAGATATTAGGATGGATACTCCTGTTTCTTTCCTAGTTGTTCTTGCTTGGATTATCCTTTGACCCTGAAACTTTGCCTATCATTGAAAGTGAGGTGTGTTTCCTGGAGGCAGCATCTTGATGCTTTGTACTTTTTTATGTGCTGTAATTCTTTTTTTACTTTTTCAATTGCATTTTTATTGCTATTTAGTCTTCTTAATTACAAATGTAATGGGTGGTTGTCTATGAACGCCTCCTCCCTCCCTCTCCCTTTCCAATCTTCTGCCCAGAACCAATCTTTCCCTCTCCCACCCACTTTCCTGTCTGTTTGCTTGTGTGGAACATAGGGTTCACTTTAGATTGTCTGGATTGATATGGACTCAGGTCTCTGTGGCAGATTAAGTGGTCTTGCCTCAGGTAGACCCACTGTTAGGGGTACTTTCCTTTACCTGTCTAGCCTTAGCCCTAATATTCGACCTGCATGTAATTATTTCTCCTGAGTTCATCACTAGTCTATGGGAGAAAGTTGATACATCATCACAGTGAAGAACTGGTGTGGATAAGTCTCACTGTGGTAAGTTTCTGGATGCAGCATCCCTATCTTTAATAGAATGACTTGGCTGGCAGTGGACCTCCCCACCTTTAAGCTCTTACAATCTTATGGCCCCTTATGGCTGGGTCATATGGAATTTCAATTTTTAACCCTTTTAGGAACCTCCAAATTACTTGCAAAGGGGTTGTATAAACTTACAATCCCACCAGCAGTGTATGAGGGTCCACTTTCGATAGGGAAAGGCTTGGCTGGTCTGATTCTAACTGAGCATTTTAAGGTTGCCAGCATTCTGACACTTTTGTTGGTTGTAGTCTATTTTACTGCTCTTCCATTTCAATAGGCTGTATCTTGTTTGGGTATTGAGATCTTATCTTTTGTTTGTGGGTGTTGTAAGAATTTCTGTTTGATTACATCAAACTGAATGTTTAGTGTTAAGATCTGCTTGTAAGGAAGAACATAGAGCATCTGTCCTGCATTTGGGATATTTCACTCAGTATGAATTTTTACAGTTCCATTCATTTACTAGCAAATTTCATTAGTTCATCTGTCTTGACAGCTAAATAGTAATCCACTGTATATATGTAACATGTTTTCATTAAACATTTGTTAAGTATTGGACATCTACATTGGTTCTTGCTATTATAAAAAACCTCTATGAACATGGTTGTACATGTGACTCTGTTGCAGAATACAGTGTTCTTTGGGACTACATCAAGGAGTAGTATAGCTGGGTCATATGGAATTTCAATTTTTAACCTTTTTAGAAACCTGCAAAGGGGTAGTATGAATTTACAATCCCACCAGCAGTGTATGAGGGTCCCCTTCTTCCTGCATCCATGACATTTGTTGTTGTTTGTAGTTTGGATCTTGGACATTCTGAATGGAATGAGATGATATCTCAGGGTGGTTTGAAATGATCATTTCCATAATGACTAGGGAGATCAAACATTTTTGAGATGTTTCTGAGATATTTGAATTTCATTTTTTTAAAATTTTTTAAGTTATTCAGTTGTGTGTGTGTGTGTAGAACCACAGGCGAATTCGGGAACTACCTTGGACCGCTTCCACCTCCTCCTTGTTTACTCTGCCCTGGGATTCACAGGCTCAGCTGTACCAGGATCAGAAACGCAGCCCCCCCCCCCCCCCCCCCCGCTTTTGCCAGGCATCTGTAAGTGGGGTCCAGGGTCCCAACTCAGTACCTGACGCCTGCAAGGCAGAGGCTTAACCCCTGAGCCACCTCTCCAGCCCCTTGAATTTCATCTTTTGAGAAGTTACTTTTCAGTTCTAGAGCACAATTTTTAATGGTTTTGTTATTTCCTTGGATATTAGACCTCTATCAAATATATGGTCAGTGAAAGATGCTCTCTAATTCTATAGGTTACCCTTTTGCTTGATTAACAGTCTCTTTTGCCGAGAAAAAGCTTTTTAATTTTACACAGTTCAACTTGCTTAATGTTGGACTTATTCTCTGTGTCTTTGGGGTCCTATTGAAGAAATGTTGGCCAAGGCAAATCAATTCAAGGGTATTCATTCCCTATTTTTACTTCTAGGGATTTTATAGTTTCTGGTCTAATATTGAGGGCCTTTGATCCATTTGGAGTTGATTTTCATTGAGGAAGAAAAATAAGAGTTCACTTTTACTTTTTTGCATCTTGATATCCAATTCTGCTGGCACCACTAGTTGAAGATGCTGTCCTTTTTCCAATTTTTATTTTGAACACCTATGTCAAAGATTAATTGACTGTAGATATGAGTGCTTGTATTTGAATCTTCAGTTCTAATCCTTAGGTCTATATCTCTTGGAGTCAGTAACATGCTGGTTTTAATAACATGGTTTTATGGTATATTTTAATGCCTGTAATGGTGATACCTCCTGGTGAGATTTTATTATTCATGTCTGTTTTTGTTATCCTGGGTCTTTTATGATTCCATTGGAAATTTAAGATTGATTAACCAATTTTAATAAAGATTTGGGTTGGAATTTTAATTGGTATTGCATTGAATACTGCTTCAGGTAGGCTGATTAATTTGAATACAGTAATTCTGCCAATCCAGTAGCATTGGAGGTCCTTTCATCTTCTGATATCTTCTGCAATATCCTTTTTTAGGGTTTTAAAGTTTTCAATGTGAGGATCTTTCACATCCTTAGTTAGGTTTATTCTAAGGTATTTCATTTTTAATAGGAGCAATAGTAAATAATATCGTTTCTTCAGTTTTTTGTTTTGTCTTGTTTATCCTTGGTGTATAGAGAAAGCAGCTGATTTTTGAACACTAATTTTGTATCCTTGCATTCTACTAAACTATTTATTGGTTTTTAAGAGTTTTGTGGCAGAATCTTTAAGGCTACTTAAGGAATAGGATCATATCATCTCGAATAGGGATAACTTGATTTCTTATATTCCAAGTTAAATCCCTTTTATTTCCCTCTCTTGTCTTATGGCTGTAGCTGAGACTTCTAGTACAATGTTAAATAAGAATGATGAGAGTGGGCAGCCTTGTCTAGTTCTGATATGAGGAGGAATGCTTCCAGTGTTTCACCACTTAGAATGATTCTTACCTTAGGCTTATTGTGTATGACCTTTATTATGTTGATAAATGTTCCTTCCAACCCTATTTTCTCCAGGGTCAGTTATCATAAAAATATGGTGGATTTTGTCAAAAACTTTTTTCAGCATCAATTGAGAAAATCATGTGATTTTTGTCTTTGCATTTATTTATATGGTGAGTTATATTTATAGATTTACATGTATTGCGGGGCTGGAGAAGTGGCTCAGGAGTTAAGCCTCTGCCTTGCAGGCGAAAGGTCCTGAGTTCAGATCCTAGACCCCACGTATAGACGCTGAGAAGAAGCGGGGGCGTCCTGCGTTTCTGGTCCTGATAGGGCGGAACCCGTGAATCCCAAGGCAGAGTAAACAAGGAGGAGGTGGAGGCGGTCCATGGTGGTTCCCGAATTTACCTGTGGTTCTACACACACACACACACACACACACACACACACACACACACACATATGCGTGCACACACACACACATACATATACACACACATGCACAATTGAATAAAATAATAAAAAAATTTAAAACTGTTAAAAAAAGATTTACATATATTGCACCAACCTTGTGTTTCTGCTGTGTTGAATCCAACTTAGCCATAGTGCATGATCTTTTTGATATGGTTTTGTATCTGGTTTGCTAGAATTTTGCAGAGGATATTTGCATCTGTGTGCATCAATGAAATTGGTTGATAGTTTTCTTTTTCTGTTGCATTTTTATTTGGTTTTGGGATCAGTGTAATGTTTGCTTCATAGAGTTTGGAAGTGTTTCTTCCTTTTCTATTCTGGGAATAATTTAAGGAGTGTTGTACTGATTGCTCTATAAATATCTGGCAGAATTCTGTGCTGAATCCATCTGGTTCTAGGATTTTCTTGGAAGGGAGATTTATAATTACTGCTTCAACTTTGTCCTTTGTTATAGGACTATTTAAATAATTCAATTCATCGTGGTTTAACTTGGTGTGTTGTATGTATTTAGAAATTCTTCCATTTCTCTATGATTGTCAAACTTTGTGGTATATAAATTTTTAAAGTATGAACTTATGATTTTCTGAATTTTCCTGACATCTGTTGTATTGATTCCTTTTAGATCTCTAATTGTATTAGTTTGGGTTTTCTTTCTTTTTATTTTGGTTAATTTGGCTAAAAGTTTGTCAGTCTTCTTAAACTTTTCAAAGAAACAGCTATTGTTTGATTGATTCTTTGTATCATTTCCTTTGCCTCAATTTTCAGATTTCTCCTCTGATCCTGCTTATGTCTACAAATCTACTTCTTTGAGGCTTAGTTTGTTCTTGTTTCTCTAAAGTTTTAGGCCACATTGTTAGGTTATATTCACTTGTGATATTTCTGGTTTGGTTTTAATTTTTTTGATGAGTAAGGTAGAGTTTATTAGAGAAGAAAAAATGGAACTCATGGACTCCAGACATGGAGTGCCATGAGGGGCAGGCACCTAGAGAACTCTATCTTAATTCTTTGGTGATCAGATAAACAGGTGATGATTCCAATATTCTTGTGTTTGTAGAGGTTTGTTCTGTGGCCTAAGTATGTAATCTATTTTGGAGAAAGTTCCACGGGATACTGAAAAGGATGCATATTCTTTGGTGTTAGGATGAAATGTTCAGTAGATGTGTGTCAGGTGCATTTGCTCTATGGTTTGGTTTAGTTTCAATGTGTCTCTGTCAGTTTTTGGCATTTTGACCTATATATGAAATTGAGGTATTGAAATCCCCTACTACCATCATGTCTGGGTTGATTGGTTGTTTTATGTGTGGCAGTATTTGTTTCAAAAATTTAGGTGGGCCTACATTTGGAGTATGTATGTTTAGAATTATGAGTTTTTTTCAATATATTGTTCCTTTGACAAGTATACAATATCTTTCTGTATCTCTTATGATTTGTTTTGATTCAAAGTCTATTTTGTCAGATATCAGAAGTTACTAGAAAAAATTCTCATAAGACAAAATTGGTCAACACACTCAAAAGGATAAAAGGGAAAAATAATGCCAATACAACTACCAGGGGGAAAACCTGCCAAGCGAGAATCCTATAAACTCTACAAGGAAAAGAATCAGCAAAAATTTCTCAATTTGTCAATGGGGATCAGTCAAGACACGTAAACTAACAACTTGGATTAAAAGTTACAATCCACATTATGTTGCTTCCAAGACACACACCTCACTTTGCAAAATAGGCACAATCTCAGGGTCAAAGGATGGTCGAAGATATTACAAAGAAATGCTACTATGAAACAAGCAGAAGTAACAATACCGATATCTGAGTTCTCTGACCCTTGAGGTACAAGGTGATTTAGATGTCCTATTTAGGGCCAAATAATCCATGGTCACTTGTTTTCTGCATTTTGATCAGTTGCAATTCTCTGCATTAAATGTCATCTACTGCAACGTTTCCAAGGACTTCCTTGGTCAAGTCCTGAGACTTATTCTAATGTACGCAACTTTTTTCATCTGTTTTTTTTTTATGTAATAGATCTAATCCTTATCTGTTTATCTATTTTTTAGACAGGGCTTTGCTATATTGCAGAGGCTGGCCTGAAATATGCTCTCTACCAACTCATAAGAGTACAGTATGGACAGACCAATGCATTTTATGTGGGAAATAAGCATTTTAACTTGTAATTCCTAGAGAAGATTGGATAACACGCCTGGGACTTTAGATTGAAACCTCAGCATTGCAAAAAAATTAGGAGCCTGGACAGAAAAAAAGAGAAAGAAACAGATGCGTTTAATATGATTTATTTCATTGTTTATCAAAATATCACATAGTATTCTATTAATAAGTGAAATTTTGGTTTTATATATAAATTTTAAAATCTTTTCTAAAAAAAAAAAAACGCATTCTAGGTTCCTGCCCGCCTGCCCGCTGGACTGACACAGGACTCGCTCAGGGTCCTCCATCCAAGGTGCGTTACCCAGCCCCCAGGGCACCCCTTGTTCCAGCTTCTCTCACCAGCCAGCCCGGACAACACCCAGGCTGCCTCTGGTTTGCCTGTCCCATGCCGTCGGCCCCAGCCCCTTTGTTCCTCCTGCCTGCCTGACCTAGAAGGGACTTGCTTGGGGTAATCCATCACAGGTGAGTTAACCAGTCCCCAGGTCACCCTTTGTCCCAGCTCCTCCCACCAGCTACCTGGGCAACACCCAGGCTGCCCCTGGTTTACCTGGCCCATGCCCTGGGTCCCAACCCTTTGGTTTTGCTCCTGGAGCTTGGGTGGGCCACTAAGACAAGTCTCAGGTCCCAGGGGAAGCATTCTATCGTCACCATCAGCCCCTTTGCTCCTCTGATCCACTGGAGACCCTCACACGTGGTCCACAGAGGACACACTGCTACTCAGAATTCAACAGAAACCAAAGAAAAGACAAGTAAAGCTCTGAGGGACAAAGGCCACACATCTGAACTCCTCTAAAATCATCCTATCACATGGGAGAGATTCTTCACATCCAGCCCAAAGATAAGTAAACCTCTTTTTTTTTTTTTAACCATACTGCTCCTTTTTATTATTAATCACTGTAGATTAACTTTTCCATACAGCCATCCCAACAATATATACAACTCCAGGGATTATACCACTCACCCTCAAATATCACCAAGATACTAAATCATAAAAGTGCACTACCATACTAACATTCACCCTCTGTCTACTTAACCCTGACTTTACTGATGTACTAACAGCCTAATAATCTCATCTAGGAAATAATACTAACAACAGACAAACGTACCCAACTACAAGGCAAGCACTAGTAATAACTGCCTGAGAATAGTAATAACAACTAAATCAGTTCAGTCAAAAACATACAGAAACTGAAAGGTCTTAAGAGACAAAACAATACCCAAGTCAAAGTGAAGATGCATGAGAAACAAAACCCAAGAAGACAATTCTCCCACTGAAAGAATTAACCCCATAATGATGGATTCCAACCAGAGCAAATTCACAGATAATAGTCAAGAAAGCCAGACCCAAAATAATGATTTTCAAAGTATGATCATTACCATGATTAATACTATGAAAGAGGAAATCTGGGAGGACTTAAACAACTGCATCAACCACTTTGAACAGGAACACAACAGACACTTGGAGGAGTTGAGAAAAATAGTTCAAGAAACAAAAATAGACATAGAGCAGTTAAAACAGTCTCAGGTAGAGTTTAAAATCGAACTAAAAGACAAGTTATCTTCAACCCAAAACTCAACAGAGAGTCTTATCAGCAGAACTAAGGAAGCAGAAAATAGAATTTCAGATCTTGAAGACAAAGTGGGAGAATTAACCAACTCAATGGAAGAGGTTCTTAAAGCCAAAAAGATACTTGAGAGGAATATTGAAGAGATATGGGGCACCCTGAAGAAGCCTAACATGTGCATTCATGGAATACCAGAGGAAGAATCACAAAATACCACACCTGAGGAAATTTTTCAAATTATCATAAATGAAAACTTCCCTCAACTAAAGAATGAGAGGTTCATCCTAATACAAGATGCATTCCACATCCCAAACAGATATGACCAAAATAGAAAATCGCCATGGCAAATAATAGTCAAAACACTCCACATTCAAGACAAAGAAAAGGTACTGAGAGCTTCAAGAGAAAACAGAAGTCACTTTTAAAGGTAAATCTATTAAAATAACAAATGACTTCTCAATGGAAACAGTAAAAGCAAGAAGAGAGATGTACTTCAAGTATTAAATGAGCAAAAATGCCAACCCAGACTGATATACCCGGCAAAACTATCTGTTGTGGTTGAGGGAGAAAGAAAAGTTTTCCAGCACAAAGACAACTTGAAGGCTTACATTGTATCAAACCAGGCCTTCAAAAAATGCTAGAAATGATACTCAAGCTTGAAGAAAAAAAAAAAGCACATCCAGGAGGACAGAGGGGAAGTATAATACCACCAAAACCTAAATGTCAAACGATACACTTACAAAAGCCACTAATTAAAGATAATTTCTCCAATACAATACCCATCAGGATGGAGCCAAGGGCATTGCAGGAGCAGCAAAACTGCAAAAGAAAATCAACGAACCATAATCCAGAACTTCAGAGACTATATCAACCACCTAGAACTAGGCCAGACTAATCTCTCCCCATCCTGAAGCTCAGAGAAATTTGCGGAAGAGGGGGCGGTAAGATTGTAAGTGCACAAGGATGGGAGGAGCAATGATATGCAAGATACTTCACACAAGTTAGGGCCGAAGCAATCATAATTGGACTTTGCATGCCCTGTGCAATGTCCAACACACTATTGACCCCACAAAGTCTAGCATTTGCTAAAGGCACCAAGATCCTTGGAGGCAAGGAATTGACAGCCATAGTAGTACTCTCATGCTTAAGGGGAACACAGGAAATGGTTCAGGGAAATGCCACTGGATCCTTGTACGTCATCAGAGAGGAGAGCCCAGAGGAGAGTCTGGCATGCACATTAAAGGATTCTCCGGGGATTGGGGGGGAGGCACTGGGGGAGGGGGGAGGAAGAAGGAGGGAAGGAACCAGTGTACCTACTAAGTTTGTATGAGCAGAAATAATAATAAAAATGTTAAGAAAAAGAAAGAATAAATGGGCATTATATTAAAAAATAATTTCTCCATTATAACATTAAATGTCAATGGTATTAACTCACCAATCAAGAGACACAGATTACAAACTTAGATTAAAAACCACAAACCATGAATCTGCTGCCTTAAGGACACTCATTTCACTACAAAAGACAGGCACATCCTAAAAATAAAAGGCTGGTCCAAAATTCTGCAAGATAATGGAACCAGGAAACAGGCAAGGGTAGCCATTATTCTGTCAGACAAAGTGGACTTCAAACCAAAAAAAATCATGAGACATAGATGGATACTACATTTTAGTCACAGGTACAATTCTTCAGGAAGACTTCACAATACTGAACATATATACACCCAATATGGGCCCCTCCACATTCATTAAGCAAACCCTACAGCGTCTAAAGCTAGAAATCAACCCACAAACGATAATTCTTGGGGATTTCAACACCGCCCTCTCAACATGGGATATAGATCAACAGGCTAAAAGCTTAACAGAGACACTTTGGAACTCAACTAAACTCTTAAAAGCAATGGACCTTACAGATCTCTATCAAACTTTTCATCCATGCACCAAAGAATACACATTTTTCTCAGCAGCACATACAACTTCCTCCAAAATAGATCAAATATTGCGCTACAAAATGCATCTCCATATATACAGGAAAGTTGAAATTCTAGCCTGTACCCTATCAGACCACCATGGTCTAAATCTTGACATCCATAACACAATAAACAACAGAAAATACAATAACTCCTGGAAATTTAACACTATGATGATGAATGTGAATTGGATTCAGGAAGAAATTAAAAAGGAAATTCAAGATTTCCTGAAAATGAACGATAATGGGAATGCAACTTATCAAAACCTTTGTGACACAATGAAAGCTGTCCTAAGAGGTAAGTGCCTACATCAAATGGAAACATCACAAATAAATAACTTAACAATGCAGCTTAACGCTTTAGAGACACTAGAATAATCTGATCCCAAAAGCAGTAGAAGAGAGGAGATTAGTAAAGTAAGGGGAGAAATATTTGAAACTGAGAATAGGAAAACAATATAGAGAATCAACCAGTCAAAAAGCTGTTTTTTTGAAAAAATTCAATAAGGTTGACACACCCCTGGCTAAATTAACCCAAAGCAATAGAGAAAAAACACAAATTAACAAAATTAGAAATGAAAATGGAGTTATCACTACTGATACCCAAGAAATTCAGAGTATTATAATGTCATATGTCAAAAATGTATACTCTGTGAAATTTGACAACACAGAAGAAATGGATGAATTCCTAAGTATGCACAACTTACCTAAATTGAATCAGGAAGTTGTGAATTACTTAAATAGTCTTATAATATATGAGGAAATCAATGAAGTAATCTCAAATCTTCCCACCAACAAATGTCCTGGACCAGATGGATTCAGCACAAAGTTCTATCAGACATATAAGGAGCTAATAACACCAATACTCCTTAACTGTGCCATCAAATAGCAAAGGAAGGAACGCTACCAGATTCTTTCCACAAAGGTAATATTGTCTTAATCCCAAAACCTAATGCAGATACACTTAAAAAAGAAAACAATAGGCCAATCTCTTTGATGAACACAGATGCAAAGATTCTCAACAAAGTCAGCAAATCGTATTCAAAAACATATCAAAAATATTATTCATGGGGATCAAGTAGGCTTTATCCCAGGCACACAAGGTTGGTTCAACACGCAAATCAATAAACGTAATCCACCATATAACCCAGTCTAAAATCCCAGACCACATGATATTCTCGATAGATGCAGAAAAAGCTGTTGACAAGATCCAACAGCCTTTTATGATCAAAACCCTAGAGACAGTTGGAATGGAAGGAACCTTTGTCAATATAATAAAAGCTGTATACAATAAGCCCACAGCAAGGATTATACTCAATGGGGAAAAACTTGAAGCATTCCCGCTTCGATCAGGCACTAGACAAGGATGTCCACTTTCACCACTTCTATTCAATATTGTACTGGAAGTCTTAGCTGAAGCCATAAGACAAGAAAGAGAGATGAAAGGGATTCAAATCAGCAAGGAAGAAGTCAAGGTATCTCTATTTGCTGATGACATGATCTTATACCTAAGTGATCCCAAAAACTCCACCAGGAAACTCCTGGAACTAATACAGAATTTCAGCAGGGTAGCAGGATACAAAGTAAACGTACAAAAATCAGTGGCCAGCTTGTATGTACAGAATGAAAGAAGTGAAAAAGCCCTGAGAGAAACAATCCCATTTACTATAGCTCCTAAAAAAATGAAATACCTTGGTATAAACCTAACCAAGGAAGTAAGTGACCTTTACAATGAAAACTTTAAACCCTAAAGAAAGAAATTACAGAAGATACTAGAAGGTGGAAAGCCTGCCATGTTCCTGGATTGGCAGAATCAATATCATAAAAATAACCATCCTAACAAAGGCAATATACAGATTCAATGCTATACCAATTAAAATCCCAAAGCAATTCTTTAAAGAAGTTGACCTAACAATCTCAACGTTCATATGGAGGCACAAAAGATGCAGCATAACAAAAAAATCTTTTTAAATTTTTTTCTTTTATTATCATTATTATTTATTCAATTTTGTGTGTATACATGTGTGTGTGTGTGTGTGTGTGTGTGTGTGTGTAGAACCATGGGCGAATTCGGGAACCACCATGGACGCCTCCACCTCCTCCTTGTTTACTCTGCCCCAGGATTCACAGGCTCCGCCCTACCAGGACCAGAAGCACAGGCTGCCCCTGCTTCTGCCTGGTGAAAAAAATCTTGATTAACAAAAATACTGCTGGAGGTATCACCATACCAAACCTTAGTCTATATTACAAATCCATAGTTATAAAAACAGCCTGGTACTAGCTCCAAAATAAACACACAGATCAATGGATAAGGATTGAAGACCCAGATATAAGCCCACACAACTACAGCCATTTGATCTTTGACAAAGGGGCCCAAAAAATCCAATGGAAAAAAAAAAATATCTTCAAAAAATGGTGCTGGCAAAACAGGATCTGCACATGCACAAGATTAAAACTGGACCTGTATTTGTCACCATGTACAAGACTTAATTCCAAGTGGATCAAGGATCTCAGTATAAAGCCAGAGACTATTAAAACCATAGTTGAAAGGATAGGGAACTCCATCAAGCTGATAGGACTAGGCCAGTAGTTCCTAATCAGAAATCCAATAGCACAGTCAATACGACCACCATTCAACAGATGGGATCTTATGAAATTAAAGAGCTTCTGTTCAGATAAATTGATTGTAACTTGAGCACAAAGGCAACCTACAGAATGGGAAAAAACTTCACTAACCATGTATCTGATAGAGCTCTATTATCCAGAGTACACAAAAAATTTAGAAAACTAAACACCAAGGAAACAAATGGACCAATTCAAAAATGGGTCTTAGAACTAACTTAAAAGAAACTTTACCAAGGACGAAATTAAAATGTCTAAAAAATATCTTAAAAAATGCTCCACATACTTACCCATCAGGGAAATGCAAATCAAAAAAGATAAATCTCTGTAATACCTACAGTAATTGTTAAGATTATAAACAAAAAGGGGAAGGAAGGCCCAGCCAGAAACAAGGAGAGAGGAGATCATGCTACGGCAGAGATAATAGGCCATCATCAAGGACTGCAAGTAAGTAATGAGACAACTGGTTAAGCTTACAGACTTTCCTTCCTGGTCACTTGCAACTGATGGGGTATGATTTTACCAGAAAGGGCGGGCATACAGTCTGGCAGATAGAAGGTAACCATTTTGCAGTGGGAGACTGATCCACCCCTCACTGCAGTCTCCTGCTCTTATTCCATCTACCTTTGAATCCGTTCTTATAATAAGATTCTATTTTAATGGTTTTTTATCTCTGGCCAGGGGGTGACATCCAGTACCCATCAGTATGGAGCCAAGGGCATTGCAGGAGCAGCAAAACTGAAAAAACAATCAACAAATCATAATTCAGAACATCAGAGACTCTATATCAACCACCTGGAATCAGGCCTGCCTAATCTCTCCCCATCCTGAAGCTCAGGGAAATTTGCGAAAGACGGGGCAGTAAGACTGTAAGAGCACAAGGATGGGAAGAGTCATGATATGCAATATACTCCATACAAGTTAGGGCCAAAGCAATTACAACAGGACTCTACATGATCTGCGCAATGACCAACATATCATTGACCCCTCAAATTCTAGCATGGACTAAAGGCACTAGGATCCTTAGAAGCAAGGGATTATCAGTCACAATAGTGTTCCTATACTTGAGGGGAACACAAGAAAGAGTTCTAGGAAATGCCACTGAGTCCTTACACCTCATCAGAGAGGAGGATCCAGAGGAAAGTTTAACACACATTAAAGAATGCTTCAAAGATGGGGGGGGGACACTGGGAGAAAGGGTGGGAGAGGGAAAAGGAAGGGGAAAAGGGGGGAGAGAGCAGGGAGGTCTACGGAAGGTTGGAAGGAGGGAGGGGACAGGGGTACCTATTACATTTGTATGAGCAGAAAAATAAAAAAATTAAAAAATTAAAAAATAGACAATAAAATGAAAGAAATATTAAAAAAACTATATTTGTTTTAAAAGTCCATAATGATACCTAGTGCTATGTGTACTAATTCAAAATTTTATAGTTTCAGAAAAAAAACACATTCTAAAGAAGACTCAAATGAGTTATTAATAACCAGATTTACTAAAATAGTAGAAAAAAATCACATGATGACTTACATATACTCACATTCATGCAAAGATGAACAGGAAAGGTGATAAGTAGAACTACTGCTAAGTACGGAATTTTCAGGCCACAAGAAAAATGGAGAAAAGCACTATAAATTAATGGAATTATGCTGAATGTGTATCAGATGGAAAGAACCATTTTCCGTATCAGATAAAGGGTGAAACTGAACTGTAAATCTGCAACCAAATTCTTTAGATGTGGACTCTGACTACCTCTGATGCTCCCAATATAATGATATTTAATATGAATTAAAATTTAAAACAGAATTCAACAGCACCACCAGGAGTTTGGGGAGCTGTGCTAGAACCACTCCACATTATTTGATTGCTGCTGTAAGTTTGGGATTCAGTAGAGAAATCTTTAAAATCAGGGCTGGAAAAGAGTGAAGTAGACAGAGAGTAACTGGGTAAAAGATTACTAACCTAATTATAAATAATGTGAAAGATGGACATGGTCTACTGAGGAGCAATGTAAAACTGGTGAACAAAAATCAGAGAAATAAAGAAATGAAGAGCTGTTTCAATGTTTGTATTGTGTTGTGGTTGTCTGAATGTGACAAGTTCTTCATATGCTTCTGTGTTTCAACCTTTGGTGGTGTTGTTTGGAAGGTTGTGGTTCCTTTAGAAGGTAGAGCTTTGACAGAGGAATTACCTCACTTGGAGTGGACTTAGATAATTTTTAGCCTGCTCCACTTCCTGTTCCCTCTCTCTCTCTCTCTCTCTCTCTCTCTCTCTCTGTCTCTCTCCCCTCACCAGCTGACTACCCACACAATATGAGGAGCCAATCTTATGTTCCCTTTGGCATTCCTTCCCTAACATGATGGACTCTGTGCTGCTGAAATAGTAAACCAAAATAAATCCTTTCTCCCTTATGTGGCTTTGGTCAGAATATTTTATCACAGCAAGAGAAGAGAAACAAAGACAGAAATAGCTATGGAATGGAGTTTTTGCTGTGATAAAACTGTCCATGTGAATTTGAGACTGTTGAAATTGTTCCCTGGGAGGAATATAGAAATTTGGAATTTTGGATTAGAAAAGCCCATGAGTGTTGCTAACTTGATTATGTTCAGCTTGTGAAAAAGCAAACAAACTGTACAATCCAAATAACCACATTTTCTGAATGTACTTTGTACCATGTTAAATTATTTAAAAAATTGTTTTTTAAATTTGTTTTTAAATCTGTTTTTTAAATTTGTCTTATACATTATCTCAGTGATAACAAATCATCTGTTGTAGGCAGGTATTATTTATGTAATTAGAAGTGGAAATGTAGACATTTATATGCAATGGTCATTGTTTTTTCCTCCTGTTTGAATGAAGACATGTACCTTTCAGATGTAAATACCTAAGCCTCCTTTGTCTGTACTGAAAAATTCACATTTTCTTTGTGATTCTGATGCTTTGAAGTTTATGTCAACCATTTGATCTTTTCTTAGTCAATGATGATCATTCATAAAATCATGAATCAAGAGGCTTAACTGGGGAAGTACGATTTAAGCCCTTTACTAAATTAATACAAATATAAAATTTCAGTAATGCCCTTAATCATTTCTGAAATATAAATCACTGTCTCTCACTTTTTTGTTTTAAATTTATATTTATGGTAAACATGTGGGTACATTATGTTTTGTTTAAACAACTTTATGATTTGTAGTTTAAAGTTACTTGAAAAGTAGATTATGTCTTGTTTTCAACCTGCTTATGGATTATAGAAAACTTTACCCACTTAACAAAATACTTTCAATATGTTTTAACATATTAGTGCAATGGCCCTTAGGGAGTCATTTGCTTCTGTTGTTAATTTGGAAGTCAACAAATCCTCTGGAGACAAGTGGGTGTAACTTACAAAAAGATTATAATTCTTGAAATGTTAAAGATTCTCAAGCAACCTATTATTTTTCATGTAGGGTAAAGTAGTTCACAGTAAACACAATGTCTGAAATATTACATTTCATTTCTTTTCAGACATTAATGAAGTATATTTTATGTATAATTGAGTAACATATGCTGTAAATTTAATGTAATGGAAGTTGGAACACATTGTCTATTTTAATAACAAAGTATAAGAAATAATGCTAGATGAGATTCTTGCAATGATACAACCTTTGAACTCACACATCCCTAGTTATGTCCCTGCTGCTGCTGCAATTTTGGATGAGAAGTCAAGAAAGAATGTGCATTAAATCAATACACAAATATGAAAGACATTAAACATTCAGAAATTGTTGATATTCTGGGACTTACCTAAAAAGAAGACAACTGAAAATGAAATTGCCAATGAAGAAATCAAGGTTTGGAAAACTTTATGTTAATTATATTAATTATTGCAATAAAACCTAAAGAAGTGTATTCTTTTGTAAATGCATTTAAATAGCATAACATGAAGCTAAGCAATGCACTGAACAATAATAATAAAATTATAACAAAAGAATCAGTTGTACCATAAGAAACCTGATAGTAGCTCTGAATTAAAAAAAATCACTCTTCAGTATGAATGTAATGATATATTATGTCTTAATGGCCATGATATAGAAATAGACAGTTTTAGAAAACTGGCCAATTGAGTACATTGAGAAAAGAAAGAGCAGGAGCAATGAAGAGAGATTGAGAAGAAAATCTCCATCTTCTAGTAGCTGCATATGTTTGTTATTATTTTTGCATCACAGTTGCCATATACAAAAGTGTAAGAACACTCTGATAGAATTCAACACATGGGTCAGTATTCTTCATAAGAATACTGTCATTATATAGAAAAATTAGTGATGAGCCTTTCAGATATTAATTATTGTTAACTAACAAACTAATTACTAATTAATGACTAGATAACTAAATAACTAATAAATACATAACTAATTAACTAAGCATCGTTAGAAAAAAGGAAAAGGAAAAAATTTCAGAAACTTGGCTTTATTTGTAATTGTGCTTTATTTGTAATTGTTAAGTGTTGAATCACAAAGATAATCAAGGGTTGTTGTGAAGGAGACACAAAAAGTACAATGGAAAGAAGCAGGCAGAACAATGACAGTGCTGAGGACAAGGAGGGAATAAAGAATTAGCATGTTATATTCACTTTTTCTGTAGAATTCTCCTGTTTCTGCAAATATTCAGTGAAACATGCCATATAATTTCTATGAGCATCATGCATGAAGACATGATATAAATCTATGTAGATACCAGAAAGAATGACAACAAAGGAGATGTATTCATTATGATTTGTCAAAAATGTAATATTAATAATAAATGTATAAAGGATAACATTCATAGTGTCAAGTATACGTAAGATAAAATTAAGAAAAAAAATAAAGCAAATTCAGTCTTTAGGATAATCTGGAGAAAAGTACTAAAAGTAATAATGAGTATGCACATATCAGGATTTTCAGAAGTTTGGTAGCTGAAGACTTCCATATGTTGTTTTTAGAATAGAGTCCTCTGATAAAGCCTGACACAGGAAACAACAAAGTATACTGACATAAAGTAATAAAAAGACAAGAAGTTCAGTTGAATGGGGAAGAGTGGATAACCAGATTATAATTTAAGGTAAGAGAAATATATTGGTAAGAGCTCCAATACCCAAAACACCAAAAGTATTTCATGTGGACCTTTCCTCTTCATCTCTAACTTTTCTTCTTTTTTATGGAAATAGAACTCAACTATGCAAAACCACACAACCGTGACAGTCTTCATTCTTCTTGGATTGACAGATGATCCACAATTGCAGGGGGTCATTTTCGTCATTCTCTTTTTCACTTACATGCTCAGTGTTGCTGGGAACCTAACCATCATCATGCTCACCCTACTGGATTCTCATCTCAAGACACCCATGTATTTCTTCCTCCGGAACTTCTCATATTTAGAAATTTCATTCACAACTGTCTGTATCCCCAAATTTCTTGTTAGTATGGCCACAGGGGATAAAACCATCACTTACAATGATTGTGCAGCACAACTCTTTTTCACTATTCTCTTGGGAGCAACTGAATTTTTTCTTTTGGCTGCCATGTCCTATGACCGCTACTTGGCCATCTGCAAACTCCTACACTACATGACCATCATGAGCAGCAGAGTCTGTAACTTGCTTGTCTTTGCTTCCTGGCTTTCTGGTTTCCTAATAATTTTCCCGCCCCTCCTCTTGGGGCTCCAGCTTGATTTCTGTGCAGACAATACTGTAGATCATTTCTTCTGTGATGTTTCTCCCATACTTCAGCTGTCCTGCACAGACACGGGCATAATAGAATTCATGATGCTTTTCTCCGCCATTTTGACACTCTTGGTGACCTTGATACTAGTGTTCCTCTCCTACACCAGTATCATCAGAACAATTCTGAGAATCCCCTCTTCCCAACAGAGGAAGAAGGCTTTTTCTACATGTTTTTCACATATGGTTGTTGTGTCCATTTCCTATGGCAGTTGCATCTTTATGTATGTGAAGCCATCTGCAAAGGAAAGGGTGTCCTTAAACAAGGGGATAGCTCTGCTCAGCACTTCTGTTGCGCCCATGTTGAATCCCTTCATTTATACACTAAGAAACAAACAAGTGAAAGATGCTTTTAAGCACATGACCAAAAAGTTTGAACTTTTCTCATGAGGTAAATCACTTAAAGGTATTGGGAGGTTATCTATAAAGTAAACATGGAGAATGAAACAGAACTATCCCCTGTCTGTATTAAAAAACCGTATGATTTCTTTGACAAAATTTTCAGTTGTCTGCCTAGTGTCTGATGTCTAATCCTTGTTCTTATTTTCCCCTCATTCTGAGAACATAGAAAAGGTATCCTCTAAAACCATTTGCCTTTCTACTTTGTACATCTATTGATTTCTTCTCAAAACTCTGTCAGGAACAAAATAACTTCAGATTATTCATGCTCTTCTCAATTGTTCTGGATCTAGGAGATTCAGTGTGTCATGTATTCTGTATAGTTTTATATATTACAAGAACTTATGATACATGAATGCAGAATGTGGAATTTGATTTTTCTACTCAGATTTTGGTAAAAACATGGAGTGAATTGATATAATAATATTTTGTTTCAAATATTTGCTGGATTCAGAAAAAAATTCTCAAAAATGCATTAAAATAAATTTTATCAGATGAAGGCATCATTGTGAAGAAGATACTGAGTAGAAGATTCTTGTTATCTGCCAGTTTTTTAAATGTATCACTTTCATATTCAAAATTCTGTAAGTCAGTTCACTTATGCAAAGAAAAGTTATAAGGCTGTGGAACACAAATAAGTTATAATAACGAAAATGGAAAAAATAGAGTAACATAAACTCGCTGAGGGTAAATGATCTTTTTCATGTCCAAAAATCTCAGAATATATTGTTAACAAAATAAAGGCGGAATCTCTCACTGTACCTGTGACACACGACTCCCATTGGTGATTGGCACCTTAAAGAGCAATGAGTCTCAAGGTACCAACAGGAGGCAATTACTATCTGGCTTGGTTCCTGGTGCCATCTAGGATGTGCAGGGGTCCCTGTGAAATTTAGGACTGTCCTGTGCTCTGTAGTGGAGCAATGAATCACCAGATATTTGGTCTCTGAGTCTTGAAAATATGTTGGGCAATAGTGACTAAAGTGACACAAATAAATGTGCCAAAGAAATAAAGGTAGAGGATGTAAATAAATGAAAAACTATACAAATTCCTTTAAAATTAATATGTAATACAAACTAAAATAATTGGCTTTATAAATATGATTCTAAAAAGTGGTTAAATAATTTATTACATCTTTTTCTTTTTGCCATCATCAGATGCATCATTATTCAACTTTTAGAATGTTTAGAGCCCAAGAAATAGTATGTGGTGTGTGTGTATGCCTATGTATGTATGTGTGCGTGAGTGTGCTTATGTGTCAGTTTTAAAAGTTGTAATAAAGCCTAAAGCTCTCTCAATTCACTAGTTCTATAATTTAGTCATTTATCTTTTTATTTGTTATTAGTGTATAAAGGTGAGCATGTGGAGGGCAGAGAACACCTTTGTGAAGTCAGTTCTCTCCTTTCATCTTCATATGAGTTCAGGGATAGAACTTAGGTCTTCAGACTTGTGTGGCAAGTGCCTTCACCTGCTACACCAATGTATATGGTCCAACAGATAAACTTTGATTCAGTGAAGATCAATTTGGTTAAAATATACTGTTCATGTTAATCCACTTGGTGTAGTTATCAGAATTATTATGATACTTTTCATGATAGGCTTGTCCTCAGACCCCTAAGTACACAGATCAAGTATTACTTTTCATAGAACGTTATTTTTCATTCAAAGGCAGAGTCAACCATTTCATTCTCACCATAGTTCATTTATAACATTTTCTTTTTAATAACTCAATGCTGCTCATTCTAAAAATGTGACGCTAAATTGCCAGTTGTCTTACCCACAGTGAGCTACTTTGAACCAGCTTCACCTAAAACAAAGCTAAATGGATATATACTTTAAGTTCCAAATATCCATAGCAAACATATCTTGCTCAGTCATTATATTATACTTTTTTAAATTTTTCTGCTCATACAAAAATAATAATCCCCCCTTTCCCCTCTCTCCCTTCACCCCTCCCTGGACCTCCCTGTTCCCTCCCTGCTTTGTCCCTTCCTTTCCCCCCTCCCTCTCTTTCTCTCAGTGCCCCTTTCCCCCATCTCTGAAGCATCCTTTAATGAGTATATCAAACTTTCCTCTGGGTCCTCCTCTGTGATGATGTGTAAGGATTCAGTGGCATTTCCTAGAACTCTTTCTTGTGTTCCCCTCAAGTATAGGAACACTATTGTGACTGATAATCCCTTGCTTCTAAGGATCCTAGTGCCTTTAGTCCATGCTAGAATTTGAGGGGTCAGCGATATGTTGGTCATTGGGCAGATCATGCAGAGTCCTGTTATAATTGCTTTGGCCTTAACTTGTGTAGAGTATCTTGCATATCATGACTCCTCCCATCCTTGTGCTCTTACAACCTTACTTCCCCCTCTTCCGCAAATTTCTCTGAGCTTCAGGATGGGGAGAGATTAGGCAGGCCTGATTCCAGTGGTTGATATAGAGTCTCTGATGTTCTGAATTATGGTTTGTTGATTTTTTTTTCAGTTTTGCTGCTCCCGCAATGCCCTTGGCAATACCCTGATGGGTATTGGATGTCACCCCCTGGCCAGAGATAAAAAGCTGTTAAATTAGAGTCTTGTTATAAGAGTATATTCAAAGGGAGATGAAATAGAAGTAGGAGACTGTGGTGAGAGAGGAGTCAATCACCCATTTGCAAAATGGTTGCCTTCTATCTGGCAGCCTATATGACCTCCCCTTCTAGTAAGATCATATCCCATCAGTTGGAAATGATCAGGAAGGAAAATCTGTGAACTTAATCAGATGTCTCATTACTTATTTGCAGTCCTTGATGGTGGCCTATTTTCTCTACTGTAACATGGTCCCCTCTGTTTCTGGTGGGGCCCTCCTTCCCCATTCCTCCTGTTTATAATCTTTACAATTACTATAGGTATTACAGAGATTTGTCTTTGAGTGTCTCTAAGTGAGTTTGGTACTAGGATTCACCTATTAGGGAGTACATACGGTGCTTAATTTTCCATGTCTGAGATACTTGACTCAATATAATTGTTTCTAATTCCATCCATTTCCTGGCAAATTGCATTAATTTATCATTTTTGATGGCTGAGCAGTACTCCATTGTATAAATGTACCACATTTTCCTTATCCATTCATCAACTGTTGGACATTTGGGCTGATTCCGTGACTTTGCTATTGTAAACAGTGCTGCTATGAACATGGTCGTGCTTGTGCTATTGAGGTGAATTTTTGCTGTATGGGGGGTTATTCCCAAAAGTGGGATCGCAGGGTCATATGGCATTTCAATCTTTAACTTCTTTTTTTAAATTTTTAAAATTTTTTTTATTATTTATTATTTATTCAATTGTGGGTATATGCGTGTGTGCATGTGTATGTGTGTGTGTGTGTAGAACCACGGACGAATTCGGGAACCACCATGGACCACCTCCACCTCCTCATTTACTCTACCCCGGGATTCACAGGTTCCGCCCTACCTGGGCCAGAAGCGCAGGCTGCCCCCGCTTCCGCCTGGCGTCTATACGTGGGGTCTAGGATCCGAACTCAGGACCTTCCGCCTGCAAGGCAGAGGCTTAACCCCTGAGCCACCTCTCCAGCCCCTCTTTAACTTCTTTAAGAATCTCCAGACTGCTCGCCAGAGTGGTTGTATGAGCCTGCATTCCCACCAGCAATGTAGGAGAGAGTTCCCCTCTTACCACATTCTCTCCAGCATTTGGTGTTGTTTGTATTGTGAATTTTTGACATCCTAACAGGGGTGAGATGATATCTCAGGGAAGTTTTGATTTGCATTTCCCTGATGGCTAAGGATGTGGAGCATTTTTTAAGATATTTGTTAGACATTTTAATTTCGTCCCTGGTAAAGTTTCTTTTAAGTTCCTGGGCCCATTTTTTTAAAACATTTTTTATTATCTCCGCTTATACAAACTTAAGAGGTACACCAGTTCCCTCCCTCCTTCCTCCTCCCCCCAACCCCTGTGCTTACCCTCCCTTCACCCTTCCCTCCCCACCGCCCAGTGCCTCCCCTCCCCCAATCCCCTTAGAATCCTTTAATGTGCATGCCAAACTCTCCTCTGGGTCCTCCTCTCAGGTGACATACAAGGACCTGGCGGCATTTCCCTGAACCCTTTCCTTTGTTACCCTTAGGCATAGGAACACTATTTTGGCTGTCAATCCCTTGCCTCCAAGGATCTTGGTGCCTTTAGCAAATGCTAGACTTTGTGGGGTCAATAGTGTGTTGGACATTGTGCAGGGCATGCAAAGTCCAATTATGATTGCTTCGGTCCTAACTTGTGTGGAGTATATTGCATACCATTGCTCCTCCCATCCTTGTGCACTTACAATCTTAGCGCCCCCTCTTCCGCAAATTTCCCTGAGCTTCAGGATGGGGAGAGATTAGACTGGCCTAGTTCTAGGTGGTTGATATAGAGTCTCTGAAGTTCTGGATTACGGTTTGTTGATTTTCTTTTGTGGTTTTGCTGCTCCTGCAATGCCCTTCATTCCATCCTGACAGGTATTGGATGTCACCCCCTGGCCAGAGATAAAAAGCTGTTAAGCTAGAGTCTTGTTATAAGAGTATATTCAAAGGTAGATGTAATAAAAGTAGGAAACCATAGTGAGGGAGGGGTCAATCACCCATTTGCAAAATGGTTACTTATCTGCCAGACTATATGCCCTCCCCTTCTGGTGAGATCACACCCCCTCAGTTGTAAATGATCAGGAACGAAAAGTCTGTGAACTTAACCAGATGTCTCATTGCTTACTTACAGTCCTTGATGAAGGCCTATTTTCTCTACTGTAACATGGTCCCCTCTCTCCATGTTTCTGGTGTGGCCCTTCTAACCCCATCCCTCCTGTTCATACTCCTTGCAATTACAGTATTACAGAGATTTATCGTCGAGTGTCTCTAGGTGGACTGGGTGGGTTTGGTACTAGGGGCCACCTATTAGGGAGTACATACGGTGCTTAATTTTCTGGGTCTGGGATACTTCACTCAGTAAAATTGTTTCTAATGACATCCATTTCCCGGCAAATTCCAGTAATTCATCATTTTTGATTGCTGAGTAGTACTCCATTGTATACATGTACCACATTTTCTTTATCCAGGGCCCATTTTTAATTGGCCCATTTGTTTTCTTGGTGTTTAGTTTTCTAAGTTCTTTGTGCACTCTGGATAATAGAGCTCTATCAGATATGAGGTTAGTGCAGAATTGCTCCCATTATGTGGGTTTCCTGTGTGCTTGAGTTACAATCTCTTTATCTGAACAGAAGCTCTTTAATTTCACAAGATCCCATCTGTTGAGTGTTGTTTGTAGTGATTGTCCTATTGGATGTTTGTTCAGGAACTGTTGGCCTAGCCCAATCAGCTTGAGGGATTTCCCTACCCTTTCAACTATGGTTTTTATAGTCTCTGGCCTTATATCAAGGTCCTTGATCTATTTGGAGTTAATTCTTGTGCATGGCGACAAGTATGGGTCCAGTTTTAATCTTCTGCATGTAGAAATCCAGTTTTGCCAGCACCATTTGTTGAAGATGCTGTTCTTTTTCCATTGGATTTTTTGGGCCCCTTTGTCAAAGATCGAATGGCTATAGTTGTGTGGGCTTATGTCTGGGTCTTGAATCCTTATCCATTGATCTGTGTGTCTATTTTGAAGCCAATACCAGGCTGATTTTACAATTGTGGATTTGTAGTATAGACTAAGGTTTGGTATGGTGATACCTTCAGCCGTGTTTTTGTTACTCAGGATTGTCTTTGCTATCCTGGGTCTTTTGTGCCTCCATATGAATTTTGAGATTGTTTGGTCAATTTCTTTAAAGAATTGCTTTGGGATTTTAATTGGTATAGCATTGAATCTGTATATTGCCTTTCATAGGATGGTCATTTTTACGATGTTGATTCTGCCAATCCAGGAACATGGGAGGTCTTTCCACCTTCTGGTGTCTTTTGTAATTTCTTTCTTTAGGGTTTTAAAGTTTTCATTATAGAGGTCTCTTACTTCCTTAGTTAGGTTTATCCCAAGGTATTTCATTTTTTTTAGAGGCTATAGTAAATGGGATAGCTTCTCTCATTATATTATTCTTAAATAAATAAAATATTTAGGATGGAAAGACTTGTATTATTTATTCAAAATAAAACTCTCAGAATATCCATGCCTTGTCTCATGATATACATCAGACCCAGAGTAGTGGCATATGCCAGCACCAAGACTGCTGAGCAGAGGAATCACAGCTTTGAGGTCACCTGGAATAAAGAGCAAAATACCATCTTTAGAAAAATGCATGTCTCAGGGCTGAGGAGATGGACCAGTCAAAGGTCCTGAGTTCAGATTCCCAAATCTCACACACACAAAATGCTGAGCAGAAATGGCAGAAACAACGAGGACAAGTGCAGGAACATGGAGTTTAGGAAACCCCAGAACAAAGCAATAAGGACATAGAGCAATTCACTATGATTCCTGTTATCACCCTTGGGCCACCACAGTACATTTGAGTACCTTCTGGTATAACACACAACACACACAAGATAGGTAGGTAGGTAGGTAGGTAGGTAGGTGGATGGAGGGATGGATGGATGGATGGATGGATGGATGGATGGATGGATGGATGGAAAGACAGACAAGAGACATGTAGGCAGATAGATAGATAGATAGATAGATAGATAGATAGATAGATATTCTTATTTCAAAATGTAGAAATCAGGACACAACAAAAAACTGTCAAAAAAGAAAAAAGGATCTAAATTTGAATACCCAGAACCCATGTTAAAAATGGTATGTGAAAAAAAAATGCTAAGTGAAAATGGCTGCTAACCTGCAATTCTCCCTGGTTGGGAGACCCTGGGAAACCCCAAAGCAAAACCATAAGGAGGAAAAGAAATACAGGATGATTTCCAAAGTCACACAGACACTTAAGTGTACACTTGTACACACACACACACACTCTCTGTCTCTCTAAAAATATACATTTCTCAAATTTTGAACATTTAGATGGGAATATGAGCGCTTTTCTCAAAATCAAACTTTTATTTTTGTCAGTTTTTATAACAATATTTTTGTCAAATCAAAAACAGTTTAACACTAACTCTTATTAACTTTAGGCTTATGCTTTGTATTTATGCTGCATAAAGTGTCCATATCAGTTTAACATAAAAATAAAGCTTTTCTAAAGCATCTGTAATCTATTTCTAAATAATTCAAGTTTTCCAAAATTTTCCATTTCCCATCCTAATTGCTTTCTTCCCTCAAATGTGTCTAATCCCTATAATTTAATACTGTAACAAACACATATTTACTTTCTACCATTTTTCATGGAAATTTAGTGGAAGATGCCCTTTTTTCCTATTTTTTATTATTATTTATTCGATTATGCATGTATGGTGTGTGCATGTATGTGTGTGTGTGTGTAGAACCACAGACGAATTCGGGAACCACCATGGACCGCCTCCACCTCCTCCTTGTTTACTCTGTCCGGTGATTCACAGGCTCCGCCATACCAGGACCAGAAACACAAGCCGTCCCCGCTTCTGCCTGGCGTCTATACGTGGGGTCTAGGATCCGAACTCAGGACCTTCTGTCTGCAAGGCAGAGGCTTAACCCCTGAGCCAGCTTTCCAGCCCCCCTCTTTTCCTATTTTATTTCCACTAAATTCATAATATTATTTACAAAATCAAAACAATTGAAACATTCTGGCTTTTCAATTAGACTAATAACCTATAAAATCTATTTGGAAACATTCTCCATAGTCTTAATTTTTACAATCATTGCAAAGTTTCTTCTAGATTCATGTTGGTGCTTATTTGCCTCCTGGATTCTTTTTAATTTCACTTGTTTTTAAATACACTTGTTTTTGGAATCTATTTCCTATATTCTCTCATATTTATTTAATTTCCTATACTCCCTCATATTTATTTATTTTCTGAAGTATCTGCAGTACCCTTTTCTCTTTGACTTCTAATTCTATTTGTTTGACATTTCTCTTACTTTCGAGTATATTAGGAATGGTATTATTGATTATGTACTTTTTCAGGAAAGCAAATCTTGTTTTGAATAAAATATTTACATACTCCTTAAAATATAAATGAATAATGTATTTCGATAGAACTATCTTTATAATTCATAAAAATAAAATTTCACTAAATTTTTAAAACTTTGATATGATTTCAATTAAAATAACCAAGCTTATTTATAAGCAAGCCAGGATGCAAGCAAGTTTCTTTTCCAAAGTAGACCCACTTGATATTTCAGTATATATGGAAGACATTTTTGTATATATTGGTTAAAATAAAGTGAAACTTAAATATTAAGCCATATAATAAATATGAAAAAATTTCTATAATGAAAATATCTGGCTGGAGAAACATTAAAGACAATATAATTGGAACAGAATAAAATTTTACAACCAGCCTCTATTACATGTGGGATTATATATATATATATATTATAATCATGGAAATACAGTAATGGAAATAAACTTTAAAATAAATATTTGAGAAAAATTGCTGAGCCATTTGGAAAAACAATTTAGGTTCACAAAATTTATTATATATTGTACCTCTAAGACGAAATATAAGAAAATAACATTAAAAATATTTAGCCCTAATCAGGCCGTCAAAATAGCTCTCCATGCGAAGGTGCAAGTAACCTTGTGGAAGAGGGACAAAAAGACATTAAGAGCATAAAGGTGGGGAGTTGTACTACACCATGACACTCCAGTCATGCCAAGGTTGCCACATCTAGGAGCACACTGCTGTGAGATCTACTTCCACCAAAACTATACAACAGCTAACATATCAACATTCCCTTTTAGGCGAGTGAGGAACTCAGGAAAAACAATTCTACTCAGACTATTTGGGGCAGGTGCTGGACAGGAGATGGGAGGCTTCGCTACCTGTAGGTTTTCCCACTGGAGCACCACTTATACTACCACAGAGGTCCTATGCATTTACTAGGACAGGAGCCTCCAAAGAGCTCTGTGGTCCACACATGCAGAGAGAGATGAGAGCAGGAGGGACATTATTGGATGGTAAATGGAAGGGAGGATAATAGAGAAAGGAGGTAGGAAAGGATGGGTGGAGGGGAAGGGCATAAACTCATTTTGTTTGTGTAAGAAAAACTTGAAAGAACAAATAGAAAAATAAGGGTGAATTTTTTCTTTACTTAGCTATAAAGAAAGAATTTCTAGCATTAATGTTTATTCAGTCTCTAAACAAAATGATAAAGACGTTACCTTTTAATATGCAAAAATACAAGTTTTTTATATCACAGACACACGTTCATTGTCAGTATCATCTGTTCTTGTCAAGCAAGGATGAAATATTGGTTTTATAAATTGTAGACAGAAATTTGACAACACTGGCTTATGGAAAAGTCTTAAATATGTGAACAAACAGGCCAAAACCCTCATTGAAAAAGCATAAATGTTAGATAAGTACAAATGAGTAATTTATTACATGGCCTTTCAATTTATGATGTTATACTTAGGGAATATGTATCTGTAAAAAATGCAAAGCAAAGTGATTCTCAGTTATTTGCACAGCAATAGGTGATGCTTTTAAAAATATAAAAATCAGGGATGGAGAGGTGGCTGAGGGGTTAAGTTTCTGCCCTGCAGGCAGAAGGTCCTGAGTTCAGATCCTAGACCCCATATATAGACGCCCTGTGTTTCTGATCCTGGTAGGGCGGAGCCTGTGAATCCCGGGGCAGAGTAAACAAGGAAGAGGTGGAGGCAGACCATGGTGGTTCCCGAATTCGTCCATGGTTCTACACACACACACACACACACACACACACACACACACTCACACGCACACACCCACAATTGAATACATAAAAATATAAAATAAAATAAAAATCTAGTTGAAAAGATGGTTCATGATTTAAGCCTGTTTCTCAAAACCAGAAGGACTTGAGTTCAATTCCAGAGCTCACATAAAAATGTTGACAGAAGTGGCAGTGGCCTGCACTTTCAGCCATGGAAGGCAGAGCTTGGGAAACCCAAGAGCAAAACCAAAAGGAGCCAGTAATCTAGGGTGATTCCTGAAACTACCCTTGGCCTTCTGCAGACACACACCATGTCATCTGATACATACAGACACACATGCAGAAACTATAAAAATAAAATAAAAAAAACTATATAACCCACTTTGCTTTTAAGGGTGTTGATAAACAAGAACTCTAGTACACTGTTCTTGAAAACTGACTGGATCCATATAGAGAAAAATTTAGTAATAGCCAATAAAATATACACAGTGTCGACATATGATTCAGAATTCCCATCTCTAAAAAATTATCCAAATTATCCAAAAGGTCTAAACTGTCACTTTTAACATAAAGATGTTTTTTAAAAATAATATATGCCTAATGTTGCTTATTGGTATGCTAGTTCCAGTTGCTGAATAGGAAATGATCTATTAGCCTATCTATAAGAGAGTGAGTAAATAAATTATGATATGACTTCACAAAGAATGACTATATAGTGCAGCTATGACCAATTTAAAATATTTCCATAAATTAGTATGGGATGTTTTACAGGATATATTATTAAGCAAATAAACCAGGAAGAAACAATGTACTTGCAGTCCAACACATTTCTCTTGCAATTAATTGTATCTTTTGTATATTATATTCACATTTTTCATATCCATCCTCAGATATTATTCTTCCTCCTCTGTTTCTAAGCTCAAAACTGTATAATTGTGATTTCAAAAGAGTATTGTGTCATAGCAACCAAATACGATAGCAACCTATAACGAATTCACTGGAAGTATGGTTACAAAAAATAAAAGATGCATGTCTGTGAATAGAGGTGTGGATATGTGGATTTTGTTCACCAAAAGACACTTCTGTATCACACAATTTAGCAATCCCTTAGGAAATTCTGTTTTGAGATCTCAGATACCCTGAGAATTCTTTGTTCTTATTATATTTTCCTGTAAGACACAAACACATAAAATCTCTATGGTCTTATAAAATAGTTAATTTTCATGTTGCCTGTTAGCAAAGCTTACAATGTTTCAGACATATAAATTTTACTAAACTGTAGAAAGGAGAGCAATTTGATAGAATTTCGAAGCAACATGTAATAAATTGGTCAAAAGTTATATCTCTAAGAGAACATTTAAATCAGTCATATATTTTGGTGTAGAATGAAGTGATTAGGAAGAAAAATGGATCATTGGAGACCTTAACTCACCAGGAAAATGAGTTAAGTGCTTAAGTGCAGAAGATGTTCCCAAAGCTGTGCATGCAATTTATTGAGAAGCTGTTGAGCTATAAGAGAGTTAGTATTCTTTCTTCTTTTTACATTTGACTTAGAGGTAATGGTGAAATCTTAGAAGTCAAATATAGCCATGACATAAACCCAAAAGCCTTTTCATGTTTACATTTTTGAGACATTTATAGCATGTAACAAACATTATTGAATTTATTAAGTTGTGTTACCATTTTACTTTCTGATATGCATGTTCATTCTTTTTAGAGTATCTTTCATGGAAATACATGGTAAATGTGGTTGTTGAATCAGGACAAATCAGTGGTGTGAAGGAATGAAACATAATGCTCCATCTCAACTGATGGAAAGATTTGTGAAAATGAAAATATTCTGTAAAAGTAATGTTTCTAGCAACCCAACATGATAGACTATGAATGAAGAGCATGGGTTTTTGTTATTTCAAATGGTTTTATAATTTTAACAAAGATGATAAAATAGGGAAATTTTGGGTACTATTATTATCAAAGGAAACATGACTGAGTTACTATATGGCTTCATCTGTCAAGTATATTACATAATGTCTTTTTTTGTTTGAAAACTCTGAAAAATTCCTGTAGCCAACACTGGGCAGACTTCTCAGTTTTCAATTGGTTGTTAGCTATTTATATTTTATGTGTTTTGCTTCTAAATAATATTTTATGCATAGCAGTTGAAACATTTTGCTAATATTCTCACTGCTGAGGACATAACCTTATATAGTACTCATTTAAAATTAGATTCAACTGTTTTGTTGTGATGATGAAATTTCCCTATGAGTTTACTAGTTCTTATAGAAGAAACATCTGAATCTTGACTTCTAGTAAGAAAGAAGTTTTAAAACTTGTATAACAATTTTCAAATACCTTCACAATTTTAAAGTCATAGTATTTGAAAATAGTCTTTTAATTTGATTGCTTGCTACAAATATTTTCTAAATACAAATTTTTATACTTAAACTCATTCATCACATATGAGGTGTGCAGAGTGATAACAAAAGTGTTTTTCACATAGATATAGCTCAATATAACAATAATTATTATTTAATTGCTAGTTTACCTAACATTTTAACTTTTGATAGGAATATCTACATTTTCCAAATTTGTCTCAACAACAGGCTTTTGTGAGCTTGAAATTTATCATAAATTTTCTTCTTTTCTTCTCTAAATCATGCTAACTTTAAATATTGTCATGTTTGATGTAATTAAAGAAATGAGCAAGAAGTTCCATATTAAAACTTTTCATTATTTTTTTTGCTGTCCTAGTTTTGATATTATAGTGTTTCTTATAATCAGTTCCTCAAATTTAGATAAATGTTTTCTGAATTGTTGGACTCCAAATACTTCTCTTTCTCTTCACTATGTACTTGTCTTTTCATAGCATACCCTAAAAACTATTCCTTTAGCATTGAACTCTTTTTTATTAATAAAATAGAACAAGTGAATGAATCGAACTTGGTCCAGGTGTTTTATAGATGTGTGTCTTAATTTTTTATTATATTTATTTATCTTGTGTGTGTATGAGTTCCATATGTGTAAAAGTCAAAGAACACAATGTGGGAGTCATTTTTCTCCCTGTCACATGGATTCTGGGGATTTAACGCAGGTCATCAGGCTTAATGGCAAGCATCTTCACCTCCTTAGCCATCTTGCTATACCCAAATGTGTGTTTTTAACTTCAAATGTAGGTTGTTCTAAATGTCTGATATTGGTTATGCTTTATAATATCTAAAATTCATTAGAAAATGGTTTGTATTCTTAATTTTTATGCAATGTACAAGGATACAGTGCATTTGAAGTTTATGAGATTTTTAATTAGTTACAGAAAAAAATGTTTGCTACATTTATGTTATTTCAATATTGTCGGAGTGGACCTTTTAAAAAATCTTTAATTATTCAGAAATGTAAACTGTTATATGAGTGATGACAGCACTGAAGCATGAAGTAGTTTAGCATTTGTATATAAAGCATCACTCTTCTAATCGTAGTGTTAGTATCAAGTATCCTTGCTACTCTTCCGAAATCCGTTTTCTTCCATTCAGAAATGATGTGAAAGTGCGCAGTAATAATAGGAAGCCATACAGGACAGCAAGTATGTACATAACAGCTGTAATTGATGTCACAGCTTTAAAACTTATATACTTTTTTCATTTTCAATATTTACTGAGCACCACCTCAGTCTGATCATTATGACACATACCATAGTTGGTGCTTATTTTACATACTCAGGAGGGTCTCCTTTCCTTGTAAAATTCCTTCTTACAAATTTCCTATTTCATTACATGCATCCCTAAATTGCTAGCTATTGTGACCACTGAGAAAATAGTCATTTCCTAAAAACACTGGATCATTCAAATGGCAAATACCTTGAAATATTGGTGAGATTAAGTAATATGAATCTTTTGAACATGTCATTGGATTCATGTTCGAAAGATGGACGAGGGATGAAAATGAGAGGCTATATTTCAAATGACTGATATGTTTCCTGTAGATGGACACACAAAACTTAGCCCTCAAGAGAATTATTCTTATACACTAATGAGGTGTTCATGTGATTAACCATAATTGTTGAAAATATTTGCTCATTGCTTCAATTTATGAATATGAAACTTCTGATGGTTGAAAGGGAAGAAATATCTCTTACGTGTGATATTAGTATTTTTCTTTATTTTCTGTAGATATTTTAGGAACAAAGAGAAATGAAGAATCAGTCAGTGGAGATAGTGTTCATTTTGCTTGGACTGACAGATGATCCTCAGCTACAAATCGTGATTTTTCTGTTTCTGTTTCTCAATTACATCTTGAGCCTGATGGGGAACTTGGTCATCATCCTGCTAACTCTGCTGGATCCCCGCCTCAAGACCCCCATGTATTTCTTCCTCCGAAATTTCTCCTTCTTAGAAATTGCATTCACAACAGTCTGCATCCCACGGTTCTTGACAAGTATTCTCACTGGAGACAAAACAATCTCCTACAATAATTGTGCAACCCAGTTATTCTTTTTCATCCTATTAGGAGGCACAGAGTTTTACCTCCTGGCTGCCATGTCCTATGACCGCTATGTTGCCATCTGCAGACCACTGCATTACCCGCTCATCATGAACAGCAGAGTGTGCTACCAACTTGTGCTCAGCTCCTGGGTCACTGGGTTCTTAGTCATCTTTCCCCCTCTGCTTCTGGGACTCCAGCTGGATTTCTGTGATTCCAGAACCATAGATCATTTCTTTTGTGATACTTCCCCGGTCCTGCAGCTCTCTTGCACAGACACACAGTTTATAGAATTAATGGCTTTAGCCTTAGCTGTGATGACACTCATCCTCACCTTGTTCTTAGTGATCCTCTCCTATACATTCATTATCAAAACCATTCTAAAATTCCCTTCTGCTCAGCAGCGAACAAAGGCCTTTTCCACCTGCTCCTCACATATGTTCGTTGTCTCTATTACCTATGGGAGTTGTATCTTCATGTACATGAAAACATCAGCAAAGGAGAGGGTGGCTTTAACTAAAAGTGTATCTGTGCTCAATACTTCCGTGGCCCCTTTGCTAAACCCTTTCATTTACACCCTGAGGAACCAGCAGGTGAAAGAAGCTTTCAAGAATATGCTTCACAAATTTTGTTCTGTTCAAAACAATAGGGAAAGACTGAGACATAGGCAAACTGTTGTAACATGAGTGTGAATAATCATCAAGTACATTCTGGATAATCATGAACAGTACTATTTCTCCCTATCAGTATTTAAATAAGATTTGCTAAATTGTTTTGGACTTATGCTTTTCCTTCTAATTACATTTTTCTAATGGTAGAGGAAAGAGCCTTCTTAAAACCAGAGTATTAAATTATATTTTAATGTAAAAATTTTCTTTTGTAAGTTTTTATGTACTGGGTATATAAGGTAATAAAACCTTAGTAAATATATTTAGTTACATTGCAAATATTATCAGAGACAAATCTAGAACATTATACTTCTTACATAAAATAATTGGACGGTCATATCAAAGTTGAAAATTTAGTTAATTAAAAAGGAAAGTATTTGTTTTGCATTTCATTAATTTTATTGAAAGGCAGTTGGGCGAGGTTACCTCTGCCCACTCAAAATGAACACTTATAGTTTCCAAATACTGAATATACCAGCCTTGGGAAAAACTGATAAGTTATTTGTAAATCATGGTTTGTAAATCATGGTTAAAGATAAAGTACACTGCAGTTCTTTGGTGTATTTTTCCAGCAGTCATTTATCCATTACATAACATCAATACAGGTTGCAGCCATTGTGGATGGACTTGGGTTTGGTAGGGTACTGAGGACCCATCTGCAATGCTTTAACTGTAGAGCTCCACCCTTCCAGAATGATCCTGAATACCACCTCTGAGACACTTAGAGGAATCTTGCAAATATACTCTCTGCCTGTTAAAACAACATTTTACATGGAGCAATGGCAGTTTAAATTAAAAAATTGTCTAGTAAAAGAACTTACTTTAATAGGGCAAAGCAAATTTTTCAAGTGAAAATTCATTAAACTAATTTTTTTCAGGAGGGAGATTAAGATAAAGGGAGTATTTTGTACAAAAGAATTTTTTAATATAATGGATACAAACATCACCTGTTTTCTACAAGAAATATTAAAGATATCTCATGAATTTGTCAAATGTGAGGTCTGGTTTTGTTTTTGCTTTATATAAAATGCACACAAGCTTAAGTGTAATTCTTTTTTTTCCTCCCACATTTTTTTCCTAAGCATACAAACTCAATAGGTACCCCCATCCCCTCCCTCTCCCCTCCCCTCCCCTGTCATCCCCCATTGCACTCTCCCTCCCTTCCTTCCTTTCACCCCCCTCCTGTTGCCTCGCTCTCATCCCCTGGAACATCTCTTTATGTGGGCTACAAACTTCCCCCTGAGTCCTCTAACCTAGTGAGGGTTCAGGACTCAGTGGCATAGCCCATAACCCTTTCTTCGGTTCCCTATTAGCATGTGTCATTGTTAAGCACAGATGTCAACTTGACGATTAAGTGTTTGAATTCTGGGCACAGTTGTAGAGAGTTGATGGTTGAGTTAAGCCCAGAGCAAACCTGAAGGACATTGTCTAGCTGATAGGGAAGACCCAGCCCATGGTGGGGGGGATTAGGCCCCGGATAAATCACAGAGAGCTGGTTGAGAGAGTTGGCATCCTTCTGTATACTTGGCCAGATATGCTGGTCTGGCAAGTAAGGACTGTCCATCTCTCAGCTGCTACATGATGATGGTGTGGCCAGTTCCCTTGGCCCTGGTGTTGGCACGTTCTCTCTTGTCAAGCTGGACTGAGAACTGAAACCGTACTATTATAAGGAAATAAACCCCTTGTTCCCTTAAGCCATTTTTTATCAGCAACCACGCAGGCTGACTGTAACAGCATGGGAACTCTATTATGACTGTTTAATCCCTTGCTTCTAAGGATCCTATTGCCTGAAGCCTTCTTCCTTGTTATCTGTGCTAGACTTTGAGGGGTCATTGACATGTCAGCCATTGTTCAGGTCAAGCAAAGTCCAATCTTGGCAGCTGCAGCCCTACCTTTTGTGGAGTAACTTGCATATCGTTGGTCCTCCCCATCTTTAGACTCATAATCTTCTGCCTCCTCTTCTGCAAAGGTTCCCTGAGCTTTAGGATGGAGAGAAATTTGGCTGGTCTGATTCCAGGTGACTAATGTAGGGATTTTGGTGTTCTGAATTATGGTTTGTTGTTTGCAGTTTTGCTATTCCTGCACTGCCCTTAGCCGCATCCTAATTGGTTTTGAACAAAGATAAACAAAGATAAGAGACTGTTTAAAAAAAGATCTGAATGTAAGATCCCTATATCCTTCCTAATTGGTGAAGTCAAATCTGTTCAGTTCCAAGTGACTAAGAAGGGAAGTGAGAGTGAACTGCACCAGATGTCTCACTACTTATAAGCAATACATGACTATGGCCTATTTTCTCTAGTGAAGCATGTTCCCCTACTTCCCTTCTTTTGAGGTCCTCATTCTCTTTCCCTCATGTTTATAATCCTTTGCAATTACAGTGGATATTATATTGATTTACCTTTAAATATGTCATTAAATGGGTTTGGAACTAGGATCCATTAATTGTAATTCTTAAGCGGCAACTGAAAGCCTATCTCTGAATTATCTATTACATATTCTGGGTTCTAAAATACATTGAGTGATGAAAATGAAGATTCACAGTTTACCTTCCCAGGGTTATGATTTCATTCACATTTTGTGTCTTTAGCTTTGATTTGAATTCTTCACAGGTGAATTCTCTAAGCAAAGAAGTAGGCAGCTTTCCCAAGTTCTCAATGGCAATCTACTTCTGATGTTCTAATATTTCCTAACTTGAATCCACTATAACATTACAGACTCCATAGCTCAGGGTTGCAGAGAAAGGTTCCATTGAAGTGTTCATTATTGCAACAATGCTATTTAGGTAAATTACAAAAATACAACTTAATAGAAGTCTGCCTAAACATTACTAGCTGCTAAAAGTAAAATGTTCATAACCAAGATTCATAATCATGAATAGATAAATGTGTTAAATATTAACAGTTAGTTTTGACCAAAAGAAAATAAACCATTAATATGAATTAAGAAGTTTAAATAAATAACCATGTTTACATTTTTATGTACATATTTGCTCTTATAGTCCACTTGCTTTTGTAATGGTATGTCAACTATTTGGTTGGGCCACCCAACTATTTGGTTGTGTAAGTACATCACCCAACCTCATAATGCTTTTGCTCATTAGCTAAAACATTCAAATGTATTCATGTATGGGCTAAATTTTTGGTTCATGTCCTACTCGGACTTCTGTAATTTTTAATAAGCTACAGCAAATGATAAGTAAATTGAAAAAAGCGTTTCAGTACTTTAAAAAAAATCAGGTTTAGAGGATGCTATTTCCTAAGCTAATTTAATGAGACTGTTAACATATTTAGAAGTTGGGCAACTCTTTTAAAAGTGCTAAGAATTGTGAATGCCTCCAATAGTACTAGCTTAAAGGATCAGTAAGGTCATCCTTCCATGGTGTTAATTTTGAAGATAATATTTCAGTTCTTCAGTTACAGATTTCTGACCACTCTGGAAACTTTTTCAACTGCTGAGAATAACTACTGAATTTAACCATTTAAAAAACCATTTCAGAGCATAAAGTAGTGATCCATTGGGCATAGGTTAGGTTCTTAAAGGCTGGAATTGTACATCAATTTTTATGTCAGACTGAATGATTTTTTTTCTGTTTGCTTGGAAAATTGTCAGCTTCAAGTGGGATCACAACACAATAGGGGGCATGGCTAAAAGCCTCACCTGCTTTATCTAGGTCAAAATTCAGCAAGAATTGTAGCAAGTTATTTTGCTTATTCTGTAGTAACTGTGCCTCCATTGCCATGTGGTGCACCCAGACACAATCCATTTCAACTTCTACACATTTGGTTTGGAGCACTTGTTTGAAGAATATTCAGTTAGGACACTTGGATGAGAGCTTTTCCAGAAAGTCAAATCTCAGCCATTTACCTTGGACTGTTTCTGAAGACTTTCTACCCCTTCAATTAACTCTACACACTTTGGTGCTTTGATCTCCAATGCAATGATAGATAAGGTCAATACAGAAGGCTTTGCCTTGGAAAACATGATCCTGCAGTGGCATGCCTGAAGTTGAGCTTCTGATTTTTTCAAAATTACTTCTTTCAGATGTCAGGTGCTCTTGCACGAGTGAATAATAGAGTTGTAGAAATTGGAGGCAATAGAAGCTTTAACTTTCCAATACACCTTCATAATCTTTTCCTTTCTCATCAAGTCTGAACAGTGAACCTGTACTGACTTATTCAGATCAAAGCAGTGGCTAGTAGGACGTTCCTTGCCTTTTCTATGGATTTCACAGCCATGTAAAAGCATCTGAGCCCAACACACAAAGACGTTTTAGTTGTATCTTCATTTTAGATAGAAATCTGTCCTGTAAACTCACAGCTAGAGAAAATGTCTCCACATCAAAATCAAGAACAAGGACTTTGTTGAAGTTGAATTTGAACACAATGGGCTAATTTGCTTGATAGTGGAGAGCTGTGTTGGTGGCTGTGAAGCTCTGGATGTGAAAAGGGCAGGCAACAGAATATCTGCTGCTGTTGGAGAAATGAGTATCAGTGAAGGAACACCTAGTGACTTGCACTGGGATGGTGGAAGATGTGAAAACCACCGTATGGCGAATTCCTGGTTTGAAAACCCAGATTCGTTCAGGGGCCTAAAGCCCAAGTTAAAACTGTTTCTTGCCCTTTGCAAGAGGCTTTTCCAGCATTAGCATGTTGAAGTTGGTACAGCTGTAGCTCTAGTGGACCAAGCTATGTTTCAACTCGCGTTGGAATCTGGCAGCATCCCTTCAGGTGATACTGGTTTTGGGTACTACTGAAGCAGCAAAAGCTTGGCACCAATGGCAGACGTAGAGTTTCTGCAAGGAAGGGTGAAGCTTATAGCTGCAGAGGTGAACCCAGAGTACTGTTGGAGATTCCAGAACCATGGGATGTATGTAGAGGACAGCTGCAAGTGGAGATTCAGCCTGGTTCAGAGGAATTCTGCTTTTAAGGCTTCGAGCTGCAAACAGGGACTGGGACTGCCTATAATCTTTGAGCTGCCTTGACTACGTGACGTGCAACAGATGATGGACAGTGAAGTACAAGATGTGGGTATTTGATTTTCTGAACTTGATTCTAGTTTAATATTTTCTTATTGTATCAAGATGCTTCTAATTTGATATTTTATCTGTGTTGGAGTATTTAGCATATTTTGACTTGATAGACTCCTACAGTTAAAAGATTTGAGATATTTAAAGGAAGACTTTCAGTTCCAACATTTTAATAATTGAACTTTTAATGGCTGACACATTAAATTGGATTATAGACATTTTTAATTTTGGACTTTCAGGATTAATAGAATTAAATGTGTTTATATTTTTAAGATATCTTTTAACACCTGTGGAGACAAGAATTGAAGGTAACAGTTTTAAAGTGCTATGTGTTTGTGTCAAGTTGACAAGGGGTGGAGTGTCATAGTTAGACTCAGTTGTCAACTTGACTGTTGAGGGTTTGAGCTCTGGCATATTTGCAGAGAATTGATGGTTGAGTTAAGCCCAGAGCAAACTTGCAAGAGATTGTCTAGGTGATGGAGAAGGCCCAGTCCATGGTGGGTGGGACTAGGCCTTGAACAGGTGGATAAAATACTGAGAGCTGGTTAAGAGAGTCGGCATCTTTCTGTACACTTAGCCAGACATGCTGGTCTGGCAAGTAAGGATTATCCGCCTCTCAGTCATTCCGTAGAGATGGAGTGGCCAGTTCCCTTGGCCTGGTGTTGGTGTATGCACTCCCTTCAAGCTGGAGTAAGAACTGTAACCAGTAATCATAAGAGAATAAATCCCTTATTCCCTTAAGCCATTTAATGGTCATTTATCAGCAACTCTGCAGGTGAACCGCAACATGCAGGAAGGCTCATTTTCCTTTAGTGGTAGACACTATTCATGCTTTAGTAAATAACCTCATATCTAGGTTCAAGAAAGAAAGTCCTAAAAAAAAAAAAAGACTGGTGAGGAGACTCAATGGGAAAAAGCATTTACCATAAAAGCTTGATCATTCTACTTTGATCCTCAGAACCCATGCAAGCAAGAGCCAGAAGTTGTGTCATTCTATAGTAATCCCAGCACTCTAAAGCAAGATGGGAGGCTGAGAAAAGAGAATTACCTGGAAGCTCACAGGCCAGCTAATCTTTTTTTAAAAAATTTTTTCCCACATTTTATTATTTTCCTAATTATACAAGCTCAATAGGTAGCCCCATCTTCTCTCTCTCCCATGGCCTCCCCAGTCATTCCCCAATGCATTCTTCCCCTTTCCCCCATTCCTTTTACCTCTTTTCCTCCCCTTCTCCTGCTTCCTCCCTCCCATCCCCTGGAGAATCCTTTTGTGTGAATGCCAAACCTCCTTCTAAGTTCTCCACCTTAGTGAGGGTTCAGGTTCAGTGGCATAGCCTGGAGCCCCTTCTTGAGCTCCACATTAGTATGAGAACTGTATTATGACTGTTTAATCCCTTGCCTCTAAGGATCCTACTGCCTGGAGCCTTCTCCCCTGTGATCCATGCTAGATTGTACATATCATCATCACACATGCAAATCATTATATATGGACTGAAAAAGAAAAAAATATAAGAGTAGGAGGGGGCTTTGTAGGAAAAAGAAGGGATATAGAGGGAGTGGGAGGCAGATTAGAGAAGGATTGTGAATATGATAGATACACATCATATACATGTATGAAACTGTCAAATAACAAAGTATATTTTTAAGGCTTCCATATATAAAGAACAACAATGAAGATTCAGCCTATGGAATGGGAGAAAATCTCTTTGTCTATTCACTATACTGTGGCTTAGTATTGAGAACCTATAAAGAATTCAAAAGTTTTAATATCAAAAGAGTGAATAATCAAATCAATGCAGAGCAAACAAACTGAACATAAGCATGCGAAGAAGCACAAAGACTAATGATTATATTAAAAATATTCAACAGCTTTAGCCATTAAGAATTGCAAATGGAAGCTGTAGCAGTTCGCCTGCATAGTTGCTGATAAATGACCATCAAACAGCTTAAAGTTACAAGGGGTTTATTTTCTTACGACAGTCTGGTTACAGTCCACAGTCCAGCTTGATGGGAGAGCATGCACCAACACTAGGGCCGAGGAAACTGGCCATACCATCACTGCATAATGGCTGAGAGATGGACAATCTTTACTTGCCAGACCAGCATCTCTGGCCAAGTGAACAGAAGGATGCCAACTCTCTCAACCTGGTCTCTGTGATTTATCCAGGGCCTAATCCCACCCACCATGGGCTGGGTCTTCCCCAGCAGCTAGACAATCTCCTTCAGGTTTGCTCTGGGCTTAACTCAACCATCAACTCTCTACAACTGTGCCCAGAGCTCAAACCCTCAAGGGTCAAGTTGACACCTGTGCTTAACTATGACACTCCACTCCTTATCAACCTGACACAAAAACAATAGCACTTTTAAACTGTAACCTTTCCTTGTCCTCCCAGATGTTAAAAGTTATACATTTCATGGACAAATTTAAAATGTTCTCATTAAAAGTTCAGTTCCAACATTTTAAAAATTCAAAGTTCTTAACCTTCTTAAATTAGAAATAAGTTAAATACTTTAAAACAGATAAAACATTAAAACAGAACGATTAAAAGGATTGAAGTCCAGAAAACAACCACATTCTTTACTTCAATGTCCATCTTCTGTTGCTCATTATGTAGTCAAGGTGGCTCAAAGATTCTAGGCATTCCCAGTCCCTGTTTGCAACTTAAAGTTGTAAAAGCAGAGTTCTTCTGAACCAGGCTGAATCTCCACTCGCAGTCATCCACAGCAGCAGCAGTCCCATAGTTCTGGCATCTCAAACACCACTCTGGGTTCTCCTCTGCAGCTCTAAGCTTCACCATCTCTTGCAGGAACTCTATGCCTGCCACTTGGTGCCAAGCTTTTGCTGCTCTCCACGAACCCCTCGGTATTACACCCAAACCAGTATCAGCTGAGGGACGCTCCCTGATTCCAAAGCAAGGTTGAAATGTAGCTTACTCCACTGGATCTACAAGCTGATGCTGGAAAAGCCTCTTTTCTAGGCAACCAAATTTGCAAAGGGCAAGAAACAGCTTTACTTTGGGCTTTCGGCCCCTGAAGGAATTTGAGTTTCCAAACCACGAACTTGCCATACGGTGGTTTTCACATCTTCCACCATCTCAATGCAAGTCACTAGGTTTTCCTTCACTGATACTCATTTGTCCAACAGCAGCAGATATTCTGCTGCCTGCCCTTTGCACATCCAAACCTTTAAGGCTGCCAACACAGCTCTCCTCTGTCAAGCAAACCAGTCCATCATCTTTATATTCAGCTTTACCAAAGTCCTTGTTTCCCTCATTACAAATTGGGCCCAAACAATGTCTCTCAGCAAATGGCCCACTAAACTCTGAAGAACAGTATTTGTAAATTCACAAAGTGAAAATTCTCCAGCATTTCCAACTTTGTCCAGCAGAACCGTTCAAAAGCCACAAAATCCACAAGGTCAGATTTATCAGCAACACCCCACTTCCTGGGTACCAAATTCTGGAGCAGTTTGCTTGCATAGTTGCTGAAAAATGACCATCAAACAGCTTAAAGGAACAAGGGATTTATTTTCTTACGACAGTCTGGTTACAGTTCACAGTCCAGCTTGACGGGAGAGCATGCACCAACACTAGGGCCGAGGGAACCATCACTGCATAATGGCTGAGAGATGGACAATCTTTACTTGCCAGACCAGCATGTCTAGCCAAGTATACAGAAGGATGCCAACTCTCTCAACCTGGTCTCTGTGACTTATCCAGGGCCTAATCCCACCCACCATGGGCTGGGTCTTCCCCAGCAGCTAGACAATCTCCTTCAGGTTTGCTCTGGGCTTAACTCAACCATCAACTCTCTACAACTGTGCCCAGAGCTCAAACCCTCAAGAGTCAAGTTGAAACCTGTGCTTAATTATGACAGAAGCTATACTGATTTCATCTTACTTTGATCAAAATTGCTATCATCGAAAACAAAAAAATAAATGTGGTAAGATAGAAAGTAAAGGAAGCCTTTTGCATTAAAAGTAAAAATATAAATTGGTATAGTTGCTATAAAAATAAATGTGGAGGATCCTCAAAAAATTAAAACTAGAATTATCATTTATTCCAGATAAACTTAGCATTCCTGATTATATACCCAAAGGAATTACTCAGCATTCACTAGAGATGCAGCCATGCCCATGTTTATAGTGACACTATTCCTAACTGCCAAGTCATAGTCAGCCTAGGTGATTGATTATCAACATATCCATAGATTGAGAAAGTGTGATATATATACACATATATAATGGAATATTATTCAACAAAAAAGGAAAACAATAATATAATTTTCAGGAAATTGGATACAACTAGAGTTCAGCACTTAGAACAAAGTAAGCTAGCCTCCAAAGCCAATGTCAAGTGTCTTCTCTCATATGTGGAGAAAAATAAAAAGAGATAATGTAATAGTATAAAGGAGACAACACAGTCTTCTGAAAATTGCTTATAACCTATAAATTCAATTTAAATCTTTTTAAAAACTCTAATAACTTGCTAAGAGTTCACTAAATCTACATAGAGAATTTTAATTAGATAATTAGTTTGGCTTAGCTTATTTAAGTTTACTATTTACTTTCAGTTTAGTTTAGTTTGCAATTTACTTTTTATTTAGCAACTGTAATTCTAATTTTAGGAATTCCTAATGGCCTAAAATGCTCTTAAACATTATGAAATTTGCTTTTTTAAAAGATACATTATAAAATTCATATGAACAATTTCAATTTCATACATTGTTTTCACCCTTTCTAACTTTCTGTTAAAATCAGAGAGTAAGTAAACACACTATCCTTACAAAGACAGTTTACCTGTTAGCTATCAACTCCATAAGATGGTGTGGTAGTATGTTGGACATAATGTATTGTTAAACAAGTAATCCAAGAAGATGCAGTATTTACTGTAATGTAATATGCTTAGAGTTCATCAGTCCACAACAGGCTATCTTTCACCATCATTTAGTCTCACTTTTTATATATGCTTCAAATATTTCTCATTTTCTATACTTAAAACCCAGACTATGTAACTGTGATTTCAAAAATGGATATGTGATAGGTAATCAAATATTATATTGAATTTTTTGGAAATACAATTAAGAAAATTAAAACTCTGTGTATGTGTGAGTGTGTGTGTGTCTATGTGTGTGTTTCTGTGTGTGTATTTCTATAAAAAGCATTTCTGTGCCATACAATTTTGAAATCCCTTGAGATATGATGGTCTTAGAATTTAGTTACCCTGAGAATTCTTTGTTCTCATTAGTTACTCGCCTGTAAGACACATAGATATAAGTTCTTCATTGTGTCAAAGATGAATAATTTTTATATTGTACAGCATGTCACATCAGGTGCTGTTCACAAAACTTCATATAAGACTATTATAGTAAACTGTTGACATAGTAATGGGATTTCCTACTATACAATAAATGTATTAAAATATAATATATCTAAAAATACATGTATTCAACATGCATTTTATAGTAGAAAGAGGTGAGTAAAGAATGGGTCACCATGCTTTTGTAAATCCGGATGATGACTGAAATAATGAAGTGCACGTTTTCAGGAAATTTGTGTATATGCCTTAGTAAAAGGCAAAAGATTTATATGATCTGAAGAGAAACCAGAGTATTGCATATGTCTTAGGAAAGGAGCAAACTTTTAAAAGATTGGTGTTTTACTACCTTTTTTTATTTCAACTTACAGATAGATAATCGTGAAAGACTACAAATATGATGCAGTAATGATTTAACATTAGAAACACTTTGGTTGGAATTATACTATACAAAGTATATGATGAAACTAAGTACAGTTGTATTTATTGGAATGTAGTTGCATGATCTCATAGTATGATTTTTCTCTCAAAGTATATATGGTGGAATTTTATGGGTTATGTAGTTTTTTTTTACTTTATTAAAATACTGAGTTTATTTCACATGTATGTTTGACTCCCCACCACTTCCGTGTCTGACCACTACTACTATGTCCTACCATAACATTCCATACATACATAAACTAAGCAAAGGTGGAGTTCTATCCTTAAAAACTAAACAGGCATTTTAGACAACACATTCTTGGCAATGGAACCTGGACAACATTTATCTAACAAGGTCAGGAAAGTTGACTTTGCATTATAAAAAGGACAGCCAGATATCAACTGTTACAGAAATGAGACGGAAAATTTCAACAAGCTGTTTAAACTATTTTCTTAAAGAGATTTCCTCCATTCCCAGAGATCTTGAATTGCCTCCTGGTTGGTCATCCGGAAGCAATTCTTCACATAATTGATGACCTTGGCTTCTACTTTAAGAAGTGAACCACACTTTTCTATACTTGCTTGCATTTTTGCTTTAATGTCTTCTACAGAACTAGGTCCTTTGGGTGTCTTAGGAGTTTTTTCTTGTTTTGTGAAGGATTCTTGACCTTTTGATCTTGGTGTTGAGGGTTTTGAATCCTTTCCATTCTGGTTTGACTTTTGTGCATTTTTGGCTAGAGTGTCTCGGACAGATTTCTTTACTGGAGCTTTTTCTTCTTCTTCAAAATCATCATCATCGTCGTCATTGTCATCAGCAAGTTTTACTTTTCTGTGGAACTTTGCTACCACTTCCAGTAGCAGATCGTTTTCCAGACATACTTAGGAGTTTCACATCATCTTCCTCTTCATCTTCTGCCTCTGCATCTTCCTCCACAGCTACTAAGTGCTATCCACTAATATGCACAGGCCCTGAGCCACATTTTAACATTAAGACCACAGGTGGTATGATTTCAAAGCCCCCAAGGGAAACAGTTGGTTGTATGGACATTTTCAAAGTTGCCAGTGTCACTTTAATTGGACTGCCTTCATAATTCATTGCCTCTGCCTCAACAATGTGCAATTCATCTTTTGCCCTAGCACCTAAACTGACAGTTCTCAATGACAACTGATGCTTGTTTTCATCATTGTCCACCTTAAAATGATAATCTTTGTCAGCCTTTAGTTCACAACCAAAATGATAGTTCTGGGGCCTCAGAGGGCTCATGTCCATGTCCATCGAGTCTTCCATAAGGTGGTGGAGGCACTCCACTGCAGGAGAAGCTGGACGGAAAAATCTGGACACCGCTGCCCACAGCAGACACGCAGGATGGAATCACACCAGCAAAAATCAATAGTTTTATGTGATAAGATCTCAGTATATTGTATTAAGCTTTTGTATTGACATCACCAGTGGGATGATTCTTGTAAATGATAACATTTTATAATATATTGTTTCATAAATATCTGAATTCTCTAAGAATTTTGTGCACCAATAGTATTGGTTCTATTAGAGATGAAAACTCTGAATACATTTTCCAACCAAAGTTTGTCAGGGTAGAAAATTCCTTTTCAATTTTTACTTAAAATGCTTTAAATTATTATGATGATAAGAAAAACACCTAGCAAGACATTTTTCTCTAAAGACATTGATAACTCTTTATAGAAATGTTCTATAAATTGGTTTCTAATTAAAGCTTGAATAAAAAGTTGCATAAGAATTTTTATAAAATAGTATAATTTTTAATATATTTTTATTTCTTTGAGAAGGAGAGAGAGACAGAGAAAGAGAAACAGAGAAAGTGAGACAGACAGAGAGAGAGAGATTACATACAGAACAAGGGTAGAAGTTAAAGAACAGTTTTTGGAAGTCAGTTCTCTCCTACTATGTGAGCTTCCAGGGATTAACTCAAATCACCAGGCTTTTTAATCTTACCCAATGGACTATGTCGGAGAGTCAAATTAGAATATTTACAAACCCATGACTTCTGAAAATAGCATCCCTTAGGTTGACCTCTTACTCCAAAGGCAAGCCAAGAATACTTTCTATTTCTATTTCTATTTTTTCACATAATATATGAAAAATTTAATAATAGTGACAGCTACATGTAACACAAAGTTATTAGCATTTAGCAATGACATTATTCTAATAGGACAGTAGATGCTACTTAATAATTGTTCTGAATGCATTTTCTTCACACACTGTTTGCTAAAACTTTCTAATCATGCTCCTTTAAAACACTTGTGTCTTCACATGCACATTAAGAGCTGAGCAAAAGATATTTATTATTTTCCTTTACTACATACTGAAATTTATAAATTATCTCTCATGAAAAATCTTCAAATTTTCTTTGAATCCATTCAAGGAAATACAAAAATAAAATGTTCTTAGGTCTCCATATCCTCTTTCTTTTCTTTCCTTAAATAGTCTGAAAAACACAATTTCCCCATTGCACATAATTGTTCACATCATTAGACCCTATCTGTTTTTGAAAATAAAAAGTATGGTATTTTTTTTCTCCATAACAACATTACAAAACTGCTCATGATGAAATTGTTCTGTTTAGGAAGTGTTCTCTGGAACACTTCTGTGTGGTCAACACAGAAACACAATTTGGAATTCTCATGAGAAAAACAAATGAATTCACCTTTGCTTGTCAGATTAAATATCTGAAAACAAATATACTAGGCACAAAAAGATTTCAAGAATCGAGTATGTGAAGCTTTGGTTCATTGAATAAAATAGTAGCCAAATTGTAGTTATTATCCAGGTCTAGGCTTGCTACTGTGTATGTGCGAACCAACAGTTAGATGCAGACTGTTATTCATGTATAATTTTGATTTCACATTACAAAATCTAATATTAATCAGAAATTATGTCACCTAAGCCCCTGTCCATTATGCTGCAGAACATTTATTTTCTGTACTGTATGAATGTTCTAATTATTCACATGGAAACCATATAAGAAAGAGCATTTATGGTATGAGATTTTTGCTGATGAAACATCTCAGAAACTTATTTGGTCTTCCAACTTTTCAATTATTTTCTAATTAGTTGATTCAGATCATCACCTCAGTCACCCTGGTAGAAGTTCAGTTTATACTCTCATGTAGTTTCTTCTGTGTAATATTCATCTTTAGACAGTTCTTACTCATGTATCCCTAAATTGCTTGTTAATATGGCTTCTGTAGAACACATTTCCTACAACAATTACAAGATCACTTGAGTGACAATTTACATAAGACATTTAATTCAGAAAAAAATGTAAATTATATTTTTTTCTTTGACACTTTGATATACGAATACAATCAATTTATTTTTTTCAATTCTTACCACCCAATCCAGTCCCTCAGGCTCTTTCAATTTTATGGACCCCTGTTCCACAAAGTTCTCTGACTCTTAAGGTATGTGTGGGAAGAATTGATGTCATGCTTAGAACTGAACATAGTCACTTATTCTCTGTACTTTAGACAGTTGTTTTTTTCATTCAACACCTTTTTTCTTTTTTCATATTTTATTTTCTTTTTCTACTTTTACAAGCATATTGAGTACACATCCTTGCTTCTCCCCATCCCCCTCCTCTACATTTCCTTCCCTTTATCAGTTCTTCTCAATCCCTCCCAACTCCTGCCTGTATGCTTCTATGGACCCCAAAGTTCCCTCTGGCTTATCTACTCTTGTGGGGGATCAGTTTTCTGTGGCATACCAAGTTGCCTCTCTTTAGGGCACTCCACTGATAGGGGCATTTACCTTCACTCATCCAGCTTTAGACACCAAGGTTTCCATTGCATGTTGTTAACTTTCTTGAGTTCCTAGGGAGTCTATATGGGCATGTTGGTATGTTGATCATTATGCAGGTCTGGTCCTTACCAGATAAGTCTCATTGCAGTGAACCTTCCAATCTTTAGGTTCTTACAATCTCACCACCCCCTCTTCTGTAAGGTTCCTAAAGCCTTGGGATGGGGATATATTTGGTTGGCCTGGTTCTGGGTGAGCCTTGCTGAGGTGCTGATACTCTGCATTATGGCTGGCTGTTACTGTATACTTCATTGCTCTTCTACTGCCCTATGCTGTATCCTGTTGAGATCCTCAACGTCTCTTGTAGAAGAAGACTTCTAGGCTGAATGTTAAGTGTTTTTCTAATCTATGAGTATAATAATAGCTATTTACAGAACAGTTTGGTGTACTCTCTTCTTACCTATAGGTTCATTGGTTCTTCTTCCTGATTGATCTATTTCTTTCCATTTTTAGGTTCTTCTTCTAGTTTACAGTAACAGAAATGTGTTCCATTCTGATAAATGGGTCTTGAGTTTGATCAGAAAGCTGTTGGTTATTTCCTTGATACTCATGCCACTATTACACTGGTGGTCATCTGTTTGATCTCATGCATTGATGGGGCCTGTAATTATCTCCCCCACCAGTTTCTAAAGTATTCTTTGGTACTATGTAAGCTATCCAGCAAGGAGGAAGTTCTCAGACAAAAATGTATTTTGCTCATGTTCTGTAATTCATATGCATTGCATCTTCAGTAATAGAGTCTTACTGACAATTTTTTGGAGAGCAACCAGAGCAATGGTGCCACAGACCAGAGTTGCCGCCTCAAGACCAGGGCTCCCCAGGACTAGGCGGAGAACAGAACACACACAACTCTCTTTAGGCCGAGTGAATTCTGAACCCATTTATTGAAACTTTCATGACAGCTTTTATACAGAAAATTTTGGGGTAAAGAATGTTGCATATAATTTTCTAATCAGCAAAATCACCTTCAGGGTGGACATTTTTTTCAAGAACCTAACCCATTGCCTGAGGGTAAAGGCACTTAACAGAAACATTCTCTTATCTAATCTATAATGCTTCACAGGATAGCCATGGGGCTGAGCCTACATTTTAACAGAGACTGCTTTTCTTAAAATACACAGAAGAGGAATGATCTCCTTTTGATTTCAGCAAGGAACATATTTTACAATTAACTATAGGAGTCGCCAACACCCCATAAGTCCCAGCATGAGCTTTTGCTGTTGTCCTCTCCAGGTTGATCCTCTCAGTCAGGCAGGATGACATGGGCACCAGGCATGGCAGCAGGTTCTAACTTGGGAAGTTGCATGCAGCTCATGCAGTCTCTACTATCCAAGCTTGAACCACGTTTCTAAGGGGGCCATGGCTTGATTACTCAAGGGCCATAAGTGCCTATAGCATGGTTCTGTCAATGGAACACTACTGAGAAATGCACTGAAGAGAACACTTAAGCAATATAATTATTAAAAGAATAATTCCTCCTATAATAGCATCTTTCTATTCCTTTAATAGTAAGGTTGCTTATGTCTTCCTTTGAGGAATTCCAGAAGTATATTGCCATTAGTAAGATTAACCATCTGTAAACCAGCATTCTCTGTTGGGCCTCTTTACCAGGCCTGAGGCCTTCTGGAACTTCCTGAGCCTGGCTAGAGTTTCAGGACCTGACTTTAGGTTTCAAATCTCATCTCCACAGGAAAGTGTTTCCCTGGGATGATGTCACACCTATTTAGCCACCTTCTGGTCACTTAATCACTTTCTATTGGTTACCCCATAATCACACCACCCTTCACCCTTCCCTCCCCTGCACAATCTATATAATTTACCCCCCTATTTAATAAAGTTGAGTTCCTGCTTTGACAGACCTCCCGGCTCTATTGTGTTCATTGGGCTGCAACACTTATCACCTGCTCAGCCCCACAGGTTGCCAAGCTGGTCCGGTCATCCCTAGCTGCACTACCTGCAGTGGCCCTTGAGTCCTGCAGACTGGTGCCCCGTGTGAGGCGGTCTCAACTTGCTGACGGACAAGTCGATCTTTGGGTGAGTGTACCCTCATAAATTATGGGGCAGTCCTCGTCCAGGGCTGATCCAGCCCTGGACTCTCTACCAGTGCTTTTAAAAAGCCTAGGTTTGAACCTCACAGATAACCAAGCACAGCAATCATGGTCCTGCTTGCTTAAGGTGGCCCCATGGCTACCTGAGAGCAATTTATTTGATTGGGACACTTGGGACCAGATAGAGAAGTTGATTCTAAAGGCCCAAAAACAGAAGGGGGAAATTTCCCCCTTGGGGGTCCTACCCACCATAGGCGCCCTCAAGAGTTGCTTTCCCCCATGGCCTCCTAAGGAGAAAAGGGAAACTGGGGTGGAAGGGGTTAATAGACCAGGAGATGAAGTGAAACCGCCCCCCAGTGAGAGCCCGTGCCTGGCTAAACGGCTAACCTGACTGCCATCAATCACTCTCCCCCTGATTCCTTTGCTCTTTTTTTTTTTTTTTTTTTATTCAACTGTGTGCATATGCATGTGTATGTGCCCACGCGCGAGTGTGTCTGTGTGTAGAACCATGGACGAATTCGCGAACCACCATGGACGCCTCCACCTCCTTCTGCCCCGGGATTCACAGGCCCCGCCCTACCAGGACCAGAAGCGCAGGCCACCCCCGCTTCCCCCCAGCGTCTATACGTGGGATCTGGGATCCGAACTCAGGACCTTCCGCCTGCAAGGCGGAGGCTTAACCTCTGAGCCACCTCTCCAGCCCTGATTCCTTTGCTCTTGCGACCTCTCAATCACCTCCCACAAACCCCTTTTTATCCCCTTCTGCTCCTCCCTCAGGGACCACCGAGATTTTCCCATTTAACATTGCAAGGGGGGTGATTGCCCTGTGGCATGGTACCCCTGGACAGCTACTGAGATCAAAGAGTTAAAAAAAGGCTGTAGCCGAGGATGGACCCAACTCCCCTTGGGCAGAGACCATCCTTCAAGGGCTTGTTCAACAGCCCTGCACAGCCCAAGACTGGATGGACTTAGCTAAAGCCGTCCTCCCTAGGGCACTCTTTATCAAGTGGAATGCCTTTTTTCAAGATGAATGTAGAACTCAGGGACAGAGGAATCAGGAGGCCAACCCTGCGATCCCCATCACCTATGGTATGCTTGCTGGGTTTGAAGCCCAATATTCTACTGGGGCTCAACAGGCAGTTATCCCTGACCCCTATAGAGACCAAGCGAGGACTGCAGGCACTAATGCCTGGAAAAGGCTAGATGATGGCCCAACTGAGTCCCCCATTTCTGGATTGTCCCAGAGACCAAATGAGGACCTCGCCTCTTTCATTGAGAAGGTGGAGAAAAGCCTAGCGTGCAAGGTCCCCCCAGGGCCTATACGAGAGCAGTTTGAAAGATCTCTAGTCTGGGAAGGTATGAATCAGGATCACAAGCTGGCCTGTGCAAGCCTTAAGGATAAAAAATATGGCTAGGTGGATTGTAGTCACCAGGGACATAGGCACTACTTCCCACACTGCCCAGGCCAATGCTAGGGCTATGGCTATGTCTTTGCACTCAGCCAGAGAAGCTGTCAGGCAGGAAACCATTTACACTCTGGTGTGTGCCCTCCAGCAAGTTCTCCTTGGAAAAGGGGAACGAAACTGCTTTGGCTGTGGGCGAGAAGTTCACTTTAGAAGGGAGTGCCCACTTAAGGCTAAAGCCCCACTGGGGGAGGGTCCTCGGACCCCTTGCCCAAGATGGAGAAAGGGAACTCCAAAAAATCCTGAGAGAAATTAACTGGATGAAATCATGATACCTATTACCACTAAGGAACTGTATCTCTCCTCCCAGGTGACCCTCATTCCTTCTGCCTTAAAGAGATATGATCCTGGCCTTCCCATCATTCTTTATCTTTTTTTCTGGAGAGATGTTATGTACTGCCATGTTGGCACAAGGAGGTGACCCCCTTCAATGGATCCACCTCTCAGTTGGGGGAGCCCCTAGAGTTTATTCTGTGACTGATCAAGTTGCTGACTGTATTGTCAAAGGCAGAGATGCTTGCACCTGGTTATTTGGGCTGGAACCTCACCTTCTTGTTGTTCCTTTTAAGCTGTCAGACTTTACCTGGCTTCAGAGAAATAATGACACGGTTACTTTAGCCCTTGAAGGATACTTAGGAAAGATTGATTGCCATTATGGCCCTCATAAATGGATGAGCTCATTTTTAAGATTAGATTGGAGACCCCCTAGGCTCTTCCTCCCTCAACCTGATCCTAATTTTCTTACTGTATTTACCAATGGGGGACTCCTAGGAGCCTCCTTGATGGCTTTTCCCCCTCATAAGAAGGGGCAACCATTGTTCCCCCTTAAGAGGGTCACCCATGAGGTTGAGGGTTCGGCACAATTTAAAGAATTGTTTGTGGTGGTATTAGCACTGAGGACTATACCTGAGCCTTTTAATTTGTTTTCTGATAGCCTTTATGTTGTTAACATAAAGCATCTAGTTGATGCTTATATTAAATTAGATTCTAACTCTATAACTCCATTGATGCTACAGGCACAATTATTACTCAAACAAAGACTTAATCCCATCTTCATCCAATACCTTCGGGGTCACCAAAATCTGCCTGGATTTCTATCTGAAGGAAATGCCCTGGCAGATAAGATGGCATCTGCTTTAACTTTTCAAGAGGCGGCCAGTTTACATGAGTTAACCCACATTAACTGGAGAGGCCTCCATCACAAATATCCTTTGGTGCCCATCAAAGATCTTAAAAAAATCATCCACACTTGCAAGTCCTGCCAACCCTTTCTTCAACTCCCTCCTTTACAAAAGATGGGAGTTAACCCCCATGGATTATGACCTAACAACCTATGGCAAACAGATGTTACTCATTACCCTCCATTTGGTAAACTTAAATATATCTTTCTCACTATTGATACATTCTCTCGTGCCTGCTGGGCTACGGCACATGCAGGGGAAAAATCTAAACGTGCTGTCAGTCATATGTTACAATGCTTTGCTGTCCTTGGCTTGCCTGATCAACTTAAAACAGATAATGGCCTTTGCTTTATTAGTAAGGCCTTTTCCAAGTTTCTCCGGACTCCACTGGCATCCTTCATAATCCTCAGGAACAGGCAATCATAGAACGTCAAAATCAAACTCTTAAGGCCCAATTACAAAAACAAAAGGGGGAGTCTCTTCCACCCCATGATCAGCTGAAGAAGGCTTTGTTAACACTTAATATTTTAAATTTGACAAGAACAGATTTAGAAACACCATTCCAGAGGCACTGGACTTCTAAGATCTCATACAAATCCATCCAGGTTCGCTGGAAGGACCCCCTTAGCGGGGGATGAAGGGATCCAGACCCCCTCATCACTGCAGGGAGAGGATTCAGATGTGTGTTCCCCCAAAGTGAAAAAGGCCTATCTGGGTCCCTGCTCCGGACATCAAATACCTTCCTCCATTGGTGGAGGGAGAGGATAAAAACCTTCCCAGGGAGTAGTCTCCCCATGAGGATTTTCTTTCTTCTCTCTCCACAGAGAAGCATGAAGACTCCATTGATCTTACTCTACCTGACAGTGATCTTCTGGCCATCGAGAGGAGGATTCGGAGATCCACATGAGGCCCGAATCATCATTGAATGACAGATGGGATTTGTACAGGACAAGATAAAGAAACTACAGGAGGACCTGGATCAGTGAAGGAAAAAGCTCCAGGGACACCCCTTTTGGTCCTTCTTTGGCAGCCTTCTCCCATACCTTACTCCCCTCCTGCGTCCCATGTCCATGATACTTCTCCTTGCAGCCATTGGACCTTGTGTGGATTAATGCTCTTACTCGCTTTATTAAAATACAGATTGAAACTATCCAGCTTCACCAGATTCACATCAACTATCAGATGCTCGCCACTCAGGAGTCAAGCTCTGAACATTTGGCCTTAGAGCAATTTGATGACTCCCTGTGGCCATGAAACCCCCAAGTCTGGCCTAGCCAGGTGCTTAAGTGAGGGCTGGTAGCCAGAGACGGGTAAGTGAGGGCCCAGCCGGAGATCAACCTAAGACAGGACTTGTAACACTCAAAGTTGCAAGCTCCCATGACGGATAAGACTCTGGAGGGGGGCCTCTCACACCTAAGACAGGCACAGTCACTCAAGGCCATATGGCCTGCTCGATCACAGGTAGCCCCTGGATCATCTTTTAAAAAACAGAAGGGGGAGGTGTTGGGCCTCTTTACCAGGCCTGAGGCCTGCTGGAACTTCCTGAGCCTGGCTAGAGTTTCAGGACCTGACTTTAGGTTTCGAATCTCGTCTCCACAGGAAAGTTTTTTTTCCCTGGAATGATGTCACACCTATTCAACCACCTTCTGGTCACTTAATCACTTTCTGTTGGTTACCCCATAATCACACCACCCTTCACCCTTCCCTCCCCTGCACAATCTATATAATTTACCCCCCTGTTTAATAAAGTTGAGTTCCTGCTTTGACAGACCTCTTGGCTCCATTGGACCGCGACACTCATCACCTGCTCAGCCCCACAGGTCGCCCAACTGGTCCTGTCATCCCTAACTGCACTACCTACATTGGCCCCAGAGTCCTGCAATTCTCCAAACCTGGGATCCAATCTGTCAGGCCCCATATGCCTGCCATGGGTGTCTCTTTCTGCGCAGAGGCGATCATTGGTGGGAGAGCACTCGAATGGTCCATCTCTGTGATTTCTCTTAAGGGTGCTGTTTGGGATACGAAAGATATGGCCCCCTTTGCTTCTGACATGGATTCTCCCAGTTTGGATTGCAAATACCATCTCCAGGGGCAGTCTTGGCATCTAGACTTTCTGGCATGATGGTCTCTTCCTTGGCCTTCAGCCAGGGTAAAAGGGTATCACAGTTTCTTTTAAGGTTCTAGTGGACTGATAGCATAGTCTTATACTTCTTGAATTTCTGAGTTAGTACATAGGTGGGAATTTTACCCACCTATGTTTTAAGATTCTGGAAGTTATTCTTTAATTTCCTTAAAACCGGTGCACACATTCTGGCTAACAAGTCTACTTATTGTAAGTGACTAGACATGAAATCTCTAGAATTTGAGTTAAAGTTAAAAAGCAGGCTTCTTCTCTAATCAGAGAGCAGGAAGCTATTCCCCCCCCCAAAAAAAGCCCTAAGAGCAGGTAAAGGCCACTCCTAATTCCCAGAAGAATTCTTCCTGCCTGAGGCAAAACCTGAATTATCTAGGAGAGAGTGTCCAGCCCTTGTTCATGGGCATTACTGTGATCTTCCCCAGGGAACAGGCTTTAGGCCTGAGCTGGGAAGAAACACCAAGGCCTGACAATTCCCAAATTTTTCCTTATTTCTCTTAAAGACACCCATGTCCTTATCCCAAAAGATGTTTCTTTGAATCCATTTTTTCCAAACAGAGACATATTCTACCAGATTGGTTGGATAAGGATGTGGCACAATGGCAAAAGCCTATAACGTTTGGGAGCCTTTGAGACCTCTTTAACCAACATTTTATCAGAAAATGTCACATTTCTGTTACTTTTAGAATAATTTTGTTATTGCATTCTAAGTGGATAAGCTCAAGGCTCTATTAAGAGCAAAAAAATGGAATCAGAGGTTCATAATTGCTTCAACATTATCCCATGTTATAGAACTTAAATGTTTCAAGTCATCCGTATTTAACACTGGTGTGTTGCATGTGTTTAGAAATTTATCCATTTCCTTGTAAGTGTCAAAATTGGTAGTATATAAATTTTTAAAATATGACCTCATGATTCTTTTAAGTTTCTTGACATCTGTTATTCTTTTATAATGTTGGTTTTTCTCTTTTTCATTTTTTGGTTAATTTGGCTAAGGGTTTGTCAATCTTGTTAACTTTTCCAAAGAATCAGCTTTTTGTTGTTTTCTTATCTCAAATTCAGTTATTTCTCTCTTAATCTTGTTGATCTCTACATATCTACTTCTTTTGGAGTTTGTTTGTTCTTTTTTCTATAAAACTTTATGTTGCACTGTTAGGTTTCTCACTTATGATGTTTACATTTTTTGATGTAGGCATATCTTCATCATAGGTTTTGATGTCAGGTGTTTTTCATTATCATTGAGTTCTTGGAATTTTTGAATGTCTATTTTTATGTCTGAAGCTATTCCTAATAATTAGCATATTGTTATGCCTCCATGAATTTGTTCACTTTCTGTTTGTCTTGCTATGGATATCCATCTTTATTCCCTGGTGATCAGATTGAATAAAGATGATGATTTTTATTGTCTTGCATTTGTGGATGCTTGCTTTGTGACCTAACATGTGATCTATTGTGTAGAAAGTTGCATGGACAGATGAAAAAAATGTGTAGTCTTTGGATTTTAGATTGGAATGGCCAGTAAATGGCTGAAAGGTCCATTTGGTTTGTGGTTTTGTTTAGTTCCAATGTTTAGTTCCAATGTTCAGATTTTGGCTTGCTGATCTATCTATTGGTAAGAGTGGGGTGTTGAAATTCCCTACTATTACACTGTTTGTATTGATTTATTGTTTTATACATTGTAGTGTTTGTTTAATTAATGTGGGTCAGCCTATGTTTGGAGGATTGTATTTACAATTGTGAATTCTTGATTAATTGTTTCTTTTGTGAGTACATAGTATTCTTCTGTAATACTTATGATTTGCTTTAATTTGAACTCTATTTCATCAGATATTAGGATGGATACTCCTGTTTCTTTCTTAGTTGTTCTTGCTTGGATTATCCTTTGACTCTGAAACTTTGTCTATTATTGACAGTGAGGTGTGTTTCCTGGAGGCAGCATCTTGATGCTCTGTGTTTTCTTATGTGTTGTAATTCTTTTTTTACTTTTTCAACTGCATTTGTATTGCTATTAGTCTTCTTAATTACAAATGTAATGGGTGATTGTTTTCTTAATTACAAATGTAATGGGTGGTTGTCCATGAATGCCTCCTCCCTTCCTCTCCCTTCCCGATCTTTGGCCCCTGAAACAATCTACCCCTCTCCCACCCATCCTCCTGTCTGTTTGCTTGTGTGGAACATAGGGTTCACTTTAGATTGTCTGGATTGATACGGACTCAGGTCTCTGTGGCAGATTAAGTGGTCTTGCCTCAGGTAGACCCACTGTTAGGGGTACTTTCCTTTACCTGTCTAGCCTTAGCCCTAATATTTGACCTGCATGTAATTATTTCTCCTGAGTTCATCACTAGTCTGTGGGAGAATGTTGATACATCAGTCACAGTGAAGAACTGGTGAGGATAAGTCTCACTGTGGTAAGTTTCTGGATGCAGCAGCCCTATCTTTAATAGAATGACTTGGCTGACAGTGGACCTCCCCACCTTTAGGCTCTTACAATCTTATGGCCCCTTATGGCTGGGTCATATGGAATTTCAATTTTTAACCTTTTTAGGAACCTCCAAATTACTTGCAAAGGGGTTGTATGAACTTACAATCCCACCAGCAGTGTATGAGAGTCCACTTTCGATAGGGAAAGGCTTGGTTGGTCTGATTCCAACTGAGCATTTTAAGGTTGCCAGCATTCTGCACTTTTGTTGGTTATAGTCTATTTTACTGCTCTTCCATTTCAATAGGCTGTGTCTTGTTTGGGTATTGAGATCTTGCCTTTTGTTTGTGGGTGTTGTAAGAGTTTCTGTTTAATTACATCAAACTGAATGTTTAGTGTTAAGATCTGCTTGTAAGGAAGAACATAGAGCATCTGTCCTTCTTTTTGGGATATTTCACTCAGTATGAATTTTTACAGTTCCATTCATTTACTAGCAAATTTCATTAGTTTATCTGTCTTGACAGCTAAATAGTAATCTATTGTATATATGTAGCATGTTTTCATTAACCATTTGTTAACTATTGGACATCTACATTGGTTCCTTTTTTGCTATTACAAAAAACCTCTCTGAACATGGTTGTACATGTGACTCTCTTGCAGAATACAGTATTCTTTAGGACTACACCAAGGAGTAGTATAGCTGGGTCATATGGAATTTCAATTTTTAACCTTTTTTTCAAAGGGATAGTATGAATTTACAATCTCACCAGCAGTGTATGGGGGTTCCCTTCTTCTTGCATCCATGACATTTGTTGTTGTTTGTATTTTGGATCTTGGACATTCTGACTGGAATGAGATGATATCTCAGGGTGTTTTAAAATTATCATTTCCATAATGACTAGGGAGATAGAACATTTTTGAGATGTTTGTTAGATATTTTAATTTCATCTTGTGAGAAGTTACTTTTTAGTTCTAGAGCACAATTTTTAATGGTTTTGTTATTTCCTTGGATTTTTTAATGTATTATGGAATCAGACCTCTATCAAATATGTCAATGAAAGATGCTATCCAATTCTATAGGTTAACTTTTTGCTTGATTAAGAATCTCTTTTGCTGAGAAAAAGCTTTTCAATTTCACACAGTTCAACTTACTTAATGTTGGACTTATTCTCTGTGTCTTTGGGGTCCTATTGAAGAAATGTTGGCCAAGGGAAATCAATTCAAGGGTATTCATTCCCTATTTTTACTTCTAAGGATTTTATAGTTTCTGGTCTAATATTGATGCCTTTGATCATTTGGAGTTGATTTTCATTGAGGAAGAAAAATAAGAGTTCACTTTCACTTTTTTGCATCTTGATATCCAATTCTGCTGGCACCACTAGTTGAAGATGCTGTCCTTTTTCCAAATTTTATTTTGAGCACCTATGTCAAAGATCAATTGACTGTAGGTATGAGCGCTTGTATTTAAGTCTTCAGTTCTAATCCTTAGGTCTGTATCTTTTGGAGTCAGTAATATGCCGGTTTTAATAATGTGGTTTTATGGTATATTTTAATGCCTGGAATGGTGATACCTCCTGGTGAGATTTTATTATTCATGAGTGTTTTTGTTATCCTGGGTCTTTTATGATTCATAGGAAATTTAAAATTGATTAACCAATTTTAAAAAAGATTTGGGTTGGAATTTTAATTGGTATTGCGTTGAATACTGCTTGAGGTATACTGATTATTTTGAGTACATTAATTCTCCCAATCCAGCAGCATTGGAGGTCCTTTCATCTTCTGATATTTTCTGCAATATCCTTTTTTAGGGTTTTAAAGTTTTCAATGTGAGGATCTTTCACATCCTTGGTTAGGTTTATTCTAAGGTATTTCATTTTTAATAGAAGCAATAGTAAATAGTATTCTTTCTTTCAGGTTTTTTTGTTTTGGTTTGTTTATACTTGGTGTATAGAAAAAGAGGCTGATTTTTGAACACTAATTTTGTATCCTTCCATTCTACTAAACTTATTTATTGGTTTTAAGGAGTTTTCTAGAGGAATCTTTTTTTTTTATTTCTGCTCATACAAACTTAACAGGTATACTGGTCTCCTACCTCCCTCCACCATCCCCCCCGACCCCCTTGTTGCCCCTACCACTTCCCCCTCCCTCCCCATCCCCCAATGCCTCCTTCCCCATCCCCAGAGTATCCTTTAATGTGCATGCCAAACTCTCCTCTGGGTCCTCCTCTCTGATGAGTTGCAAGGACCCAGCAGCATTTCTCTGGCAGAATCTTTAAAAGTACTTAAGGAATAGGATCATATCATCTCAAATAGGGATAACTTGATTTCTTCTATTCCGAGTTAAATCCCTTTTATCTCCCTCTCTTGTGTTATGGCTCTAGCTAAGCTTCAAGTACAATGTTAAATAGGAGTGATGAAAGTGGGCAGCCTTGTCGAGTTCTGATATGAGGAGGAATGCTTCCAGTGTTTCGCCATTTAGGATGATTCTTGCCATATGCTTATTGTGTATGACCTTTATCATGTTGATAAATGTTCCTTCCAACCCTATTTTCTCGAGGATCTTTATCATAAAAATATGGTGGATTTTGTCAAAAACTTTTTTCAGCATCAATTGAGAAAATCATGTGATTTTTCTCTTTGTACTTATTTATATTGTGAGTTATATTTATAGATTTGCATATATTGCATCAACCTTGTGTTTCTGCTGTATTGAATCCAACCTGGTCATAGTGCATGATCTTTTTGATGTTTTTGTATCTGGTTTGCTAGAATTTTGCAGAGGTATTTGCATCTGTGTGCATCAATGAAATTGGCTGATAGTTTTCTTTTTCTGTTGCATTTTTATTTGGTTTTGGGATCAGTGTAATGTTTGCTTCATAGAGTTTGGAAGTGTTCCTTCCTTTTCTATTTTGGGAATAATTTAAGGGGCGTTGGTACTGATTGCTCTATAAATATCTGGCAGAATTCTGTGCTGAATCCATCTGGTTCTAAGATTTTCTTGGAAGGGAGATTTATAATTACTGCTTCAACTTTGTCCCTTGTTATAGGACTACTTAAATAATTCAATTCATTGTGGTTTAACTTGGTGTGTTGTATGTGTTTAGAAATTCTTCCATTTCTCTATGATTGTCAAACTTTGTGGTATATAAAATTTTAAAGTATGGCCAGCCCCCAACCACCCCGGAGCCCCACGCGTCCTGGTGGCGAGCACCCAGGCCGACTGCGGCTTGGCCTGCGCCCCCGGCCCGGACGACCCCAGGCCCCTCCACCGCGCCACCCCGCCCGCGCCCAAAGTGAGTGAGTGAGAGAGAGAGAGAGAGAGAGAGAGAGCACGCCCAGCCCAGCCCCCAACCACCCCAGAGCCCCACGTGTCCTGATTGCGAGCACCCAGGCCGACTGCGGCTTAGCCTGGGCCCTGTCCCGGACCCAAGCCCCTCGCACCCTCCCGCCCCATGCGCCTAGCCACCCCCCTGGATCCCAGGTGAAGAATTCTGCCATTGAGCCAGGGAGCGAAAGAGCCCAGCCCAGCCCCGCCCCCCACCTGGAGCCGCCCGGCCAGCAGCACTGCGCTGCACAGCCGGCTTTGCCCCGGGCCCCGCCCCTCTCCGTGCCCACCTTCCCAAATCGCAGGTGAAGAACTCTGCCATCAACATCAGACCTTCTGCCTCTCTGGCCCACCGGGGACCTACGCACGTGGTCCACGGAAGACACACTGCTACTCAGAATTCAACAGAGCCCAAAGGAAACAAGCAAAATTCTAAGGAACAAAGGGAGCACAGGCCATACATCTGGACTCCACTATAATCATTATATCACGTGGGCGAGTCTCTTCTCACCCAGCCCAAAGATAAGTACACTTTTTCTTTTCACCTTACTGATCCTTTAAAGTATCAATGCTGTAGATCAACTTTCTCATACAGCCACCCCACAACATACAACTCCAGTGAGTACACCACTCACCCCCACATTTCATCAAGAAACTAAATCGTAAAAGTGCACTATCAAACTAATATTCACCCCCTGGTAACATAACCTGACTTAACTGACATACTAACAGCCTAGTAGCCTCATCTAGGATATAATAATAACAATACACAAACATACCCAATCCAAGGCAAGTACTAGTAATAATTGGCAAGCGTAACAATACTAAATACATGGATTCAGTGAAAAACACAGAAACTGAAAGGTCCTAAAAAACAAAACAACAACGTACAAGTCAAAGTGCAGATCCAGGAGAAACAAAACCCAAGAAGACCAATCTCCTGCCGAAAGAATCAATCCCATAAGGAGGGATTCCGACCAGAACAAATCCACAGAAAATAGCCATGAAAGCCAGACCCAACATAACAACTTTCAGAGTATGATCCTTACCATAATTAATACTATGAAAGAGGAAATCCGAGAAGAGATAAACAACCATATCAAACACTTTGAACAGGAACACAACAGGCACTTGGAGGAGTTGAGAAAAACAGTTCAAGAAACAAAAATAGGTATGGAGCAATTAAAACAGTCTCAGGCAGAGTTTAAAATTGAACTAAAAGACAAGTTATCTTCAACCCAAAACTCAACAGAGAGTCTTATCAACAGAACAAATGAGGCAGAAAATAGAATTTCAGATCTTGAAGACAAAGTGGGAGAATTAACCAGCTCAATGGAAGAGATTGTTAAAGCCAAAAAGATACTGGAGAGGAACATTCAAGAGATATGGGACACCCTGAAGAAGCCTAACATGTGCATTCATGGAATACCAGAACAAGAATCCAAAAATACCACACCTGAGGAAATATTTCAATTCATCATAAATGAAAACTTCCCACAATTAAAGAATGAGAGGCCTATCCAAATACAAGAGGCATTTCGCACTCCAAACAGATACGACCAAAATAGAAAATCGCCACGGCAAATAATAGTCAAAACACTCCACATTCAAGACAAAGAAAAGGTGCTGAGAGCTTCAAGAGAAAAAAAGCAAGTCACTTTTAAAGGTAAACCTATTAGAATAACAAATGACTACTCAATGGAAACAGTAAAAGCAAGAAGAGCTTAGAGAGACATACTTCAAGTATTAAAGGAGCAAAAATGCCAACCCAGACTGATATACCCGGCAAAACTATCTGTCATGATTGAGGGAGAAAGAAAAGTTTTCCAACAAAAAGACAACTTGAAGGGATACATGTCTACCAAACCAGGCCTTCAAAAAATCCTAGAACTGATACTCAAGCTTGAAGAAAAGAACAAGCGTATCCAGGAGGACAGAAGGGAAGTATAATACCACCAAAACATAAATATCAAACAACATGCTTACAAAATCTACTAAACATAAAAAATGTCCAGAATTAAAAATAATTTCTCCATTATAACATTAAATGTCAATGGTATTAACTCACCGATTAAGAGACACAGATTACAAACTTGGATTAAAAACCACAATCCAACAATCTGCTGCCTTCAGGAAACTCATCTCACCACAAAAGATAGGCACATCCTAAGAATGAAAGGCTGGTCCAAAATCTTACAAGCTAATGGAACCAGGAAACAGGCAGGGGTAGCAATTATGCCTTCAGACAAAGTGGACTTCAAACCAAAGAAAATCATAAGAGACTCAGATGGATACTACATTTTAGTCACAGGTACAATTCACCAGGAAGACTTCATAATCCTGAACATTTATGCACCCAATACGGGCCCCTCCACATTCATTAAGAAAACCCTACAGTGCCTAAAGCAAGAAATCAACCCCCAAACGATAATCCTTGGGGACTTCAACACCGCCCTCTCAACATGGGATAGGTCAACAGGTCAAAAGCTTAACAGAGACACTTTGGAACTTAATCAAACCCTTAAAGAAATGGACCTTATAGATCTCTATCGAACTTTTCACCCACGCACAAAAGAATACACATATTTCTCAGCAGCACACGGAACTTTTTCCAAAATAGATCACATATTGGGCCACAAAACGAATCTACACATATACAAAAAAGTTGAAATTCTAACCTGTGCCCTATCAGACCACCACGGCCTAAAGCTGGACATCCACAACACAACATACAAGAGAAAATACACTAACTCCTGGAAACTTAACAATATGATGCTGAATGAGAACTGGATTCAGGAAGAAATTAAAAAGGAAATTCAAGATTTCCTGAAAGTGAATGATAACGAAAATACAACTTACCAAAATCTCTGGGACACAATGAAAGCTGTCCTAAGAGATAAGTTCATAGCTCTTAATGCCTACATCAAAAAAATGGAAACATCAGAAATAAATAACTTAACGATGCAGCTTAAGGATTTAGAGAAACTTGAGCAATCTGATCCCAAAAGTAGTACAAGAGAGGAGATTAGCAAAATAAGGGGAGAAATATCTGAGATCGAGACTAAGAAAACGATAGAAAAAATCAACCAGTCAAAAAGCTGGTTCTTTGAAAAAATCAATAAGATAGATACACCCCTAGCTAAATTAACCAAAAGCAAGAGAGAAAAAACCCAAATTAACAAAATTAGAAATGAACATGGACTAATCACTACTGATACCCAAGAAATCCAGAGAATTATAACATCATATTTCAAAAACTTATACTCAGTGAAGTTTGACAACACACAAGAGATGAATGAATTTCTAAGTAAGCACATCTTACCTAAATTGGATCAGGAAGTTGTAAATTACTTAAATGGCCCTATAACATATAAGGAAATTGAAGAAGTAATCTCGACTCTTCCCACCAAAAAATGTCCTGGACCAGATGGATTCAGCACAGAATTCTACCAGACATTTAAGGAGTCAATAACACCAATACTCCTTAAACTGTTCCATCACATAGCAAAGGAAGGAACACTACCAAATTCCTTCAATGAAGCTAATATCGTCTTAATCCCAAAACCTAATAAAGATTCACTTAAAAAAGAAAACTGTAGGCCGATCTCCCTGAGGAGCACAGACGCAAAGATTCTCAACAAAGTCTTAGCAAATCGGATTCAAAAACATATCAAAAAGATCATTCACAGGGACCAAGTAGGCTTCATTCTGGCACACAAGGTTGGTTCAACATACGCAAATCAATAAATGTAATTCATCATGTAAATCAGTCCAAAGTCCAAGACCACATGATACTCTCGATAGACGCAGAAAAAGCCTTTGACAAGATCCAACAGCCTTTTATGATCAAAACGCTAGAGACAGTAGGAATGGAAGGAACCTTTATCAATATAATAAAAGCTGTATACAACAAACCCACAGCAAGGATTATGCTCAATGGGGAACAATTGGAAGCATTCCCACTTCCATCAGGAACTAGACAAGGCTGTCCACTCTCACCACTTCTATTCAATATTGTACTTGAAGTCTTAGCTGAAGCCATAAGACAAGAAAGGGACAGGGATTCAAATCGGCAAGGAAGAAATCAAGCTATCCCTATTTGCAGATGACATGATCTTATACCTGAGGGATCCCAAAAACTCCACCAGGAAGCTCCTGGAACTAATTGAGAAGTTCAGCAGGGTGGCAGGATACAAAATAAATGTGCAAAAATCAGAGGCCTTCCTATATGCCCAGAATGAAAGAAGTGAAAAGGCCTTGAGAGAAACAATCCCATTTACTGTAGCCCCTAAAAAAATGAAATACCTTGGTATAAACCTAACCAAGGAGGTAAAGACCTTTACAATGAAAACTTTAAAACCCTAAAGAAAGAAATTGCTGAAGACATCAGAAGGTGGAAAGACCTCCCATGCTCCTGGATTGGCAGAATCAACATCGTAAAAATGACCATCCTACCTCAGGCAATATACAAATTCAGTGCTATACCAATTAAAATCCCAAAGCAATTCTTTAAAGAAGTTGACCAAATAATCTCAAAATTCATATGGAGGCACAAAAGACCCAGGATAGCAAAGACAATCCTGAGTAACAAAAACACTGCTGGAGGTATTACCAAACCGAACCTTAGTCTATATTACAAATCCATAGTTATAAAAATAGCCTGGTACTGGCTCCAAAATAGACACACAGATCAATGGATAAGGCTTGAGGACCCAGATATAAGCCCACAAAAATACAGCCATTTGATCTTTGACAAAGGGGCCCAAAGAATCCAATGGAAAAAGAACAGCATCTTCAACAAATGGTGCTGGCAAAACTGGATCTCCACATGCAGAAGATTAAAGCTGGACCCCTACTTGTCACCATGTACAAGACTTAATTCCAAATGGATCAAGGACCTTGATATCAGGCCAGAGACTATAAAAATCATAACTGAACGGATAGGGAACTTCCTTGAGCTGATTGGGCTAGGCCAACATTTCCTAAACAGACATCCAATGGCACAGTCACTTCTACCAACTCTCAACAGTTGGGATCTTGCAAAATTAAAGAGCTTCTGTTCAGATAAAGAGATTATCACACGAGCTCAAAGGCAACCCACAGAATGGGAGAAAATCTTCATTAACTACATCTCTGATAGAGCTCTACTCTCCAGAGTGCACAAAGAACTTAGAAAATTAAACACCAAGGAAACCAATGGCCCAATTAAAAAATGGGCCCTGGAACTTAAAAGAAATTTTACCAGAGATGAAATTAAAATGTCTAACAAATATCTTAAAAAATGCTCCACTTCTTTAGCCATCAGGGAAATGCAAATCAAAACTTCCCTGAGATATCATCTCACCCCGGTCAGGATGGCAAAAATCCACAATACAAACAACAACAAGTGCTGGAGAGGATGTGGAGAGAGGGAAACTCTGCTACATTGCTGGTGGGAATGCAGACTCTTACAGCCATTCTGGCGAGCCGTCTGGAGATTCTTAAAGAAATTAAAGATTGAAATGCCATATGACCCTGCTATTCCACTTTTGGGAATAACCCCCCATGCAGCAGAGGTTCACCTCGATAGCACAAGCACGACCATGTTCATACCAGCACTGTTTACAATAGCAAAGTCATGGAATCAACCTAAATGTCCAACAGTTGTCGAGTGGATAAGGAAACTGTGGTACATCTATACAATGGAGTACTACTCAGCCATCAAAAATGATGAATTACTGGAATTTGCTGGGAAATGGATGTCATTAGAAACAATTATATCAAGTGAAGTATCCCAATCCCAGAAAGTTAAGCGACATATGTACTCCCTAATAGGTGGCTCCTAGTACCAAACTCACCCGGCCCACATTGAGACCCTCAAGGGTAAATCTATGTAATATGGTAATTGCAAGGATTGTGAACAGGAGGGATGGGGTTGGAGAGTCACACCAGACACAAGGAGAGAGGGGACCATGTTAAAGCAGAGAAAATCGACCTCCAAGGAATGCAAGTAAGTAATGTGACACCTGGTTAAGTTCACAGACGTTCGTTTCTGATCATGTACAACTGAGGAGGTATGATCTCACCAGAAGGGGAGGGCATATAGTCTGGTAGATGAAAAGAGATCATTTTGCAAATGGGTGACTGATCCCTCCCTCACCGAGGTTTCCTGCTTTTATTACATCTACCCTTGAATGTGCTATTATAACAAGACTCCAGTTTAACAGTTTTTTGTCTCTGACAAGGGGGTGACATACAGTGCCCATCAGGATGGAGTGAAGGACATTGCAGGAGCAGCAAAATTGCAAAAGAAAATCAACAAACCACAATCCAGAACTTCAGAGACTCTATATCATCCACATAGAACTAAGCCAGCCTAATCTCTCCCCATCCTGAAGCTCAGGGACATCTGCGGAAGAGGGGGCGGTAAGATTGTAAGAGCAAAAGGATGGGGGGAGCAATGATTTGAAGAGTCTCCACACTAGATAGGGCTGAAGCAATCATAATAGGACTTTGCATGCCCTGCGCCATGTCCATCACGCTATTGACCTCACAAAGTCTAACATCGGCTAAAAGCACCAAGATCCTTGGAGGCAAGGGATTGATGGGCACAGTAGTGTTCCTATGCTTAAGGGGAACACGAGAAAGGGTTCAGGGAAATGCCACTGGGTCCTTTTATGTCATCGGAAAGGAGGACCAAGAGGAGAGTTAGGCATTCACAATAAAGGACTCTCTGGGAATTGGGGGGGGAGGCACTGGGAGATGGGGAGGGAGGGAGGGGGAGTAGGGGGTTTGGAGGGAGGTGGAGGGGGGAGGGAACTGGTCTTCCTATTAAGTTTGTATGAGCGGAAATAATAATAAAAAATGTTAAAAAAACTTTTAAAGTATGAACTTATGATTTTCTGAATTTTCCTGACATCTGTTGTGTTGATTCCTTTTACATCTCTAATTTTATTAGTTTGGGTTTTCTTTCTTTTTATTTTGGTTAATTTGGCTAAGAGTTTGTCAGTCTTCTTAAATTTTTCAAACAAGTAACTTTTTGTTTATTTGATTCTTTGTATTGTTTCCTTTGCTTCAATTTTCAGATTTCTCCTCTGATCCTGCTTATGTCTACAAATCTAATTCTTTGAGACTTAGTTTGTTCTTGTTTCTCTAAAGTTTTAAGCCACATTATTAGATAGTTCACTTGTGATATATTTTTTTTTGATGATTAAGGTAGAGTTTATTAGAGAAGAAAAAGAATGGAACTCATGGACTCCAGACATGGAGTGCTGTGAGGGGCAGGCACCCTAGAGAATTCTATCTTAATTTTTGGTGATCAGATAAAGTACAGGTGATGATTCCATTATTCTTGTGTTTGTAGAGGTTTGTTCTGTGGCCGAAGTATGTAATCTATTTTGGAGAAAGTTCCACGGGATGCTGAAAAGGATGCATATTCTTTGGTGTTAGGATGAAATGTTCAGTAGACGTGTGTCAGATGCATTTGCTCTATGGTTTGGTTTAGTATCAATGTGTCTCTGTCAGTTTTTGGCCTGTTGACCTATATATCAGTGAAATTGGAAATCCCCTACTACTATCATGTTTGGGTTGATTGGTTGTTTTATGTGTTGCAGTATTTGTTTCAAAAATTTAGGTGAGCCTACATTTATGTTTAGAATTGTGTGTTCTTTTCAATGTATTGTTCCTTTGACAAATATACAGTATCTTTCTGTATCTCTTAAGATTTGTTTTGATTCAAAGTCTATTTTGTCAGATATCAGAAGTTACTAGAAAAAATTCTCATAACAGACAAAATTGGTCAATACACTCAAAAGGATAAAAGGGAAAAATAATGCCAATACAACTACCAGAGAGAAAACTGCCAAGCGAAAATCTTATAAACTTTACAAGGAAAAGAATCAGCAAAAACTTCTCAATTTTTTCAGTGAGAATCAATCAAGACACATAAACTAATAACTTGGATTAAAAGTTACAACCCACAGTATGTTGCTTCCAAGACACACACCTCACTTTGCAAAATAGGCACAATCTCAGGGTCAAAGGATGGTCAAAGATATTACAAACAAATGCGACAATGAAACAAGCAGAAGTAACAATACTATCTGAGCTGAATACTACCTGACCCTTGAGGTAGAAGGTGATTTAGATGTCCTATTTAGGGCCAAATAATCCATGGTCACTTGTTTTCCTCATTTTGACCAGTTGTAATTCTCTGCATTAAATGTCATCTACTGCAACGTTTCCAAGGACTTCCTTGGTCAAGTCCTGAGACTTATTCTAATATATGCAACTTTGTTCATCTTTTTGATGTAATAGATCTAATCCTTATCTGTTCATCTATTTTTGAGACAGGGCTTTGCTATATTGCAGAGGCTGGCCTGAAATATGCTATCTATCAACTCATAAGATTACAATATGGACAGACCAATGCATTTTATGTGGGAAATAAGCATTTTAACTTGTAATTCCTAGAGAAGATTGGCTAACATGCCTGGGACCTTAGATTCAAACCTCAGCATTGCAAAAAAATTAGGAGTCTGGACAGAAAAAAAAGAAAGAAACAGATATGTTTAATATGATTTGATTATTTCATTGTTTATCAAAATAATACATAGTACTCTATTAATAAGTGCAATTTTGGTTTATATATAAATTTTAAAATCTTTTTTTAAAAAACACATTCTAAAGAAGACTCAAATGAGTTATTAATAACCAGATTTACTAAAATAGTAGAAAAAAATCACATGATGACTTACATATACTCACATTCATACAAAGATGAACAGGAAAGGTGATAAATAGAACTATTATTAAGTACGGAACTTCCAGGCCACAAGAAAAATGGAGAAAAGCACTATAAATTAATGGAATTATGCTGAATAATGTGTATCAGATGGAAGGAACCATTTTCCATATCAGATAAAGGGTGAAACTGAACTGTAAATCTTCAACCGAATGCTTGAAATGTGGACTCTGACTACCATTAATGCTCCCAATATAATGATATTTAATATGAATTAAAATTTAAAACAGAATTCAACAGCACCACCAGGAGTTTGGGGAGCTGTGCTAGAACCACTCCACATTATTTGATTGCTGCTGTAAGTTTGGGATTCAGTAGAGAAATCTTTAAAATCAGGGCTGGAAAAGAGTGAAGTAGACAGAGAGTAACTGGGTAAAAGATTACTAACCTAATTATAAATAATGTGAAAGATGGACATGGTCTACTGAGGAACAATGTAAAACTGGTGAACAAAAATCAGAGAAATAAAGGAATGAAGAGCTATTCAATGTTTGTATTGTATTATGGTTGTCTGAGTGTGACAAGTTCTTCATATGCTTCTGTGTTTCAACCTTTAGTGGTGTTGTTTGGAAGGTTGTGGTTCCTTTAGAAGGTAGAGCTTTGACAGAGGAATTACCTCACTTGGAGTGGACTTAGATGATTTTTAGCCTGCTCCACTTCCTGTTCTCTCTCTCTCTCTCTCTCTCTCTCTCTCTCTCTCTATCTTTCTCTCTCTCTCTCTCTCTCTCTCTCTCTTTCTCTCTCTCTCTCTCTCTCTCTCTCTCTCTCTCTCTCTCTCTCTCTCTCTCCTCACCAGCTGACTACCTATGCAATATGAGGAGCCAATCTTATGTTCCCTTTGGCATTCCTTCCCTAACATGATGGACTCCATGCTGCTGAAACAGTAAGCCAAAATAAATCCTTTCTTCCTTGTGTTGCTTTGGTCAGAATATTTTATCACAGCAAGAGAAGAGAAACAAAGACAGAAATTGCTATGGAGTAGAGTTTTTGCTGTGATAAAACTGTCCATGTGAATTTGAGACTGTTGAAATTGTTCCCTGGAAGAAATATAGAAATTTGGAGTTTTGGACTAGAAAAGCCCTTGAGTTTTGCTAACTTGATTATGTTCAGCTTGTGAAAAAGCAAACAAACTCTACAATCCAAATAACCACATATTCTGAATGTACTTTGTACCATGTTAAATTATTTAAAAAATTGTTTTTTAAATTTGTTTTTAAATCTGTTTTTTAAATTTGTCTTATACATTATCTCAGTGATATCAAAAATCATCTATTGTAAGCAGGTATTATTTATGTAGTTAGAAGTGGAAATGTAGACATTTATATGCAATGGTCATTGTTTTTTCCTCCTGTTTGAATGAAGACATGTACTTTTCAGATGTAAATACCTAAGCCTCCTTTGTCTGTACTGAAAAATTCACATTTTCTTTGTGATTCTGATGCTTTGAAGTTTATGTCAACCACTTGATCTTTTCTTAGCCAATGATGATCATTCATAAAATCATGAATCAAGAGGCTTAACTGGGGAAGTACGATTTAAGCCCTTTACTAAATTAATACAAAATATAAAATTTCAGTAATGCCCTTAATCATTTCTGAAATATAAATCACTGTCTCTCACTTTTTTGTTTTAAATTTATATTTATGGTAAACATGTGGGTACATTATGTTTTGTTTAAATACCTTTATGATTTGTAGTTTAAAGTTACTTGAAAAGTAGATTATGTCTTGTTTTCAACCTGCTTATGGATTATAAAAAACTTTATCACTTAACAAAATACTTTCAATATGTTTTAACATGCTAGTGCAAATGGCCCTTAGGGAGTCATTTGCTTCTGTTGTTAATTTGGAAGTCAACAAATCCTCTGGAGACAAGTGGGTGTAACTTACAAAATGATTATAATTCTTGAAATGTTAAAGATTCTCAAGCAACCTATTATTTTCATGTAGGGTAAAGTAGTTCACAGTAAACACAATGTCTGAAATATTACATTTCATTTCTTTTCAGACATTAATGAAGTATATTTTATGCATAATTGAGTAACATATGCTGTAAACTTAATATAATGGAAATTGGAACACATTGTCTATTTTAATAACAAAGCATAAGAAATAATGCTAGATGAGATTCTTGCAATGATACAACCTTTGAACTCACATATCCCTAGTTATGTATGGGGAGATGTTAGAGGATGCTGCTGCAATTTTGGATGAGAAGTCAAGAAAGAATGTGCATTAAATCAATACACAAATATGAAAGACATTAAACATTCAGAAATTGTTGATATTCTGGGACTTACCTAAGAAGAAGACACCTGAAAATGAAATTGCCAATGAAGAAATTAAGGTTTGGAAAACTGTGGCTTTACTTTAATCATATTAATTATTGCAATATCCTGATGAAGTGTATTCTTTTATAAATGCATTTAAGTAGCATAATATGAAGCTAAACAATACACTAAACAATTATAATAAAATTATAGCAAAAGAATCAATTGTGCCCATAGAAACCTTATAGTAGCTCTTAATTAAAAAAGATCACTATTCAGCATGGATATATGATATATTATATCTTAATGGCCATGATATAGATATAAACGGTTTTAGAAAACTGGCCAATGGAGTACATTGAGAAAAGAAAGAGCTGGCATAATGAAGAGAGATTGAGAAGAAAATCTCCATATTCTAGTGCTGCATATATTTGTTATAATTTTTGCATCAGAGTTGGCATATACAAAAGTGTAAGAACACTCTGATAGAATTCAACACATTGGTCTGTATTCTTTGTAAGAATAGTGTCATTATATAGAAATATTAGCAATGAACCTTTCAGATATTAATTATCAGTACCGAAGCATCATTAGAAAAAGGGAAAAGGAAAAAATTTCAGAAACTTGGTTTTATTTGTAATGGTTAACTGTTGAGTCACGAAGATAATCAAGGATTGTTGTGAAGAAGACACAAAAAGTACAATGGGAAGAAGCAGGCAAGACAATGACAGTGCTGAGGACAAGGAGGGATTAAAGATTTAGCATGTTATATTCACTTTTTCTGTAGAATTCTCCTATTTCTGCAAATATTCAGTAAAACATGCCATATAATTTCTATGAGCATCATGCATGAAGACATGATATAATCTATGCAGATACCAGAAAGAATGACAACCAGAAAGATGTATTCATTATGATTTGTCAAAAATGTAATATTAACAATAAATGTATAAAGGATAACATTCATAGTGTCAAATATACATAAGATAAAATTAGGAAAAAAATAAAGCAAATTCAAGTCTTTAGGATAATCTGGAGAAAAGTACTAAAAGTAATAATGAGTATGCACATATCAGGATTTTTCAGAAGTTTGGTAGTGGGGTATCAAAGTGCCACTGACACTGAGCTGAAGTCTTCCATATGTTGTTTTTAGGATAGAGTCCTCTGATAAAGCCTGACACAGGAAACAACAAAGTATACTGACATAAAGACAAGAAGTTCAGTTGAATGGGGAAGAATGGGTAACCAGATTATAATTTAAGGTAAGAGAAATATATTGGTAAGAACTCCAGTACCAAAAGCACCAAAAATATTTCATGTGGACCTTTCCTCTTCATCTCTAACTTTTCTTCTTTTTTTTATGGAAATAGAGCTCAACTATGCCAAACCACACAACCGTGACAGTCTTCATTCTTCTTGGATTGACAGATGATCCACAATTGCAGGGGGTCATTTTTGTCATTCTCTTTTTCACTTACATGCTCAGTGTTGCTGGGAACCTAACCATCATCATGCTCACCCTACTGGATTCTCATCTCAAGACACCCATGTATTTCTTCCTCCGGAACTTCTCATATTTAGAAATTTCATTCACAACTGTCTGTATCCCCAAATTTCTTGTTAGTATGGCCACAGGGGATAAAACAATCACTTACAATGATTGTGCAGCACAACTCTTTTTCACTATTCTCTTGGGAGCAACTGAATTTTTTCTTTTGGCTGCCATGTCTTATGACCGCTACTTGGCCATCTGCAAACCCCTGCACTACATGACCATCATGAGCAGCAGAGTCTGTAACTTGCTTGTCTTTGCTTCCTGGCTTTCTGGTTTCCTAATAATTTTCCCGCCCCTCCTCTTGGGGCTCCAGCTTGATTTCTGTGCAGACAATACTGTAGATCATTTCTTCTGTGATGTTTCTCCCATACTTCAGCTGTCCTGCACAGACACGGGCATAATAGAATTCATGATGCTTTTCTCCGCCATTTTGACACTCTTGGTGACCTTGATACTAGTGTTCCTCTCCTACACCAGTATCATCAGAACAATTCTGAGAATCCCCTCTTCTCAACAGAGGAAGAAGGCTTTTTCAACATGTTCTTCACATATGGTTGTTGTGTCCATTTCCTATGGCAGTTGCATCTTTATGTATGTGAAGCCATCTGCAAAAGAAAGGGTGTCCTTAAACAAGGGGATAGCTCTGCTCAGCACTTCTGTTGCGCCCATGTTGAATCCCTTCATTTATACACTAAGAAACAAACAAGTGAAAGATGCTTTTAAGCACATGACCAAAAAGTTTGAACTTTTCTCATGAGGTAAATCACTTAAAGGTATTGGGAAGTTATCTATAAAGTAAACATGGAGAATGAAACAGAACTATCCTGTCTGTACTAAAAAATCGTATCATTTCCTTGACAAAATTTTCAATTGTCTGCCTAGTGTCTAAGTCTAATCCTTGTTCTTATTTTCCCTTCATTCTGAGAACATAGAAAAGATATGCTCTAAATTCATTTGCCTTTCTACTTTGTACATCTATTGATTTCTTCTCAAAACTCTGTCAGGAACAAAATAACTTCAGATTGTTCATGCTCTTCTCAATTGTTCTGGATCTAAGACATTCAGTGTGTCATGTATTCTGTATAGTTTTATATATTACAAGAACTTATGATAAATGAATGCAGAATGTGGAATTTGATTTTTCTACTCAGATTTTGGTAGAAACTCTGAGGAATGTGATACAATATTTTGTTTCAAATATTTGCTGGATTCGGAAAAAGAATTCTCAAAAACACATTAAAATAAATTTTATTAAATGAAAGCATCATTGCTGAAGCAGATACCAAGTAGAAGATTCTTGTTATCTGCCAGTTTTTTAAATGTATCACTTTCATATTCAAAATTCTGTAAGTCAGTTCACTTATGCAAAGAAAAGTTATAAGGCTGTGGAAGACAAATAAATTATAATAACAAAAATGGAAAAAATAGAGTAACATCAACTCGCTGAGGGTAAATGATCTTTGTCATGTCCAAAAATCTCAGTTATATTGTTAACAAAATAAAGGCGGAATCTATCACTGTACCTGTGACACACGACTCCCATTGGTGATAGGCACCGTAAAGAGCAATGAATCTCAAGGTACCAACAGGAGGCAATTACTACCTGGCCTGGTTCCTGGTGTCATCTAGGATGTGCAGGGGTCCCTGTGAAGTTTGGGACTGTCCTGTGCTCTGTACTGGAGCAATGAATCGCCATATATTCAGTCTCTGAGTCTTGAAAATATGTTGGGCAATAGTGACTAAAGCGACACAAATAAATGTGCCAAGGAAATAAAGGTAGAGGATGTAAATAAATGAAAAACTATACGAATTCATTTAAAGTTAATATGTAATACAAACTAAAATAATTGGGTTTATAAATATGATTTTAAAAAGGGGTTAAATAATTTATTACATTGTTTTCTATTTGCCCTCATCAGATGCATCATTATTCAACTTTCAGAATGTTTAGAGCCCAAGAAATGGTATGTGGGGTGTGTGTGTGTGTGTGTGTGTGTGTGTGTGTGTTTGTGTGTGCCTGCGTGAGTGTGCTTATGTGTCAGTTTTAAATGTTGTAATAAAATAAAGCCTAAAGCTCTCTCAATTCAATAGTTCTATAATTTAGTCATTTAATTTTTTATTTGTTATTAGTGTATATAGGTGAGCATGTGGAGGGCAGAGAACACCTTTGTGAAGTCAGTTCTCTCCTTTCATCTTCATATGAGTTCAACAATAGAACTTAGGTCTTCAGATTTGTGTGGCAAGTCCCTTTACCTGTTAAGCCATTGTATATGGTCTAACAGATAAACGTTGACTCAGTGAAGATCAATTTGGTTAAAATATACTGTTCATGTTAATCCACTTGGTGTAGTTATCAGATTTATTAACATACTTTTCATGATAGGCTTGTCCTCAGACCCCTAAGTACACAGATCAAGTATTACTTTTCATAGAACATTATTTTCCATTCAAAGGCAGAGTTAACCATTTCATTCTCACCATAGTTCATTTATAGCATTTTCTTTTTAATAACTCAATGCTGTTCATTCTAAAAATGTGACTCTAAATTGCCAGTTGTCTTACCCACAAAGTGAGCTACTTTGAACCAGCTTCACCCAAAACAAAGCTAAATAGATACATACTTTAAGTTCTAAATATGCAGAGCAAACATATCTTGCTCAGTCAATATATTGTTCTTAAATAAATAAAATATTTAGGATGGAAAGACTTGTATTAGTTATTCAAAATAAAACTATCAGAACATTCATGCCTTGTCTCATGATACACATCGTACCCAGAGTAGTGGCTTGTGCCAGCACCAAGACTGTTGAGCAGAGGAATCACAGCTTTGAGGTCACCTGGAATAAAGAGCAAAATACCATCTTTAGAAAAATGCATGTCTCAGGTTTGAGGAGATGGACCAGGGGTTAAATAAAGTCTTTGCCTCACAAGTCAAAGATCCCGAGTTCAGATTCCCAAATCTCACACACACAAAATGCTGAGCAGAAAGGCAGAAACAATGAGGTCATCAAGGCCTGGAAAGTGTAGTGTAGGAAACCCCAGAACAAAGCAATAAGGACATAGAGCAATTCAGGATGATTCCTGTTATCACCCTTGGGCCACCACAGTACATTTGAGTACTTTCTGGTATAACACACAACACACACAAGATACATAGGTAGGTAAGTAGGTAGGTAGGTAGGTAGGTAGGTAGGTAGGTAGGTAGGTAGATGAATGAATGGATGGATGGATGGATGGATGGATGGATGGATGGATGGATGGATGGAAAGACAGACAAGAGACAGACACAGACAGACAGACAGACAGACACAGACAGACAGACAGATAGATAGATAGATAGATAGATAGATAGATAGATAGATAGATAGATAGATGATAGACAGATAGATATTCTTATTTCAAAATGTAGGAATCAGGACACAACAAAAAACTGTCAAAAAAGAAAAAAGGATCTAAATTTGAATACCCAGAACCCATGTTAAAAATGCTATGTGAAAAAAAATGCTAAGTGAAAATGGCGGCTAACCTGCAATTCTCCCTGGTTGGGAGACCCTGGGAAACCCCAAAGCAAAACCATGAGGAGGAAAAGAAATACAAGATGATTTCCAAAGTCACACAGACACTTAAGTGTACTCTTGTACACACACACACACACACACACACACACACACTCTCTCTCTAAAAATATACATTTCTCAAATTTTGAACATTTAGACAGGAATATGAGCGCTTATTTCAAAATCAAACTTTTATTTTTGTCAGTTTTTATAACAATATTTTTGTCAAATCAAAAACAGTTTAACACTAACTCTTATTAACTTTAGGCTTATGCTTTGTACTTATGCTGCATAAAGTGTCCATATCAGTTTAACATAAAAATAAAGCTTTTCTAAAGCATCTGTAATCTATTTCTAAATAATTCAAGTTTTCCAAAATTTTCCATTTCCCATCCTAATTGCTTTCTTCCCTCAAATGTGTCTAATCCCTATAATTTAATACTGTAACAAACACATATTTACTTTCTACCATTTTTCATGGAAATTTAGTGGAAGATGCCCTTTTTTCCTATTTTTTATTATTATTTATTCAATTATGCATGTATGGTGTGTGCATGTATGTGTGTGTGTGTGTGTAGAACCACAGATGAATTCGGGAACCACCATGGACCGCCTCCACCTCCTCCTTGTTTACTCTGTCCCCGGATTCACAGGCTCTGCCATACCAGGACCAGAAACACAAGCCGTCCCCGCTTCTGCCTGGCGTCTATACGTGGGGTCTAGGATCCGAACTCAGGACCTTCTGTCTGCAAGGCAGAGGCTTAATCCCTGAGCCAGCTCTCCAGCCCCCCTTTTTTCCTATTTTATTTCCACTAAATTCATAATATTATTTACAAAAGCTGATTCTGGTTTTCTATTGACATCAAAACAATTATAACATTCTGGCTTTTCAATTAGATTAATAACCTATAAAATCTATTTGGAAACATTCTCCACAGTCTTAATTTTTAGAATCATTGCAAAGTTTCTTCTAGATTCATGTTGGTGGCTTATTTGCCTCCTGGATTCTTTTTAATTTCACTTGTTTTTAAAAACACTTGTTTTTGGAATCTATTTCCTATAGTCTCTCAATATTTATTTAATTTCCTATACTCCCTCATATTTATTTACTTTCTGAAGTATCTGCAGTACCCTTTTCTCTTTGACTTCTAATTCTATTTGTTTGACATTTCTCTTACTTTCGAGTATATTAGGAATGGTATTATTATTATGTACTTTTTCAGGAAAGCAAATCTTGTTTTGAAGAAAATATTTACATACTCCTTAAAATATAAATGAATAATGCATTTCGACAGAACTATCTTTATAATTCATAAAAATAAAATTTCACTAAATTTTAAAACTTTGATATGATTTCAATTAAAATAACCAAGCTTATTTATAAGCAAGCCAGGATGCAAGCAAGTTTCTTTTCCAAAGTAGACCCAGTTGATATTTCAGTATATATGGAAGACATTTTTGTATATATTGGTTAAAATAAAGTGAAACTTAAATATTAAGCCATATAATAAATATGAAAAAATTTCTATAGTGAAAATATCTGGCTGGAGAAACATTAAAGACAATATAATTGGAACAGAATAAAATTTTACAACCAGCCTCTATTACATGTAGGATTTCATATATTATAATCATGGAAATACAGTAATGGAAATAAACTTTAAAATAAATATTTGAGAAAAATTGCTGAGCCATTTGGAAAAACAATTTAGGTTCACAAAATTTATTATATATTGTACCTCTAAGATGAAATATAAGAAAATAACATTAAAAATATTTAGCCCTAATTAGGCCGTCAAAATAGCTCTCCATGCGAAGGTGCAAGTAACCTTGTGGAAGAGGGACAAAAAGATATTAAGAGCATAAAGGTGGGGAGTTGTACTACACCATGACATTCCAGTCATGCCAAGATTGCCACATCTAGGAGCACACTGCTGTGAGATCTACTTCCACCAAATCTATACAACAGCTGACATATCAACATTCCCTTTTAGGCCAGTGAGGAACTCAGGAAAAACAATTCTACTCAGACTATTTGGGGCAGGTGCTAGACAGGAGATGGGAGGCTTCGCTACCTGTAGGTTTTCCCACTGGAGCACCACTTATACTACCACAGAGGTCCTATACATTTACTAGGACAGGAGTCTCCAAAGAGCTCTGTGGTCCACACATGCAGAGAGAAATGAGAGCAGGAGGGACATTATTGGATGGTAAATGGAAGGGAGGATAATAGAGAAAGGAGGTAGGAAAGGATGGGTGGAGGGGAAGGGCATAAACTCATTTTGTTTGTGTAAGAAAAACTTGAAAGAACAAATAGAAAAATAAGGGTGAATTTTTTCTTTACTTAGCTATAAAGAAAGAATTTCTAGCATTAATGTTTATTCAGTCTCTAAACAAAATGATAAAGACGTTACCTTTGAATACGCAAAAATACAGGATTTTTATATCACAGACACAAGTTCATTGTCAATATCATCCGTTCTTGTCAAGCAAGGATGAAATATTTGTGTTATAAATTGTAGATAGAAATTTGACAACACTGGCTTATGGAAAAGTCTTAAATATGTGAACAAACAGGCCAAAACCCTCATTGAAAAAGCATAAACGTTAGATAAGTATAAATGAGTAATTTATTACATGGCCTTTCAATTTATGATGTTATACTTAGGGAATATGTATCTGTAAAAAATGCAAAGCAAAGTGATTCTCAGTTATTTGCACAGCAATAGGTGATGCTTTTAAAAATATAAAAATCAGAGCTGGAGAGGTGGCTCAGGCGTTAAGCCTCTGCCCTGCAGGCAGAAGTTCCTGAATTCGGATGCTAGAACCCATATATAGAGGCCAGGCGGCTCTGTGTTTTTGGTCCTGGTAGGGCGGAGCCTGTGAATCCCGGGACAGAGTAAACAAGGAGGAAGTGGAGGCAGTCTATGTTGATTCCTGAATTAGTCCGTGGTTTTACAAACACATACATGCACACAAACGCACACATGCACAATTGAATAAAAAAAGTAAAAAATAAAAACCTAGTTGGAGAGATGATTCAGGATTTAAGCGTGTTTCTCATAAGCAGAAGGACTTGAGTTCAGTTCCAGAGCTCACATAAAAATGTTGGCAGAAGTGGCAGTGGCCTGCACTTTCAGCCATGGAAGGCAGAGCTTGGGAAAACTAAGAGCAAAACCAAAAGGAGGCAGAGTAATCCAAAGTGATTCCTGAAATTACCCTTGGCCTTCCACAGACACACACAATGTCATCTGATACATACAGACACACACACACATATAGACACACATTCAGAAACTATAAAAATAAAATTAAAAAACCATAAAATCCACTTTGCTTTTAAGGTGTTGATAAACAAGAACTCTAGTACATTGTTCTTGAAAACTGACTGGATCCATATAGAGAAAAGTTTAGTAATAGCCAATAAAATATACAGTGTCGACATATGATTCAGAATTCTCATCTTTAAAAATAAACCAAATTATCCAAAAGGTCAAAACTATCACTTTTAACATAAAGATGTTTTTTTAAAAATAATATATGCCTAATGTTGTTTATTGGTATGCTAGTTCCAGTTGCTGAATAGGAAATGATCTATTAGCCTACCTATAAGAGAGTGAGTAAATAAATTATGATACGACTTCACAAAGAATGACTATATAGTGCAGCTATGACCAATTTAAAATATTTCCATAAATTAGTATGGGATGTTTTACAGGATATATTATTAAGCAAATAAACCAAGAAGAAACAATGTACTTGCAGCCCAACATATTTCTCTTGCAGTTAACTGTATCTTTTGTATATTATATTCACATTTTTCATATCCATCCTCAGATATTATTCTTCCTCCTCTGTTTCTAAACTCAAAACTATATAATTGTGATTTCAAAAAAGTATTGTGTCATAGCAACCAAATACGATAGCAACCTATAACGAATTCACTGGAAGTATGGTTACAAAAAATAAAAGATGCATATCCGTGAAGAGAGGTATGGATATGTGGATTTTAGCAATCCCTTGGGAAATTCTGTTTTGAGATCTCAGATACCCTGAGAATTCTTTGTTCTCATTATATTTTCCTGTAAGGCACAAACGCATAAAATCTCTATGGTCTTATAAGATAGTTAATTTTCATGTTGCCTGTTAGCAAAGCTTACAATGTTTCAGACATATAAATTTTACTAAACTGTAGAAAGAAGAGCAATTTCATAAAATTTCGAAGCAACATGTAATAAATTGGTCAAAAATAATATTTCTAAGAGAACATTTAAAGCAGTCAAATATTTTGGTGTAGAATGAGGTGATTAGGAAGAAAAATGGATCATTGGAGATCTTGACTCACCAGGAAAATGAGTTAAGTGCTTAAGTGCAGAAGATGTTCCCAAAGCTGTGCATGCAATTTATTGAGAAGCTGTTGAGCTATAAGAGAGTTAGTATTCTTTTTTCTTTTTACATTTGACTTAGAGGTAATGGTGAAATCTTAGAAGTCAAATATAGCCATTACATAAAACCCAAAAGCCTTTTCATGTTTACATTTTTGAGACATTTATAACATGTAACAAAGATAATTGAATTTATTAAGTTGTGCTACCATTTTACTTTCTGATATGCATGTTCATTCTTTTTAGAGTATCTTTCATGGAAATACATGGTAAATGTGGTTGTTGAATCAGGACAAATCAGTGGTGTGAAGGAATGAAACATAATGCTCCATCTCAACTGCTGGAAAGATTTGTGAAAATGAAAATATTCTGTAAAAGTAATGTTTCTAGCAACCCAACATGATAGACTATGAATGAAGAGCATGGGGATTTTGTTATTTCAAATGGTTTTATAATTTTAACAAAGATGATAAAATAGGTAAATTTTGGGTATTATTATTATCAAAGGAAACATGACTGAGTTACTATATGGCTTCATCTGTCATACCCTAAAAGCTCTTTTGTTTGAAAACTGAAAAATTCCTGTAGCCAACATTGGGCAGACTTCTCAGTTTTCAATTGGTTGTTGGCTATTTATATTTTATGTGTTTTGCTTCTAAATAATATTTTATGCATAGCAGTTGAAACATTCTGCTAATATCCTTAGTGCAAAGGACATAACCTTATATAGTACCCATTTGAAATTAGGTTCAACTGTTTTGTTGTGATGATGAAACTACCAAAAAAAATTTCTCTATGAGTTTAGTAGTTCTTATAAAAGAAACATCTGAATCTTGACTGCCAGTAAGAAAGAAGTTTTAAAACTTGTATAACAATTTTCAAATACCTCCTAAATTTTTAAAGTCATAGCATTTGAAAATAGTCTTTTAATTTGATTGCTTACTATAAATATTTTCTAAATACAAATTTTTATACTTAAACTCATTCATCACATATGAGGTGTGCAGAGTGATAACAAAAGTGTTTTTCACATAGATATATCTCAATACAACAATAATTGTTATTTAATTGCTAGTTTATCTAATATTTTAACTTTTGATAGGAATATCTATATTTTCCAAATTTGTCTCAACAACAGTTTTGTGAGCTTGAAATTTATCGTATATTTACTTCTTTTCTTTTCTAAATCATGCTAACTTTAAATATAGTCATGTTTGATGTAATTAAAGAAATGAGCAAGAAGTTCCATATTAAAACTTTTCATTATTATTTTTGCTGTCCTAGTTTTGATATTATAGTGTTTCATATAATCAGTTTCTCAAATTTAGATAAATGTTTTCTGAATTGTTGGACTCCAAAAGCTTCTCTTTCCCTTCATTATGTACTTGTCTTTGCATAGCATACCCTAAAAGCTATTTGGTGGATCTCTGCTTTAATACCATTTATCATACTACTTCACTGGGCCCTGTATGTTTTAAATTCACAAGGATGACATGAAATATGTTTTTCTGTCTATATCATCATTTACAACAAGAAGTCATAATGAAATATTTGGGAAGTAACTAAATTCAAAATTAAGTGCCAAATCAGAGATGGATTGAAAAGCTTCTCAAGAAAACAAAATAGAAGTTATTCCTTTAGTGTTGAACTCTTTTTATTAATAAAATAGAACAAGTGAATGAATTGAACTTGGTCCAGGTGTTTTACAGATGTGTGTCTTAATTTATTATTATATTTATTTATCTTGTGTATATATGAGTTCCATATGTGTAAAAGTCAAAGATTCCCACATGGTTGTGGGAATCATTTTCTCTCTGCCACATGGATTCTGGGGATCTAACGCAGGTCATCAGGCTTAATGGCAAGCATCTTCACCTTCTTAGCAATCTTTCTATACACAAATGTGGGTTAACTTCAAATGCAGGTTGTTCTAAATGTCTGATATTGGTTCTGCTTTATAATATCTAAAATGCATTAGAAAATGGTTTGTATTCTTAATTTTTATGCAATGCAATGTAGAAGGAAATACAGTGCATTTCAAGTTTATGAGATTTTTAATAAGTCACAGAAAAAATATTTGCTACTCTTATGTTATTTCAAAATTGTTGGAGTGGACTTTTTAAAAAAATCTTTAGTTATTCAGAAATGTAAACTGTTATATGAGTGATGGCAGTTCTGAAGCATGAAGTAGTTTAGCATTTATATATAAAGCATCACTCTTCTAATTGTAGTGTTAGTATCAAGTATCCTTGCTCCTCTTCCGAAATCTGTTTTCTTCCATTCAGAAACGATGTGAAAGTACACAGTAATAATAGGAAGCCATAAAGGAAGCAAGTATGTACATAACAGCTGTAATTGATGTCACAGCTTTAAAACTTAAGGACTTTTTTCATTTTCAATATTTACTGAGCACCTCAGTCGGACATTATGACCTCATTATGACACATACCATAGTTGGTACTTATTTTACATACTCAGGAGGGTCTCCTTTTCATTGTAAATATTCCTTCTTACAAAATTTCTATTTCATTACATGCATCCCTAAACTGATAGCTATTGTGACCACTGAGAAAACAGTCATTTCTTAAAAACACTGGATCATTCAAATGGCAAATACCTTGAAATATTGGTGAGATTAAGTAATATGAATCTTTTGAATATGTCATTGGATTCATATTTGAAAGATGGACAAGGGATGAAAATGAGGGGCTATATCTCAAATGACTGATACATTTCCTGTAGATGGACACACAAAACTTAGCGCTCAAGAGAAGAATTATTCTTATACACTAATGAGGTGTTCATGTGATTAACCATAATTGTTGAAAATATTTGCTCATTGTTTCAATTTATGAATATGAAATTTCTGATGGTTGAAAGGGAAGAAATACCTCTTACGTGTGATATTAGTATTCTTCTTTATTTTTTGTAGATATTTTAGGAACAAAGAGAAATGAAGAATCAGTCAGTGGAGATAGTGTTCATTTTGCTTGGACTGACAGATGATCCTCAGCTACAAATCGTGATTTTTCTGTTTCTGTTTCTCAATTACATTTTGAGCCTGATGGGGAACTTGGTCATCATCCTGCTAACCCTGCTGGATCCCCGCCTCAAGACCCCCATGTATTTCTTCCTCCGAAATTTCTCCTTCTTAGAAATTGCATTCACAACGGTCTGCATCCCACGGTTCTTGACAAGTATTCTCACTGGAGACAAAACAATCTCCTACAATAATTGTGCAACCCAGTTATTCTTTTTCATCCTATTAGGAGGCACAGAGTTTTACCTCCTGGCTGCCATGTCCTATGACCGCTATGTTGCCATCTGCAGACCACTGCATTACCCGCTCATCATGAACAGCAGAATGTGCCACCAACTTGTGCTCAGCTCCTGGGTCACTGGGTTCTTAGTCATCTTTCCCCCTCTGCTTCTAGGACTCCAACTGGATTTCTGTGATTCCAGAACAATAGATCATTTCTTTTGTGATACTTCCCCGGTCCTGCAGCTCTCTTGCACAGATACACAGTTTATAGAATTAATGAATTTAGCCTTAGCTGTGATGACACTCATCCTCACCTTGTTCTTAGTGATTCTCTCCTATACATTCATTGTCAAGACCATTCTAAAATTCCCTTCTGCTCAGCAGCGAACAAAGGCCTTTTCCACCTGCTCCTCTCACATGCTTGTTGTCTCTATTACCTATGGGAGTTGTATCTTCATGTACATGAAAACATCAGCAAAAGAGAGGGTGGCTTTAACTAAAAGTGTATCTGTGCTCAATACTTCCGTGGCACCTTTGCTGAACCCTTTCATTTATACCCTGAGGAACCAGCAGGTAAAAGAAGCTTTCAAGAATATGCTCCAAAAATTCTGTTCTGTTCAAAGCAATAGGGAAAGACTGAGACATAGGCAAATTGTTGTAACATGAGTGTGAATAATTGTCAAGTACATTCTGGATAGTCATGAACTGCACTATTTCTCCCTATCACTATTTAAATCAGATTTGCTGAATTGTTCTGGACCTATGCTCTAATTACATTTTTCTAATGGTAGAGGAAAGAGCCTTCTTAAAACCAGAGTATTAAATTATATTTCAATGTAAAAATATTCTTTTTCTAAGGTTTTATGTACTGGGTATATAAGATGATATAACCTTAATAAATATATTTAATTACATTGCAAATATTATCAGAGACAAATGTAGATCACAATACTTCTTACATAAAATAATTGGACAATAATATCAAAGTTGAAAATTTAGTTAATTAAAAAGAAAAGTGGATGTCCAATTTTGCCAGCACTGGATATCCACATGCAGAAGATTAAAACTGGATCCATACTTGTCACCATGTATAAGAATTAATTCCAAATGGATCAAGGACCTTGATATAAGGCCAGAGACTATAAAAACCATAGTTGAAAGGATAGGGAACTCCCTCGAGCTGATTGGGTTAGGACAACAGTTCCTAAACGGACATCCAATAGCACAGTCACTACAACCAACACTCAACAGATGGGATCTTGTGAAATTAAAGAGCTTCTGTTCAGATAAAGAGATTGTAACGAGCACAAAGGCAACCCACAGAATGGGAGAAAATCTTCACACACCACATATCTGATAGAGCTCTATTATCCAGAGTGCACAAAGAACTTAGAAAACTAAACACCAAGGAAACAAATGGGCCAATTAAAAAATGGGCCTTGGAACTTAAAACAAAATTTACCAAGGACGAAATTAAAATGTCTAACAAATATCTTAAAATATGCTCCACATCCTTAGTCATCAGGGAAAGGCAAATCAAAACTTCCCTGAGATATCATCTCACCCCGGTCAGGTTGGCAAAAATCCACAATACAAACAACACCAAGTGCTGGAGAGGATGTGGAGAGAAGGGAACTCTCTTACATTGCTGGTGGGAGTGCAGGCTCATACAACCACTTTGGTGAGCCGTCTCGCAATTCTTAAAGAAGTTAAAGATTGAAATGCCATATGGCCTTGCTATTCCACTTTTGGGAATAACCCCCCATACAGCAAAAATTCACCTCGGTAGCACAAGCATGACCATGTTCATAGCAGCACTGTTTACAATAGCAAAGTCATGGAATCATCCCAAATGTCCAACAGTTGATGAGGGGATAAGGAAAACGTGGTACATTTATACAATGGAATATTACTCCGCCATCAAAAATGATGAATTAATGCAATTTTCTGGGAAATGGATGGAATTAGAAAAAATTATATTGAGTGAAGTATCCCAGACAGGTGGATTCTAGAACCAAACCCACTTAGAGACACTCAAAAACAAATCTCTGTAATACCTACAGTAATTGTAAAGATTATGGACAGGATAGATGGGGAAGGAGGGCCCCACCAGAAACAAGGAGAGAGGGGACCATGTTACAGCAGAGAAAATAGGCCACCATCAAGGACTGCAAGTAGGTAATGAGACATCTGGTTAAGTTCACAGACTTTCCTTCCTGATCATTTGCAACTGATGGGGTAGGGGAGGGCACCACAAGGGGAGGACATATAGGCTGCTTGATAGAAAGTAACCATTTTGCAAATGGGTGATTGACCCTCTCTCACCGTGGTCTCCTACTTTTATTGCATCTATCTTTGAATAGGCTTTTATAACAAGACTCTAATTTAACAGGTTTTTATCTCTGGCCAGGGGGTGACATCCAATACCCATCAGGATGGAGCCAAGGGCATTGCAGGAGCAACAAAACCAAAAAAACAAATCAACAAACCACAATTCAGAACGTCATTGACTCTATATCAACCACCTGGAACTCGGCCAGCTATCTCTCCCCATCCTGAAACTCAGGGAAATTTGCGGAAGAGGAGATGGTAAGAGTGTAAGAGCACAAGGATGGGAAGAATAATGATATGCAAGATACTCCACACAAGTTAGGGCTGAAGCAATCATAATAGGACTTTGCATGACCTGGGCTATGTCCAACACATTATTGACCCCACAAAGTCTAGCATGGACTAAACTCACTAGGATCCTTGGAGACTAGGGACTGACAGTCACTGTATTGTTCCTAAGCTTAAGAAGAACACAGAAAAGGGTTCTAGGAAATGCCCCTGGATCCTTGCACCTCATCGGGGAGTAGGACCCAGAGGAGAGTTTGGCATGCACAGTAAAGGATGCTCCAGGGATTGGGGGAGTACTGGGGGATGGAGAGGGAGGGGAGAAGCGAGGGGGGAGCAGGGAAGTCAGGGGGAGGTGAAGGGAGGGAGGAGACCGGTGTACCTGTTAAGTTTGTATGAGTGGAAATAATAATTAAAAAAAGCTTTTAAAACAAGAAAATAAAAAAGGAAAGTAATTCTTTTGCATTTCATTAATTTTATTGAAAGGCAGTTGGGCGAGGTTACCTCTGCCCACTCAAAATGAACACTTATAGTTTCCAATTACTGAATATACCAGCCTTGGGGGAAACTGATAAGTTATTTGTAAATCATGCTTTGTAAATCATGGTTAAAGATAAAGTACACTGCAGTTCTTTGGTGTATTTTTCCAGCAGTCATTTATCCATTACATAACGTCAATACAGGTTGCAGCCATTGTGGATGGACTTGGGTTGGGTATGGCACTGAGGACCCATCTGCAAGGCTTACACTGTAGAGTTCCACCCTTCCAGAAGGATCCTGAGTACCACCTCTGAGACACCTAGAAGAATCTTGCAAATATACTCTCTGCCTGTTAAAACAACATTTTACATGGAGCAATAGCAGTTTAATTTTAAAAATTCTGTAGTAAAAAACTTATTTATCAGGACAAAGCAAATTTTCACAGTGAAAATTCATTAAACTAATTTTTTCAGGTGAGAGATTAAGATAAAGGAAGTATTTTGTACAAAAGATTTTTTTAGTATAATGGATACAAACATGGATACAAACATCACCTGTTTTCTACAAGAAATATTAAAGATATCTCATGGATTTGTCAAATGTGAGGTCTGGTTTTGTTTTTGTTTTTTGCTTTATATAAAATGCACACAAGCTTAAGTGTAATTCTTTTTTTTTTCTCCCACATTTTTTCAAAAGTATACAAGCTCAATAGGTACCCCCATCCTCTTCTTTCCCCCTCCCCTACCCTGTCATCCCGCATTGCACTGTCCCTCCTTTCCTTCCTTTCACTGCCCCTCCCTCTCCTGTTGCCTCCTTCTCATCCCCTGGGAACATCCCTTTATGTGGGCTACAAACCTCCCCCTGAGTCCTCAAACCTAGTGAGGGTTTAGGACTCAGTGGCATAGCCCATAACCCTTTTAGCTAATAGGTTCCCTATTAGCATGTGTCATAGTTAAGCACAGGTGTCAACTTGACCGTTGAGGGTTTGAGCTCTGGGCACAGTTGTAGAGAGTTGATGGTTGAGGTAAGCCCAGAACAAACCTGAAGGACATTGTCTAGCTGATGGGGAAGACCCAGCCCATGGTGGGTGGGATTAGGCCCTGGATAAATCACAGAGAGCTGGTTGAGAGAATTGGCAGCCTTCTGTTCAGTTGGCTAGACATGCTGGTTTGGCAAGTAAGGATTTTCCATCGCTCAGCCATGATGATGGTGTGGCCAGTTCCCTTGGCCCTGGTGTTAGCACATGCTCTCCTGTCAAGCTGGACTGAGAACTGTAACCACACTATTATTAGGAAATAAACCCTTTGTTCCCTTAAGCTGTTTGATGGTCATTTATTAGCAACCATGCAGGCTGACTGCAACCGCATGGGAACTCTATTATGACTGTTTAATCCCTTGCTTTGAAAGATCCTATTGCCTGAAGCCTTCTTCCCCATGATCTGTGCTAGACTTTGAGGGGTTGTTGACATGTCAGCCATTGTGCAGGTCAGACAAAGTCCAATCCTGGACCAATCTTTAAAGAATTGCTTTGGAATTTTAATTGGTATAGCATTGAATCTGTACATTGCCTTTGGAAGGGTGGTCTTTTTTATGATGTTGATTCTGCCAATGCAGGGACATAGGAGGTCTTTTCACCTTCTGGTGTCTTCTGCAATTTCTTTCTTTGGTTTTTAAAGTTTTCATTATAAAGGTCTGTTACTTCCTTGGTTAGGTTTATACCAAGGTATTTCATTTTTTTTAGGGGCTATAGTAAATGGGATTGTTTCTCTCAAGGCTTTTTCACTTCTTTCATTCTGGGCATATAGGATGGCCATTGATTTTTGTACATTTATTTTGTATCCTGCCACCCTGCTGAACTTCTATATTAGTTCCAGGAGCTTCCTGGTGGAGTTTTTGGGATCACTCAGGTATAAGGTCATGTCATCAGCAAACATACATAACTTGACCTCTTCCTTGCCAATTCATTATCAATGAATCAATTTATGTCCCTTTCTTGTCTTATGGCTTCAGCTAAGACTTCAAGTACAATATTGAATAGAAGTGGTGAGGGTAGACAGCCTTGCCTAGCTCCTGATCGAAGCAGGAATGCTTCAAGTTTTTCCCCATTGAGTATAATAATTGCTGTTGGCTTGTTGTATATAGCTTTTATTATATTGATAAAGGTTCCTTCCATTCCAATTGTTTCTAGGGTTTTGATCATAAAGGGCTGTTGGATCTTGTCAAAAGCTTTTTCTACATCTATCGAGAGTATCATGTGGTCTTGAACTTTGGACAGGTTTATATGGTGAATTATATTTATTGATTTGTGTATGTTGAGCCAACCATGTGTGCCTGGGATAAAGCCTACTTGATTCCCCATGGATGATCTTTTTGATATGTTTTTGAATCCGATTTGCTAAGACTGTGTTCATCAGAGAGATTGGCCTATAGTTTTCTTTTTTAAGTGTATCTTTTTTAGGTTTTGGGATTAAAACAATATTAGCTTCATAGAAGGAATTTGGTAGTGTTCCTTCCTTTGCAATTTGATGGAACATTTTAAGGAGTATTGGTGTTATTAACTCCTTAAATGTCTGGTAGAACTCTGTGCTGAAACCATCTGGTCCAGGATATTTTTTGGTGGGAAGATTCAAGACTACTTCCTCAATTTCTTTATATGTTACAGGACTATTTAAATAATTCATAACTTCCTGATTCAATTTAGGTAAGTTGTGTTTACTTAGGAATTCATCCATTCCTTTTGTGTTGTCATATTTCACAGAGTTTAAGTTTTTGAAATATGATGTTATAATTCTCTGGATTTCTTCAGTATCAGTAGTGATAACTACATTTTCATTTCTAATTTTATTAATTTGGGTTTTCTCTCTCCTGCTTTTGGTTAATTTAGCTAGGGGTGTATCAATCTTATTGATTTTTTCAAAGAAAAAGTCTTTCTTTATCGTTTTCCTAATCTCAATTTCAGATATTTCTCTCCTTATTTTGCTAATCTCCTCTCTTCTACTGCTTTTGGAATCAGATTGCTCTAGTTTTTCTAAAGCTTTAAGCTGCATTGTTAAGTTGTTTATTTCTGATGTTTCCATTTTTTTTGACGTAGGCATTAAGAGCTATGAACTTACCTCTTAGGACAGCTTTCATTGTGTCCCAGAGATTTTGGTAAGTTGTATTTTCATTATCATTCACTTTCAGGAAATCTTGAATTTCCTTTTTAATTCCTTTGTGAATCCAGTTCTCATTCAGCATCATAGTGTTAAGTTTCCAGGAGTTACTGTTTTTCTGTCTTTTGTTGTGTTTTGAATGTCCAGCTTCAGGCCGTGGTGGTCTGATAGGGCACAGGCTAGAATTTCAACTTTCCTGTATATGTGGAGATTCATTTTGTGGCCCAATATGTGATCTATTTTGGAGAAAGTTCCGTGTGCTGCTGAGAAAAATGTGTATTCTTTGGTACGTGGATGAAAACTTCGATAGAGATTTGTAAGGCCCATTTTTTAAGGGTTTGATTAAGTTCCAAAGTGTCTCTGTTAAGCTTTTGACCTGTTGATCTATCCCATGTTGAGAGAGCGGTGTTGAAATCCCCAAGAATTATCATTTGGGGGTTGATTTCTCCCTTTAGATGCTGTAGGATTTTCTTAATGAATGTGGAGGGGCCCATATTGGGTGCATATATATTTAGTATTGTGAAGTCTTCCTGGTGAATTGTACCTGTGACTAAAATGTAGTATCCATCTGTGTCTCTTATGATTTTTTTTGGTTTGAAGTCCACGTTGTCAGACAGCATAATGGCTACCCCTGCCTCTTTCCTAGTTCCATTAGCTTGCAGAATTTTGGACCAGCCTTTCATTTTTAGGATGTGCCTATCTATCTTTTGTGGTGAGATGAGTTTCCTGAAGGCAGCAGATTGATGGGTTGTGATTTTTAATCCAAGTTTGTAATCTGTGTCTCTTAATCTGTGAATTAATACCACTGACATTTAATGTTATAGTGGAGAAATTATTTTTAATTCTGGAAATTTTTTATGTTTAGTGGATTTTGTAAGATTATTGTTTTACATTTATATTTTTTTGGTATTATACTTCCCATCTGTCCTCCTGGATACGCTTGTTCTTTTCTTCAAGTTTACGTATCATTTCTAGCATTTTTTGAAGGCCTGGTTTGGTAGACATGTATACCTTCAAGTTGTCTTTGTGCTGGAAAATTTTTCTATCTCCCTCGATCATGACAGATAGTTTTGCTGGGTATATCAGTCTGGGTTGGCATTTTTGCTCATTTAATACTTGAAGTACATCTCTCCTAGCTCTTCTTGCTTTTACTGTTTCCATTGAGAAGTCATTTGTTATTTTAATAGGTTTACCTTTAAAAGTGAGTTGCTTTTTTTCTCTTGAAGCTCTCAGCACCTTTTCTTTGTTTTGAATGTGGAGTGTTTTGACTATTCTTTGCCGTGGCGATTTTCTATTTTGGTCATATCCGTTTGGAGTGCGAAATGTCTCTTGTATTTGGATAGGCCTCTCATTCTTCAGTTGAGGGAAGTTTTCATTTATGATAATTTGAAAAATTTCCTCAGGTGTGGTATTTTGAGATTCTTGCTCTGGTATTCCATGAATATGCATGTTAGACTTCTTCAGGGTGTCCCATAACTCTTGAATATTTCTGTCAAGTATCTTTTTGGCTTTAACAACCTCTCCCAATTTTGCGGGTTAATACTCCCACTTTGTCTAAGGTCTGAAATTCTATTCTCTGCTTCCTTAGTTCTGCTGATGACTCTCTGTGGAGTTCTGGGTTGAAGATAACTTGTCTTTTAGTTCAGTTTTAAACTCTGCTTGAGTCTATTTTAACTGCTCTATGCCTGTTTTTGTTTCTTGAACTGTTTTTCTCAACTCCTCCAAATGTCTGTTGTGTTCCTCTTCAAAGTGTTTAATGCAGTTATTTAATTCCTCCCGGATTTCCTCTTTCATAGTATTGAACATGGTAATGATCATGTTTTGAAAGTCTTTATTCTGAGTCAGGCTTTCTTGGCTATTTTCCATGGGTTTGTTCTGGTTGGAGTCTAACTTTATGGGATTAATTCCTTCAGTAGGAGATTTGTTTTCTTGGGTGTTGTTTCTCAAGGATTTGCACTTTGACTTGGGAATTGTCGTTTTAACTCTTAAGACCTTCTTTCATTTTCTGTGAGTTTTCCATTGAACTGAATTATTTGGCCTGGAGCACCTCCTGCTCTGGCTGGCTGGTGGGAGGAACTAGGTCCAGTGGGCTGCCTGAGTTTTGGAGGTGGGTGGGGGGACCTTACCTAGGTCCAGTGAGTCCTGGATTGACTGCATGCATCCGGGGCAGGTGAGGAAGAGCGGTCCTCCCCATCTTTAGACTCTTACAATCATCCCACCCCTTCTTCTGCAAAGGTTCCCTGAGCTTTAGAATGGAGAAAAATTTGGCTGGTCTGATTCCAGGTGATTAATGTAGGGTTTTTGGTGTTCTGAATTATGGTTTGTTGTTTGCAGTTTTGCTATTCCTGCACTGTTCTTGGCTGCATCCTGATTGGTTTTGAAGGTCATTTCTTAACCAAAGATAAAAGACTGTTTAAAAAAATGATCTTAATGTAAGATCCCTATATCCTTCCTAACTGGTTCCTGTTCAGTGACTAAGAAGGGAAGTGAGAGTGAACTGTACCAGATGTCTCACTACTTATAAGCAATACATGACCATGGCCTATTTTCTCTACTGAAGCATGTTCCCCTATCTCCTTTCTTTTGAGGTCCTCATTCTCCTGCCCTCCTGTTTATAATCCTTTGTGATTACAGTGGATATTACATTGATTTACCTTTAAATATGTCATTAAATGGGTTTGGAACTAGGAGCCATTAAGTGTAATTCTTAAGAAGCAACTGAAAGCCTATCTTTGAATTATCTATTACATATTCTGGGTTCTAAGGAGCATTACAATATTAGAATATTAACTTTAATAGTGCCTTAAATGTTGATTTTTATGTAAATGTCATAATTTAAATTTTGACATTTAAATTATGTTATTTACCATGTCAATACAACTTAAATACATTGAGTAATGAAAATTAAGATTACAGTTTACCCTCCTTATGATTTCATTCACATTTTTTGTCTTTTGCTTTGATTTGAATTCTTCACAGGTGAATTCTCTAAGCACAGAAGTAGGAAGTTTTCCCAAATTCTCAATGGCAATCTACTTCTGATGTTCTGAGATTTCCTAACTTGAATCCACTATAACATTATGGACTCCATAGCTCAGAGTTGCAGAGAAAGGTTTTATTGAAGTGTTCATTATCACAACAATGCTATTTATGTAAATTACAAAAATACAACTTAATAGATGCCTGACTAAACATTACTAGCTGCTAAAAGTACAATGTTCATAACCAAGATTCATAACCATGAGTAGATAAATGTGTTAAATATTAACAGTTAGTTTTGACCAAAAGAAAGTAAACCATTAATATGAATTAAGAAATTTAGATGACTAAGATATGTTTAGATAAATAACCATGTTTACATTTTTATGTACATATTTGTTCTTATAGTCCATTTGCTTTAGTAATGGGCCACCCAACTATTTGGTGTGTAAGTACATAACCCAACCTCATAATGCTTTTGCTCATCAGGTAAAAGATTCAAATGTATTCATACAGGGCTAAATTTTTGGTCCATGTCCTACTTGGACCTCTGTAATTTTTTTTTTCTGAGTCTTTTTTTAAATGTATTATTCTTTTTTTATTTTTTTATTAAAAATGTAATTATACATTATTAAATTTTTTTACCAGTTTCCTCCCTCCCCCCTCCTCCCCCCGAAGCCCCTCCTCCCCTTTCTCTCCCTCCCCATCCCCCAGTGCCTCCCCCCCCAGTTCCCAGAGAGTCCTTTATTGTGTATGCCTGACTCTCCACTGGGTCCTCCTCTCCGATGACATATAAGGACCCAGTGGCATTTCCATAAGCCCTTTCTCTTGTTCCCCTTAAGCATAGGAACACTACTATGGCTGTCAATCCCTTGCCTCCAGGGATCTTAGTGCCCTTAACAGATGCTAGACTTTATGAGGGCAACAGTGCGCTGGACATTGTGCAGGGCATGCAAAGTCCCATTATGATTGCTTTGCCCCCAACTATTGTTGAGAATCTTGCAAATCGTTGTTCCTCCCATCCTTTTGCTCTTACAGTCTTACCACCCCCTCTTCCACAAATGTCCTTGAGCTCCAGGATGGGGAGAGATTAGGCTGGCCTAGTTCTATGTGATTGATATAGAGTCTCTGAAGTTCTGGATTGTGGTTTGTTGATTTTCTTTTGCAGTTTTGCTGCTCCTGCAATGCCCTTCACTCCATCCTGCTGGGCACTGCATGTCACCCCCTGGCCAGAGACAAAAGGCTGTTAAACTGGAGTCTTGTTATAATAGCACATTCAAGGGTAGATGTAATAAAAGTAGGAATACTTGGACTTCTGTAATTTTTAAAAAGCTATAGCAAAATGATAAGAAAATTGAAAAAAGCATTCCAGTATTTTAAAAAAAATCAGGTTTACAGGATACTATTTCCTAAGCTAATTTAATGAAAATGTTAACATGTTTAGTAGTTGGGTAACTTTTAAGAGTGGTGTCTTTTTTAAAAAAATATTTTTATTATTATTTCCGCTCATACAAACTTAGTAGGTACACCAGTTCCCTCCCTCCCTCCTCCTCTCCCCGACCCCCCTGCTCCCCCTCCCCTCACCTCTCCTTCCCCATCCCCCAGTGCCTCCCCCCCAATCCCCAGAGAATCTATTAATGTGCATGCCAGACTCTCCTCTGGGCCCTCCTCTCCGATGACGTACAAGGACCCAGTGGCATTTCCCTGAACCTTTTCCTGTGTTCCCCTTAAGCATAGGAGCACTACTGTGGCTGTCAAACCCTTGCCTCCAAGGATCTTGGTGCCTTTAGCAAATGCTAGACTTTGTGGGGTCAATAGTGTGTTGGGCATTGCGTGGGCATGCAAAGTCCAATTATAATTGCTTTGGCCCTAACTTTTGTGGAGTATTTTGCATATCATTACTCCTCCCATCCTTTTGCTCTTACAATCTTACCGCCCCCTCTTCCACAAATTTCCCTGAGCTCTTGCGAATGCCTTCAATAGTATTAGCTTACAGGTTCAGTAAGGTCATCCTTCAATGGTGTTAATTTTGAAGATAATATTTCAGTTCTTCAGTTACAGAAGAAAATGACCACTCTGGAAACTTCTCAACTGCTGAGAATAACTACTGAATTTAACCATTTAAAAAACCATTTCAGAGCATAAAGTAGTGATCCATCGGGCATAGGTTAGGTTCTTAAAGGCTGGAATTGTACATCAATTTTTATGTCAGACTGAATGATTTTTTTTCTGTTTGCCTGGAAAATTGTCAGCTTCAAGTGGAATCATAATGCAGTAGGGGGCATGTCTAAAAGCCTCACCTGCTTTATCTACGTCAAAATTCAGCAAGAATTGTAGCAAGTTATTTTGCAATTACATTTGCCTCCAGTTTTCCCTTTTACATTTCTATTAGCTGATTGGCTCAGGTAGACTGAACACTGTGATAATAGTAGTTACAACAAAATTAGTCAACACTTTAAAGAAAGAAACCATTTAAGGAATTCTTGTAAGGTGGCTTATTCTGTAGTAACTCTGACTCCATTGCCATGTGGAGCACCCAAACACAATCCATTTCAACTTCTATACATTTGGTTTGGAGCACTTGTTTGAAGAATATTCAGTTAGGACACTTGGATGAGAGTTTTTCCAGAAAGTCAAATCTCTCTCTACCCCTTCAATTAACTCTACACACTTTAGTGCTTCGATCTATAATGCAATGATAGATAAGGCCAACACAGAAGGCTTTGCCTTGGAAAACATGATCCTGCAGTGGCATGCCTGAAGTTGAGCTTCTGATCTTTCAAAATTATTTCTTTCAGATGGCAGGTGCTCTTGCATGAGTGAATAATAGAGTTGTAGCAATTGAAAGGCAATAGAAGCTTTAACTTTTCAATACACCTTCATAATCTTTTCCTTTCTCATCAAGTGTGAAACAGTGAACCTGTACTGACTTATTCAGATCAAGGCAGTGGCTAGTAGGACATTCCTTTCCTTTTCTATGGATTTCACAGCCAAGTAAAAGCAGCTGAACCTAACACACAAAGATGATTTAGTTGTATCTTCATTTTAGACAGAAATCTGTCCTATAAACTCACAGCTAGAGAAAATGTCTCTGCATTAAAACCAAGAACTGAGTAAGACTGAGATCTTTCACTTCAAAGTCCAGGAGTCCCAAAGTCATTCTGAGACCATTATCATGTGCAGGCTTATTAAGTTTCAAGCATAAATCTTTGGTTGATATTTTTGCCTCCTGATCCAACAGAACATTTAGCTGATGTGCAGTTTCCGAAGGTCAGTTGTCAGTACTTCAATTATCTTGCCAGCGGCTGTCCCTCCATGGTGGCCCCTCTCCGGTCCTGCTTGCATGTAGCCCCACTGGACTTAAGAGGCTTACAGAGCGAGCAGACTCGCAAGGAGAGGCCCAGAAAGAGCAAGCAGGTCCTGAACTGAGGCACTCATAGCCCAGAAAAACTCACAAGGCCCTCCTCTGGGTCCTGCTGAGAGTCGAAAGTATCCTTCTAAGAGGAGGCATCACTTATGACAGACTTTGAAATGAATAAGGAAAAAAAATTTTTCAAGTATTCCGTGATGACAGGTGTGATATGGGAAAAGTACTAGGACTTTCTACTTAAAAAATTTCTCTGTAATTCCAAATAAGAGATTATTACTCGCTAGAATAAATGCATGTAATTTTTGGTAAAAAATAAATTCTGGACTTTGGTGGTAATTACTTAAATGGGTACATAATTTACAAATATTGAAGATGATACCTCAAAAAAGAAATTCTACCTATTATTCATTTGTCCATAGTTTTGGAGAAGTTTATGCACATTTAGTGCAATTCATGCATTTAAATTTCCCAATCGATTTTCTTATGTACACTTAAGCAAACTAAGTGTATATTTTACAATGGTTCCATTCAATACTTTAAACCAATGCAATACAAAATTATGCAAACCTGAATAATTAGTACTACATAATATTAAATTACATAGAATACATAGTAAATTGTTCCCTTCATCTATTCTAGCCCCTCCTCTGCCTCTACCCATAACTATATGGTGATCTTTCAGGCACAATAGATTAGTCTTGTGATTAATGGAATGTCATAAAAAAGGAATAATACAGTTTGGGCATCATGTCTCATAGTTCTAGTTTAAATTTTGACATTTTCCAAGCTATTTCATGAATCTTCAGTAACTGAACTCATCCAGCAGCATGTCTCCATGCCTTTTTCATAACAAACTTTCCTTCTCTTATTCCAATACCAAAGAAATTGAACACAGGAAGGATAGGAGAACTGAAATAAACTTGTGTAGCTTATAAATAAAGCTAGAAAATAAAGCTAGAAATTGAAGAAAAGTATTAAAAATTCACAAATTTGTGCAGATTAAACAACACACTACTGAATGATAAATGACTTATCAAGGAAATTAAGATGAGATTTCAAAATTCCCAGAATTAAATATACCAAAGTCTACAAAATACAATGAAAGCACTCCTAAGAAGGAAGTTCAAACCTATAAATATCAACATTAAACAAATCAGAAAGATCCAAAATGAATAGCTCAGTGATGAAGTTTAGGGACCTAGAAAAATAATGCCAATCAAAAACAGTAGACACAAAGAAAAAGTTAAGATAGAGCAGAAATCAATAAAATGGAAATTTAAAAATACAAAAAATGAATGAAAGAAGCTAACCTAAAGAAAGAGATGCTTTAATTAATAAAATTAGCATAAAAAGAGCAGATACTACAATGTATACTAATGAAATTCATAGATTCACAGATGCATTCCTTAAAAATTTATATTCTGCTAATTTGGAAAATCTGAAACAATGAAAAAATTTCTAGATGCATATCACCTACTAATATTAAGTCAAGGAGGAGTTAAATAAATAAATCTACTTTAACTAACTCCTTTTGAAGGAGTAGTTAAAAATAACCAACCAGTAAAAGTATATGCTCAGAAACAGAAACTGCAGAAGTCTCCCAGACTTCAAAGATGAATGAAATTCAACCTCATATTACCCCATAAAATGGACAAAAACAAATACTTACAAGTCCATTTTACAATGCAAATAATACTTTGATATCCAAACCAATTAAAGATACAACAAACAAAGAAAGCTATAAAACATTCTTCCTGATGAACACAGTACTTGTAAACTGATTTAAGAGCACATCAAAAAGATCATTCATCATGATGAAGTTGGTTTCATTCCAGAGATGCAGAAATGATTCAACTAGGCACAAGTGGAATCAAGGACAGAAATTATTTTATCCTCTCAATGAAGAAATCTTTGACAAAGTCCAACATATCATGATAACAAAAGGCCCAGAGAGGATATGAATGGAGGAAATATATCACAACATTATAAGAGTATACATGATAATCTTAGAGGGCTGTCTACTCTACTCCTGTTCAAAGTAGTACTTAGAGTCTTAGCTAAGGAAATAAGGGAATAAAGGAAATTAATAGGATTCAATTAAGAAAGGCGGAAATCAAGGCAACTTTATTTTCAGAGGATGTGACTCTCTATATAAGAAACCCTAAAGAACACTAGAAAATGCTTAGAATATTTTTGGCCAAATGACAAGTTATAAAAATAATATACATGAATCAGTAGTCTTCTACAGACCATTGAAAAATATGCTAAGAACGAAATTAAGGGAACAATTGCATTTATAATAAACTCAAAAATGATATTTCTGGAATAAACTTAAGAAATTATAAAATCTCCACAAGGATAATTTTTATAACACCAAAGATAGACATTGGAGTGGACACCAGAATATGTAAAGGATCCCATGCTTATGGACTGAAAGAACTACTATTGTGAAAATAACAGTCCTATCAAAAGTAATGTACACATTCAATGTACTCTGTATCAAAATTCCAGTTAATTCTTCACAAAAATAAAAAACTATACTTATAATTACTATGGAAGCGCTATGGCCCAGAACAGTCAAAGCATGTTAGACTGATAAAACAAACAATAATACACTTTACTTCAAGCTACACTATAGAGACATAGTAATAAATACAGCATTATATTAGAACAGAACAAGACATAAAGATCAATGGAATAGAACAGAAGCCTGAGGTAGAAGATCACATTGCTACAACCATCTGATTTTTGGCACAAATGTCAAAATACTGGAAAAGAGACAGCATCTTCAATGAATGGTGGCAAGAAAATCTGATATCTACACATGGTAAAAGCAAATCAGATTCTTCTCCAAATGGGTTAGAGACCTTAACGTAAGAACTGAAATTCTTAAACTGATAGTGGAAAAAGTAATAATAACACACCAAAAATGCATGCATAGACAGAATTTCTCAGTAGAATTCCAATCACTCAGTAAATAAACCAACAATGACCAAAGGGGGCATCATGAAATTAAAAAAGCCACTGTACAGCAATGGAAACAGTTCATTGAGTGAAAAAACACCATACAGAATTGGACAAAATATTTTCTAGTTGCATATCCACTAGAGAATTAAGAAAAAATAATCAAACAGCAAGAAAACATACAGTGCCCAGCAGAATGGAGTGAAGGGAATTGCAGGAGCAGCAAAACTGCAAAAGAAAATCAACAAACCACAATCCAGAACTTCAGAGACTCTATATCAATCACATAGAACTAGGCCAGCCTAATCTCTCCCCATCCTGGAGCTCAGGAACATTTGCAGAAGAGTGGGCGGTAAGATTGTAAGAGCAAAAGGATGGGAGGAACAACGATTTGCAAGATTCTCAACAATAGTTGGGGCCAAAGCAATCATAATGGGACTTTGCATGCCCTGCGCAATGTCCAGCGCACTGTTGCCCTCATAAAGTCTAGCATCTGTTAAGGGCACCGAGACCCCTTGAGGCAAGGGATTGACAGCCATAGTAGTGATCTTATGCTTAAGGGGAACAAGAGAAAGGGCTTATGGAAATGCCACTGGGTCCTTATATGTCATCGGAGAGGAGGACCCAGTGGAGAGATAGGCGTACACAATAAAGGACTCTCTGGGAATTGGGGGGGAGGCACTGGGGGAAGGGGAGGGGGACGAGGGGCTTCGGGGGGAGGAGGGGGGAGGGAGGGAACTGGTAAAAAATTTTAAAATGTATAATTAAATTTTTAATAAAAAAAAAGGAAAAAAAAGTGGAATGAGGAACTAACAGAATCCTCAAAAGAAAAAAAAGTTGAAACAAATTACCAACACATATTTTAAAAAGTGTTCCACCTTCTTTGCCATTAATGCAAATTAAAGCTATTTGAAATTTCATCTCACTTCAGTTAGAATGGCAGTCTTTTTTTTTTTTTATTCAACTGTGTGCATATGCACGCGCGCGCGCGCGTGTGTGTGTGTGTGTGTGTGTGTGTGTGTGTGTGTGTGTGTGTGTGTAGAACCACGGACGAATTCGCGAACCACCATGGACGCCTCCACCTCCTTCTGCCCCGGGATTCACAGGCTCGGCCCTACCAGGACCAGAAGCGCAGGCCGCTCCCGCTTCCACCTGGCGTCTATACGTGGGATCTGGGATCCGAACTCAGGACCTTCCGCCCGCAAGGCGGAGGCTTAACCCCTGAGCCACCTCTCCAGCCCCAGAATGGCAGTCTTGAGAAAATGTTAACAAATGCTGTTGGAACACATGGAGAAAGGAAAACTGTTTCCTATGGCTAAGAGCATAAACACATGCAGCCCCTTTGAAAACTAGTGAGAAGATTTATTAAAAAAAATTAAAATTTAATTTGGAGGCGGCTCTGGTGGTTTATCATTTACCATTGGCTGTGTAAGTGGAGCATTTATATGTCCAGAGCCCAGAGCACACATTAGAACTGTGTCCCAATTCTGCTTTTGTGAGGTGAAAGACAGAGATAGGAGAATTCCCCAAGTCTTTCAGATCCACTGGTGTTGCAAGAAAACCTTCCTCCAACAAAACAACATACATGCACACAAGCATACCTTTATAAGCATACCATGGCACATACTTGCCCACAATCAATACATGAATATGCACAGGCACTCAGATAAAAAATAAAATACACTTTCTCATGTTCCAGCTATACCAGTCCTTGACATAAACCCAAAGAATTTTATGTCCTACCACAGAGATACTTGAATGTCCATATTTATCTGTTTTCTATTACAAGAACAAGAAAATAAATCAGTCTAAATATTAGCAGCAACTGATGAATAAATAACAAAAATAGTATGTACACAATGGAATTTTCTCCAGCCACAATGAAAAATTAAATTGTGAAATTTGCATAAAAATGGATGAAACTGGAAAATATTATATAGTATGTGCAAATCAGGCTCAGAAAGACAGATAATGCATTTTCTCACTTATATATGAAACCTACATTCTAACTTTTATGTATGTATGGTTGTGTGCTAGTGAGTGAGTGTGGGCAGAACCCAGGAAAGCATCGAGAAGGTATAGAGGTATGAAATGATTTTTTGGCAAAAGTGATAGTAGAGTACACAAGATATGGAAGTGGAAGGAAAATATTCGGGATAAAAAGATTTCAGTGGGAAACAAACTAGAGAAAGTCAGGCTAAAATAATGGTAGATGAATATGTCATAAAACTGCAAAATGAAGTCAATATAAAAAGTAAAGAATTTGAAAAAGGAACTCTTCAGTGGATAAAACTGTTCTTTGAAGTCATGGTTATTAAGTAAAAATCTCAGCGCCAGGGCTGGCTAGTTCCTTATAAGTTGTTGACCAACAGACTTAAAAAACAATACATTCAACTATCACTGCTAATTTTTTTCCATAATAGATATGATTTCTAAAGATACAAATGCCTCAGTCATAGGACATAGAGGACTCAAGGTGAAATTTAAAGGAAGTCTTCTCCTTGCTGGATAGAACTTATAGTGCCAGATGTGATATGAAAACTTTGAGTTAGAATCAACATTGATAGTGGTACTCATTAGCAGACTCTCTGCATGACAACACCCCTGCCAATGTTCCTGAAAATAATTCTGAGAAAACTGGGCCACAAAACACGACAGGGAAACAGAGCAGGTTAAGTTGGGAAGAGAAAGAAGATTAGTGGAAAAAATAAAGGTAAGTAATAGATCTGTTTATTTTTTTTCATTCTCATGGTAAAATACATTAAATATAACATTAGCATGTCATAATCAAGCATAGTATTTATTATATATAATTAAGGTAGCTCAATAAAATATCAAAAAAATAATGGCATTCTTCTTAAACCTGGAAAAACAATATCAAAATTCAAGTGTAATTGTCAATGTTTCCAGATAACTAAAAATGATAAGATTTCACATTTTCCAATTTTAAATTATACTATATATACATCATAGCATTGACATGAAAACCAACAGGGAGAACAATGAAATAGAAACACTTGAGGTTGAAAAAGAAAGAAAATGCAACCTCTTTAACAAATGTTGGATATCTACTTATAGAAGATGAAGACTACATCAGATCCCTTAGTAACTAAGGCTGATGCAGTGTTATGGTTGCAGTATTATGGTTACATTTTGATGTCAACTTGATAATTGCAGACTGTTTGGAGTGCAGCTGTGGAAGGATAATGGTTGGAATGGCCCCTGAACAAGCCTGCAGGTACTTGAGTGATTGCTGAGGAGAACCCAGCCCATAGTGGGTGGTACTTTCCAGGGTGGACTGGATAATAGGAGGTGAAAGAAAGAGGGACTCACTCTTCTCTCATCTGGTGTCAACTTGCTGTGCAACCCACTCTGCATATGTCATTTGCTTTTAAAACACTGTGGCCTTCTTTGTTGCTGATGCTGCTGGCTCTGTCTTTGGCTAACACAAACTAGAGAAAGTCAGGCTAAAATAATGGTAGATGAATATGTCATAAAAATGCAAAATGAAGTCAATATAAAAGTCAGTAGATCCTGCTGCCTTTGGAGTTTGGTCTCTAGCCTTGCTGCTCTTCAGTGTTCATCGCTGACATCCGAGCCCAGCTGTTCTTCACTGATGTGGGAACCCAGCATCTTCAACCCTCCAGAGGAGCAAGGCTTGAGATCTTCTGGGGATCTTTAGCTTTGTAGAACATTCCAGTCAAGAAAGAGACTTCTGCAGGCAGCTACCTTGAAGGATACTACTTTTATCGTGACTTACTTTTTTTACTAAAATATATATATATATATATATATATTACATTCTATAGCTTCTGTTTCTTCAGAGAACCCTGACTAATATAGATTTTGGTACCTGTGAAGGGGGATGTTGCTGATAAATCTGACTATGTGGATATTGTAGCTTCTGAAAGGTTTTGCTGGACAAAGTTGGAAATGCTTGAAGATTTTCACTCTGTGGATTACAAAAACCATTCTTCAGAGTTTCGTGGGCCATTTGGAAAACAGTGATGCTGAGAGAGGAATAAATTGTTTGGACCCAGTTTCTGATGAAGAGAACAAGGACTTTGTTGAAGTTGAATTTGAACACAATGGGCTAATTTGCTTGATAGTGGAGAGCTGTGTTGGTGGCTGTGAAGCTCTGGATGTGAAAAGGGCAGGCAACAGAATATCTGCTGCTGTTGGAGAAATGAGTATCAGTGAAGGAACACCTAGTGACTTGCACTGGGACAGTGGAAGATGTGAAAAACCACCGTATGGCGAATTCCTGGTTTGAAAACCCAGATTCATTCAGGGGCCTAAAGCCCAAGTTAAAACTGTTTCTTGCCCTTTGCAAGAGGCTTTTCAGCATCAGCATGTTGAAGTTGGTACAGCTGTAGCTCTAATGGACCAAGCTATGTTTCAACTCGCATTGGAATCTGGCAGCATCCCTTCAGGTGATACTGGTTTTGGTGTACTACTGAAGCAGCAAAAGCTTGGCACCAATGGCAGGTGTAGAGTTCCTGCAAGGAAGGGTGAAGCTTATAGCTGCAGAGGTGAACCCAGAGTACTGTTGCAGATTCCAGAACCATGGGATGTATGTAGAGGACAGCTGCGAGTGGAGATTCAGCCTGGTTCAGAGGAATTCTGCTTTTAAGGCTTCGAGCTGCAAACAGGGACTGGGACTGCCTATAATCTTTGAGCTGCCTTGAGTACGTGACGTGCAACAGATGATGGACAGTGAAGTACAAGATGTGGCATTTGATTTGCTGAACTTGATTCTAGTTTGATATTTTCTTATTGTATCAAGAGCCTTCTAATTTGATATTTTATCTGTGTTGGAGTATTTAGCATATTTTGACTTGATAGACTCCTACAGTTAAAAAATTTGAGATATTTAAAGGAAGACTTTCAGCTCCAACTTTTAATTATTGAACTTTTAATGGCTGACATTTTAAATTGGATTATAGAAATTTTTAATTTTGGACTTTCAGGATTAATAGAATTAAATGTGTTTATATTTTTAAGATACCTTTTAACACCTGTGGAGACAAGAATTGAAGGTAACAGTTTAAAAGTGCTATATTTTTGTGTCAAGTTGACAAGGGGTGGAGTGTCATAGTTAGACTCAGGTGTCAACTTGACTGTTGAGGGTTTGAGCTCTGGCATATTTGTAGAGAATTGATGGTTGAGTTAAGCCCAGAGCAAACTTGCAAGAGATTGTCTAGGTGATAGAGAAGGCCCAGTCCATGGTGGGTGGGACTAGGCCCTGAACAGGTGGATAAAATACTGAGAGCTGGTTAAGAGAGTCGGCATCTTTCTGTACACTTAGCCAGACATGCTGGTCTGGCAAGTAAGGATTATCCGCCTCTCAGTCATTCCGTAGAGATGGAGTGGCCAGTTCCCTTGGCCCTGGTGTTGGTGTATGCACTCCCTTCAAGCTGGAGTAAGAACTGTAACCAGTAATCATAAGAGAATAAATCCCTTATTCCCTTAAGCCATTTAATGGTCATTTATCAGCAACTCTGCAGGTGAACTGCAACATGCAGGAAGGCTCATTTTCCTTTAGTGGTAGACACTGTTCATGCTTTAGTAAATAACCTCATATCTAGGTTCAAGAAAGAAAGTCCTAAAAAAAAAAAAAAGACTGGTGAGGAGACTCAATGGGAAAAAGCATTTACCATAAAAGCTTGATCATTCTACTTTGATCCTCAGAACCCATGCAAGCAAGAGCCAGAAGTTGTGTCATTCTATAGTAATCCCAGCACTCTAAAGCAAGATGGGAGGCTGAGAATAGAGAATTACCTGGAAGCTCACAGGCCAGCTAATCTTTTTTTAAAAAAAAATTTTCCCACATTTTATTATTTTCCTAATTATACAAGCTCAATAGGTAGCCCCATCTTCTCTCTCTCCCATGTCCTCCCCAGTCATTCCCCAATGCATTCTTCCCCTTTCCCCCATTCCTTTTACCTCTTTTCCTCCCCTTCTCCTGCTGCTTCCCTCTTCCTCCCTCCCATCCCCTGGAGAATCCTTTTGTGTGAATGCCAAACCTCCTTCTAAGTTCTCCACCTTAGTGAGGGTTCAGGTTCAGTGGCATAGCCTGGAGCAAACAAACTGAACATAAGCATGCAAAGAAGCACAAAGATTAGTAATTGTATTAAAATATTCAACAGCTTTAGCAATTAAGAATTGCAAATAGGGGCTGGAGAGGTGGCTCAGGGGTTAAGCCTCTGCCTTGCAGGCGGAAGGTCCTGAGTATAGACACCATGTATAGACGCCGGGCAGAAGCGGGGGCGGCCTGTGTTTCTGGTCCTGGTAGGGCGGAGCCTGTGAATCCTGGGGCAGAGTAAACCGGGAGGAGGTGGAGGCGTCCATGGTGGTTCCCGAATTCGTCCGTGGAGGCGTCCATGGTGGTTCCCGAATTCGTCCGTGGTTCTACACACACACACACATACACACACGCACACATGCATACGCACACAATTGAATAAATAATAATAAAAAAAGAATTGCAAATAGAAGCTATACTGATTTCATCTTACTTTGATCAAAATTGCTATCATCAAAAACAAAAAAAAATAAACGTGGTAAGACAGAAGGGAAAGGAACCTTTTTGTATTAAAAGTAAAAATATAAATTGGTACAGTTGCTGTAAATATAAATGTGGAGGATCCTCAAAAAATTAAAACTAGAATTATCATTCATTCCAGATATACTCAGCATTCCTGATTATATACCCAAAGGAATTACTCAGCATTCACTAGAGATGCAGCCATCCCCATGTTTATAGTGACACTATTCCTAACTGCCAAGTCATAGTCAGCCTAGGTGATTGATTATCAACATATCAATAGATTGAGAAAGTATGATATATATACACATATACACACATATATAATGGAATGTTATTCAACAAAAAAGAAAAACAATAATATAATTTTCAGGAAATTGGATACAACTAGAGTTCAGCACTTAGAATAAAGTAAGCCAGCCTCCAAAGCCAATGTCAAGTGTCTTCTCTTATATGTGGAGAAAAATAAAAAGAGATAATGTAATAGTATAAAGAAGACAACACAGTCTTCTGAAAATTGCCTATAACTTATAAACTCACTTTAAATCTTTTTAAAAACTCTAATAACTTGCTAAGAGTTCACTAAATCTACATAGAGAATTTTAGTAGGATAATTAATTTAGTTTGGCTTAACGTATTTAAGTTTACTATTTACTTTCAGTTTAGTTTAGTTTACTATTTACTTTTCATTTAGCAAATGTACTTCTAATTTTAGGAATTCCTAATGGCCTAAAATGCTCTTAAACATTATGAAATTTGCTTTTTTAAAAAGATACATTATAAAATTCATATGCACAATTTCAATTTCATACATTGCTTTCACTCCTTCTAACTTTCTGTTAAAATTGAAAACAATCCATAGGTTGCCCTATCAGAGAGTAAGTAAATAAACCATCCTTATGAAGATAGTTTATCTGTCAGCTGTCAACTCCATAAGATGGTATGGTGGTAGGTTGGACACAATGTATTGTTAAATAAGTAATCCAAGAAGATGCAGTATTTACTGTAATATAATATGCTTAGAGTTCATCAGTCCACAACAGGCTATCTTTCACCATCGTTTAGTCTCACGTTTTATATCTGCTTCAAATATTTCTCATTTTCTATACCTAAAACCCAGACTATGTAACTGTGATTTCAAAAATAGATATGTGATATGTAATCAAATATTATATTGAATTCTTTGGAAATACAATTAAAAGAATTAAAACTCTGTGTATGTGTGAGTGTGTGTGTGCCTATGTGTGTGTTTCTGTGTGTGTATTTCTATAAAAAGCATTTCTGTGCCATACAATTTTGAGATCCCTTGAGATATGATGGTCTTAGAATTTAGTTACCCTGAGAATTCTTTGTTCTCATTAGTTACTCGCCTGTAAGACACATAGATATAAGTTCTTCATTGTGTTAAAGATGAATAATTTTTATATTGTACAGCATGTCACATCTGGTACTATTCACAAAACTTCATATAAGACTATTATAGTAAACTGTTGACATAGTAATGGGATTTCATACTATACAATAAATGTATTAAAATATAATATATCTAAAAATACATGTATTCAACATGCATTTTATAGTAGAAAGAGGTGAGTAAAGAATAGGTCACCATGCTTTTGTAAATCCGGATGATGACTGAAATAATGAAGTGCACGTTTTCAGGAAATTTGTGCATATGCCTTAGTAAAAGGCAAAAGATTTATATGATCTGAAGAGAAACCAGAGTATTGCATATGCCTTAGGAAAGGAGCAAACTTTTAAAAGGTTGGTGTTTTACTACCTTTTTTTATTTCAACTTACAGGTAGATGATTGTGAAAGACTACAAATATGATGCAGTAATGATTTAACAATAGAAACATTTTGGTTGGAATTATACTGTACAAAGTATATGATGAAACTAAGTACAGTTGTATTTATTGGAATGTAGTTGTATGATCTTATAGTATGATTTTTCTCTCAAAGTATATGTGGTGGAATTATATGGGTTATGTAGTTATTAAAGCAGCACAAACCAATAATTTTATGTGATAAGATCTCAGTATATTGTATTAAGCTTTTATATTGACATCGCCAGTGGGATGGTTCTTGTAAATGAAAACATTTTATAATATATTGTTTTATAAATATCTGAATTCTCTAAGAATTTTGTGCACCAATAGTATTGGTTCTATTAGAGATGAAAACTCTGAATACTTTTTCCAACCAAAGTTGTCAGACTAGAAAATTCCTTTCAATTTTTACTTAAAATATTTAGATTATTATGATGATAGAAAAACACCTAGCAAGACATTTTTTCTCTAAAGACATTGATAATTCTTTATAGAAATGTTCTATAAATTCGTTTCTAATTAGAGGTTGCATAAAAAGTTGCATAAGAATTTTTATAAAATAGTATAATTTTAATATATTTTCATTTCTTTGAGAGGGAGAGAGAAACAGAGAAAAAGAGAGAGAGATTACATATAGAACAAGGGTAGAAGTTAAAGGACAGTTTTTGGAAGTCAGTTCTCTCCTACCATGTGCGCTTCCAGGGATTAATTCAAATCACCAGGCTTTTGAATCTTATCCAATAGACTACGTCAGAGAGTCAAATTAGAATACTTACAAACCCATGACTTCTGAAAATAGCATCCCCTAGGTTGACCTCTTATTCTAAAGGCAAGCCAGAATACTTTTTATTTCTATTTTTTCATATAACATATGAAAAATTTAATAATAGTGACAGCTACATGTAACACAAAGTTATTAGCATTTAGCAATGACATTATTCTAAAATAGGACAATAGATGCTACTTAATAATTGTTCTGAATGCATTCTCTTCACACACTGTTTGCTAAAACTTTCTAATCATGCTCCTTTAAAACACTTGTGTTTTCACATGCACATTAAGAGCTGAGCAAAAGATATTTATTGTTTTCCTTTACTACATACTGAAATTTATAAATTATCTCTCATGAAAAATCTTCAAATTTTCTTTGAATCCATTCAAGGAAATACAAAAATAAAATGTTCTTAGGTCTCCATATCCTCTTTCTTTTCTTTCCTTAAATAGTATGAAAAACACAATTTCCCCATTGCACATAATTGTTCACATCATTAGACCCTATCTGTTTTTGAAAATAAAAAGTATGGTATTTTTTTTCTCCATAACAACATTACAAAACTGCTCATGATGAAATTGTTCTGTTTAGGAAGTGTTCTCTGGAACACTTCTGTGTGGTTAACACAGAAACACAATTTGGAATTCTCATGAGAAAAACAAATGAATTCACTTTTGCTTGTTAGATTAAATATCTGAAAACAAATATACTAGGCACAAAAAAGAATTCAAGAATCGAGTATGAAGCTTTGGTTCATTGAATAAAATAGTAGCCAAATTGTAGTTATTATCCAGGTCTAGGCTTGCTACTGTACATGTGTGAACCATCTGCTAGATGCAGATTGTTACTCATGTATAATTTTTATTTCACATTACAAAATCTAATATTAATCAGAAATTATGTCACCTAAGCCCCTGCCCGTCATGCAGGACAACATTTATATTCTGTACTGTATGAATGTTCTAATTATTCACATGGACACTTTCAAAAATTCTTATGCTTAAAAGACTGCAACTTGTTAATTTATAAATTAATTCTTTAGTAGTGAATCAAAGCTTTCTATAAATACAGATATGTGGCAATACCATTGTTCCTGAAAGACGAAAGAGCATTGAATATCTGCTTAAACAGCAGTTTTTTTTTCTTTTTAGAGTGTTGTCTTTGTTGAGAGAAGAAAATATTGGATGTCTGTTCTTCCTTTCCACCACTTGGCTTCCAGGTATTGAACTCAGGCCACCAGTTTTGTACACTGGTAGAGGCATCTCGCAGGGCCAAACATTAACTTTCCAGCTATACATTAAAAACTAGTTATGGTTTTGCCATATAGATCTCTTTTTCCATTCAGGCCTACCATGAGATGGGAACAATAATAGGAAACCATATAAGAAAGAGCATTTATGGTATGAGATTTTTGCTGATGAAACATCTCAGAAACTTATTTGGTCTTCCAACTTTCCAATTATTTTCTAATTAGTTGATTCAGATCATCAGCACAGTCACCCTGGTAGAAGTTTAGTTTATACTCTCATGTAGTTTCTTCTCTGGAATATTCAAGTTTAGACAGTTCTTACTCATGTATCCCTAAATTGGTTGTTAATATGGCTTCTGAGTACACATTTCCTACAACAATTACAAGATCACTTGAATGACAATTTACACAAGACATTTAATGCAGAAAAAAATTTAAATTATATTTTTTCTTTGACACTTTGATATATGAAATACAATCAATTCATTTTTTTCAATTCTTACCACCCAATCCAGTCCCTTTCCTGTTCCACTTTATACTTTCTCCTTTCTAGCCAGTCTCCCTCTACTTTCACATCTTTTTGAATGTGTGACCTACTGGGTTTTATCTGAGATGCCTATACTAGCAAAGGCCTGAGTACTTGCTGAGGTAAGGATGACTTATCAGTGGGTAAATTTTTGAGTAAGGAAGTATCTCTTAACCTACCTGGCTTCAACTGTCATTAATCCCTCAGAGAGATGTAGTGCCTTTTGAGATCTTCCCTCTTCCATAATGATATTTTGAGAGACTAAATACTGTGCAGTTCTTGTGGAAATGGATGTTGCTGCAGTGAGTTTTGGATGTAGCAGTCTTGCTGTAACTAGAATACTGTCTGGCAACAATCTTCTTTATCCTCAGGCTCTTTCAATTTTACAGATCTCTCTTCCACAAAGTTCTCTGACTCTTAAGGTATGTGTGGGAAGAATTGATGTCATGCTTAGAACTGAACATAGTCACTTATTCTCTGTACTTTGGATAGTTGTTTTTTTCATTCAACACCTTTTTTCTTTTTTCATATTTTCTTTTCTTTTTCTACTTTTACAAGAATATTGAGTACACATGGCTGCTTCTCTCCATCCCCCCTCTTCTACCTTTCTTTCCCTTTATCAATTCTTCCCACTCTCTCCCAACTCCTGCCTGTATGCTTCTATGAACCCCAGAGTTCCCTCTGGCTTATCTACTCTTGTGGGGGATCAGTCCTCTGTGGCATACCAAGTTGCCTCTCTTTAGGGCACTCCACTGATAGGGGCATTTACCTTCACTCATCCAGCTTTAGACACCAAGGTTTCCACTGCATGTTCTTATCTTTCTTGAGTTCCTAGGGAGTCTATGTGGGCATGTTGGTATCTTGATCATTATTCAAGTCTGGTCTTTACCAGACAAGTTCATTGCAGTGAACCTTCCAATCTTTAGGTTCTTACAATCTCACCACCTCCCCTTCTGTGAGGTTCCTAAAGCCTTAGGATGGGGATATATTTGGTTGGCCTGGTTCTGGGTGAGCCTTGCTGAAGTGCTGATACTTTGCATTATTCCTGGCTGTTACTGTATACTTCATTGCTCTTCTACTGCCCTATGCTGTATCCTGTTGAGATCCTCAACCTTTGTTGTCGAAGACTTCTAGGGTAAATGTTAAGTGTTTTTCTAATCTATGAATATAATACAGCTATTTACAGAGCAGTTTGGTTTACTGTCTTCTTACCTATAGGTTCATTGGTTCTTCTTCCTGATTGATCTATTTCTTTCCATTTTTTAGGTTCTTCTTCTAGTTTACAGTAACAGAAATGTGTTCTAAGCTGTTGGTTGTCTCCTTGATACTCATGCCACTATTACACTGGTGGTCACTTGTTGCCATGGTGATTTTTATTGCAATTTACATATCTCATGCATTGATGGGGCCTGTAATTATTTATGTCCCCCACCAGTTTCTAAAGTATTCATTGGTACTATATAAGCTATCCAGCAAGGAGGAAATTCTCAGACAAAAATGTATTTTGCTTATGTTCTGTGATTCATATGCATTGCATTTTCAGTGATAGAGTCTTACTGACAATTTTTTGAAGAGCAGCAACCAGAGCAATGGCAAAAGCCTATAATGTTTGGGAGCCTTTGATACCTCTCTAACCAACATTTTATTAGGAAATGTCACATTCCTGTTACTTTTAGAATAACTTTGTTATTGCATTCTATGTGGATAAGCTCAAGGAAGCTCTATTAATAACAAAAAAAATGGAATCAGTGGTCATGGCCATTATCAGAGGAATGGATAATAAGAATTACACAATGAATAGTACTCAGCCATCAGAAAGGAGGAGATTATGGAATTTGCTGGTAGATGGAGGGAACTGGAAAATTTAATATGAACAAGCTATCTCAGACACAGTTAAACACTGTATGTTCTCTATTATATGTGGGTGCTAGCACTGATATCCTTGTCAATGTATTTAGATTGGAATTACTGTAAGAGTCAGAAAATTAAAAAGATACCAATGAGTGGGAAGGTAGGAAGGAATGATTAGGGTGAAAGCTTTTAATGGGGAGAGTTAGGATACCATGAGTAATAGAGTGAGAGAGGGAATAATTGGGAAAAATACATCACAGAGAATTAGGGAATGGGAGATAACAGGGACTCATAGAAAAACCCTTAGACTGTGGGAGTAATCCCAAAAGAACCTCCTATGATATTGATATGTCAAAAACTGTGTTTTAAAGAAAGGAACAAGAATGGGCAGTCCCTATGCAGAGGAACATAGTGAGAGGAAAATGCATTCAACACCTTCTATTGCAAGAGAATGCTTCTCAGTTGAGTACTGGGACTTTCTCCAATCTATGGGTGTGTATGTCATGGTTTGAGTTAGGATCTCCACTACACAGTTTCATGTGTTTTAATTCTTAGCTTATATCAATGCTTAGATGGTTGTGGCACTTTTAAGACACTTGCAGGATGAAGGCGTATTACAGAGGATTGGTCTTAAAATTTGGTAAGCTGGCCCTGCTTCTTCTCAGTTTGTTCCTATTCTGTTTCCTTGATGGTTGCAGTCACTTGAATTCTAGCCATGTATTCTGCTGTGTATTTCTTACTGTAATGGACTATATCTCTTTTGGAACCATAAGCCAAATAAATCCCTCTTATCTTTAAATTGTGTTATCTCAGAGCAAAACAAGAATAACAACAACATGATATAATGGCAGTTTACTCTCAAACCATTAGAATTAAAACTATGTAGTTTGTTTGACTTAAGGCCTATGGACTTCCCTACCACAGGTTCTTAAGTAGGTTTACATTACCAGGCAATGTATTCTAATTACAAAACTTAAATCTACTGAAGAAGTTTACTGGGAAAACATAATGGAAAGATGAACACTAATGAAATTAAAATATTGCATTTAAAACGACTGGCATGTCTACTATATACTGACAAGAAATTTCTCAGCTCTACTCAATAGAAAAGTCTGCAGATGTTCTTATAAGTATACTAGCAAGATGAAGGACATTTTTCAATAGGTGAACTCTAAGTAAATGGTTAGAAATATAAGGCATTGGTTATACTTCTGAAAGAACAGAAGTAAAAAAAGGAACAAATACCTCTTCTTTTGTATGATATTAATGCTATTTTTATTTTCTGTATGTGTTTTAGGACAAAAAAATGAGGAATCAATCAGTGGAAATAGTATTCATTTTGCTTGGACTGACAGAGGACCCTCAGCTACAAATTGTAATTTTCCTATTTCTTTTTATCAATTATATCTTGAGCCTGATGGGAAACTTGGTCATCATCCTGCTAACCCTGCTGGATCCCCGCCTCAAGACTCCAATGTATTTCTTCCTCCGAAATTTCTCCTTTTTAGAAATTGCATTCACAACAGTCTGCATCCCACGGTTCTTGACAAGTATTCTCACTGGAGACAAAACAATCTCCTACAATAATTGTGTAACTCAGTTATTCTTCTTTTTTTTATTATTAATCACAGAGTTTTACCTCCTGGCTGCCATGTCCTATGACCGCTATGTTGCCATCTGCAGACCACTGCACTACCCGCTCATCATGAACAGCAGAGTGTGCCAGCAACTTGTACTCAGCTCTTGGGTCACTGGGTTCTTAGTCATCTTTCCCCCTGTGCTCCTGGGACTCCAGCTGGATTTCTGTGCTTCCAAAACCATAGATCATTTCTTTTGTGATACTTCTCCAGTCCTGCAGCTCTCTTGCACAGACACACGATTCATAGACTTAATGGCATTTGCCTTAGCTGTGATGACACTCATCTTCACTTTGTTCTTAGTGATTCTCTCCTACATGCTCATTATCAAAACCATTCTAAAATTCCCTTCTACTCAGCAGCGAACAAAGGCCTTTTCCACTTGCTCCTCTCACATGCTTGTTGTCTCTATTACCTATGGGAGTTGTATCTTCATGTACATGAAAACATCAGCAAAGGAGAGGGTGGCTTTAGCTAAAAGTGTATCTGTGCTCAATACTTCTGTGGCCCCTTTTCTCAATCCTTTCATTTACACTCTAAGGAACCAGCAGGTGAAAGAAGCTTTCAAGTACATTCTTCACAAATTTTGTTCTTTCCAAAAAAGTGGGAGAAGACTGTGACATAAACATGTCGTTACAACATGAATACAAATATTGGAAACTACTGAAAAGCACATTCTTTTTTTTCTCCCACATTTTATTTTTTTTCCCAATGATATAAGCTCAATAAGTATCCTGGTCCTCTCTCTCCCTCTATCCCTTCCCAGTCCCTCCTTGCTTTATCCCCCTTTTCTCCTTCTTATACTTCCCTCCATCCCCTTCTCCCAGTGCCACCCCTTCCCCCCATCCTTTGGAGCATCCTTTCATGTAAATACCAAACCTACCTGAGTCTTCCACCCTAATGAGGTATAAGGACTCAGTGGCATAGCCCAGAGCTCTTTCTTGGACTCCCCTTTACTATGGGAACTCTATTATGACTATTAATCTCTTGCCTCTAACGATATCCCTGCCTGTGATCCATGCTGGACATTGGGGGGTCATTGACAAGTCAGTCATTGTTCAAGTCATACAAAGCCTGACTATGGCTACTGCAGCCTTAACTTGTGTGGAGCATCTTGCATATCATTGGTCCTCTCCACCTTTAGGCTCTTACAATCTTGCTGCCCCCTCTTCCAGAAGTTTCCCTGAGCTTTAGGATGGGGAGAAAGTTGGCTGGTTTGGTTCCAGGTGATTAATGTAGGGTCTTTGATGTTCTGAATTATGGTTTGTTGTTGTTTTCAGTTTTGCTCTTCCTGCACCATCCTTGGCTGCATCTTGATTGGTGTTGGAGGTCACTTTCTAACCAAAAATAAAAGGCTATTTAAATGAAGATCTTAATATAAGAAGATATTCAAAGGTAGATGGAAGAGGAGTAGAACACTGCAGTGAGGTGGGTCAGTGTCCCATTCGAAGAATGGTTACCATCTATCTGCAAGTCCCTCTACCCTCCCTGATTGGTGAGAACAAACCTCTTCAGTCATAGGTGGCTAGGAAGGGAAGTGAGAGTGAGCTTCACCAAATGTCTCACTACTTACATGCAATACTTGATGGTGACCTATTTTATCTACTGAAGTCTGATCTCTTCTCTCCTTTTTATGGGGGAGCACTCCTTCCCCTTTGCTCCTGTTTATAATTTTTGTGATTACAGTAGGCATTACAGAGATTTATCTTTGAATATGTTATTAAGTGGGTTTGGTACTGGATCCACCTATTAGGGTGTCCATATAGTGTCTAATTTTTTGTGTCTGGGATACTTCACTCAATATAATTTTTTCTAATTCCATCTGTTTCCTGGAAAGTTTCACTAATTCATCTTTTTTAATGGCTCAGTAATATTCCATCATATAAATGTCCCATATTTTCCTTATCCATTTGTCTACTGTTGGACATTTGGGTAAATTCCGTTACATTGCTATTGTAAATAGTGCTGCTATGGACATGGTTGTGCTCGTGTCACTGCAGTGAATTTCTGCATCATGGGGGATTATTCCCAGAAGTGGTATAGCAGGGTCATATGGCATTTCAATCTTTAACTTTTTTAGAAATCACCAAACTGATCGCAAGAGTAGTTGCTTAAGCCTTCATTCCCACAAGCAATGTAGGAGACTTTCCTTCTATCCACATCCTCTCTAGCATTTGGTGTTGTTTGTATTGTGGATTTTTGCCATCCTGACTAGGGTGAGATGATATCTCAGGGAAGTTTAAAGCAGTGGCCTTTCTATACACCAAGGATGAAAAAAGTGAAAAAGGTCATAGAGAAACAATCCCATTTACTATAGCCCCAAAAAAAATGAAATACCATGATATAAGTCTAACCAAAGAAGTGAGACACCTTTATAATGAAAACATTAAAACCATAAAGAAAGAAATTACAGAAGATACCAGAATGTGGAAAGACCTCCTATGCTCTTGGATTGGCAGAATCAACACAATAAAAATGACCATCCTACCAAAAGCAATATACAGATTTAATACTATACCAATCAAAATCCCCAAGCAATTCTTTAAAGAAATTGACCAAGCAATCTTACAATTCATATGGAAGCACAAAAGGCCCAGGACAGCAAAAACAATCCTGAGTAACAAAAATACTGCTGGAGGTATCACCATACCAAACCTTAATCTATACTACAAATCCATAGCAATAAAAACAGCCTGATACTGGCTCCAAAATAGACAAGTATATCAATGGTTAAGGGTTGAAGACCCAGATATAAACTCACACAATTACAGCCATTTGATCTTTGACAAAGAGGCCCAAAAACTTCAATGGAAGAACAGCATCTTCAACAAATGGTGCTGGTAAAACTGGATATTTACATGCAGAAGATTAAAACTAAACCCGTACTTGTTACCATGCACAAAAAATAATGCCAAAGAGATGAAGGATCTTAATATTAGGCCAGACACTATGAAAACCCTAGTTGAAAAGGTAGGAAACTTCCCAGAGCTGATTGGGCTAGGCCAACAGTTCCTAAACAGAAATCCAATAGCACAGTCACTAGAACTAACACTCAACAAGTGAGATCTTACAAAATTAAAGAGCTTCTGTTCAGATAAAGAGATTGTAAACTGAGCAAAATGGCAACCCACAGAATGGGAGAAAATCTTCACTAATCACATATCTGATAGAGCTCTATTATCCAGAGTACACAAAGAACTTAAAAAAACTAAACACCAAGGAGATAAATGCCCCAATTAAAAAATGGGCCTGGGAACTTAAAAGAAATTTTTCCAAGGATGAAATTGAAATGTTTAACAAATATCTTAAAAAATGCTCCACATTCTTTGCCATCAGGAAAATACAAATCAAAGCACATTTTTGATAGCCGTGTGTACTGTGCCATTTGTTTCTTTCAGTATTTATGGTAATGAGAATTGATAAATCTATCTGGGCCTATGATCTTCCTTCCAAAAAGTCTTTCTAATGCTGGATGAAACTACTTTTTTATATTTTATTTGTTAATTTGACAGAGAGGTAAAGCTCACATGTACCATATGTGCCTTCAAGGATTTTACTCAGGTCATCAAGTTTTTGAAAGCAGGTACTTACTAGCTGATCTATCTCGCTGGCCCAAAACTGCCTTTTTAAAGCCAGATTTTTAGGGGCTGCAGAGATGGCTCAGGGGTTAAGCCTCTGCCTTGCAGGTGGAGGGTCTTGAGTTCAGATCCTAGATCCCACATATGGACACAGGCAAAAGTGTGGCGGCCTGTGCTTCTCGTGGGAGGAGCCTGTGAATCCCTAGGCAGCGTAAACAAGGAGTAGGTGGATGCCGACCAAGGTGGTTCCCGAATTCGCCCTGGGTTATACACATACACATACACACACACACACACACACACACACACACACATGCACAATCGAATAAAAATAATAATAATACCTTCCCTCCACTCCGCCAACCGGGACGCGCTTGCGGTCCAGCCGGGCCTCACCGTGGGACCCAGGTAGGCTCGGTCCCCACCCATCCCCAGAACCCCAGGCAGCCCAAGGGACCCAGCTGCTCCCACCATCCAGCAGGAGCCGCGCGCGCAGGGCCTGGGAGGAGGAGAGGGCACCCCCTCTGTGCCCGCCCCCGCCCCCAGGTCCCCAAGGTTTAAATAGCGCCCCTCCGACGCCCCATCCTCCCTTCCCTCCAATCCGCCAACCGGGACCCACGGGGTCCAGCCGGGCCTCACCTCGACCTAGGTAAGCTCCGTCTCCGCCCACCCCCAAAACCCCAGGCCAAATAATTCAGTTTAGTGAAAAACGCACAGAAATTGAAAGAAGATCTTAAGAGTTAAAACTACAATGCCAAAGTCAAAGTGCAAATCCATGAGAAACAACACTCAAGTAAACAAATCTCCCACTGAAGGAATTAATCCCATAATGTTAGACTCCAACCAGAATAAACCCATGAAAAATGGACAAAAAAGCCTGACCCAGGATAACGACCTTCAAAATATGATCATTACCATGTTCAATACTATGAAAGAGGAAATCAGGGAGGAATTAAATAGTCAAATCAATCGCTTTGAAGAGGAACACAACAGACACTTGGAGGAGTTGAGAAAAACAGTGCGAGAAACAAAAACTGGCATAGAGCAGTTAAAGCAGACTCAAGCAGAGTTTAAAACTGAGCTACAAGACAAGGTATCTTCAACCCAGAACTCCACAGAGAGTCTTATCAGCAGAACTAACAAAGCAGAAAACAGAATTTCAGACCTTGAAGATAAAGTGGGAGTATTAACCAGCTCAATGGAAGAGGTTGTTAAAGCCAAAAAGATACTTTAGAGAAATATTCAGGAGATATGGGACACCCTGAAGAAGCCTAACATGCGTATTCATGGAATACCAGAGCAAGAATCTCAAAATACGACCCCTGAGGAAATTTTTCAAACGATCATCAAGGAAAACTTGCCTCATCTAAAAAAAGAGAGGCCCATCCATATACAAGAGGCATTCCACACCCCAAACAGATATGACCAAAACAGAAGCTCACCATGGCAAATAATAGTCAAAACACTCCACATTCAAGATAAAGAACTGGTGCTGAGAACTTCAAGGGAGAAAAAACAAGTCACTTTTAAAAGTAAACCTATTAAAATAACAAATGACTTCTCAGTCGAAACAGTAAAACCAAGAAGAGCTTGAAGAGACATACTTCAAGTATTGAATGAGCAAACATGTCAACCCAGGCTGATTTACCCTGCAAAACTATCAGTCATGATTGAGGGAGAAAGAAAAATCTTCCAGCACAAAGACAACTTGAAGGGATACATGACCACCAAACCAGGCCTTCAAAAAATGCTAGAAATGATACTCAAGCGTGAAGAGAAAAACAGGCATATCCAGGAGAACAGAAGGCAAGTATAACACCATTAAAAGTGAAGCAATATACTTATAAAAACTACTAAACATAATAAATGTCTGGAATTAAAAATAGTTTCTCCATTATAACACTAAATGTTAATGGAATTAACTCACCGATCAAGAGACACAGATTACAAATTTGGATTAAAAATCACAATCCATCAATCTGCTGCCTGCAGGAAACCCATCTCACCACAAAAGATAGGCATGCCATAAAAATAAAAGGCTGGTCAATAATTCTACAAGCTAATGGAAGCAGAAAACAGGCAAGGGTAGCCATTATGATATCAGACAAAGTAGACTTCAAACCAAAGAAAATTATAAGGGACACGGATGGATACTACATTTTAGTCACAGGTACAATTCACCAGGAAGACTTCACAGTACTGAACATATATGCACCCAATACAGGCCCCTCCACATTCATTAAGAAAACCCTACAGCGTCTAAAGCAAGAAATCAACCCCCAAACGATAATTCTTGGGGACTTCAACACCGCCCTGTCAACATGGGATAGATCAACAGGTCAAAAGCTTAACAGAGACACTTTGGACCTTAATCAAACCCTTAAAGAAATGGACCTTATAGATCTCTATTGAACTTTTCACCCACGCACCAAAGAATACACATTTTTCTCAGCAGCACACGGAACTTTCTCCAAAATAGATCACATACTGGGCCACAAAACGAATCTACACATATACAAAAAATTTGAAATTCTAACCTGTGCCCTGTCAGACCACCATGGCCTAAAGCTGGACATCCACAACATGACAAACAAGAGAAAATACACTAACTCCTGGAAACTTAACAATATGATGCTGAATGAGAACTGGATTCAGGAAGAAATTAAAAAGGAAATTCAAGATTTCCTGAAAGTGAATGATAATGAAAATACAACTTACCAAAATCTCTGGGACACAATGAAAGCTGTTTTAAGAGGTAAGTTCATAACTCTTAATGCCTACATCGAAAAAATGGAAACATCAGAAATAAACAACTTAACAATCCAGCTTAAAGCTTTAGAGAAACTAGAGCAATCTGATCCCAAAAGTAGTAGAAGAGAGGAGATTAGCAAAATAAGGGGAGAAATATCTGAAATCGAGATTAAGAAGACCATAGAAAAAATCAACCAGTCAAAAAGCTGGTTCTGGGCTGGAGAGGTGGCTCAGGGGTTAAGCCTCTGCCTTGCAGGCGGAAGGTCCTGAGTTCAGATCCCAGATCCCACCTTTAGACGCCAGGCGGAAGCGGGGGTGGCCTGCGTTTCTGGCCCTGGTAGGCTGAAGCCTGTGAATCCCAGGGCAGAAGAGGTGGAGGCGTCCATGGTGGTTCGCGAATTCGTCCGTGGTTCTACACACACACAGATGCGCACACAGACATACGCACACACTCACAATTGAATAAATAAAAATTTAAAAAAAAAGCTGGTTCTTTGAAAAAATCAATAAGATTGATACACTCCTAGCTAAATTAACCAAAAACAGGAGAGAGAAAACCCAAATTAACAAAATTAGAAATGAACATGGAATAATCACTACGGATACCAAAGAAATCCAGATAATTATAACATCATATTTCAAAAACTTATACTCTGTGAAGTTTGACAACACAAAAGAGATGGATGAATTTCTAAGTAAACACAACTTACCTAAATTGAATCAGGAAGTTGTGAATTACTTAAATAGTCCTATAACATACAAGGAAATTTAAGAAGTAATCTCAAATCGTCCCACCAAAAAATGTCCTGGACCAGATGGATTCAGCACAGAGTTCTACCAGACGTTTAAGGAGTTAATAACACCAATACTCCTTAAACTTTTCCATCAAATAGCAAAGGAAGGAACACTACTAAATTCCTTCTATGAAGCTAATATCGTTTTAATCCCAAAACCTAATAAAGATTCACTTAAAAAAGAAAACTGTAGGCCGATCTCCCTGATGAACACAGATGCAAAGATTCTCAACAAAATCTTAGCAAATCGGATTCAAAAACACATTAAAAAGATCATTCACGGGAACCACGTAGGCTTCATTCCCGGCACACAAGGTGGGTTCAACATACGCGAATCAATAAATGTAATTCATCATGTAAACCAGTCCAAAGTCCAAGAACACATGATACTCTCGATAGATGCAGAAAAAGCTTTTGACAAGATCCAACAGCCTTTTGTGATCAAAACGCTAGAGACAGTAGGAATGGAAGGGACCTTTATCAATATAATAAAAGCTGTATACAACAAGCCCACAGCAAGGATTATGCTCAATGGGGAACAATTGGAAGCATTCCCACTTCGATCAGGAACTGGACAAGGCTGTCCACTCTTACCACATCTATTCAATATTGTACTTGAAGTCTTGGCTGAAGCCATAAGACAAGAAAGGGACATAAGAAGGATTCAAATCGGCAAGGAAGAAGTCAAGCTATCCCTATTTGCAGATGACATGATCTTATACCTGAGGGATCCCAAAAACTCCACCAGGAAGCTCCTGGAACTAATTGAGAAGTTCAGCAGGGTGGCAGGATACAAAATAAATGTGCAAAAATCAGAGGCCTTCCTATATGCCCAGAATGAAAGAAGTGAAAAAGCCTTGAGAGAAACAATCCCATTTACTATAGCCCCTAAAAAAATGAAATACCTTGGTATAAACCTAACCAAGGTGGTAAAAGACCTTTACAATGAAAACTTTAAAACCCTAAAGAAAGAATTAGCAGAAGACACCAGAAGGTGGAAAGACCTCCCATGTTCCTGTATTGGCAGAATCAACATCGTAAAAATGACCATCCTACCAAGGGCAATATACAAATTCAATGCTATACCAATTAAAATCCCAAGTAATTCTTCAAAGAAGTTGACCAAACAATCTCAAAGTTCATATGGAGGCACAAAAGACCCAGGATAGCAAAGACAATCCTGAGTAACAAAAACACTGCTGGAGGTATTACCATACCGAACCTTAGTCTATATTACAAATCCATAGTTATAAAAACAGCCTGGTACTGGCTCCAAAATAGACACACAGATCAATGGATAAGGATTGAAGACCCAGATATAAGCCCACAAAATTACCGCCATTTGGTCTTTGACAAAGGGGCCCAAAGAATCCAATGGAAAAAGAACAGCATCTTCAACAAATGATGCTGGAAAAACTGGTCTCCACATGCAGAAGATTAAAGCTGGACCCATACTTGTCACCATATACAAGACTTAATTCCAAAGGATCAAGGACCTTGACATAAGGCCAGAGACTATAAAAACCATAGTTGAAAGGATAGGGAACTCCCTCGAGCTGATTGGGCTAGGCCCACAGTTCCTTAACAGACATCCAATGGCACAGTCACTGATACCAACTCTCAACAGTTGGGAGCTTGTGAAATTAAAGAGCTTCTGTTCAGATAAAGAGATTGTAACACGAGCTCAAAGGCAACCCACAGAATGGGAGAAAATCTTCACTAACCCTACATCTGATAGAACTCTGCTGTCCAGAGTGCACAAAGAACTTAGAAAACTAAACACCAAGGAAACCAATGGCCCAATTAAAAAATGGGCCCTAGAACTCAAAAGAAATTTTACCAGGGATGAAATTAAAATGTCTGAAAATTATCTTAAAAAATGCCCCACATACTTAGCCATCAGGGAAATGCAAATCAAAACTTCCCTGAGATATCATCTCACCCCAGTCAGGATGGCAAAAATCCACAATACAAACAACAACAAATGCTGGAGAGGATGTGGAGAGAGGGGAACTCTCCTACATTGCTGGTGGGAATGCAGGCTCATACAGCCACTCTGGCGAGCCGTCTGGAGATTCTTAAAGAAATTAAAAATTGAAATGCCATATGACCCTGCTATTCCACTTTTGGGAATAACTCCCCCATACAGCTGAGGTTTACCTCGATAGCACAAGCATGACCATGTTCCTAGCAGCACTGTTTACAATAGCAAAGTCATGGAATCAACCCAAATATCCAACAGTTGACGAGTGGATAAGGAAACAATGGTATATCTATTCAATGGAGTACTACTCAGCCATCAAAAATGATGAATTACTGGAATTTGCCGGGAAATGGATGTCATTAGAAACAATTATATTAAGTGAAGTATCCCAAACCCAGAAAATTAAGCGCCATATGTACTCCCTAATAGGTGGCTCCAAGTACCAAATCCACCCAGCCCACCTAGAGACACTCAAAGAAAAATCTCTGTAATACCTACAGTAATTGCAAGGATTATGAACAGGAGGGATGGGGTAGGAGGGCCACACCAGAAACAAGGAGAGAGGGGGCCATGTTACAGCAGAGAAAATAGGCCTCCATCAAGGACTCAAATAAGTAATGAGATATCTGATTAAGTTCACAGACTTTCGTTCCTGATCATTTACTACTGAGGGGGTATGATCTCACCAGAAGAGGAGGGCATATAGTCTGGCAGATAAAAAGTAACCATTTTGCAAATGGGTGATAGACCCCTCCCTCACTGTGGTTTCCCACTTTTATTACATCTACCTTTGGATGTGCTCTTATCACAAGACTCTAGTTTAACAGCTTTTTGTCTCTGGCCAGGGGGTGTCATACAATGCCCACCAGGATGGAGCGAAGGGCATTGCAGGAGCAGCAAAACTGCAAAAGAAAATCAACAAACCACAATCCAGAACTTCAGAGACTCTATATCAATCACCTAGAACTAGGCCAGACTAATCTCTCCCCATCCTGAAGCTCAGGGACATTTGCGGAAGAGGGGGCAGTAAGATTGTAAGAGCAAAAGGATGGGAGGAGCAATGATTTGCAAGATACTCCACACATTAGGGCTGAAGCAATCATAATTGGACTTTACATGCCCTGCGCAATGTCCAACACACTATTGACCTCACAAAGTCTAGCATCTGCTAAAGGCACCAAGATCCTTGGAGGCAAGGGATTGGCAGACACAGCAGTGTTCCTATACTTAAGGGGAACATGGGAAAGGGTTCAGGGAAAGGCCATTGGGTCCTTGTACGTCATCAGAGAGGAGGGCCCAGAAGAAAATCAGGCATGCACAAGAAAGGACTCTCTGGGAATTGGGGCGGGAGGCACTGGGGGATGGGGAGGGAAGAGTGAGGGGAGGGGGAGCAGGGGGTACGGGGTGAGGAGGAAGGAGGGAGGGAACTGGTGCACCTATTAAGTTTGTATGAGCTGAAATTAAAAAAAGAATGGCAAATAATAATAATAATAATAAACCCAGATTATTAAATTATATTTTAACCTAAAATTTTTTCTTTTCATTAGTTTTTTGTGTACTCATTGTTTAATATGAGTAGACCTTATTAAATATACTGCTAGTTATATTGCTAACATTATCAGAGAAAAACTGAAAACATAATTACTATAAAAATTAACTCAGTTAATAAAACAAAGTAGAAAATTCAGTCATTTAAAATACGAAAGTAACTTTCCAAGAGAAAGCATCATTTATAACTATCCTTGAAAGTTGAATTTAAAAAAATTTCAAGGATGCTGTGATGACAGATATGACATAGAGAAAAGCAGAGACTCCAGAAATGTTCTCTGTAGAGTCAGAATAATTGGGAATATATTTTTAGCACAGTTAGATGTCATTTTGTTTTAAATGAAACTCTAAGCTTTTTTGCTAATCATTTATATGGGTTTTTAATTTAAAAATATTAAAATTGATATCTCAAAAAGAAATTTCATTTATTATCTATTTGTACCTGATTTTGGAGAAATTTATGCTCATTTAGTACAATTCAAGTTTTAAAAATTCCCAGTCATTTGTTCTATGTACACTTAACCAAATCAATTATATATGTTTTGCAACAATTGCATGTAATATCTTAAACCAATGAATTAAGAAAGCATGTACATGTTCATAATTAGTGAACACACAATGAATTATTTCCTTTACCAATTCTACTTCCTCTTCTGCCTCCACCACTTAACCATATGTTTTTCTTTCAGGCACAATAGATTAGTCTTTGATTTATGGAATTTCATAGGAAAGGAATAATACAGCTCTGAAATCAAGTCTCACTTTTCTAGTTCAAGTTCGACTTCTCCCATGTGGTTTTTGCATGCGTATGAACTGTCTGATTTCATCTAGCAGCATGTCTGCTGTGCTGTTGTAATAACCAACTTCCTTCCCTTAATTTAATACTTGGCAATTGTATTTCTATAGGAATCGATCCACAAGAATGAATTGCTTTCTTTGATCAGTGTAGAGAGAGTTTATAGAAATTGCAAATCTTAAAAGTATATATATATATATATGTATAAATATACATTTGTATTTATGTATGTATATGTGCATATGTATGTATATTCCACAATTTGGAAGATGAATAAGCCTACTAAACAGGTAGGAGTTATTCAGGAACAGTTGTGTGATGTGTTGAGAATTCCATTCCTCTACTCCCATTTTACAGGCAGAAAATCTTAACAATTTTCCTTGATGAAAAAGAAAGAAACATGTTTCCTCTGCTAGGAAGTTTTGCTTATTTTATTATTCATCATGCTGCAGGTCTCTACCTCCTTTTAAAAAACAGAGTGAGACAAGATCTGAAAATGACTGGTAGAGTGTTTAACAAACTGATATTAAAGATTCAGGTTGGAACCCTGTCGAAATGGACAGGGAAAGTTGTAATTTCTGAGGGAATTCTTACCATCTTACCAGTTTATATAGATCTCAAATACTTCATCTTGACTTCTCATCTCATCTCCGTATTTTTACATCTTATCATTTGGAAATTTTAAATTAAAATTTTTGGAGAAGAAACCTCTGAGACATAGTTCCCCAATGTCTCCTAAAAATTTTGAAAGACAACTGAGAATGTCAGACTTGAAATTGATCTGGAAATGTCCAACTCAATGCACATTCTTTGAAAATAACCAAGTCATAATCATAGAAAATTCAAATCATTGCTTCTATGATTGACTCTAATCAAAGAGGAATGATAGTGCTGGGAACAGATTGAGAACAATAAAATGTACTTTTTAGTCATGCTGTTCAATTCGCCCGCATCATATGAAACAAGTTAAAAGCCTTAGATGTTTGCTCAACTTGCATATATCCTGCACCCAAATCCATTGAATAAGAATCATTAGGGTGTGTGGGGGACAAAAAGGACAGACTAAATGAATGAAACAAACAATGCCAGTAAGCCTATATTGACACAGAACATAAACAAGATTAGTCAATGAAATGGAAATTAGACAAATCTCCAAAATGTAGGAGCATCAAGATAATGTCCTTAAACTACAGCCAAACTTTCAGAACTCTAGGGTATTCAGTGTCTTCTGGTAATTCAGTGAAAAGATAACATTCTAAAGGATCAAAGAACATGAAAATACTCAGAAAATATTTGCATGAAACTAAACCTTTGAATAAAAGCATTTTCTTTCATCCAATGCAAATTCATAATCTGAATGAAACAGAAGAGATAATGTTATGTGGGAACAGAGTAGCAAAATTGGCACCTTAAGTGAATTTTGTCAGCAAGATAATAAAATGTCTATAGTGGTTTAGTTTTAACATAATTTCATGAACTTTTTATTATTGACTTCTTTAAAAATTGAAAGTTATATTTTCAAATTAATGTCTGAGCCTTACTAAGATTTTTCACAGTAAATGGTCGTTTTTAAAAATCTTTGGGAATTAGGGTTCAGACTTCTGCTTTTAAGAAAAATTCCAAAATCTTTAACATGCTTAATAAAGGATAAAGAATTATTAATCTAAATATTAAATACTATATTACTACATAGTGTTAAAGATTCTTGTGAAAATAGAATCAAATAGTCACCAATGAATCTTCCTTTAATAATTTTGAAAATAGCTTGAATAAATCAAATTAAGTGAAAAAAAGAAAATTCTGGCTCATATGGATGCTTAAATACCTAAAAGTCATCCTGTTTCTTCAGACCTCTCTGATGTCTAAATTGAAAAACATCATTTCAATAGGGCAGAGCTGATTGTTCTGGTGGAAAGATTTAGAAAAAAGAATAGTCACCAGATGATCTGTTACAGTGAAAGCAGTTTAATTTTTACCAGGCTAAAACATCCACATCTTTTTTTTTTTTTTTTTTTTTTTTTTTTTTTTTTCTCTTTTTGGTTTTTTTTTTTTTTTTATTAAAAATTTAATTATACATTTTAAAATTTTTTACCAGTTCCCTCCCTCCCCCCTCCCCTTCCCCCAGTGTCTCCCCCCCAATTCCCAGAGAGTCCTTTATTGTGTGCGCCTAACTCTCCACTGGGTCCTCCTCTCCGATGACATATAAGGACCCAGTGGCATTTCCATAAGCCCTTTCTCTTGTTCCCCTTAATCATAAGATTACTACTATGGCTGTCAATCCCTTGCCTCCAGGGGTCTCGGTGCCCTTAACAGATGCTAGACTTTATGAGGGCAACAGTGCGCTGGACATTGCGCAGGGCATGCAAAGTTCCATTATGATTGCTTTGGCCCCAACTATTGTTGAGAATCTTGCAAATCGTTGCTCCTCCCATCCTTTTGCTCTTACAATCTTACCGCCCCCTCTTCCGCAAATGTCCCTGAGCTCCAGGATGGGGAGAGATTAGGCTGTCCTAGTTCTATGTGATTGATATAGAGTCTCTGAAGTTCTGGATTGTGGTTTGTTGATTTTCTTTTGCAGTTTTTCTGCTCCTGCAATTCCCTTCACTCCATTCTGCTGGGCACTGTATGTCACCCCCTGGCCAGAGACAAAAAGCTGTTAAACTGGAGTCTTGTTGTAATAGCACATTCAAGGGTAGATGTAATAAGAGTAGGAAACCTCACTGAGGGCGGGGTCCATTACCCATTTGCACAATGATTACTTTTTATCTGCTAGACTATATGCCCTCCCCTTCTGGTGAGATCAGGAAAGAACGTCTGTGAACTTAACCAGGTTTCTCATTACTTACTTGCAGACCTTGATGGAGGCCTATTTTCTCTGCTGTAACATGGTCTCCTCTCTCCTTGTTTCTGGTGTGGCCCTCCTAACCCATCTCTCTTGTTCATAATCCTAGCAATTACTGTGTTACATAGGTTTACTTTTGAGTGTCCCAATGTGGGCTGGGCGAGTTTGGTACTAGGAGCCACCTATTAGGGAGTACATACGGCGCTTAATTTTCTGGGTTTGGGATACTTCACTTAATATAATTCTTTCTAATGACATCCATTTCCCAGCAAATTCCAGTAATTCATCATTTTTGATGGCTGAGTAGTACTCCATTGTATAGATGTACCACAGTTTCCTTATCCACTCGTCAACTGTTGGACATTTAGGTTGATTCCATGACTTTGCTATTGTAAACAGTGCTGCTATGAACATGGTCGAGCTTGTGCTATCGAGGCGAACCTCTGCTGCTTGGGGGGTTATTCCCAAAAGTGGGATAGCAGGGTCATACGGCATTTCAATCTTTAATTCTTTAAGAATCTCCAGACGGCTCGCCAGAGTGGCTGTATGAGCCTGCATTCCCACCAACAATGTAGGAGAGTTCCCCTCTCCCCACATCCTCTCCAGCATTTGTCGTTGTTTGTACTGTGGATTTTTGCCATCCTGACCGGGGTGAGATGATATCTCAGGGAAGTTTTGATTTGCATTTCCCTGATGGCGAAGGAAGTGGAGCATTTTTTAAGATAATTGTTAGACATTTTAATTTCATCCCTGGTAAAGTTTCTTTGAAGTTCCAGGGCCCATTTTTTAATTGGGCCAGTGTTTTCCTTGGAGTTTAATTTTCTAAGTTCTTTGTGCACTCTGGACAGTAGAGCTCTGTCAGATATGTGGTTAGTGAAGATTTTCTCCCATTCTGTGGGTTGCCTTTGAGCTCGTGCGACAATCTCTTTATCTGAACAGAAGCTCTTTAATTTCACAAGATCCCAACTGTTGAGAGTTGGTAGCAGTGACTGTGCCATTGGATGTCTGTTTAGGAAGTGTTGGCCTAGCCCAATCAGCTCGAGGGAGTTCCCTATCCTTTCAACTATGGCTTTTAAAGTCTCTGGCCTGATATCAAGGTCCTTGATCCATTTGGAATTAAGTCTTGTACATGGTGACAAGTACGGGTCCAGCTTTAATCTTCTGCATGTGGAGATCCAGTTTTGCCAACACCATTTGTTGAAGATGCTGTTCTTTTTCCATTGGATTCTTTGGGCCCCTTTGTCAAAGACCAAGTGGCTGTAACTTTGTGGGCTTATATCTGGGTCTTCAATCCTTATCCATTGATCTGTGTGTCTATTTTGGAGCCAGTACCAGGCTGTCTTTATAACTATGGATTTGTAGTATAGACTTAGGTTTGGTATGGTAATACCTCCAGCTGTGTTTTTGTTACTCAGGATTGTTTTTGCTATCCTGGGTCTTTTGTGCCTCCATATGAACTTTGAGATTGTTTGGTCAACTTCTTTGAAGAATTGCTTTGGGATTTTGATTGGTATAGCATTGAATCTGTATATTGCCTTTGGTAGGATGGTCATTTTTACAATGTTGATTCTGCCAATCCAGGAACAAGGGAGGTCTTTCCACCTTCTGGTGTCTTCTGCAATTTCTTTCTTTAGGGTTTTAAAGTTTTCATTGTAAAGGTCTTTTACCTCCTTAGTTAGGTTTATACCAAGGTATTTCATTTTTTTAGGGGTTATAGTAAATGGCATGGTTTCTCTCAAGGCTTTTTCACTTCTTTCATTCTGGGCATATAGGAAGGCCTCTGATTTTTGCACATTTATTTTGTATCCTGCCACCCTGCTGAACTTCTCAATTAGTTCCAGGAGCTTCCTGGTGGAGTTTTTGGGATCACTCAGGTATAAGATCATGTCATCTGCAAATAGAGATAGCTTGACTTCTTCCTTGCCAATTTGAATCCCTCTTATGTCCCTTTCTTGTCTTATGGCTTCGGCTAAGACTTCAAGTACAATATTGAATAGAAGTGGTGAGAGTGGACAGCCTTGTCTTGTTCCTGATCGAAGTGGGAATGCTTCCAATTGTTCCCCATTGAGCATAATCCTTGCTGTGGGCTTGTTGTATACAGCTTTTATTATATTGATAAAAGTTCCTTCCATTCCTACTGTCTCTAGCGTTTTGATCATAAAAGGCTGTTGGATCTTGTCAAAAGCTTTTTCTGCATCTATCGAGAGTATCATGTGGTCTTGGACTTTGGACTGGTTTACATGATGAATTACATTTATTGATTTGCGTATGTTGAACCAACCTTGTGTGCCGGGGATGAAGCCTACTTGGTCCCCATGAATGATCTTTTTAATATGTTTTTGAATCCGATTTGCTAAGACTTTGTTGAGAATCTTTGCATCTGTGTTCATCAGGGAGATCGGCCTATAGTTTTCTTTTTTAAGTGAATCTTTATTAGGTTTTGGGATTAAAACGATATTAGCTTCATAGAAGGAATTTGGTAGTGTTCCTTCCTTTGCTATTTGGTGGAACAGTTTAAGGAGTATTGGTGTTATTAACTCCTTAAATGTCTTGTAGAACTCTGTGCTGAATCCATCTGGACCAGGACATTTTTTGGTGGGAAGATTCGAGATTACTTCCTCAATTTCCTTATATGTTATAGGACTATTTAAGTAATTCACAACTTCCTGATTCAATTTAGGTAAGTTGTGTTTACTTAGAAATTCATCCATCTCTTTTGTGTTGTCAAACTTCACAGAGTATAAGTTTTTGAAATATGATGTTATAATTCTCTGGATTTCTTGGGTATCCGTAGTGATAACTCCATGTTCATTTCTAATTTTGTTAATTTGGGTTTTCTCTCTCTTGCTTTTGGTTAGTTTAGCTAGGGGTGTATCAATCTTGTTGATTTTTTCAAAGAACCAGCTTTTCGATTTGTTGATTTTTTCTATCGTTTTCTTAGTCTCGATTTCAGATATTTCTCCCCTTATTTTGCTAATCTCTTCTCTTCTACTGCTTTTGGGATCAGATTGCTCTAGTTTCTCTAAAGCTTTAAGCTGCATTGTTAAGTTGTTTATTTCTGATGTTTCCATTTTTTTGATGTGGGCATTAAGAGCTATGAACTTACCTCTTAGAACAGCTTTCATTGTGTCCCAGAGATTTTGGTAAGTTGTATTTTCGTTATCATTCACTTTCAGGAAATCTTGAATTTCCTTTTTAATTTCTTCCTGAATCCAGTTCTCATTCAGCATCATAGTGTTAAGTTTCCAGGAGTTAGTGTATTTTCTCTTGTTTGATGTGTTGTGGATGTCCAGCTTTAGGCCGTGGTGGTCTGATAGGGCACAGGTTAGAATTTCAACTTTCTTGTACATGTGTAGATTCATTTTGTGGCCCAATATGTGATCTATTTTGGAGAAAGTTCCGTGTGCTGCTGAGAAAAATGTGTATTCTTTGGTGCGTGGGTGAAAAGTTCGATAGAGATCTGTGAGGTCCATTTCTTTCAGGGTTTGATTAAGTTCCAAAGTGTCTCTGTTAAGCTTTTGACCTGTTGATCTATCCCATGTAGAGAGGGCGGTGTTGAAGTCCCCAAGAATTATCGTTTGGGGGTTGATTTCTTGCTTTAGACGCTGTAGGGTTTTCTTAATGAATGTGGAGGGGCCCGTATTGGGTGCATATATGTTCAGTATTGTGAAGTCTTCCTGGTGAATTGTACCTCTGACTAAAATGTAGTATCCATCCGTGTCTCTTATAATTTTTTTGGTTTGAAATCCACTTTGTCTGATAGCATAATGGCTACTCCTGCCTGTTTTCTGCTTCCATTTGCTTGTAGAATTGTTGACCAGCCTTTTATTTTTAGAGCGTGCCTATCTTTTGTGGTGAGATGGGTTTCCTGCAGGCAGCAGATTGATGGATTGTGATTTTTAATCCAAGTTTGTAATCTGTGTCTCTTGATCGGTGAATTAAGTCCATTAACATTTAGTGTTATAATGGAGAAACTATTGTTAATTCCAGACATTTATTATGTTTAGTAGCTTTTATAAGTATATTGCTTCGCTTTTAATGGTGTTATATTTGCCTTCTGTTCTCCTGGATATGCCTGTTTTTTTCTTCACGCTTGAGTATCTTTTCTAGCAGTTTTTGAAGGCCTGGTTTGGTGGCCATGTATCCCTTAAAGTTGTCTTTGTGCTGGAAAATTTTTCTTTCTCCCTCGATCATGACTGATAGTTTTGCAGGGTAAATCAGCCTGGGTTGACATTTTTGCTCATTCAATACTTGAAGTATGTCTCTCCAAGCTCTTCTTGCTTTTACTGTTTCGACTGAGAAGTCATTTGTTATTTTAATAGGTTTGCCTTTAAAAGTGACTTGTTTTTCTCCCTTGAAGCTCTCAGCACCAGTTCTTTATCTTGAATGTGGAGTGTTTTAACTATTATTTGCCGCGGTGTGCTTCTAGTTTGGTCGTATCTGTTTGGGGTGCGGAATGCCTCTTGTATATGAATGGGCCTCTCTTTCTTTAGATGAGGAAAGTTTTCCTTGATGATCGTTTGAAAAATTTCCTCAGGGGTGGTATTTTGAGATTCTTGCTCCGGTATTCCATGAATACGCATGTTAGGCTTCTTCAGGGTGTCCCATATCTCTTGGATATTTCTCTCAAGTATCTTTTTGGCTTTAACAACCTCTTCCATTGAGCTGGCTAGTACTCCCACTTTATCTTCAAGGTCTGAAATTCTGTTTTCTGCTTCATTAGTTCTGTTGATAAGACTCTCTGTGGCGTTCTGGGTTGAAGATAACTTGTCTTTTAGCTCAGTTTTAAACTCTGCTTGATTTTGTTTTAACTGTTCTATGCCGCTTTTTGTTTCTTGCACTGTTTTTCTCAACTCCTCCAGATGTCTGTTGTGTTCCTCTTCAAAGCGATTGATTCGATTATGTAATTCCTCCCGGATTTCCTCTTTCATAGTATTGAACATGGTAATGATCATATTTTGAAAGTCGTTATCCTGGGTCAGGCTTTCTTGGCCTTTTTCCGCGGGTTTGTTCTTTTTGGAGTCTAACATTATGGGATTAATTTCTTCAGTGGGAGATTTGTTTACTTGAGTGTTGCTTCTCATGGATTTGCACTTTGACTTTGGCATTGTCATTTTAACTCTTAAGATCTCTCAATTTCACTAAACTGAATTATTTGGCCTGGGGTACTGGTGGGCGGGGCCTGAACGGGGACTTACCTAGGGAGCGGGGTGAGGCCCGGGTGGACCGCGTGCGTGTCCCGACTGGCGGAGCGGGGTGGGGCGAAAAGGGAGGATGGGCGCAGGGGGAGGTGCTCCTCGTTCCCTGGGCCCCCGCGCGGCTCCGGCTGGATGGCGGGAGTCGGAGCCGGGTCCCCGTGGGCTGACCTGGGGTCCTAGAGCGCGCGTTGAGGCCCGGCTGGATCTCGCCTACGCGTCCCGACCGGCGGAGCGGGGGGTGGGGCGAAAGAGGGAGGCTGCGCGCGTCGGCGTGGAGCTATTTAACCCGAGGGCAGCTGGGGCGGGGCCCGGGCGCAGGGGGAGGTGCTCCTCGTTCCCTGGGCCCCCGCGCGGCTCCGGCTGGATGGCGGGAGTCGGAGCCGGGTCCCCGTGGGCTGACCTGGGGTCCTAGAGCGCGCGTTGAGGCCCGGCTGGATCTCGCCTACGCGTCCCGACCGGCGGAGCCAACATCCACATCTTAAGAGTCAATTGTGAGATTTCTATTCTCAGCTCTCCAGAACAAATTTCTCTCTCAACATTATTCTTGGGAAGAAAAGTAAGTTTACATGCTCATGTATTCCTTTATCCAGCCTGAAATCTCAACAGAGTGCAAAGAACTTACACTGTTTATTAGAAAGAAAATAGCAGAACCATTACTCAGAAATTAATTATTTTCATTGATCATAGAAGTAGGTTTATAAAATACAATGTTGTAGTTTGATCAGAATGTTTGGCTATCAAAGGTTAAAAGTTAGTCAATCCTGATTATTTAGAATCAGGAAAGTTTCTTTGTTCTTGTCAGGGTTCTCTAGAGGCACAAAATCAACAGAATGAGTATATAAAAAGAGAATTTAGGGGCTGGAGAGGTGGCTCAGGGGTTAAGCCTCCGCCTTGCAGGTGGAAGGTCCTGAGTTCGGATCCCAGATCCCACGTATAGATGCCAGGCAGAAGCGGGGGCGGCCTGCGTGCCTGTGAATCCTGGGGCAGAAGGAGCTGGAGGCGTCCATGGTGGTTCGCGAATTCGTCCGTGGTTCTACACATACTCAGACACACACACACACACACACACACACACACACACGCACACACACATATGCACACAGTTGGATAAGTAATAATAATAAAAAAAATTTAAAAAAAAGAGAATTTATTGAATTGGCTTACTAGATATGGCCAAGGTAATCTAACAATGGCTGCTAGTAGTTGCTCAGTCTAATAGGCTAGTGGGTAATGGCTGAAGACTGGAGGATTCTTGAAAAGATCTTTCTGTTCTCTTTTTTATATTAATTTTTAAGATAGCGCACAAAAGAATAGGCTTCATTGTGGCATTTTCATAATACATGTCATTATTCTTTATTATTATTCCCTTCTCAGGCCCTTAACCCACTGCCCTTGCTCTCTTCTTGTTTTCCCTTTTCCCCTGCTAATTATTCTTCTTGCTTTTATGCTACATATACTCTGTTAGCTCTCCTTTTCTTTCTACATCTTAACAATTTTTCTTCTTTCATGTTTCCATTTGTATTGTCTACTCACACATTTACATATCTCAGTTTCTACTTGCTGTGATAAAATACCCCCTAAAAAAAACAACTTAAGGGAAAAAAGTTTATTTAGGTTTACAGTTCCAGAGAAAGAGAGTTTGTCATGATCGAGAAGCTATGATGGTTGACTCCCATTTCTTTCAAAATAAGAAAACAGAGAGAGAAAGATAAAACAGAAAATGAGACTGAGCTGTCAAGCCTCAAGTCCCTCCTCCTGTGACATATGTCCTCCAAAAAGGCTCCACCGCCCAAACTTTCCACAACGTTTCCAAAAAGTGCCACTAACAAGGGACCAGTGCTTTAACACATGAGTGTGTGGGAGACAGTTTACATTGAAAATATATTCTGACCCTGGCTCACACAGGTTCACAGTCACCTTTTGATCAAAATGCATTCGGTCCAACTTTAAAAGTCTACACAGTTTTTAATAGTCCACACACTGCTCAAATTCCTTTTAAGACACAAGGCAATGTCTTAACTATAACCTCTGGTAAAATAAAAAATGAATTACATATTTTCAACATATTGGAAACATTGGAAATATTTCAACATTGGAAACACTTTCATTCCAGAACAGGTAAAATGAAAATGTAGTGAGGAAAGACTGGAACAAAGAAAGATGGGAATCCAATAATGCAATCACCAAATTCTACTGCTCCACATCTGTTTGCTATCTGAGAATCCTGATGAAATTATCTCATTTCCAAAGGGCTTACAGTTCCATCCCTTCAGTTTTGCTGCCTGTAATATCTCTCTTTCTCTCTCTCTCTTTCTCTCTTTCTCTCTCTCTCTCTCTCTCTCTCTCTCTCTCTCTCTCTCTCTCTCTCTCTCTCTCTCTCTCTTTCTCTCTCTCTCCCCCCTGTATTTATCTCTCCTTGACAAAAGTCTCATGCCTCTGGTCTCTCCAACATTTCGGGATCATGACTGCAATTCAAGGTTTCCCTTAATGACCTATCAGAGCCTTCTCACAGAGACTACAATTCTGCCACACACTGCCTGGCTCTACAGGTCCTTGAAACTATGAGGAAAGAATTCATGACCCCCTCAGTCCTGTATGTTTTATGCCTCTAACATCAGTACAATGTGGATGACACTGACAAGTTCTGCAGACATCTTTGGATGTAGGGTGGCACAAAGAAAAGAGTTGCTGGTAAAGAACCTCCAATATTCTGCTTATATTCTTTAAATTTGAATCAAAAATAATAGACTAAGTTATTTCATGCAGAAAATTTCAAGGCAGCATAATATCTAGCCAGGGGCATAGCCACTGCTCTTGTTCTTGGCCAAATTTATAGTTAGGGAAACCAGAAAAACATGGAAAATATGCAGCTTGACATATTTTCCATGGAAATGAGACAATTGAGTTTAAAGGTGGGGACAAATTGGGAATGAATGAAGCATCTGTAATTGAAAATGACACCAGTGGCAATAAATAGAAACTGCTGTCTTTGCTCTTGGACACAGAAAATGTGCACTGAAAGACCCCTCATACATAGAGTTTCAGAGTGAAACAATGCAAAATTATTTGAAAATTTTTCACTTGAAAATGGAATGCTATAACAACAACAGCCTCTGTGACATTCTATTTGAGCAAAGTATCTAAAGGAAATATTTTTCCTAAGTTCATCCTTGAAGGCACACAAAGGTCACTAGGATTTCAGTCAACAGAACAGGCTACATCTCAAGCTGCCTACAAATGTTGGAATAGTTCATATTGTATTGGTTTGCCAGCATGTAAGACTCAAAAATAATGGGATCCCGATGCTTGCACCAAGGTGCCTTAACTTCTGAGGGCAAACATGGAGTATGGTTGGATTCCCAGTACAGAGTTCCTGAGAATTTTGTGCATAAACTTATGAAGATGAAGCTTCCTTCAATGAATACCTCAGAATAAGGAGACGTCAGAAATATATCATATTTGTCACAGAAAGATGTAAGCACTAAGCAAAGGTGACCCAAGAAAGAGACACAAATCTCACAAGCAATAAAACTGAAGAAATATAGCTATTCCAGATCCATGTGATTGAATAAAGCCCCAGGGACTGTACACTATGCTTCAGAGTTTGGCGCTAGTACTGCTTGGTTTCAGTCTTGCTTTGATCCAATTGTTTCTTACTATCCTCCATTCCTACCTTTTGAGATAGGAAAGTTTAATCTTATCATTGTATATCAAAAGTATTTCTTATTTTACAGCAGTTTACACTTAAAATCTCAGAAGAGATTTTTAACTAAGGATTACTGAACAATATTGTAACTGTTAAGACTGAAAGGACTTTTGAAATTAGCCGGAATGTATGTTGCATTGTGAATGTGCTAAAAGGCTAAGAGGGACAGAGGACGAAATATTAAAGTTCAAATTGGGTTTTAGGATGTTTCTAACTTATATTGAGAATATTAGGACAAAGTTTCATTAAAAGTCAAGGAGCATCAAAAATTGTTAAGGATTACTAATTTGTGAGTCACTGTTTTTTAGATTTTGAATTCATGTAGTTTTCTGTATCATTTCACAATTTCTCCCTTTGTTTTTTGATCATGTTGATAGCATTAAAATGGCTCAAGGATTTTTAAAAGTTTTTAAAAGAACTTTTATTTTTTAAATGTACATTACAGGAAACAAAACACAAGAAGCAAAGAACAAAATCATCCAATCACAAACTCAGCTGGACATATTCTAGATCCTGTGTGTTCACCAAGCATTCCTTTAGATAACAGCTTGTATCGTGTGTAGCATGCATTTCCACACATCATGAACATTCATGAACTCAAAACTCCAGTCTACACAAGTATCTCAATAGCCAAGAATATTCATGTCATCTCAATCTGTCACACAAAATTGTAATCCTGTCTTCCTTGGCAACACAAATTTCACAAATAACAAAACAACAGGGCTCTAGATAGAAGTATTGGCAAAGTTACAATGACAACTCTGCATTCATTTAATTACAGTAGGGAAAATGTAGGAAAATGCATATTAGGAAATCATTATAAAGTAGCTGGGTATGAAGGTACAAATCTGCAGTCCCATCATTCAAGGAGGTACTCATGGAGGATCCTGACTTTCAGGTTAGGATGATTTGACAGAAAAACAATGTCACAAAAAGACCAACAAAATAACATAACAGAAAAAGAAAATAAAAACATATCTTTACACCAATGTCTCTTAGCTATAGTGTAACATTGGATTAACAATTGTTTTCTAATAAAATGAAAGTCATACTTTCCAATGTCAATGCTAAAATCCACCAAAGATTATTGCAGAATTGTTCTAGTATACCCAAAAATAAAAACCAAGTAAATGAAATTTAAAAATTATTTGTGGGGCTGAAGAGGTGGCTCAGGGGTTAAGCCTCTGATCCTAGACCCCACATATAGATGTCAGGCAGAAGCAGTGTCTGGTTTCTGGTTTCTGGTCCTGGTAGGGCGGAGCCTGTGAATCCTGGAGCAGAGTAAACAAGGAGGAGGTGAAGGAGGTCCATGGTGGTTCCCAAATTCTCCCATAGTTCTACACACACACACACATACACACACACACATACATACACACACACACGCACAATTGAATAAATAAAAGAAATTTTAAAAATATTTGTTTTCCTCTTATTCTTTACTATATATCCTTAGACAGTGAAAGCTCATAGTTGAATACATAAAAACTTATACAATAAATTATTTTAGTTTTGTCTTTTGATCCACCTTATAATATACAATGAAGTCATGTGCTTCATATGCTTCAATTATAATCAATTGTAATTACTTTCATGCTATAATATACTATAAATATACAAATTATATATATACTAATAGTAATATATACACTAACATATGCTAATATACTAATGTGATTAATATATGAATAGTAAATATAAGCATATTCAAAATATATTTTAATTATATAAAATAGCAATATGATAAAATCAAAATAAATAAAATATACACTTAGGAATCTTAAAGTTCTGTTTACTTAAAAAATTGAATCTCATGATTCAAAAATCTCATGATTCAATCATATACCTTATACTCTTTTAGAAGATATTGTTCCACAATTATATGTAAGTTTCAACTGTAGCTTAGTTTTTCTAAATTAAATGTCTTCCTCCTGGTTACAAATTCCCTATAAATCATCTATCTGTTCATTTGTTTATTGAAACTTTAGCATAATGAGTAACAAAGTATACTTGGAATCAATCCTGCCTCCATAATTTCTAGAGTTTTCCACAAGTATGTATAATACCAAATTTTCCTCAGTTTTTCAACATCAAAAATGCTTAAACCCTGTGGACTACTCATATCAAAAAAAAAAAAAAAGGAAGAAGAGGATAACAGGCATGAGAAGGAAGCAAAAGGATTATAGTGGGAAGGGTATAGAAAATGGAACTGAGGATTAAGGCATGAAACTATAAAAAGTTTACTATAATCACATGTGAAACAATATCTACCTACTTGCCTCTTCCTGACACATGTACCCAGGTAGGGAAAATGGCTGATGGGTACAACATCTACAGATAGATATGCCTTGTGTCACCGACCTGGGGGAATGGTCCTGGGAAATGGAAAGAAGTAAGGAATGTCACACACCTACTTCCAATATTTCAGATTCCTTCTATGACCCTTTCAGGGAATGATGGAGCATTCTTTGGCTAACTATAAACCTGGATGAGTGTAGTTGACAAATCCTACAGGTAAAAACCTGACAAGGGATCTGCTATTATTTAAGCATGTTTTGTGCACATCAATATCTTAGTTTTTCTGTGAAGCAGTGTTGGGAGGTGGGGCTTAGTGGGAGGGGCTTGTTCTTAGGGTGAGATCTTCTAGAGTGAATTACTATCCTTTTCACAGCAAAACTGAAAACAACAACAAACCATAATTCAGAACATCAGAGACCCTATATTAATCACCTGGAACCAGACCAGCCAATTCTCTCCCCATTCTAAAGCTCAGGGAAATTTGCAGAAGAGGGGGCCATAAGACTGTAAGAGCCTAAATATGGGGAGGAGCAATGATATGCAAGATACTCCACACAGGTTTGGGGCACAGTAACCATAACTGAGCTTTGCATGACCTGCGCAATGATTGACATGTCAATGACCCCCCAAAGTCTAGCATGGATGATAGGCACTAGGATCCTTAGAGCCAAGAGATTAACAGTCATAATAGTGTTCCAATACTGAAGGGGAGCCCAAGGAAGGGCTCTGGGCAATGCTACTGAGTCCTTATACCTCACTAGAGTGGAGGATGCAGAGGGAAGTATGACATTCACACTAAAGGATGTTCCAGGGAATGGGAGGGAGGGAGGGAATGGGGGGCACTGGGAGAAAGAGAAGGAGGGGGTAAAAGAAAGGGGAAAGGGGGGAGGGTGCAAGGGGGACTGGGGAGGGATGGAGGGAGGAAGGGGACAGGGTACTTATTAAGCTTGTATGATTGGGAAAAAATAATAATAATAATAAAAGAATGTGTTGATTAAAAGAAAAAAAGACCCTTTATCTTATCATCCACATGAGTTCACTGCAGCTTTCTGTTAGGAATTAAAGTAGCATGAACCCTCACCTGACTCAGTCACCTGATTCTGGAACCAGTTTCCAGAAATTAGAGCCAAAATTCCTTTATAAAATGTCCAGTTTTTGGTAGGCCTGTAAGACAACAGAAAATAAACTAATAAAAGGGATTCCAATTTTAGTTAAGTTTTAGAAAAGTAGCTCACATTCTTATTTTCCTCAAATGCTAGAGCACTTATTAGGGCAATTTATGTTGAAATGTGTGAAGACAGAACTTAAATCAATTTTCAAAAGTACATTTGAAATCTTGGAGCTATAGCTCATCAGTAGGTGCTTACCTATCGTTGGAGGAATTGCCTGTTTAATAATCCCCAGAGGTGCCAGGGGAAAAAATGAAAATATATTTTGGTTTGTTAAAATAAAGATCATCCGGGGAAACAATTGAATAACATAAAAAGAGGTTGTCCCTTAGGAAATGTGTATCTCAAATACTCAGAGGAATTTTCACAATGTCTTAACATTTTTAGCAGCTGAGAGCATGAAAGTTTCCTGAAGTCAAGATGTAATCACTTTCTAGCAATGTGGGTGGCACATAGCAATAATTCCATATATGATCAGATACACTACAGTAAAGAAGTACAACACACTATGCTGCCAATAGAAACCACCTAATGGAATCATTTACACGACTGCTGCTGCGGGTGAGTAAGAATCATTACATTGTAGTTTAGAATCAGAGTCATTCAGAGAAAACTGGAATATTTGTGCTCAGATCAGCACCATGGGGAAACAGTTGTGTGAGGAGGCTAAGATGACGTTTTTGTGTCTGTATCTCCTTGAGGCATTTTTTGTGTTTCAGATAAAAAGTCTGTACTTTAAAGATATTTTTTGACAAATTGTTTTGGGATTCTAACAAGTGCAAATTAGCAGTTGGAAAATTTAAAAATAGCTTTTGCACTTTTATCTATTTAAAGCTATCTGTGTTATTTTCTTAGCCATTATAAAGGTGCTTTACTAACTTTACAATTTTAATTCACAAAATGAAGATCATGAAGAAATATGGAAATTTTTTCACTTTTAAATTAATCTCACACCATATTTTTAACACATGTAATAAAACAACTTATTAATGTATCTTCTAATGTGAATTTAACCTCTTAAACAGTGTGTTGAAGGATTGCTTGGTGTGTGTGAAGATAAACAGGACAAATCATCTCTAATAGTAAACACCTGCTTTAGATATACGAATTCTCACTATTATTTCCATCAGAGTTATCTACTCAAATTTGTAAAATTTTGTAAGAGTTGGCTTCACAATTATCTGAATGGCCCATAAAACATCATTCCTTTCCTTTCACTTGTTTGTCTATATGACCAGCTTGAGTAGTTTTGACAGCAAGCTATGTTCCTTGTTTCTAAATTAATTGTGCCCTTCATTTTACTCTCTGCTCTGATTAATTCCTCTCCTAGGAGTATTTGCTCTTGGGTTTTTTGTTGTTGTTAACCAAAGACCTATCATTGAATAAAGATGCTTTCCTAGAAACAAGTCTGGATATTATTGGAAACGTTCAATTTCTCCTTATATATCAGTTTTTAGTAATTTGTATTATTTATAGATAATGATGTATATTTTAAAGATGACAAATAATTATCCCAGCATCCTTAGGACAGAATGCCTATCAGGAAAATGTACTTGTTTTATATGTTTGATGATGAAGTTCCCACTATAATTTCCCTTAGACATATTATTATTATTGTAATACTAATTTTCTTTACTAGTTATGAAAACTGAATAGTTTTGTTTCTTAATTTCACTGCTCCTGTATGGTGTATGTGCTCTCTATTCATTGCGAAACATCAATTTAGGGACCTATATATGCAAACATTCTAACAATGAATTATATCATTATTTCTTTTATTTCTCTTTACCTGCTTGTTACTGTCAGACTTTTGCAATTCTTATGTTAGAGAAATACATGCCATGGGAAGTTTGTGATTTGGCATACATTTTGCTTTTGAAATTTTCCTCTTTAACAGGTCAGGTTGGCCTCAAAATTGTTCATGGTTCCAATCCTTCCTTTAGAACTAGAACAAAATATGAACATATTAACAATAGAAAATAGATTTTAAAATTCTTCTTTTATCTTAATTTACATAACACTAAATTTTTAAATTTTTCTTCAACCTCTAAAAATCTGTAGAATTCCACATAATTTTACATGTACACTTACATCATCTATTTCATAAAAATTCACAGACCCTCTGTCCTATGGTTCAATTACTTCATTTGCCCATTTTTAAAATTATAATCTCAGAGAAAATAAATGAAATGTTATGACTTACCACAAATATTGTAATTACCAGGCTGTTCCTATTGATTACATATTGGAGTTGAGGATGGACAGATCAGAAGTCAACAACATAAATGGAAGAAGTGGAAATACTAAGAAGAACTGAACTTATTAATCTTCATTACAACTTTTGTCAGCCGTGAAATTTATGAGAAATGAATCAAAATTTTAAGTTTCATTAGTTAAATGAACTGATAAAGTACATAATCCCTGGATTCTAAGAATGAATAGGAATATGTATGTGAGTTAGTGTGTGTATGTGCATGTGTGTCTCTACGTGGGTATGGTTATTATTAGTGAAAATACAAAGCATAGTTTCAATGTCACATTGTATATCATGTTATATAAACATTTTATATGAATATATACCATGTAATATATATGGTAATATATACATCTACATATATGCATATATAGTCATACAGTGGAATTACAAATTAAACTCATAATTTTCCATCTAGACATTACAAACTATAAACTAATATTCTGGCTGTTATAGTCATTTTAAAATGGTAAAGAGTATTCTATTACTCTATTTGAAAAATGACTTCTATAAAAGCTCCAAAGACCTCAGGGTCCTGACAACAACATCCCACAACATGTACAAACTGAAGCTGTTGCTCAGACCCAGAGCAAGGAAGGCCCACACTCCACAGAACCCACTAGACAGATACCCACCTGGAGCAAGGGGCAGCCATATTAAAACCAGAAGATTCCATCTAATTCCAGAGAAGCTTTCCCAACAGCAGCCAAAGTCAGACAACTTCATCTGACTCAGGAGAACCAAAAACAACTACGAAAGAAAGCAGTTGCAGACTTAATAGATACTCAAGTCATACTGAAAAAAAAAACCCATAAAATGCATTACATACAAGAAAAACATGTCTCTTTCAAAAAACACCAATCCTTCCTATGATAACTTCCAAACAAAATAACTACATGGATACCAGTCAAGAAAGTAGCACCCGGGCTGGAGAGGTGGCTCAGGGGTTAAGCCTCCGCCTTGTAGGCGGAAGGTCCTGAGTTCGGATCCCAGATCCCACGTATAGACGTCAGGCGGAAGCGGGGGCGGCCTGCGCTTCTGGTTCTGGTAGGGCGGAGCCTGTGAATCCCGGGGCAGAAGGAGGTGGAGGCGTCCATGGTGGTTCGCGAATTCGTCCGTGGTTCTACACACACACATACATGCACACACACACACACACACACACACAGACACACACACACGTGCTCACACAGTTGAATAAATAATAAAAAAAAATAAAAAAAAAAGAAAGCAGCACCCAAAGTAATGTATTCCAAAGAAATGTTATTGACATGATTAACAAGATTAAGAACTACAAAAGGAGCTTGGCTAATGAAAAAGGGAATATGAAGTATTCAGAGAGTAAATTAGTAAGCATATGAGGTTATGTGAACAGGAAAATAATGAAAAAATATCTGAGATGAAAAAAGAAACAGAGGAAACAAGAACAAAGCTAGAGCAGGAAAGAAAAGTAAACCTCCAAACTGAAATTCAGATGGAATTCAAAGCTAAGCTAACGAATTGAAAACCCAACACAGAATTTCATACACAGATGGATCAAGCAGAAGACAGAATATCAGATCTGGAAGATAAGCTAACAGAATAAATCATTTCATTAAAGAAGCTGAAAAGACCAAAAAACAATGAAAAGAATATTCAAGAACTGTGGAATACAGCAAAGAATCCAAACCTACACATTCATAGAATCCTAGAACAACAAATGCAAGAAAATCTCCAGCAAAAGATCTTTCATAATGAAAACTCATAAATGAAAACTTTCCACACCTGTGGAAAAAGGGCTCTAAATAGTTAACTAGAAGACACATATCATACAGCAACCAGATACACCCAAAATAGAAGCATAACAATGCAAATAATAATAACAACATTACACAGGACGAAGAGACGTTCTGAGAGCTATAAGAGAGAAAAACAAAGCTACCTTTAAAGGCAAGCTTATTAGAATGATAGCTGACTTTTCAATGGAAGCAGTAAAAATCAGAAGACTTTGGAAAGGCATTCTTCAAGCCATGAAAGATCATAAATGTCAACCAAAGCTGCTATATCTGCCAAACTATCATACTTAAAGGTGAAAGAAAAAGAATTCTCAACAAAAAGTAAACTAAAATCCTTCTTATCTACCAAAGCAGTTCTACAGAACATACTAGAAAAAATTCTCAAGACAGGTGAAACTGCTCAGCATAGTCAAGAGTATAAAAGGTAAAAATACCTATAAAACTACCAGCCTGTCAGCAATAAAAAAAAAAACTGTCAGCAATAAAAGAAATAAAAGGAATCAACAGAAACTACTCAAACATATCTTTAAACTTTAATGGGATCAACTCCCCAATCAAAAGATACAGGCTAACCACAAGGATTAAAAGCCACAATTCATCAATATGCTGCCTCTAAGAAACACACCTTACTTTGAAGTTAGACACAAATTTCAGTATCAAAGGATCGCCAAAGATATTCCAAGAAAATGTAACTGGGAAACAAGCAGGAGTAACCATACTGATTGATATCTGACAAAATAGATTTCAAACCAAAGCAAATCAGAAGAGATACAAAGGATACTACATATTATAGACATTAAGAACAATTCACAAACTAAAAATATGTTCTCCAAACACAGGTTCACCCACATTTATTAAACAAACACTACAATGAATCTAAAAATGATCATGGTAGGGGATTTCAATACACCACACCCTCACTAACAGATAACACAACAGAACAAATACTGAACATACTGGAACTAAACCAAATTATAAGTCAAATGGGCCTGAGAGACATCTGCTGAACATTCTCTCCTGTGGCACTACTGATTCAGGGAGGCCCTAGCCGAGGCTCCCAGCTATGGACAAGCCTGGACATGTACAGAACATACCCCAGACCTGTCCCAATAGAAAACCATGAAAGCAGAGGGATGAACAACCAATGGGAAGCGGCCATCTAACCTGCCCTTGCAATGGACACCTAGTAAACAGTTAAATGATTGGTGGCTGTCCCCACCCACACCCCCTGTGGAAGAATGGCAACACTTGATTGGACCCTGACCCTATATAAGCCCAAACACTTCCTGAATAAAGGTGAATTTGCAGCAACTCCTCCACTGCTTGCTCCTCACCTGACTTCTGGGATCTCGGTGACCCTTTCATCCTGCTCGAGCCCCGAGGCCTGGCTGGTTCCTTCTCCTTTCCCCGGCTGGCCTGTCAGGGATTCGGCAACACTCTAGTAACACCAAGGAATATATATTCTGTTCAGTAGCCCATGGAACTTTCTCCAAAATAGATCACATACTAGTACATTAAAGCAAGTCTCCTCAAATACAAGAAAATCGAAATCACCACTTGCACTCTATCTGACCACAGGAAATAAAGATGAATATCCATAGCAAAGGCAAACAATAGAAAGTACCCAAACTCTTGGAAGCTTAACAATATGCTATTGAGCAGGGCATAGCTTAGAACATAGGACCAAAGATGGCACTGGGAGCTGGTGTCCTAGGCATAACCCTGCTCACATTACAGAGAGTCCTAATTGGCTTATAGGAGCCAACATAGATTTATGTTTAGTCTGACCTATGCAGAGTATGTGCTTTACTGGCCATTAAGGTAATTGGTTGCCTGTTTCATGCGCTTGGATTCTTTGTCTATATAAGCTGGTTTGTTACCCCCAATAAACTGAGATCTTGCTTTGACAAACTCCCCGACCGTAGCCAAGTCTCTGGAGGGCAGAGGCGGAGGTGCAGGCAGTCAGGCTTTACTTATCTTCGTCGTTACAGCCAGGAGCTGTGTAACTGAGTGAGTGAATGAGTGAGTGATGGAGTGTCACCTTGACAGACTCCCTGCTGTGTCCGGAGGCCCCTGGATTCGGGTGGGGGTAAAGGGCCTGCAGCATATTCGCCTTTCTCCTTCCCGATGGCCTGGAGCCATCACAGTGTGTGCCTGGGAGAATCGCCCCAGCATTCTGGTGCCCCATGTGAGGAAGCTTCTCAAAATGAGCGGAGCTAAGCAGACTTTGGGGTAAGTGAAAACTTGGAAAATATGGGAAATTCATGGTGCAAGGATGAAGCAGTGCCAGGAGCACTGGGGTCGGTACTAGGAAGCCAAGGTTTAAAAGTTACAAGCTCTGCTATTTCAGAAATGTGGCAAACAGCCCTTGAATTAGCATCTTGGATCCAATCGGATAATGTGTTTTCGTCCACCACCTGGATTCGGGTGAAGGATCTAGCAGAGAAGCGGGAGGAACATTTTGGGATGTTCCCTTCCCCAGGATTTTATTCCATTGTTTCTGCCCTTGAGGCAATATTCCACCCTGATCCAATCCAGCCTCCAGGAGAGGCAAAGGCAAAGGGGGAGGGGGAGGAGCCGCCAGAGGTGGGGCTTCTAACTCCCTGGGCAACTCCAGGCAGGTCCCAGCCGCTGGAGCCAAAAATAAGCTATCCTGGGTGCCCCTCCACGTAGTGGGGCAGGGAGTGCAACAGAGATTCTGCCCAGCCACCAGCCGGGATCACGGAGCAGCAGCTCGAGGAAACCCTCCGTGGGAATGCAGGGCAACAGGGCCAGGAAAGTAGTGAGGAGCAGCCAGAGCAGCTTCTAGCTCCCCACACAACTTCTCAGCCACTGCAGCAGAATAGAGATTCTGCTGGGCCGCCCGCTGGGGACGCAGGGAAGCAGGATGAGGAAAACCTCCGTGGGACCTGGGCCGCTGGACCGGGGATGGGGGAAAGCAGCCGGAAGCAGGCCAGTGACTTAGAGGAATTCACACTGGGCCAAGGTGCCTCAGCGCTGGGCACCCAAGGAGATTGGGAAAAGTCCATGGGGGAGAAAACCCAGATGCCAGGGAGAAAGCCCCGCGGAGCAGAGAGAGGGGGCAGAGCTGCTAGAGCTCCTAAAACTGACAGACCCTGAGAGCAAACGGCTCAGAGAGGGGGTGGGACTGCCTGCGCCTCGAGATCTGCAGGTCAGGGAGTGGCCAGGGATGGTGCTTGGCACGGACAGTTCCTTTCATCCAAACTTAGCTGTGACTGGTCTGGGGAGTGTGACTGGGACCTGTCGCCAGTATCCAGACTTAGCTCCCTTCAAGAGGGAACGGGGCACAGACAGGCTGGACGAGAGGTCTTTCCCGCTCACCCGCACCAAAATTTCTTCCAAACCGGTGCTTGGGTGCACTGGTCCCTATCAGGCTAAAGCAGGGAATCTGGAGCTGGAGCCCAAGTGTACTGAGAACCTAGATACAGAGGGCAATTGCCCTGCAGTATGGTATCCCGAAAAGCAAAGAAATTAAAAAAAACAGTTCTACAGGATGGCCCAAATTCTCCTTGGGTCGAAAAACTTCAAGATTTAGCTCATCAACCCTGCACAACAAAAGACTGGCTGGATGTGGCCAGAGCGGTGCTTTCCAATCCCACCTTCATTAAATGTACAGCATGGAAAAAACTAGATAAAGGTCCCTTTGGAGTGCCAATAGCAGACATTGTACAAAAACCTGGCGAGCCCGCACCCTCGCCCCCAGCACGTACTAGGAAGAGGAAAGTGCCATCAATCACCATTACTCAGGGGGGGTTGAGGAAGGCTAGTGCAAATTCCTCAGTTCCTTGTGCAGGCGGATGGGGACCGTCTCTGTGTTTATCTAAGCTTGATTTAAAACAACTTTTGCCTCTCATGCACTGAAGGCATCACAAAAACTGTCTGTTGTTCTGTGTACTTTGCCTGTGATAAAAATAGGACAACTGATCTAGGACTTAATTTGAAAAAAGAAAACAAAAGGAAAGAAGAGCCACAAAACAAAGAAATCAAAACTTGACATTTGCTTAAGAAAATAGGTAGAAAATTAACAGGCATGCCCAAGCAGACTGACCCAAGACCCCTTCCGACAGGGGAGAGATAAAAATATGCTTTGAATATGACCAGACTGGGCACTTTAAGACAGTGGCAAGCACCAGAAGCTTTCGTGTGACCTATGTCCCAAACATGGGAATTTCCACTGGAGGAAAGATTGCGCCCTGAACCCCAGGGCCCAGGGGTTGAGCACCCTGGTGGAGACCAATGAAATAGCCTGAAGCCCTTAGCTTCCCTCCGATGGGAAAAAGGAGTTTGCCTCTGATATCCAGCAAAAGAAGGCCCAAAACGCCAGGTTGAGCATCTCATGAGACCCTTGGGTTTAACATACAAATGGGAAGCCTCTTTGTTTCTAGATTAGGGAGCACAAAATTCCAGTGCTCAACTTCCATCCTAGGCTTTTGTCAATCTTTGATTTTACTAGAATGTTAATGATCAAAAAATGACAGGTTCATCAGTCACTCACAAAGTAACTACTGACATTCCTTATATGATTAATAATGTTGCTTGTAGACATTCCCTTATTTAATAAAACAAAATAGATAGTCCACATGGTTTTAAACAGGTTTTAAGATATGATCATAAAGATTTACAGCTGCCAGAGGAAAAAGGTCTTCAGTATGTAATTTAGTTCTTAGTTTTTCACCAAACAAAGACAATGACTATTCCAGGTGAGGTAATAGGTTTTCTTTACTAACTTTTGCTTTACTGAGCTTGTTTGGTTTATTGAGGATACCAGGTTGCTCTCTCACTCAATGCCCCATTTCAGCAGGAAGTCAACCCTTATCCCCTGAGCAGTCTGGATCCTCAAATAGGCTAGAGGTAAAATAGGCAGATTTAGAAAACCATGCTGGGATGGATCTCTCAACGTCTTTGAAGGTCTTTAAAATTCCAAAAAAGACATTCCCCTCTGCTACTCAACTAAATTAAAGGTCCAACTATTAAAACAAAAAGGGGGAGTAAGCCCACACCAACAGCTAGGATTGGCATTATTTACCATCAACATTTTAAATTTTCAAAAAATCGATCTGGGTCTGACCTAACATCTAATAAAAATTGTTATTTTAATAACTGTATCGCTTAAGTGTTTCCTCAGCACATCTCTCAACAGCACTCCATCTACAAGACCACACTACAGACATCCATGCCACAGCCCCCCCAGAGACGTGATTCAAGCTTGGAGGCTTGTGAGGCCTTGGTCTAATGACAGAATAGGCAAGCTTGTATTGCCCGTGTGAGCCACATGCAACTTCCCCAAGCTACCTGTTGCCATGCCTGCTGCTGATGCCAACCTGCCTGACTGAGAAGACTAACTGGAACAGGACAACAGTGAAAGCTCATGCTGGGACTTATGGGACATTGGACATATGTATAGTTAATTGTAAAATACCGTCTCTATTAAAACAAAAAGGGGGATATGTTGGGCCCAGCCAGAGATAACGGTCTGGGAGTGAGTGAGCAGGGCATAGCTTAGCACATGGGACCAAAGATGGCGCTGGGAGCTGGTGTCCTAGGCATAACCCTGCCCACATTACAGAGAGTCCTAATTGGCTTATAGGAGCCAACATAGATTTATGTTTAGTCTGACCTATGCAGAGTATGTGCTTTACTGGCCATTAAGATAATTGGTTGCCTGTTTCACGTGCTTGGATTCTTTGTCTATATAAGCTGATTTGTTACCCCCAATAAACTGAGATCTTGCTTTGACAAACTCCCCAACCATAGCCAAGTCTCTGGAGGGCAGAGGCGGAGGTGCGGGTGGTCAGGCTTTACTTATCTTTGTCCTTACAGCCAGGAGCTGTGTAACTGAGTGAGTGAATGAGTGAGTGATGGAGTGTCACCTTGACAGACTCCCTGCTGTGTCCGGAGGCCCCTGGATTCGGGTGGGGGTAAAGGGCCTGCAGCATATTCGCCTTTCTCCTTCCCGATGGCCTGGAGCCATCACAGTGTGTGCCTGGGGGAATCGCCCCAGCAATAAGGTCATACTTTATAATTTATACACCACCAAATATGACTATCACTGAGAAATAGATGAATTTGTAAACCATGGGGAATTGAATTATTTAAATAGTCCTATAACTAGGGATGAAGTTGAAGTAGTAATCATGAATCTCCCTTCAGGGGCTACTGCTGACCTTCCCAGAACTCCTTGAGCATAGACCAGGCTGGTGCACCACACACAGCAGTTTAAGACTTATCTCCTTCTCTTTGGCCCTTTGATGGTGTCTGTTGTCTATCCTGTGTTCTAATATCAGAATGGGAAGACTGATACCACACAGCTCAGCATGCTTTTTTCCTAAAATTATATTAACTTAAGGTCCACATTGTTCCGAGTATTGCAGCAGAAAATGTGTCTTTCTAGATACTGTTAACTGCACACAATTGTTTTTTTGTCTGAGAATGCAATAAATAACATATGTCTTTGTGTACTTCCTTGCACATTTCCCTGTTTACAGCTGTTGACTGTTTACGATTGCTGGTGTTTTTATGTATTTTCTTGCACACTTTCCTGCTATTCACTTTTGTGTTTCTTGTTCTCACCAGATTTGTTGTTCCTTATTATTGTCTTTATGTTCACTGATTCTGAATGATTCCCTATGTGTAACATTTATAAGCATGTCTAGTTGAGAATAAATGTGTGTCAGTATAGTTTTACTCCTGTTAAGATCCCTCCAACCTAAGCTGGATAAGATTCCTGCTGATCCCATTCAGATGCCCAAGTTGATGTAAATGCTGGCATTTACATCTCCCTACCAAAAAAAGCCAGGGGCTAGATGGATTCAGGGAAGAATTCTACCACATATTTAAAGAACAATTAACACCGACATTCCTTAAATTATTCCACAAAATAGAAAAGGAAGGAACACTTTCAAACTCCTACAAAGCCCACATTATGCTGACCTCAAAACCAACATTATGCTGACCTCAAAACCAAATAAAGATACAACAGAAAAAGCAAACTACATGCTGACATCATTGAGGAATGCAGACACAAAGATCCTAAACAAAATTCTAGTATACCAAGTTCAAAAGCATATCAAAAAGATCATCCATTTTGATCAGATTGTGTTTATTCCAGAAACAGAAGGTTGGTTCTAATATATGGAAATCTATAAATATAATACACATAAACACAAAAAAATGCAAAAATAAAAATCACGAGTCTCTCAATTGATGCTGAAAAAAGTTTTGATAAAATCCAACACCACTTTATAATAAAGACTCTGAAGTAAATATGATTGGAAGGAACATTTATCAACATAATGAAGGTTTTATACAACAACTCTATGGCAAAAATTAACCTAAATAGTGAAAAACTGTAAGCATTCCCACTCAGACAGGAAACTAGACAAGGCTGCCCACTTTCAACACTTCTATTCAACCATTGTACTTTAAGTTTAGCCAAGAGAGGGAGATAACAGGGATAAAACTTGGAAAAGAAGAATCTATCCCTGTTCATGGATGACACGATCTTACACCTCCAGGACACTTAAAGGTTCTGCCAGGAAACTCCTGGAACTAATAAATAAGCTCAGCTGAGTGGCAGGATACAAAAATCAGTGGCTTTCCTATACACCAAGGATAAACAAAGCAAGAAAGACCTGAGAGAAATAATACCATTTACCATTGCCTCTAAAAAAATGAAATACCTTGGAATAAACCTAATCAAGACATGAAAGATTGATAAAATGAAAATTTTAAAACCATAATGAAAGAGATTACAGAAGATATCAGAAGATGGAAAGATTGCCAATGCTCCTGGATTGGCAGAATTAGCATTGATAAAGTGATTGTATTTCATCAACCAATATACAGATTCAATGCAATGCCAATCAAAATTCCAACCCACCTCTTCATAGAAATTGGTAAAACAATCCTGTATTTCATACAGAAATATAAAAATTACAGGATACCAAAAACGACCCCCAAGTAATAAAAACTCTGCAGGATCTATCACCACACTAGATCTTAAACTATACTATAAAGCCATAGTAGTGTAAAAAGCATGGTAATAGCTCCAAAGAGATATAGACCAATGTATTAGAATTAAAGACACAAAGATAAGCATATTCAATGATGATAGACAACTGATTTTTGACATAGGTGCCAAAAAATTCATTGGAAAAAGGACACATCTTCAACAAATGATGCTGGCAAAATAGGATATCAATATGCAGAAGAATAAAAACTACACTCTTATTTTTATCCTTGCATGAAAATGAACTCCAGATGGATCAAAGACTTCAAAGTTAGACCAGAGATTTTAAAACTCCTAGAATAAAAAAAAAGGGAATGTCCTAAAATCATTTGGCCTTGGCCAGCATTTCCTCAATAGGACTCCTGAAAGCAAAGAGAGTAAGTCCAATTTCAGACTACATGAAGTTAAAATTTCTTTGCTCATCAAAAAAGACTGTTAATTGAGCAAAAAGGCAACCTACAGAATTGGAAAGCATCTTCGTTAACTATAGAGCTCCAATATCCAGAGTATACAAAGTACTTGAAAAATACCAAGGACGTAAACAACTCGATTTTTAAAATGGACTAAAGAACTGAAAAGAAACCTTTCCAAGACAAATTCAAATGTCTAAGAAATATCTTTAAAAAGTGTTTTACCTCCCTAGTCATTAGGGAAAAGCAAATTAAAATCACCCTGAAATACCATCTTACTCTATTCAGAAATGGTTAAGATCCAAAACACAAACAATAACAAATGCTGGCAAAGATACATGGAGAAAGGGACCCTAATAGAGTTCTTAAAGGATTGTAAACTCCTGCAACCCCTTTGGAGATCAATTTGGAGGTTCCTAAAAGGTTAAAAATTGAAATTCAATAAGATCCAGCTGTACTACTCCTGGGAATATTCCCAGAGAACAGTGCATCCTACATCAGAGACTCATGTACAGCTTTGTTCATAGCAGTCCTTTCACAATAGCAGTGAAATGCAACTAACCTAGATGTCCAACAGTTGATGAATGGTTAATGAAAATGTTGTTTCATATATACAATGGAATACTATTCAGCTCTCAGGAAAGATGAACTAATGAATTTTTCCAGTAAATGGATGGAACTGAAAGAAGTCATATTGAGTGAAATATTCCATATGCAGAAAGATGGATACTGTATGTTCTTCCTTATAAGTGGATCCTAGCATTACACCTTCAGTTTGATGTAATCAAATAGAAACTCTTAGAACACCAACAAACACAAAGGAACACAAACCAGGGGTTTGTAGAGGTGTGGAAGAAGATTCCAAAACAGCAGAAACAAAGGTTTTTGTAAAAGAAAAGTCTTTAAGGGGAGGAAAGTTCAAGAATAAGACATAGTAGACAGTGAGTTTAGTCTACAAGTAACTAATCACCTACTTAACACCAACAAACACAAAGGAACACAAACCAGGGGTTTGTAGAGGTGTGGAAGAAGATTCCAAAACAGCAGAAACAAAGGTTTTTGTAAAAGAAAAGTCTTTAAGGGGAGGAAAGTTCAAGAATAAGACATAGTAGACAGTGAGTTTAGTCTACAAGTAACTAATCACCTACTTACTAGCCCCTAACCAATCCCCACTCCCCATGACAGGGAACACATCCCCAGCAATGTAAACCAGTCTAAATAACAGAGAAAACTGATAGTAGTCAGGGATCAGATGCCTCAGTACTAACCACAAACACCAGATAGGAAACCTCCATCTAAATGCCTCTCATTCTATGTTTAGAAAAGAAAAGTTCTCAATACCCAAACAAAATACAGCCCGGTGCAATGGAAGAGCAGTGAAACAGACAACAAAAAACAACCAGAACGAAGAGTGCTGGTGACCCTAAAGCACTCTGTCGATGTCAGGGCAATCAAATCTCTCACCATCCTAAGGTTTAGGAATCTTGCTGAAAAGGGGGCGGTAAGATTGAAAGAGCCTACAAGTGGAAAGGTCCACTGCTGGACCAGGACATGCCACTCAAGATAGGACTGCACTATGACAGGCATATCAACATTCCCCAATAGGCTAGTGAAGCAATAAGGAGAAATAATTAAATGCAGGTGGAACCTTAGGAACTAGGGCTAGACAGGTTGAAGAAGAGTGCCTCTATCAGTGGGTCTACCCAAGGAAGGGTCACTTAATCTGCCATAAAGATCCGAACCCATACTTATGCAAACAACCTGAAGGGAACCCTGAGGTCCACACAAGCAGACAGGCAGGAGGATGGGTGGGAGAGGGAAGGGGTGGTGAAGGGAGGGGAGGAAGGGAGAGGAAGGTGGTACAGAAATGGGAAGGATCAGAGGCAGTCTAAATAACAGAGAAAACTGACAGTAGTCAGGATCAGATGCCTCAGTACTAACCACAAACACCAGATAGGAAACCTCCATCTAAATGCCTCTCATTCTATGTTTAGAAAAGAAAAGCTCTCAATACCCAAAAAAAAAACAGCCCGGTGCAATGGAAGAGCAGTGAAACAGACAACAAAAAACAACCAGAACGAAGAGTGCTGGTGACCCTAAAGCACTCTGTCGAGATAGCCACTCATTATGCTTGTAAAATTAGAAAAAATTTTTAAAAAGTATAAATAAGAATAAAAAAAATGTTTTAATCTTATGGTTGTATTTTGAAACCCAGGGAGGAATGTTTTAAGATATCCATGTTGTTTGTGATAACTAAATAAAAATAATACTATTAAAATCAATGAATTTATTTTATCTAAAAATTGTTTATCTGATGTTCATATCAGATATACATGTGGATTCACATAGATTTACTGATAAAGATATAAGATTGCATACCATATGCTATCATGCTTCCTATTAGTGGACCCATGATAAAATATCAGTCTTTTTCTTAATGAACACATCTGTGATTTGTGGGTTTAACTGGTATCTGAGTTTCATAATTTTATTACTGTAATAAGTATCAGACGTAAACAGCTTAAGGAATCAAAAGGAAAATTCATGCTTATGATTCCAGGTTACAGTTGATAAAAGCAGATGAGTTACACCAGTGTCAGGAAACAAGTAAACACCAAATTCACAAGAGACAAGGATTAAAGGATGCCAGCTTGCTGCCAGCTTTGACAAAAATGCCACTATCAGCTGAATCTTCTCACATTATTTAGGCAATCAGGACAATTTCCTACAGACCTGCTCAGAGAATTCCTTTAATTAATCCATTTTTCATAGGTGCCCAGATCCTATATCTCAAGAGACAAGCTGTTGACAGCTGAAACTAACTGCCATAATTAGAGATACTTTCTCAAAAAGAATAATGTGGAAGAGCAATCAAGGGTGATCCCTAGTATTAATCAAGGAATTCTGAATACATGTGCACATTTTCCACTTACACGTCAACTCGTAACACACATACACACACAGACTAAAAAGAAAGAAACGTTGAAATCAAAAAACCACTGCACTTCTCAGTTAGATTATTGAGGAAAATGGGAATAAATGACAAATTGTTTCCTGTGAAACCACCACATTTGTGCTTTTATTGTTATTCAATAAATTCAGACATCATAGAAAAACACAGATGTGATACTCTATACTTATGGTATGACATGCTCATGTCAAATTAGTAAATTATAAAATGCCTGTTTGCAACACAAACTGCTTATATTTTTTAATATTTTTCTTGCTTATTCATTTATTTGAGAGGGGAGTATACATATGTATGCCATGGCACATAGGTAGAACTGATAGAGGTCAAGTATATTTGCAAGTCAGTTCTCTTCATCTACAATAAGATTTCTGTTAATCTGTAATGGAATTTATTATGCATGAAAAGTAACACAGGATATATGACTCCCATATATGTTAGCAGTTGGAGCAGTAGATGTGCTATCTTGGGCCATAGCTGCATTGTCTAATGAATATCCAAGAGGCAGAAATAGTGAATAGAATCCTTTTTTCCCACTCATTAAAAACTTGATAGGTACCCCATTCCCCTTGCTCCCTCCCCCCTTTTCTCCTCTCTTACCACCCTCCCTTTCTTCCAGTGCCCCCTTTCCTCCCTTCCCCCATTCTGGGAACATCCTTCACTGTGCATGTGAACGCCCCTCTGGGTCCTCCTCTCTGATGGACTCAGTTGCATTGCCTAGAGCTCTTTTCTGTGTTCCCCTTTAGTATAGAACACTATTGTGGATGTTAATCCCTTGCCTCTAAGGATCGTAGTGCCTGTGATCCATGCTAACCTTTGGAGGTCAATGATATGTTGGTAATTGTGCAAGTCATGCAAAGTCCTATTATGATTACTTTGGCCCTAACTTTTATGGAATATCTTGCATATCATTGGTCCTCCCCATCTTTAGGCTCTTACAATCTTACCGCCCCCTCTTCTGCAAATTTCCCTGAGCTTTGCATTGGAGAGAGATTGGCTGGCCTGGTTCCTGATGATTAATGTAGGGTCTCTGATGATCTGAATTACGGTTTGTTGTTGTTTTTTTCTTCCAGTTTTGCTGTTCCTGCACCACCCTTGGCTCCATCCTGATGAGTATTGTATGTCACCTCCTAGCCAGAGATATAAGGCTGTGAAAATAGAGTCTTATTATAAGAGTAGATTCAAAGTAGATGGAATAAAATAGGAGACGGCGGTGGGGTGGGGGAGTCAGTCTCCAATTTGTAGGAAGATTACCTTCTATCTGCCAGACTGTTTGCCCTCCCTGTCTGGTGAGGTCAAACCCCATCAGTGGCAAGTGACGAGGAAGGAAAGTCTGTGAGCTTAACCAGATGTCTTATTACTTACTTGTAGTACTTAATGGTGACCTATTTTCTTTGTTGTAGCATGATCCCCTCTCTCCTCATTTCTGGTAGGGCCCTCCTTCCCCTTCCCTCCTGTTTATAATCTTTGCAATTACTGTAGTATTACAGAGATTGATCTTCAAGTGTGTCACTAAGTGGGTTTGGTACTAGGATCCACCTATAGGGGAGTACATACGATGCTTAATTTTCTGTGTCTGTGATAATTCACTCAATATAATTTTTTTCTTTTCCATCTATTTTTGGGCAAATTTCATTAATTCATCATTTTTGATGGCTGAGTAGTATTCCATTGTATAAATGTACCACATTTTCCTTATCCACTTGTCAACTGTTAGGCATTTGAGTTGATTCCATGACTTTGCTATTATAAACAGTGCTTCTATGAACATGGTAGTGCTTCTGCTATCAAGGTGAATTTTTGCTGTATGGGGGATTATTCCTAAAGTGGAATCGCAGGATCATATTGCATTTTAATCTTTAACTTTTTAAAGAATCACCAGATTTCTTGCCAGAGTGGTTGTATAAGCCTGCATTCCCATTAGCAATGTAGAAAAGTTCCCTTCTCTCCACATCCTCTCCAGCATTTGTTGTTGTTTGTATTGTGGATTTTTGCCATCCTGACCGGGGTGAGATGATATCTTAGGGAGGTTTTGATTTGCATTTCCCTGATGAATAAGGATGCTTAGCATTTTTAAAATTTTTTTTGTTAGACATTTCAATTTAGCGCCTGGTAAAGTTTCTTTTAAGTTCAAAGGCCCATTTTTTAATTGGGCCATTTTTTTCCTTGGTGTTTAGTTTTCTAAGTTCTTTGTGCACTCTGGATAATAGAGCTCTATCAGATATGTGGTTAGTGAAGATTTTCTTCCATTCTTTGGATTGTCTTTGAGCTCATGTTACAATCTCTTTATCTGAACAGAAACTCTTTAATTTCACAAGATCCCAACTGTTGAGAGTTGGTAGCAGTGACTGTGCCACTGGATGTCTGTTTAGGAACTGTTGGCCTAGCCCAATCAGCTTGAGGGAGTTCCCTATCCTTTCAACTATGGTTTTTAAAGTCTCTGGCCTTACATCAAGGTCCTTGATCCATTTGGAATTAAGTCTTGTACATGGTGACAAGTACGGGTCCAGTTTTAATCTTCTGCATGTGGAGATCCAGTTTTGCCAGCATCCTTTGTTGAAGATACTGTTCTTTTTCCATTGGATTTTTTGGGCCCCTTTGTCAAAGATCAAATGGGTGTAATTTTGTGGGTTTATATCTGGGTCTTCAACACTTATTCATTGATCTGTGTGTCTATTTTGGAGCCAGTACCGGGCTATTTCTATAACTATGGATTTGTAGTGTAGACTAAGGTTTGGTATGGTGATACCTCCAGTCGTGTTTTTGTTACTCAGGATTGTCTTTGCTATCCTGGGTCTTTTGTGCCTCCATATGAATTTTGAGATTGTTTGGTCAACTTCTTTGAAAAATTGCTTTGGGATTTTAATTGTTGAATTTGTATATTGCCTTTGGTAGGTTGGTCATTTTTACGATGTTGATTCTGCCAATCCAGGAACATGGGAGGTGTTTCCACCTTCTGGTGTCTTCTGCAATTTCTTTCTTTAGGGTTTTAAAGTTTTCATTGTAAAGGTCTTTTACCTCCTTGGTTAGGTTTATACCAAGGTATGTCATTTTTTAGGGGCTATAGTAAATGGGATTGATTCTCTCAGGGATTTTTCACTTCTTTCATTCTGGGCATATAGGAAGGCCACTGATTTTTGTATATTGTATCCTGCCACCCTGCTGAACTTCAGTGTTAGTTCCAGGAGCTTCCTGGTGGAGTTTTTGGGATCACTCAGGTATAGGATCACATTATCTGCAAATAGAGATAACTTGACTTCTTCCTTGATGATTTGAATACCTTTATGTCCCTTTCTTGTCTTATGGCTTAAGCTAAGACTTCAAGTACAATATCGAAAAGAAGTGACAGTGGACCGCCTTGTCTAGTTCCTGATCGAAGTGGGAATGCTTCACGTTTTTCCCCATTGTGTATAATCCTTGCTGTTGGTTTGTTGTATACAGCTTTTAGTATATTGATAAAGGTTCCTTCCATTCCAACCTTCTCTAGGGTTTTGGTCATAAAGGGCTGTTGGTTCTTGTCAAAAGCTTTTTCTGCATCTATCGAGAGTATCATGTGGTCTTGAACCTTGGACTGGTTTATATGGTGAATTACATTTATTGATTTGTGTATGTTGACCAACTTTATGTGCCTGGGATAAAGCCTACTTGATCCTCTTGAATGATATTTTTGATATGTTTTTGAATAGGATGGTCATTTTTATGATATTGATTCTGCCAATCCAGGAACATGGGAGGTTTTCCCACCTTCTGGTGTCTTCTGCAATTTCTTTCCTCAGGGTTTTATAGTTTTCATTGTACAGACCTCTTACTTTCTTGGTTAGGTTTATACCAAGGTATTGCCTTTTTTAGGGGCTATAGTAATTGGAATTGTTTCTCTCAGGGCTTTTTCACCTCTTTAATTCTAGGCATATAGGAAGGCCACTGATTTTTGTACATTTATTTTGTATCCTGCCACCCTGCTGAACTACTGTATTAGTTCCAGGAATTTCCTGGTGGAGTTTTTAGCATCACTCAGGTACATGATCATATCATCTGCAAATAGAGATAACTTGACTTCTTCCTTGATGATTTGAATACCTTTATGTCCGTTTCTTGTCTTATGGCTTAAGCTAAGACTTCAAGTACAATAGTCAATAGAAGTGGTGACAGTGGACAGCCTTATCCAGTTCCTGATCGAAGCAGGAATGCTTCAAGTTTTTCCCCATTGAGTATAATCCTTGCTGTGGGCTTGTTGTATACAGCTTTCATTATATTGTAAAGTTTCCTTTCATTCCAATTGTCTCTAGGGTTTTGATCATAAAAGGCTTTTGGATCTTGGGGGCTGGAGAGGTGGCGCAGGGGTTAAGCCTCTGCCTTGCAGGCAGAAGGTCCTGAGTTCAGATCCTAGACCTCATGTATAGACGCCAGGCAGAAGCGGGGGCAGCCTGCGTTCTGGTTCTGGTAGGGCAGAGCCTGTGAATCCCGGGGCAGAGTAAACAAGGAGGAGGTGGAGGCGTCCATGGTGGTTCCCAAATTCGTCCGTGGTTCTACACACACACGCACACACACACACACACACACACGCATACACGCACAATTGAATAAATAATAAATAAATTTTTTTTTAAAAAGGCTTTTGAATCTTGTTAAAAGCTTTTTCTGTATCTATGGAGAGTATCATGTGGTCTTGAACTTTGGACTGGTTTATATGGTGAATTACATTTATTGATTTGCATATGTTGAACCAACCTTGTGTGCCAGGGATAAAGCCCACTTGATTCCCCATGCATGATCTTTTTGATATGTTTTTGAATCTGATTTGCTAAGACTTTGTTGAGAATCTTTGCATCTGTGTTCATCAGAGAGATTGGCCTATAGTTTTCTTTTTTAAGTGTATCTTTATTAGGTTTTGGGATTAAAATGATATTAGATTTATAGAAGGAATTTGGTAGTGTTCCTTCCTTTGCTATTTGATGGAACAGTTTAAGGAGTATTGGTGTTATTAACTCCTTAAATGTCTGGCAGAATTCTGTGCTGAATCCATCTGGTCAAGGACATTTTTTGGTGGGAAGATTTGAGATTACTTCCTCGATTTCCTTAAATGTTTTAGGACTATTTAAATACTTCACAACTTCCTGATTCAATTTCGGTAAGTTGTTCTTACTTAGGAATTCATCCATTTCTTTTCTGTTGTCAAATTTTACAGAGTATAAATTGTTGAAATGTGATGTCATAATACTCTGGATTTCTTGGGTATCAGTAGTGATAACTCCATTTTCATTTCTAATTTTGTTAATTTGGGTTTTCTCTCTCTTGCTTTTGGTTAATTTAGCTAGAGGTGTATCAATCTTATTGATTTTTTTTCAAAGAACCACCTTTTTGACTGGTTGATTCTCTGTATCTTTTTCCTAATCTCAATTTTGTATATTTCTCCCCTTCTTTTGCTAATCTCCTCTCTTCTACTACTTTTGGGATCGATTGCTCTAGTGTCTCTAAAGCTTTAAACTGCATTGTTAAGTTATTTATTTGTGATGTTTCCATTTTTTTGATGTAGGCATTAAGAGCTATGAACATACTTCTTAGGAGAGCTTTCATTGTGTCCCAAAGATTTTGATAAGTTGTATTTTCATTATCACTCTCTTCCAGGAAATCTTGAATTTCCTTTGTAATTTCTTCCTCAATCCAATTCTCATATTGCATCACAGTGTTTAGTTTCTAGGACTTAGTGTATTTTCTGTTGTTTGTTGTGTTGCAGATGTCAAGCTTTAGATTATGGTGGTCTGATAAGGTACAGGCTAGAATTACAACTTTTCCTGTCTATGTGAAGATTCGTTTTGTGCTCATTATGTGATCTATTATGGAGAAAATTCCATGTGCTGCTGAGAAAAATGTGTATTCTTTGGTGCGTGGACAAAAAGTTTGATAGAGGTTTGTAAGGTCCATTTCAGTAAGTGTTTGATTAAGTTCAAATGTGTCTCTCTTACGTTTTTGACCTGTTGATCTATCCCATGTTGAGAGGGAAGTGTTGAAATCCCCAAGAATTATCATTGGGGGTTCATTTCTCACTTTAGAGACTGTAGGGTTTGCTTAATGAATGTGGAGGGGCCTGTATTAGGTGCATACATGCTCAGTATTGTGAAGTCTTTCTGGTGAATTGTACTTGTGACTAAAATGTAGTATTCATCTGTGTCTCTTATGTTTTTTTTTTTTTGGTTTGAAGTCCACTTTGTTCATTAGCATAATGGCTTCCCCTACCTATTTCTTGGTTCCATTAACTTGCAGAATTTTGGACTAGCCTTTTATTTTTAGGTTGTGCTTATCTTTTGTAGTGAGATGAGTTTACTGAAGGTAGCAGATTGTTGGGTTGTGATTTTTAATCCAAGTTTGTAATCTGTGTCTCTTGATTGGTGAGTTAATTCCATTGACATTTAATGTTATAAAGGAGAAATTACTTTTAATTCTGGACCTGTTTTATGTTTAGTGTCTTTTGCAAGTGTATTATTTGGCTTTTAGGTTTTGGTGGCATTATACTTCCCTTCTGTCCTCCTGGATACGCTTGTTTTTTGGTTCAAACTTGAGTATCATTTCTAGCATTTTTTGAAGGCCTTGTTTGGTAGACCTGTAAGCTTTCAAGTTGTCTTTGTGCTGCAAAACTTTTCTTTCTTCCTTGATGATGACAGATAGCTTTGCTGGGTATATCAGCCTGTGTTGACATTTTTGCACATTCAATACTTGAAGTAAGTCTCTCCAAGCTCTTCTTTCTTTTACTGTTTCCATTGAGAAGTCATTTGTCATTTTAATAGGTTTACCTTTAAAAGTGATTTGTTTTTTTCCATCTTGTATTTGGATGGGCCTCTCATTCCATGAGGGAAGTTTTCATTTATGATAATTTAAAAATTTCCTTAGGTGTGGTATTTTGGGATTCTTGCTCTGGTATTCCGTGAATGTGCATGTTAGGCTTCTTCAGGGTGTCCCATATCTCTTGAATATTCCTCTCAAGTATCTTTTTGGTGCTAACAACCTCTTCCATTGAGCTGGTTAATTCTCCCATTTTGTTTTCAAGATCTGAAATTCTATTTCTGCTTCATTAGTTCTGCTGATAAGACTCACTGTTGAGTTCTGGGTTTAAGATAACTTGTCTTTTAGTTCAATTTTAAACTCTGCTTGAGACTGTTTTACCTGATTTATGCTTATTTTTGTTTCTTGAACTGTTTTTGAACTCCTCCAAGTGTCTGTTGTGTTCCTGTTCAAAGTGGTTGATGTGGTTATTTAAGTCCTCCCAGATTTCCTCTCTCATAGTATTGATCATGGAAATGATCATGCTTTGAAAGTCATTATCTTGGCTCTGGCTTTCTTGGCTATTTTCTGTGAATATGTTATGGTTGGAATCTATCATTATGGGAGATTTGTTTTCTTGGGTTTTGTTTTTCATCAATCTGCACTTTGACTTGGGCATTGTTGTTTTGTCTCTTAAGATCTTTCAGTTTCTATGTGTTTTTGACTGAATTGATTTAGTTGGTATTACTACTCTCGGGCAGTTATTACTAGTGTTTGCCTTGGAGTTGGATACTTTTGTCTTTTGTTACTGTTATTTCCCATATGAGGCTATTAGACTATTAGTACATCAGTTAAGTCAGGTTTAGTAGACAGGGGGTGAATATTAGTATGGTTGTGCATTTTCACGATTTAGTACCTTGGTGATATGTGAGGGTAAGTGGTAAAGTCCCTAAATTTGTATATGTTTTGCAGGTGGCTATATGGAAAAGTTAATCTACAGTGATTAATAATTGAAAGGATCAGGATGGTAAAAAAGGGGTTTACTTATCTTTAGGTTGGATGTGAAGAATCTCCCCCATGTGGTAGGATGATTTTAGAGGGCTTCATATGTATGGCCTTTGTCCCACAGAGCTTTGCTTGGGTTTCTTTTGGACTCCGTTGAATTCTGAGGAGCAGTGTGTACTCCCTGGACCACAAGCAAGTGCCAGATAGGTGGGAGGGGCAAGGGGCTCAATTGCGATGGTGGAGTGCTTCACCTGGTACCTGGGGCATGCATGGCCTAGTGGCCCACCCAAGCTCGGGGCAGCCTGGGTGTTGCTCAGGCTGGCTGGTAGGGGGAGCTGGGACAAACAGGTGACCTGGAGGTTGGTGAATTTACCTGGGAAACCAAGGTAAATATCCCAGATGGGTGGGGTGAATGGAATCTTGATGAAATGACTTCCTAGCAAGTCCTGTATGAAAAGGGTGCCCCCAACACACTTTTTTTTAATGGAAAGGCTTTGAAATAAGTCTACATTGTTCTCATAGTCTCAATGCAAAGTTCTTGTATTCTTTTAGTGCCGTTAATCTTCCTTGCCATAACAATCAACTCATTCTTTTTCTGGACATATACTGGTTATTCAAGTAACATAAGTGTAGATTATCATTGCGAATAAGGCTAAAAGCAGCAAGCTCTATTATCCATGCTACATTCTGGATAAAGGACCAGCTCCAAATGTCCCCTGCCAGATTAATAAAGTCTGTCTCCTTCAAACTTAGCCTCACCTGCTATTTCAGAACACAAACCAAATGTCCAGAAATTCTTTGCCAAATCCAGTGAGGAAGGTTTCTAGCAAGATGCTAAGGATACTTCATGGTCTTTTGAATTCTCAAAAGAATCATTAAATATTCCCTGCAGAATCTTAAAATTTTTCATACTGCCTCTCCAAACTCATCAAAATTCTATCCACAAACTATCTCCAAAGACCTAAGATCCATATTTTCTATTTCACTTTTTGTTATTGCTTCCAAATACTGCCCATAAATGACTTAAAGTAGGGAATATTTATATTGAGTGACAGTTTCAAAAATTCAAGCCATGTATACTCAAATTCACGAAGCAGCCGGATAACACCTCTGTTACATGAATAACATAGAGATTTCTTTACCTTTTGGTGGAAATCACATAGAGACAGAAATAGCCTGCATATATTTAATCCCAAGGATCTTCCTACATTGTCATACTTTCTCTAAGTTAATGCTATCTCTTATAGTTTCCAGAACATTCCAAAAGAGAATAATTATCTAAGTAGTACTCAAATTTTAACACAAGAGACTGTAAACTATAACAATTGTGGAAATTCAAAGCAATACAGCTATTTATTGGGATAATTTAACAGATTATTAACAATTATTATTAACATTCAGTAGGATGGGAAAAGAAATTGTACTAACTAGGAATATGGATTCATAAGGAAGAAAAAGAGCTGAGAATGCATACACTTGTTCAAAAATGGAAGATAACAAGACTAGCAAGAACTCTAGAGATAAATCTGAGATAAATCCAAGCAGCTGCCAGGAAGAGGGAGATGAGCATATAAAAGCATGTTTAGACTTTGGAAATAAGCAAACAAAGAGAAGGGAAAAAAAAAGGAAAACCTCCCAGTTAATAGTAAACTTAAAAATCTTGTGGAAGTCCTGCTTCTGTCCATATCTTGATAAGAAAGAGAGACTTAAGAAAGGTTTTGGTGAAGAAAAAAGCATAACTTCTTCCCATCTCTTTAGCATACCTCCAAGTGAATCAGATTATCTATGGGGAAACTAACTGGAAATGGCACTTATTCTTAACAAAATCACAGTCCTCAATAATTGATAGTTATATTAATATATATGTGTACATGTGTGTATTCATGCATGTATGAGTGTAGATAGATGACAAGATTTATTCATAATTTCCAAAATAAAGGAAAAATATTCTTCAATAATTGGAAAGCTCAACATGGGTGATATATGTGGTATAGTCATATTGTGTGTTATCATCAAATCAAAAGCAAACTATCAAGAAAAAAGGCATGAAGGAATTTCAAGTACATATAAATAAATGTGAAGGCAGAATTAAAAAAGGTTACAGTATGCTTGGTGTCATTTATATAAAATTTCAGAAAAGATAATTTTACACAGAAACAAATCATTGATTGCCACAGTTTTGGCCAAGGATATTATAGCTTAGTGGTACTTGAAATGAATCTGATTCACGTGTTCAGCTTTTCAGGATTTCTTCAAGTTCATCACTTCTGTTACATAAGCTGATAAATAAGTACTAATAACCTCTGTCTCATTCATCTCTAGCTGAATCACACATCTGGATAAGAAAAAAATGCCCAATGAATGAAGTTGTCTATGGAAAGGTATTCTTATACTCCTCCTGCTAGATAATGTTCAAGAAAAAAGAAGTGGGATTCCACAGAAGTCTGAAAATTCAGATTTATTTCAGGAAATTACAGGTGTTCGTTTACCCTAACATTCATCCTACAGGTTGAAACCACGAATCAAAAGGGTCTCCAGAAACAAGTGTTGACAGCAAACATAACATAGAACACTCATATCCACAGTGATGTTGGAGCCATTTCTATTCTAAATACAGACAAATAAAAGATTAGTTTTCTTTAGGTGATTTCTCTGAAAAATTTATTTTATTTTAATAAATGGTAGATCAAGCATTTATTAGGGAAATCTGTATGGAAGTCTCTGGAGACAGAATTTACAATTCTTTTAAAATATATCTTTGTAATATAAATTGCCTGGGGACAAAACTACATGATATCAAAATTGTGGTTCCTTGGGAAATGATGTAGTAGATCTCAAATTCTCATGAGAATTTTAAATATCTCTTGTTATTTTTATACATGGTGGTTTTGATTCATATGGAAGTGTGAGAGACATAGAAATGATTTCATGGTGACCAAGTGAACTATTTAATATAAAAAGGTCTTCACACGTTAGTCTGCCCTCAGTGAAGTAGCTCCTGGAATCTTTCCACAAGATTGTCTTTATGGGTGAAAAATATATACATCTAAGATTGTGGCTTATAGTCAGATTCATTCAGAGAAGACTGGCGTGTTTGTGCTTGAGTCATCACTATAGAGAAACAGATAAATATGGAGACTCAGAAGACCTTTTTTTCAAATATGTCTGTTCTTATATCTATATAAGGTTTTTTTTGTATTTCAGGCAATTCACTTGTATTTTGTAGGCCATTTTGGAACATTAAATTGAAATTCAAACAGATTAAAATCATATATTTGTCAAAGTTAAAAATAATGAATTATTGTTAAACATGTACAGATTGTTTTTACATTAAAGCATTGAGAAGTTTTTATTCAACCCTTTAAATTTCAATAATGGAAGATATGTGGAAGAAGACCATGGGATATCTTGGTAACCTAAAAATTATTTTTTGTCATTTTATGTTAAATCTGATACTCATAACTGCTAACACATCATTAACTCTTAAGTGAATTTTACTTTCTCTGCAATCTGTTGAGAAAGAATTTTTGTGTGATTGTTGAAAGTTAACAAACCAATGATCTTAAATGACAACAGTCAGAGTTTTATATTTTTAGTATTATTGGCACTGTGGGTTATTTGCACAAATTTAGAAATTTTTATGAGTTAATTTCACTGTTACATTGATTGTGAAAGAAATATCCAGTTAAAAACCACAGTCCTTTTCTTTTCACAAAGGTTTGTCTACATGATCAGCACACTTAGTTTGACAGGACATGCTGATCCTGATTTTTCTTAAAAAAATGAGAACATCTTTTGCTTTGTTTCTTATTCATTGTGCATTTCTTATTAACATCTTATACCATATTTAAAATCTGTTTTTCCTAAAATGTCATTATATTATCAAAAACAAGTTTAATCTGGACTACAACATCTGGTTTGTTATTTGTCTATATTCTAGTTAATGTTAAATGATATAGATTATTCACTTGATGTTGTTGACACAGAAAGAATTGTCATGTAATGAATGAAATGTCTTTCATGAATGTACCTGATTTATGTTTTATGCTGAAAATCCCCATGAAAGAATTACCCTACAGAAATAATTGCTTTTAATACTAAATGTCCAATTTTCTTTAAATACAAATATAAAAGGTTTGTTTCTTAATGTCACTGTCATAATATATACAGTTTTCTGCTTCTTAATATCCTCTCTCTCATGCATAGTTTCTCTCTATACTTTGAGGTATCCACTCAGGGTCTTATGCATATTAGGCAAATATGCTAACAGTTATACCCCAGTTCCTTGCTTTGTCGCCATATGCATGCTAGTCAGACATTTTAAAAATCTTATGTTTGGGAAGTGCACTCCACTGAAAGTTTATGATTCATTATTTGGTGATCCATTATGCTATTGAAATTTTACCCTTCAGTAGGCCAAGTGGATCTCAAAATTGTTCATGCTTCCAATCTCTTCTTTGAACAAATACCAAAACACAAGAATTGCAGAAACATGGGAGAAAAATATTTTTCTCACTTAGGTATGAATTTACATAACCTGTCTCTCATTATCCTATCTCTCAAATTGCTTGTGTTGGTAATACTACATAGATGATCTTCCATTTCCCATCTCTTGAAACCAAATTCAGTTGTTCTAACTTGATATCTGTTGACATGGTCTATTTTTTGTCCCACATTTTGCTTTTTTTTCCTAATCATACAAGATCAATAGTTACCCCCATCCTCCCCCAGTCATCCCCTCTTGCATTATCTCCCCTTCCCATCTTCCTTTCATCCCCCTCCCCCTTCTTTCTATCCCCTGGAGCATCCTTTGGGGGGAATGCTAAACCTCCACCTGAGTTTTTTATCCTAGTGAGGGATAAGGACTCAGTGGCATAGCCTGGAGCCCCTTCTTGGGTTCCCCGTTAGTATGGAAATCTATTATGACTGTTAATCTCTTGCCTCTATGGATCTTACTCCCTAAAGCCTCCTCCCCTGTGATCCATGCTAGACTTTGGGAGGTCATGGCCATGCCAGCCATTGTGCAGGTCATGCAAAGTCTGATTATGGCTACTGCAGCCCTAACTTATGTGGAGTATCTTCCATATTGTTGGTCCTCCCAATCTTTAGGCTCTTACAATCTTACCACCTCCTCTTCCAAAAGGTTCCCTGAGATTTAGGATGGGGAGAGATTTGGCTGGTCTGATTCCAGGTGACTAATGTAGGGTCTTTGGTGTTCTGAATTCTGTTTGTTGTTGTTTTCAATTTTGCTTTACCTGCACCACCCTTGACTACACCCTGATTGCTATCGAAGTTCACCTATGAACAAATGATAAAACATTGTATAAATGAAGATCTTAATATAAGAGGAGACTGAAAGGTAGATAGAAGAATAGGAGTAGAACACAGCTGTAAGGGGGAGGGAGTCAATATCCCATTTGGGAGATATCTATCTGCTATTTCCTATAATGTCCCTGATTGGTGAGATCAAACCTGTTCATTCACAAGTGACCAGGAAGGGAAGTGAGAGTGAGCTGCACCAGATGTCTCCCTACTTACAGGCAATACTTGACAGTGACCTATTTTCTCTACTGAAGTGTGGTCCCCTATCTCCTTCTTTTAGGGGGGCCCTTTTCCCCTGCCTTTTGTTTATAATCTTTGTGATTACAGTAGGTATTATAGAAATTTATCTCTGAATAGGTCATTAAATTGTTTTGGAACTAGGATCCACATTAGGGAATACATATGGTATCTAACTTTCTGTGTCTGGGATACTTTACTCAATATAATTTTTTCTAATTCCATCTATGTCCCAGCAAATTTCATTAATTCATCTTTTTCGATGGCTGATTAGTATTCCATTTTATAAATGTACTACATTTTCATTATCTATTCATGAACTGTTGGGTTGACTCCATGACTTTGCTACTGTAAATAGTGCTGCAATGAATAAGGCTGTGCTTGTATCACTGTAGTGAACTTCTGCATTATGGGAGATTATTCCCAGAAATGGTATAGCAGGCTCATATGGCATTTCAACTTTCAACTTTTTTAGAAATCACCACACTGATCACCAGAGTGGTTGTATAAGTCTGCATCCTCACCAGCAATGTTCCCTTCTTAACACTTCCTCTCCAACATTTGGTGTTGTTTGGATTGTGGATTTTGCCATCCTGATTGAGGTGAGATGATATTTAAAGGTAGTTTTGATTTTCATTTCCTTGATGGTTAGGGATGTAGAGCATTTTTAAAGATTTTTGTTAGATGTTTCAATTTCATCCCTGAAAGTATTTTTTGAGTTCCGAGGCTCATTTTTAAATTGGGCCATTTATCTCTTTGGTGTTTTGTTTTTTAAGTTCTTTGTGCACTCTGGATAATAGAGCTCTATTAGATATGTGATTAGTGAAGATTTTCTCCCATTCAGTGGATTTCAATTTTGCTCATTTTACAATCTCTTTATCTGAATAGAAGCTCTTTAATTTCATAAAATCCAATTTGTTGAGTGTTGTTTCTAGCGACTGTGCTATTTGATTTCTGTTTAGAAACTATTGGCCTAGCTCAACCAGCTTGAGGGAATTCCCTACCCATTTAACTAGGGTTTTTATAGTCTCTGGCCTAATATTAAGGTCTTTATCCATATGGAATTAATTTTTGTGCATGGTGACAAGTATGAGTCCAGTTTTAATTTTGTATGTGCAGATATCCAGTTTTGCCAGCACCATTTGTTGAAGATGCTGTTATTTTTCCATTGAACTTTTGGGTCCCTTTGTCAAAGATCAAATGGCTTAATCAGGAGGGCTTATATCTGGGCCTTCAGCCTTCATCCATTGATCTATGTGTTTATTTTGGAGGTAGTACCAGGCTGTTTTTATACTATAGATTTATAATATAGCTTAAGGTGTGGTATGGTGCTACCTCTAGCTACCTCCTGCTACTCAGGATTGTATTTGCTATCCTGGGCCTTTTGTGCTTCCACATGAATTTTGAGATTGTTTGGTCAATTTCTTTAAAGAATTGCTTGGGGATTTTGATTGGTATAGCATTGAATCTGTTTATTGTTTTTGGCAGAATGGTCATTTTTATTGTATTGATTCTGCTAATCCAGGAGCATGGGAGGTCTTTCCATCTAATGGTGTCTTCTGTAAAGTTATCATTGTAAAGGTCTCTGACTTCTTTGGTTAAATTTATACCAAGGTATTTAATTATTTAGGGGCCATAGTAAGAAGGATTTTTTTTCTCTTAGGACTTTTTCATTTATTTCATCCTGGTGTATAGAAAGGCCACTGATTTTTGCACATTTATTTTATAACCTGCCACTCTGCTGAATTTCTGTATTAGTTCCAGGAGTTTCCTGTGGAGTTTTTGGGATCACTCAGGTATATGATCTTGTCATCTGGAAATAGAGGTATCTTGACTTCAAGTATATTATTGAATAGAAGTGGTGAGAGTGGATAGCTTTTTCTAGTTTCTGATCAAAGCAGGAATGCTTCAAGTTCTACCTTGCTGTTGGTTTGTTGTATGCAACTTTTATTATGTTGATATAAGTTCCTTCCATTCCAACTGTCTCTAGGGTTTTGATCATAAAAGGATAGTTGGATTTTGTCAAAAGCTTCTTCTGCATCTATCGAGAGTATCATGTGGTCTTGGACTTTGGATTGGTTTATATGATGGATTATATTTACTGATTTGTGTATGTTGACCCAACTTTGTATGCTGGGATAAAGCCTACTAGATCATAGTGAATGATTTTTTGATATGATTTTAATCTGATTTGCTAAAATTTTGTTGAGAATCTTTGCATCTGTGTTCATCAAAGAGATTGACCTATAATTTTCTTTTATAAGTGTATCTTTGTTAGGTTTTCAGATTAGTATGATATTAGTTTTGTAGAAAGAATTTGGATGTGTTCCTTTGCAATTTTATGGAACAGTTTAAGGAGAATTCGTGTTACTTGTTCTTTAAATGTCTGGTAGAATTCTCTGCTGAATCTATCTGGTCCAAGAGATTTTTTTGGTGGTAAGATTCGAGATTACTTCATAAATATTCTCATTTAAATAATTCAAAACTTCCTGATTCAATTTAGGTAAGTTGTGCTTACTTAGGAATTCATCCATTTCTTTTGTGTTATCAAATTTTGCAGAGTATAAGTTTTTGAAATATGACCTTATAATTCTCTGAATTTCTTGGTTATCAGTTGTGGTAACTCAATTTTCATTTCTAATTTTTTTAATTTGGCTTTTCTCTTGATTTTGGTTAATTTAGCTAGGGGTATGTCAATCTTATTGATTTTTTCAAATAATCAGCTTTTTGACTGGTTGATTCTCTGTATTGTTTTCCTTATCTTAATTTTGGATATTTCTCCCCTGATTTTACTAATCTTCTCCCTTCTATTGCCTTGGGGATTGGGTTTCTCTTGTGGCTCTTAAGATTTAAACTTCATTGTTAACTTATTTACTTGTGATGTTTTCATTGTTTTGATGTAGTCATTAAGAGCTATAGATTTACCTCCTAGGACAGCATTCATAGTGTCCCATAGATTTTGATATGTTGTATTTTCATTATCATTCACTGCTAGGAAATCTTGAATTTCCTTTTTGATTTCTTTCTGAACCCATTTCTCATTCAGGATCATAATGTTTAGTTTCCAAGAGTTAGTGTGTTTTCTGCTGTTTGTTGTGTTGTGGATATTAAGCTTTAGACCATGGTGGTCTGACAGTTTATAGGCTATAATTTCACTTTCCTGCCTATGTGGACATTCATTTTGTGGCCCAATATGTCGTCTAGTTTGCAGAAAGTTCCATGGGCTGCTGAGAAGAACGTGTGTTCCTTGGTGCTTGGAGGGTTCAATAGAGATCTGTTATGTCCATTTCAATAAGGGTTTGATTTAATTTCAATGTGTCTCTGCTGAGTTTTTGGCCTGTTGATCTATCCCATGTTGAGATTGCAATATTGAAATCCACAAGTATTATTATTTTGGGATTGATTTCTTTTAGATGTTGTAGCATTTACTAATGTATGTGGAGGAGACCATATTAGGTGTACATGTGTTCAGTGCTATGAAGTCTTCCTGGTGAATTGTAGCAGTGATAAAATGTAGTATTCTTCTATATTGCTTATGATTTTCTTTTGTTTGAAGTCCTTTTTGTCAGATAGCATAATTTCTACCCTTGCTTGTTTCCTGGTTCTATTAGCATGAAGAATTTTTGAACAGCCTTTTACTTTTAGAATGAGCCTGTCTTTTATGGTGAGATGTGTTTACTGAAGACAGCAGATAGATGGGTTTTGATTTCTAATCCAAATTTGTGCTCATTCAACACCTGAAGTACATCTCTCCAACCTCTTCTTACTTTTACTGTTTCCATTGAAAAAGCATTTGTTATTTTAATAGGTTTACCTTAAAAGTGACTTTTTTGTTGAGTATTATTTTCTGTGGTGAATTTCTATTTTGATCATATCTGTTTGGGGTGCAAAAGGCCTCTTGTATTTGGATGGGCCTCTCTTTCTTTAGATGTGGAAAGTTTTCCTTTATGATAATTTGAAAATTTTCCTCAGGTGTGTTATTTGGGATTTATGTCATGGTATTCCATGAATACACATGTTAAGCTTCTTCAAGGTATCCCATAACTCTGGAATATTCCTCTTAAGTATTTTTTGGCTATAACAACCTCTTCAATTGAACTGGTTAGTCTTCCACTTTGTCTTCAAGATCTGATATTCTATTTTCTGCTTCATTAGTTCATGAGTTCTGGGTTCAAGGTAACTTGTCTTTCAGTTCGAGTTTAAACTCTGTTTGAAATTGTTTCAACTGTTCTATGCCTATTTTTGTTTCTTCAGCTGCTTTTCGCGTCTCTTACAAGTGCCCGTTGTGTTCCTGTTCAAAGTGGTTGATGAGGTTATTTAACTCCTCCCAGATTTCCTCTTTCATTGTTTTGATCATAGTAAAGATCAGACCTTGAAAATTATTGTCTTGGGTAGGGTTTTCTTGGCTATTTTCTGTGTGGTTTTTTTTTCTGTTTGGATTTCTGTGTGGTTTTTTTTTCTGTTTGGATTTCATCATTAGGTTAATTCTTTTTGTAGGAGATTTGTTGTCTTGGATTTTGTTTCTCATGGATTTACACTGTGACCTTGTCCAATTTTCTTTTATCTCTTATGTCCTTCTTTTTGTGGATGCGTGTTTTTGGCTGAACTGAATTAGACAATATTACTACATGTGAGCAGTCATTGCTAGTGTTTGCCTTGGAGTTGGGTATGTCTGGGGTTGGTGTTATTTCCTAGATGAGGCTATTGAACTGTTAGTACATCACTTAAAGCAGGTTTAGTAGACAGGGATTGAAGATTAGTTTGGTAGTACACTTTTTAGGTTTACTTCCTTGGTGACATGTGAGGGTAAATGGTATAGTCACTGAAGTTGTATGGTTTTTTGGGGGTGACATATGGAAATGTTAAACAATAGTGACTAATAATTGAGAGGAACAGATGGTAAAAGGATTTACTTATTTTGGAGCTGGATGTGAAGATTCTCTCCCATATGATTGGATGATTTTAGAAAACCTAAGGTGACTGGTGTTGGTCCCCTAACACTTTGTTTGGGGTTTCCCTGGAATCTGTTGAATTCTGAGAAGCAGGGAGTCTCTCCTGGGTTCGTGTCCATGGTAGAAAGGCAGAATGGTTAGTGGAGTACACGGATGACCTGAGGCCTAGGGCATGGTCTAGGGTTCTTTCCTGAGGAGCAGGGAGTCCGTCCTGGTACTTGTCCAGGGCAGAAAGGCAGAGTGGCTAGAGGGGCATGCAGATTACCTGAGGCTTGGGCCTTGGGCTAGTGGCTATCCCCAGTCCATAAAGTCAGACCAGCTACTAGTGGGGCACATAGATGACCTGGGGGCTGGGGTTTGGTCTAGGGGTCTGGGTCCAGGGAAAGACAATCACAATGTCTTACGACAAACATTGGCATTGCCAGGATATTTCTGCTAATTGGGTATTGGGAAATAGTACAGGGAAAACATAGGGTGATAAAAGAATTTGAAGCGTTGGAGATTCTGATAAAGACTAACTAGGGCTGGAGAGGTGGCTCAAGGGTTAAGCCTCTGCCTTGCAGGCGGAAGGTCCTGAGTTCGGATCCTAGACCCCACGTATAGACGCTGGGTGGAAGCAGGGCAGCCTGCGTTTCTGGTCCTGGTAGAGTGGAGCCTGTGAATCCCGGGGCAGAATAAACAAGGAGGAGGGGGAGGTGTCCATGGTGGTTCCCGAATTCGCCCGTGGTTCTACACACACACACACACACACACACACACACACACACACATGCATACATGCACAATTGAATAAATAATAAAAAAATTTAAAAAAACTAACTAGAAATTACATCTTACATCTCATCCATAAAAGTACTAAGGCAGGTATCAGACATTATATATAATATACATAGACTGGGTATGGCTAGAGGAATGCATGTGTCCATGTTTGTCTTCATGAGTGTGTGTGTGTGTGTGTGTGTGTGTGTGTGTGTGTGGTATTTGTTTAAAGTGCCTGGCCTTACTTTCAATTATGTGCAATATTTCGATTGAAGAAAACTGAGATTTCAGTCCAATTCTTTCGTATGCTCAAAAAAAAAACAAAACAAAACATTTTTCTGCCTTCTTGTCTCTTAATTGCTCACTAATTCTTCACTGAAAACAAATGAGCACGTAATGTTATTTTGCAGGTTACTATTAAGAATTGCAAAATAGTGTCTTAATTTTTCTTGCAGGTACTAAGACTAAGCTAATAGTCTTTCTGTTATCAACATTTTAAAACATGAATGACTATTGTATTCTGTTTGTACCACAACTTTTACAATGTTGATCCAGCTACATGAGTTAGCATAATTATTGCTCTATGGTGATGACCAATTTTATTCATCTTTTTTTATTCAGACTTGGAAAAGTTAGAAAATCACATGGGAAACCACACGAGAGTGACAGTTTTCATCCTAGCAGGTTTGACTGATGACCCACAGTTGAAAATCATATTACTCATATTCCTGTTTCTTACCTATTTGCTGAGCATCACTGGGAATTTGACCATCATCATCCTCACCTTGCTGGACACTCAGCTTAAGACCCCCATGTATTTTTTTCTTCGGAATTTTTCCTTCTTAGAAATTTCTTATACAACTACTTGTATCCCTAAGTTTCTAGTTACTATGGTGACTGATGACAAAACTATTTCTTATAACAATTGTTTCACTCAAGTGTTTTTTGCTTTCTTGCTTGGAGCATCAGAGTTTTACTTGCTGGCAGCCATGTCCTATGACCGCTATGTGGCCATCTGCAAACCACTGCATTACATGACCATCATGAGCAACAAAGTCTGCACACAGCTTGTCCTCAGCTGTTGGCTTGCTGGATTTTTTGTCATTTTCCCACCACTTGTAATAGGCATGAAGCTCGAATTCTGTGCCTCCACTGTTGATCATTTCTATTGTGACACAACTCCCCTCCTGCAGATCTCCTGCAATGACACACGGCTCCTGGAGATGATGGGCTTCATCTCTGCTGTGGTGACACTCTTGCTGACATTGTTATTGGTCATAATATCATACACTCATATTGCCCTGACAATTCTAAAACTCTCCTCAGCAAGTCAAAGGAAAAAGGCTTTCTCCACATGCTCTTCCCATATGATTGTGATAGCTATTTCTTATGGCAGCTGCATCTTCATGTATGTTAAGCCATCAGTCAAGCAAAGAGTGTCTTTTTCCAAGGGAATTTCAGTACTCAATACCTCAGTGGCTCCACTTTTGAATCCCTTTATTTATACCTTGAGGAATCAGCAAGTAAAGAAAGCCTTCCTGAATACAATTCACAGGTTCATCTCTTTCTTAAAGAGGTGAATATACTCTTTTACCAAAGAAGGAAATAAAGAAATGGGACTCAAAATACATCAAGAGCGTCTCAGATAGAACTTTTCTTGTAGCTCCTCACTGTCCTTATTTCTCTTTACATTATTCAATCTATTTTTCTCTGATGATAAAAAGCTAACTTCTTTTCCAAATTTTCCATTAGAAGATTCTTAAACTCATCTATTTCTCTTTATTTCTTTGCATATGGAAAAAATGAATTAATATTTTTCAATACCTTCTTCATCTTTTACAAAATCAAGTTATAACTTCAAGTATGGGGAGTGGTAAAATGTTTGCCTAGCAAACCAGAAGAATAAACAACCAGAATTTGAAAACTCCAGTTATCAAGACTATAAAAATTGTTGGTTCATTTCCAATTATATTTGTTGCATCGTGTACAGCAAAATCTGTACCTTCCTACATTAACATAAAGTGAAATAAATTTACAATATTATTAACTTTCACCTTCTTGTCTTATGGTGTATACTGTATTGAAAGCAATATTCAAGTTTACTTTATGTGCACTGCTGATGCCCATCTGTAAAAACACTGTAATTTAGAAATGTGTTTATTGTTTTAAAATCTTCCATTATAAAGGACAAGTTTTATTGTTGAAGTTATACTTAAATATTTAAAATAGTTTTAGCTATGTTCATAAAAATTAATCTTTTAGCTTTATTTTGAAACAGTAAGGTATATATATATATATATATATATATTCAATTGTGCGTGTGTGCGCACGTGTGTAGAACCACGGGCAAATTCGGGAACCACCATGGACTGCCTCCACCTCGTTTACTCTGCCCAAGGATTCACAGGCTCTGTCCTATCAGGACCAGAAACGCAGACCGCCAGGCCACCCACCCCACCCCTCCCTTAAGGGAGAAAGGGGGATTTATTCAGCTCATGGCTGGAGAAGCCTGGCTGATGGCAGAAGTTGAAGACAGGTTAAATCACATCCATCCAGGAGACCAAGACCTGAAAGACTGTGAACTTAAGAGCAGGCCTCTCCCAGAATGGGGTGGAGCTAATCTACCTCAAGGCCCACACCTTATGACTGCCTTCTTCCAACAAGACTCCTAAAAGTGCCATGACCTGCCCAAACATGTGGGCAACACATTACAAACCATGACAACCAGTTCCCTCTCTGTTTTCTTAGTGTTTGTGTGAGCTCTACTACCATGCTGAAGTAAGAACTACAACTATATTATCACACTATCATAAGAGAAAATAAAACCATTGATCCCTTAAGCTGTTTGGTCATGATTTTATCAGCGCCAATATAGGAAAACTGCAACAGCTTCTTTAATGACTTATTTACTTAAGAGGAGGACTGCACACATGCATTCGCAAGCAGGTAGAACAAGTAAAGGTCAAAGTACAACTTTTGGTAGTCAGTTCTCTTCATCTATCATACAGACGTGTAATAATCTGCAGCTGCATGTTGCATGCATGAAAAACAACATGGTATAGAATATTCCAAATATGCTGCTAACTGCAGTACTAATTGTGCTTTCTTGGGCCATTGCTGCATTGTCTGATGAGTACCCAGGAGGAAGAAAATAGTGAATAGAATCTTGATGAAATGACTTCTTAGCAAGGCCTGTATGAGAAGGGTGCTCTCAACACACTTTTTTTTTTCCTTAATGGAAAGTCTTTGAAATAAGTATATGTTCTCAATGCAAAGTTCTTGCTTTCTTTTAGTGCCATTAATCTCCCTTGCCATAACAGTCGACTCACTCTTTTTCTGGACATATACTGGTTATTCAAGTAGCATGAGTATAGATTACCACTGTAAATGAGGTAAAAGCAGCAAGCTCTACTACCCATGCTACATTCTGGATAAAGGACTAGGTCAAAATGTCCCCTGCCAGATTAATAAAGTCTGTCTCCTTCAAACTTAGCCTCATCTGCTGTTTCAGAACACAAACCAAATGTTCAGAAATTCTTTGCCAAATCCAATGGGGAAGGTTTCTAGCAAGATTCTCAAGGTACTTCATTTCCTCTTGAAATTTCATGGTCTTTTGAATTCTCAAAAGAATCATTAAATATTCCCTGCAGAATCTTAAGATTTTTCATACTGCTTTTCTAAACTCATCAAAATTCCACAAACTATTTCCAAAGGCTTAAAGATCCATACTTTCTATTTTACTTTTTGTTGTTACTTTCAAATGCCTCATATAAATTACTTAAAGTAGGGAATATTTACATTGGTTGACAGTTTCAAAAATTCAGACCATGTATACTCAACTTCATGAAGCAGATCATGTATCATGGTGACAGGATATCACCTCTGTTACATGAGCAACAGAGAAGTTTCTTTACCTCTTAGTGGACATCAAATAGACAGAGACAGAAACACTCTGCATATATTAATCCCTAGGATCTTCCTACATTGGCTTACTTTCTGTAAGTTGACCCTGTCTCTTAAAGTTTCCAGAACTTTCCAAAAGAGAATCATTATCTAGTAATACTAAAATTTTGACACAAGAGACTGTAGAACCATAGCAATCATGGAAATTCAAAATAATACAGTCATTCATTGAGATAATTTAACAGATTACTAACAAGGTAAATGAAGACTTTTGGTAAGATGAAAAGAAATTGTACTAATTAGGAACATGGATTTGCGTTATCTATGAGATAATAATTCATAAGGAAGAAAAAGAGCTGAGAATACATATGCTTATTCTAAATTGGAAGACAATAAGACTAGCAGGAAATCTAGAGACAAATCTGAGATAAATCCAAGCAGCTGCCAGGAGGAGGGAGATGAGCATATAACAGCGTGTTTAGACTTTGGAAATAAGCAAGCAAAGAGAAGAAGAAAAAAAAAAAAAGAAAAAAGAAAAACTTCCCAGTTAACAGTAAACTTGAAAATCTTGTGGAAGTCCTGCTTCTGTCCATATCTTGATAAGAAAGAGAGACTTAGGAAAGAATTTGGTGTTCAGCTTTCCAGGATTTCTTCAAGTTCATCACTTCTGTTACATAAGCTGATAAATAAGTACTAATAACCTCTGTCTCATTCATCTCTAGCTGAATCACACATTTAGATAAGAAAAAATGCCCAATGAATGAAGTTGTCTATGAAAAGGTATTCTTATCCTCCTCCTAGGTAATGTTCAAGAAAAAAGAAGTGGGATTACACAGAGGAAGTCTGAAAATTCAGATTTATTTCAGGAAATTGCAGGTGTTCATTTACCCTAAAGGGTAACATTCATCCTACAGGTTGAAACCACGAAACAAGGGGATCTCAGAAACAAGTGCTGACAGCAACCTTAACATAGAACACTCATATCCACAGTGATGTTGGAGCCATTTCTATTCTTAATACAGACAAACGAAAGATTAGTTTTCTTTAGGTGATTCCTATAAAAAATTTATTTTATTTAAATAAATGGTAGATCAAACATTTATTAGGGAAATCTGTATGGAAGTCTCTGGAGACAGAATTTACAATTCTTTTTAAATATATCTTTGTAATATGAATTGCCTGGGGGCAAAACTACATGATATCAAAATTGTGGTTCCTTGGGAAATGATGTAGTAGATCTCAAATTCTCATGAGAATTTTAACTCTCTTGTTATTTTTATACATGGTGGATTTGATTCATATGGAAGTGTGAGAGACTTAGAAATGATTTCATGATGACCAAGTGAACTATTTAATATAAAGAGGTCTTCACACGTTAGCCTGCCCACAGTAAAGTAGCTACTGGAATCTTTCTACGAGATTGTCTTTATGGGTAAAAAATATAGACATCTAAGATTGTGGCTTATAGTTAGATTAATTCAGAGAAGACTGGCATGTTTGTGCTTTAGGCAACACTATGGAAAAACAGATAAATATGGAGACTCAGAAGACTGTTTTTTCAAATATGTCTGTTCTTATATCTATATAAGATATTTTTTGTGTTTCAGGCAATTCACTTGTATTTTACAGATCATTTTGGAACACTAAATCAGGATTAAAATAGTGCATTTGTCAGATTAAAACTAATGAATTATGCTGGATCTATTGTTAAATATGTGCAGGTTTTTTTTTACATTAAAGGATTAAGATACTCATAAGTGTTAGCACATCATGATAAACTTCCCTTCTTATACTCAAATGCTAAGTGAATTTTACTTTCTCTGCAATCTGTTGAGAAAGAATTTATGTGTGATTGTTGAAAAGTTAACAAACCAATGATCTTCAATGACTGCAGTCAAAGTTTTGTGTTTTTAATATTATTGACACTGTGGGTTATTTGTACAAATTTAGAAAATTTTATAAGAGATAGCTTCACAAATATATTGATTGTGAAAAAATGTCAGTTAAAAAAACCTCAGTTCTTTTCTTTTTACAAAGGTTTATCTATGTGATCAGTACACTTAGTTTAACAGGATATGTTGGTCCCATTTCTAAGAAAACAATGAGTGCATTTGTTTGTTTTTCATTGTGCATTTCTTATTAATATCTTATACCATTTCTTTTTCTCAGCCTAAGACCTATTTAAATCCATTTTTCTTGGAAATGTCAATATATTGTCAAAAAAAGTTTAATCTGGACTTGCGCATCTGGTTTGTTGTCTATATTCTAGTTAAAGTTAAATGTTTTTGAGATATAGATAGTTCCCTTGATGTAGTTGACACAGAAAGCATTGTGATGTAATGTGTGAAATGTCTGTCATGAATGTAACTGCTATATGTTTTGTGCTGATAATCTCCATGAAATAATTACACTAGAGGCATCATTGCTAAATGTGCAATTTTCTTTAAATGTAAACTTAAAAGTTATGTTTCTTAATATCACTGTCATAATATATACAGTCTTCTGCTTCTTAATATCCTCCCTGTCATGCATATTTTCTCTCTATTCTTTTGGGTATCCACTCAGGGTCTCATGCATGTTAGGCAAATATGCTAACACTTAGTTATGCCCCAGTTCCTTGCTTTCTCTTCAACTGCATGTTGGTCAGACATTTTAAAAATCTTATGTTTGGGAAGTACATGTCACTATAAGTTTATGATTCATTATATGGTGATCCATTATGCTATTGAAATTTTACCCTTCAGTAAACCAAGTGTATCTCAAAATTGTTCATGCTTCCAATCTCTCCTTTGAACAAATAGCAAAATATAAGAATTGCAGAAACAAGGAAAAAACATTTTTCTCTCATGTAGTTACCAATTCACGTAACCTTAACTTTTCGTTTATTAGAACTCACTTTCCTATCTCTGAAATTCATTGTATTGCTAGATTGCTTCATAGATTTCCCATCTCTTGAAACCAAATTCAGTATCTTTTGTTTTCTCCATTACACTATCTTGATATCTGTTAAGAGAGTTAATTCTTAATACTAAAACTTCAAAACACATCAAAATGTCTTACTACACACAATGACATTGCCACAATGTTCCTGCTAATTAGGTATTGGGATACAGTACAGAGAGAACACAGGGTGACAAAAGAATTTGAAGCAATGAAACTTCTACTAAGACTGACCTATAACTTACATCCTACATATCATCCATGAAAGTACTAAGTCAGGTATCAGATGTTGCATGTGCTATAAATATACTGAGTATGGCTAGAGGAATGCATGTGCTTGTGTTTCTCTGCACGAATGTGTGTGTGTTTGTGAAGAAAAATGTCAGTCCAATTCTTTCGTATGCTCAAAGAAGAACAAAACATTTTTCTGCCTTTTTGTCTCTTAATTGCTCATTAATTCTTCACTGAAAACAAATGAGCATGTAATGTTATTTTTACTATTAAGAATTGCAAAATAGTGTCTTAATTTTTCTTGCAGGTACTAAGACTAAGCTAATATTCTTTCTGTTATCAACATTTTAAAACATGAATGACTATTGTATTCTGTTTGTACCACAACTTTTACAATGTTGATCCAGCTACATGAGTTAGCATAATTATTGCTCTATAGTGATGACCAATTTTATTCATCTTTTTTTATTCAGACTTGGTAAAATTTAGAAAATCACATGGGAAACCACACGAGAGTGACAGTTTTCATCCTAGCAGGTTTGACTGATGACCCACAGCTGAAAATCATATTACTCATATTCCTGTTTCTCACCTATTTGCTGAGCATCACTGGGAATTTGACCATCATCATCCTCACTTTGCTGGACACTCAGCTTAAGACCCCCATGTATTTTTTTCTTCGGAATTTTTCCTTCTTAGAAATTTCCTATACAACTACTTGTATCCCTAAGTTGTTAGTTATTATGGTGACTGGTGACAAAACTATTTCCTATAATAATTGCGTCATTCAAGTGTTCTTTGCTTTCCTGCTTGGAGCATCAGAGTTTTACTTGTTGGCAGCCATGTCCTATGACCGCTATGTGGCCATCTGCAAACCATTGCATTACATGACCATCATGAGCAACAAAGTCTGCACACAGCTTGTCCTCAGCTGTTGGCTTGCTGGATTTTTTGTCATTTTCCCACCACTTATAATAGGCATGAAGCTCGAATTCTGTGCCTCCACTGTTGATCATTTCTATTGTGACACGACTCCCCTCCTGCAGATCTCCTGCAATGACACACGGCTCCTGGAGATGATGGGCTTCATCTCTGCTGTGGTGACACTCTTGCTGACATTGTTATTGGTCATAATATCATACACTCATATTGCCCTGACAATTCTAAAACTCTCCTCAGCAAGTCAAAGGAAAAAGGCTTTCTCCACATGCTCTTCCCATATGATTGTGATAGCTATTTCCTATGGCAGCTGCATCTTCATGTATGTTAAGCCATCAGTCAAGCAAAGAGTGTCTTTTTCCAAGGGAATTTCAGTACTCAATACCTCAGTGGCTCCACTTTTGAATCCCTTTATTTATACCTTGAGGAATCAGCAAGTAAAGAAAGCCTTCCTGAATACAATTCACAGGTTCACCTCTTTCTTAAAGAGGTGAATATACTCTTTTACCAAGGAAGGAAGTAAAGAAATGGGACTCATAATACATCAAGAGCGTCTCAGATAGAACTTTTCTTGTAGCTCCTCTCACTGTCCTTATTTCTCTTTACATTATTCAAGCTATTTTTCTCTGATGATAAAAAGCTAACTTCTTTTCCAAATTTTCCATTAGAAGATGCTTAACTCATTTATTTCTGTTTATTTTTTGCATATGGAAAAATGAATTCATATTTTTCAATATCTTCTTCATCTTTTACAAAATCAAGTTATAACTTCAAGTATGGGCAGTGGTAAAATGTTTGCCCAGAAAACCGGAAGACTGGGCATGCTCCCCAATATCACCACAATTTGAAAACTCCAGTTAGTTAAGACTATAAAAATCATTGCTTCATTTCCAATTGTATTTGTTGCATTATGTAAAGCAAAAGTTGTGCTCTTCTGTATTAACGTCAAGTGTAATAAACAAAAAATATTAACTTTTGCCTTCTTGACTTATGGTGTAAACTGTATTGAAAGTAATATTCAGGTTTACCTTATGGGCACTGCTGATTCCCATCTTTGAAAATATTTTACTTTAGAAATGCGTTTATTGTCAATTTTCATTGTTGAAGTTACACTTAAATATTTAAAATAGTTTTAACTATATTAATAGAAAAAAATTAGTCTTGTTCATTTATTTTGAAACTTAGTAAAGTACATTTTAAGACTCCTCAAATTCCCTTTGTTTAATGTAGAAATTTCCTTGAAACAATTAGATGTCATTTCTGATAACTAAATAAAAACAATACTATTGTCATTGACGTTTATATAGGACTTATGTGTGTAATTCAAAATATACAGATTGACATAAATATAAGCACAACATGAGCTGTCATATCTTTTAACAGTGAATCCATGATAAATAATCAATCTTTCTCTTAATGAGATTTTCAAGCTTTCTCTAATCTTTGTGTTGTGAACATAGTATTTTCAAATTACAAAACAGGCAATATCTTCACAGATACCTGTGTTTTTTTCATTAATTTTTCATAAATCTTTATTTTCTCTATATTGTTTTTCCACATTTTGCTTTTTATAAAACTGCATTTTGTCCTAGAGTAAAGACAGTTCAATACCAAAAGTGAAACTTTGTGTAATTAGAAAACTGAATTGTTTTGATGTAATATCAAATCCTTAAAGAAAATCTGAGATCAGTTTTATGTCTTCCTTGCAAAAGGACTTGCAAATTAATTTGAAAATCACTTATCAGGCTAGTGTAATAGTCTTTACCACGTTTTGTGCCACTATTCACTGTCATAATATCCCATTAAATTTTATCCTTAGCAGCTTCACGATTCTGAGTCATGGATAACAGGTTTTCATATGTATATATGATGATGGTGATAAAATATAACACAGTAAATTAGATTTCTGGATTTCCATTCTGTCTCCTAGTCAATATTAGCTGGTAAGTATGCGGACAGCATAATTTCAGCTGCCTGGAAGGTATTTGACTGAATACAAAAACACTGAACATCTTCACTAGAATCCTAAGGGTGTTGTAAGCAAAACAAATTAAATGGAAAAATGGGTCCTTGACAGATGTCACCTGGCACAGATTTCTATAGAGCACAGTCATAATATCCTGTTTGCAGAGTCTTCTGAGCTCATTCCAAGTCATTCAAAATTGAGTCTCTGCAACCTCTTGATATGTTGTGCTGGTGTCTGATGATCAGAAATACCAACAGGATACATTTACTGTGGTGATACAGTGCATCAACTTTTGGCAGACTTTGCTTCTCCTCCCCACAAACTTGGAATCAGATTCTCAGATATTTAGAAAAGAGTACAGACATTAGATCTCTGTCTCTATTCTCTCTTTTTCCCTCCTCATGTGTACATACATAAAAATTTGGAACATCATCAAAATAAAAGCTTAAGGTTCTCTGCATAGACTAGTTGATTGCAAATACATTAGTGACTTTTCGTTTGTTTAAAACATACTATCCAAGTTAAACTACAGTTTACCATCAAGTTATTCTGTTTGTTTTTGCAATAGTATGTCTAACCTATATCTCCTAAGTACTTTTCTTAGACAAATGACTTATTTGTCATTCCAAGGTAGTTAGTCAACTTGTCCTCTACTTTACTTCCTCCATAATCCATTATTTTTTCGATAAACCAATTGTACCCATCCTAGAAAAGTCATTCTCATTTGTCAAGTAATTTAACCACAAAATTAACTATTTTGAGTCAGGTTTTTCTAAACTAAAATCTAATGTATATGCACTTTCCATTCTCTTCATGTATGGCAATCATATGTAATTCACTCTTCACATTCATATTCCACAAATAAAGTATCTAGAGTTGAAAGACCTTCCTTTGTTATTCAAAAAGCAAGAAAAATATTCCTGATTTTTCTCCTGATACACTTTGGGCATAGTATGGGCATACCTATAGATTCAGCACTTAGGATGCTAAAGAAAGAAGCACACTTTTTTTGGCAAAAACTGAACTACATAATAATTTAAAATATATATATACAGGCAATTTAATGATGTATGTCAGTTTAGCATGCAAATAGTTCCTACTCAAAAATTCTGAAAAATTAAAAATACTTTTTCCTAAATTTTGTATTTCCTATCCTCACTGCTCAGCACTTAGAATGCTTGCTGCACAAACAAAAGGATTGGCATCTTATAAATGATGCCATGTGGTGTTGGTGTGACTTTTGGAAATCAGTTCTCTTCATCTATCATTCTGAAATGTGTGTTGCATACATGAAAAACAACATGGAATAGACTATTCCAAATATGCTACCAGCTGCAGCAGTAACTATCCTTTCTTGGGCCATTGCTGCATTGTCTGATGAGTATCCAGCAGGACAAGAACAGAGAATGGAATCTTGATGAAATGACTTCCTAGCAAGGCCTGTGTGAAATGGGTGCCTTCAACACACTCTTTTTTTAGTGGAAAAATCTCTCAAATGAGTCTACATATTTTTTATGTTCTCAGTGTAAAATTCTTGGATTCTTTTAGTGTCATTAATCTTCCTTGCTATGACAATCAACTCACTCTTTTTCTGAACAGATATTAATTATTCAAGTGGCATAACTGTGGATTCTCGCTACAAATAAGGCTAAAAGCTCTACCCATGCTATATCCTAAATACTGAGCCAGCTCAAGATGTCCTCCACCAGATTAATAAAGTCTTTCCCCTTTAAACTTAGCTTTCTCTACAGTTTCAGGACTAATGTCAAATGTATAGAAATTCTTTGCTAAATCTAATGAGGATGGCTTCTAGTCTAGTTCTCAAGATTCTTCACTTCCTCCTGAAATTTCATGGTCTTTTGAATTTTCAAAATAATCATCCATTAAGTATGCCCTGAAAAATCCTAAGACTTTTCATACAGCCTCTCCAAACTCCAAAATTCTACTCATAAACTATTCCAAAAATTTAAGACCCATACTTTCTTTTTTTAACATTTTTATTATTATTTCTGCTCATACAAACTTAATAGATACACCAGTTCCCTCCCTCCCTCCTCCTCTCCCCTAGCCCCTGCTTTCTATATTACTTTTTGTTGCTGCCACTAAATGCTTAAAATAAACAATTTAAAGTAAGAAATTTATTTTGATTAACAGTTTCCAAGAGTTCAATTCATAGACACTTAGTCTCATAAAGGAGATCAGATAATATGGAGGCAGGATGATGTAGCAGAAAAGTTTCTTCACCTCATGGTTGACAGAAAACCAGCAAAGAATGGCTCACAGACATTAATCCCAAGGATCTTCCTACATTGGTTTACTTTCTGTAAGTTGGGTCTGTCTCTTAAAGTTTCCAGAGCTTCCCAAAAGAGATCATTATCAAGGTACCTAAATTTTGACACAAGAGCCTGTGGAGCTATAACAATTGTGGAAATTCAAGATGACATAGTCATTCATTGGGAACAACAGCAGATTGTTAACAAGGCAAATGAAGAGTTTCAGTAGAATAAAAAATCCGTACTAACTAGATGTGTCAGTTTGTGTTCTCCACCAAATCATAACTTATAAGGCAGAAAAACAGTTGAGTATATATATAATTAAAATGGAAAATAATAATACCAGGAGGAAATCTGGAGATAAATCCAATCAACTGCCAGGAGGAGGAATGTAGCATGTAAAAACCATGTTTAGTCTTTGAAAATAAGAAAAGAAATAAAAGGAAAACTTCCAGGTTAATAGTTTACATGAAGAATCTTTGTAAATTCTGCTTCTGTCCACATCTTGCTAAGAAAGAAAAACTGAAGAAAGAAGATTCCCTATAGGTGTCTGCTTCTGGTCATGTAAGGTTGAGCTGAAATAACTTAACTCAGTAGCTCATAGTAGGTCTCATAACTCAGACTCCACTGTATTTTTTTTACCATAGATATAAGATGAGTGGCATTTGTCAAATTCCCACAAAAATCACAATCTTCAATATTTAATACTTCTATGAATATATACATACATATGTTTGTGTGGATGTAGATACATGTATTGATAGATGATAACAGAGAGACATGTTTGTGCAGATATGGTTAGATTTATTCATAACTTCCAAAATATAGAAAACATTACATTCTCCAATAAATGGAGGACTAAAAATAGATAGTACATCTGCTATACCCATATTGTGAAGTACTATCAATGAAAAAACAATCTATCAAAAATACAAATGCAAGAAAAATGGTATGTACATATTGATAAATATAAAGAGAATATTAAAAAACTGCAGTATGTAGAGTGTCACTTATATGAAATTTCAGAAGAGGCAAAGACAATGTATAAAGACAATGAATAGATCCTTGATTGCACACTGCCTTGAATGCCAGGGTGCCTTGATTGCTGAGGATGATATACAACGATAGTATGTGAAATAAATATGATTTGTGTGCTCAGCTTTTTTCAGGATATCTTCATGTTGACAACTTCTATTATATAAGTTGATAAATAAGTACTAATAACCTGTATCTCATTCATCTCTAACTGCATCATGTATATAGATAAGGAAAAATGGCCATGAATGAAATTTTGAGGAAATATATTTCTAAACTTCTCTTCCTGGGTAATGTTCAAGAATAATAAAATGAGGGTGTAACTGAGACCAATTTTGAAAATTCAGATCTCATTATGATCTTTTCAGAAAATTATATGCTTTCCTTATTCTAAATGTAAATCTTTATCATCCAGGTTTAATTACACTAGGAAACAAGAGGTCTCCAGCAACAAATATTGAATTAGAATCCTAACATAGATTGGAACCAGATGAGAGGCATGCAGAGTCAGCACAGGGTCCAGATGACAAGATCAATAGATTCCATCCAAACTCAGAGAACCTTTCCCAAAATCACCCAAAGTCAGACTACCTCATCTGACTAAGAAGTGTCAAAAACAAGTACCAAAGAAAGTAGACACAGACATAACAGAAAATGACCAAGTCACATCTTACAACCACAAAATACTCTAGGTACCAGGAAAACATGTCTTCTACAAAAAGCACCAACCTCCATACTATAGATTCCAATCAGAATAGTCTCACGAATACCAGTCAGAAAAGCAATGCCGACGATAGTGTCTTCCAAAAAAGTTTTTGACATTAAGAACAAAATTAGAACAGGTTAAAAAAATCCAAACTGAAATTCAGCTGGAATTCAAAGCTAAACTAACAAATTGAAAACCCAAAAGAGAGTATCACACACAGAATAGATGAAGCAGAAGACAAAATACCAGATTTGGAAAATAAGCTGATAGAACAGTATAATTCACTTAAAGAAGCTGAGACACTCCTCTCCAAAAAGCATGAAAGGAACATTCAAGAACTATGTAAATTCCATGAAGAAGCCAAACCTATACATTCATGGAATCCCATAACAAGAAATTCAAGAAAAGAACTCCAGCTCAAATCTTTCAGTCAGTCATAAAAGAGAACTTCCCATCCAAGAGTACCCCATCCAATACAAGATGCAAATCACATAGCATCCATATATGACCAAAATAGGAGTACAGTAAAGCAAATAACAGCAACAACATCTCAGATATGAGACAAAAAAAAAATTCTGAGAGCTGCAAGACAGAAAAACCAAGTCACATTTAAAGGCAACCCTATTAGAATAACAGCTGACTTCTCAATGCAAACAGTAAAAGCCAGAAGAGCTTAAAAGGGCATTTTTCAAGTCATAAAAAATGACAAATGTCAACCCAGGCTGCTATATTCAGCAAAACTATAAGTCACTCTTGAAAGAGAAAGAAAAATATTTCCTGACAAAAATAAGCTAAAGTCCTTCTTATCTACGAAACCAGGCTTGCAGAAGATACAAGAAAAAATTCTCAAGACAGACGTTGACCAACGTGCCCAAAAAGATAAAGGGGAAAAATAATCACTATACAACTACCAGGCAGAGAACTGCCAACACAAAAAATCTACAAAAAAACTCTGAAAAATCTACAAAAAAACTCTGAAAATAAAGGAAATCAATAAAAACTTCTCAATTATAACCTTATAGTTCATTGGTATCAACTCTCTCAGTCAAGAGAGATAGACTAACAACATGCTTAAAGGCTACAACCCATCAATCTGCTGCCTCCAAGAAACACACTTCGCTTTGAAAAATAGGCACAATCTCAGGGTAAAAGGATGGTCAAACATATTCCAAGACAATTTTATAAAGAAACAAGCAGGAATAACATTCCTAATATCTGAAAAGTAAATCTCAAACCAAAACAAATCATAAGAGACATAGAAGGATAAATACAGACTCATCAAAAAAACAATGCATTAAGTCATAAGTCAGAATATAGGCTCACTTACATTTGTGGAAAAAGACACCACAATGTGTAAAACAACAAGTCAATCCAAACACCTCACTTTCACCAACAGACAGATGGTCAAAAATTGAATAGAAACAACTGGAACTAAACCAAATCATAAACCAAACGGTCCTGACATAAATCTACTGAATATTCCATCCCAACATCAGGAAATATGCATTTTTCAGGACCCCATGGAACTTTCTCCAAAATAGATTACATACAAAGCCACAAATATAAGAAAATTGAAATTATCACCTGTACTTTATCTGACCACCAATGACTAAAGATGAAATCCATAAGATGGCAAACACCAGAAAATACACAAACTCATGGAAACCTAACAACATGCTACTGAATTAGGAATGGGTCCAGACAGAAGTAAAAATGAAAATTCAAAACTTTCTAGAACTCAATGAAAATGGAAACACATCATATCAAAAACTCTGGGATACAATAAAGGCGGTGCTAAGAGGAAAATTCATAGCACTCATGCTACATCCAAAAAATGGAAACATTACAAGTGAACAACCTAAGAAGGCAGCTTAAAGTTTTAGAGAAACAAGGACAAACCAACCCCAAAAGAAGTAGAGGTGCAGAGATTAAAAGGATAAGAAAAGAAATCAATACAAAGAATCAGTCAAACAAAAAGCTTGCTCTTTGAAAAACTTAACAAGATTGAAAAACCCTTAGCCAAATTAACCAAAATAAAAAGAGAGAGAAAACCCAAAGTAACAGAATTAGAGATGAAATTAGAGCTATCACAACAGGTGTCAAGGAAATTCAGAAAATCATAAGATCATATCTACCAATAAGTTTGACAATCACAGAGAAATGGAAGAATTTCTAAATACATGCAACATACCAAAGTTAAACAACAATGAATTGAATCATTTAAATAGATAACAAGGGAAAAAGTTAAAGTAGTAACTATGAATCTCCCTTCCAAGAAGAGTCTGAGACCAGAGGGATTCAGTACAGAATTCTGCCAGATATTTAAAGAACAATAACACAAATGCTTCTTAAATTATTCCACAAAATAGCAAAGGAAGGAACACTGCCAAACTCTTTCTATGAAGCCAACATTATACAGATCCCAAAACCAAATAATGATACAACCAAAAAGAAAAAAGAAATCTATATGCCGGTCTCACTGATGAACACAGACATAAAGATCTTCAACAAAATTCTACCAAATTGCACACAAAAACATATTAAAAAGATTGTCCACTATGATCAGGTTAGTTTCAGTCCAGAAACACAAGTTTGGTTCAGTGTACATAAATCTATAAATATAATTCATTACATAAACAAATGCAAAAATAAAATCACATGATTCTCCAATCGTTGCTGGAAAATCTTTTAGCAAATTCCAACACCCTTTCATGATAAAAACTCTGGAGAAAATAGGGTTGGAAGGAATGTTTATCAACATAATAAAGACCATATACAAGAAGTTTATGGCAAGAATCATCCTAAATTGTGAAAAACTGGAAGCATTCTCATTCAGATCAGAACTAGTCAAGGCTGCCCACTCTCACCACTCCTCTTCAACACTGTATTTAAAGTCTTAGCTAGAATCATTAGACAAAAGAGGGAGATAAAAGAGTACAACTTGCAAAAGAAGAAATCAAGTTTTCCCTATTCACAAATTATATGATCCTATACCTCAAAGACCCTTAAAAATTCTTCCAGGAAACGGTCGTAACAAGAAAAAAGTTCAGTAGAGTGGCAGGATACAAAATTAACATTCAAAACTTGGTGGCTTTTCCATATACCAATGATAAACAAAGTGAGAAAGACCTGAGAGAAAGAACACCATTTACTATATTCCAAAAAAAAAATGTGAACATTCTATGCAAGGAAAACCTTAAAACCCTAACAAAAGAGATTACAGAAAACACCAGAAAATAAAAAGACCTCCCATGCTCCTGGATTGACAGAATTAAGATAATCAAAATGACCATTTTACATAAAGCAATATACTGATTCAATGTAATATCAATCAAAATTCCAACCCAATACTTCACGGGAATTGGTAAAACAATCTCAAATTTCATATGAAAACATAAAAGATTCAGAGCAGAAAAAACAATCATGAGTAATGAAACTCTTCAGGAAATCTCACCATAACAGACCTTAAACTAAACTATAAAGCCATAGTATAATATACATATTATATATTGTTATACATTATTATTAATATTAAAATATTTTATATTTATATATTAATTTATATAATGTATAAAGCCAAAACATAATGCTGGCTCCTAAAAAAATAACTAAGACTAATGAATTTGAAGGAAAGACCCAAACATAAACACAGTCATATAAAGCCAACTGATCTTTTACATAGGTGCCCCCCCAAAACTGGAGAAAAGACAGCATCTTCAACAAATGATGCTGCTAAAAATTGGATATCCACATGCAGAAGAAACTGGATCCTTCTTTGTCTCCCTGAACAAAAATCAGCTCCAAATGGATCAAAGACTAATGTTAGAAGGGAAAAATGGGATTATCCTCAAATTGATTTCCCTTAGCCAGCATTTCCTCAGTAGGATTCCAAAGTCCAATACTAAGCAAGTGGGACTATATGAAGTTACAAAGCTTTTGCTCAGCAAAAGAGACTGTTAATTGAGCAAAAAGGCAACCTACAGAATGGGAGAGCATCTTCACTAACTACACATCCAATAGAGGACTAACATTCAGAGTATATAAACAAGTCAAAAATAAATACAAAGAAATAAATGACCGCATTAAAAAATGGGTTATAAAGTTGAAAAGAAACTTCTCACAAGATGAAATTCAATGCCTAACAAACATTTTAAAAATATTCTACCCAAAACCACCCGGAAATATCATCCCACTTCTTTCAGAATGGCTAAGATCCAAAACACAAACAACAGCAAGTGCTGGCATGGATATGAAGAGAAGGAAAACTTCATACACTGTTGGTGGGGTTTTAAATGCATACAACCCCTTTGGACATCAATTTGTAGGTTCCTAAAAAAGTCAAACTTGAAATTTCATATGACCCAGGTATACCATTTGTAGGTATATTCCCAAAGCACACTGCATATTACAGCAGAGTCACATGTACAACCATGTGGGGCACCTTTTCACAATCGCAAAGAAATGGAACCAATCTAGAGGTCCAATGAAAATTTGGTACCTATATACAATGGAATACTAGTCAGCTGTCAGGAAAGAGGAACTAATGAAATGTGCTAGTAAATAGATAAAACTGGAAGAAATCATACTGAGTGGAATATTCCAGATGCAGAAACAGATGCCATATGTTTTCCCTTACAAGTGAATCTTAACATTAAATATTGAGTTTGATGTAATGCAAGAGAAACTCTTCCAGTACCCACAGACATAAAACATAAAACTCAAACAAAACACATCCCAAGTGCACTGCACACTCACAAAAACACCATGGAGAAATCCTAAACTAACCCCTAACAACATCTTCACCACCAAAGCCAAGGAAGTTTTACCAACAGCAATCTAAATCAGGCAGCCTCATCTAATTCAGGAGAGCCAGAAAAAAAAAGAAAAAGAAAAATCATTCAAAGACTTAACACAAGATGCCCAAGTCACATTGTAGAACCACAAAATATACCAAATACTAGGAAAATTACCAACCATTTAACAATGGATTCTACTCAGAATATCCTCCCAGATACCAGTCAGGAAAACAATACTCAAGATAGTGTTTTCCAAAGGAATATTATCAATGTGATCAGCAAAATGTGAGAACTACAAAATAACAAGATACACCACAAAAGATACATGAAGACTAAAAGAGGAGATAAAATGCGACTAGGAAACAAGCAAAAGTAGCCATTTTAATATCAGACAAAGCAGACTTCAAACCAAAACAGAACATAATAGTCAGAAGGATGCTACATACTCATTAAAGGAACAATCCATCAAGAAAAATTCACAATTCTAAACATATATGAACCAATTATAGGTTCACCCAATTTGTTAAACAAACACTACAATGCATAAAAGAACAAATCTATTCACACATTACAATAGTATGGGATTACAACCACTTTTAACAATAGACAGATCAACAGGCCAAAAACTGAAGAAGAGATACACTGGAACTAAACCAAAACATAAACCACATGGCTCTAACATACATCTACCATACTTTCTGGTATATACATTCTTTACCGTAGCCTTATGAACTTTCTCTAAAATAGACCATACACTAGGCACCAAAGCAAGTCTTAAACACAAGTATTTGTTTCACATTTGAATTTTGTCTTGTAAAATGTTTCTTTTCAGTTCTATGGACCATTTTTTAATTGGGTGGTTTACTTTATTTATTTAAAATTTTTGGTTCAAAACATTCAGTCCCTGGGGCTGGAGAGGTGGCTCAGGGGTTAAGCCTCTACCTTGCAGGCAGAAGATCCTGAGTTCGGATCCTAGACCCCACGTATAGACGCAGGGCAGAAGCGGAGGCGGCCTGCGTTTCTGGTCCTGGTAGGGCGGAGCCTGTGAATCCCTGGGCAGAAGGAGGAGGTGGAGGCGGTCCATGGTGGTTCCCGAATTCGTCCGTGGTTCTACACACACATACATACACACACATACATACACATGTGCACACATGCATACACGCACAATTGAATAAATAATTTAAAAAATTAAAATACAATAAAACACTCAGTCCTAATCAGCCCATACAAATCTCTTCCCATCCTAAGGCTCAGGGGACTTTGCCAAAGAAGGGGCAGTAAGTATGTAAGAACATAAAAGTGGGGAGAAACACTGCAGGCTAGGTCACTCCATTCCCAATAGGACTGCTGCATCCAGGAGTACTCTACAAAGAGACCAACCCTCATGAGACCTATACAATGACTGACATATCAATATCCCCCCATGGACCAATGAAAAATCTCAGGAAAAATAACTACATGCAGTGGGAATTACAGAAACAGGTGCTAGATAGGCAAGGAAGAGCATCCCCATATTAGATTTACACAAAGGCCTAGTCCCCTACTAGTACAGACAACCCTGAGGGAGCTCTGTGGTCCACACAAGCAGAGAGAGTCATGAGGACAAGAGGGATAGGGATGGGCTGGGTAAGGGAAGGGAGGGTGGGAGAGGAGAGTAGAAGAAGGCAGGGATAACTATTTTGTTTGAATTTTTTTTAATTCTTAATAAAAAATTGCTAATCTGATTTTCACATCAAACATTTGCATGCAATGTGCAGATACACATATACAGATGCACAGAGATCTAACTATATAGTTTTTTAACTATATATTTTAACTATATATTTCCTGCCAGTGAAACTAAGAAGCAAATAATTTTCTTATTGAAGTTTTCTAGCTGTGATCAGACTGTACTGAAGAAACTTAATTAATTTATGTGTATTTACCAGAAGTTTTAGAGTTTAAATATAGTAGATAATATTTTCAAACATACATATCTAATTTCATAATTTTTTATAAATACAAGTTTTTATATTGTTCTTTTCATATTTCAATTTTTTAAAGATTTAAATTTTTTCAGAAACTGGTTTTTCTTCTCATGCTTTTATAATTTAATTTATTCAGATTTAACATCAATTCTTTTTTCATTATAGTCATAATTATTTTCCTATTTTTAATAAAGTGATTAAAAATCAAGATGATATAATATATACTTAGAAATCTTCATAATCTGTTTCTTTAAATTTTTATATAGCACAAAAGTTCATCTTTCAATAATAAGCTACCTGTTTGTTAAATATTCACATGTCAGTTAATCATTAGCTTAACATTTCTAAATTAAATATATTTTACTTGACAATCTAACAATCATATGTTTATTTATTTTGATAAAGTTATAACATAATGTGTAACAAAATACACATGGAATCAGAGGTCTTATTCCAATTCTGTCTGCATAATTTCTAGATTCTTCTATGAATATATACAGTAGTGCCTTTCCATTTTTCAACATCACAAACATTTTAACTATGCTTCCTTTTTCTAGTGTGATAACTATTGAACAGAAAACTCACAACAGTTAAAGCACAACCTCATATATGGCAACTACATGTGAGGCAGTATGATAATTATTAATACTTTGGGCAGGTTGGATTTAGATGTTTATCTGTAAACATTGTATAGAATATTCCAAACTCATTCCCAAATCATAGTATCATAAAAAGAAGTGGTAATTGTTCTTTAACATTGATCATTATCCTTTTTAGAAACCAAATATAAATAATGTTCCTGTTTGATATTCAGATGTTGTTGCCATAATCATAGATTCCACTGGGAATATGAATACAACCCCAAAGGAATCATTCCTCAGAAGGAATTACCTTGATATTCGCTGTAAAGGAGTTATCATGATATTCCCTTGAAAGGAATTATCTTCATATGGTAGGATAATCTGCAGAATCTCAATGATTGTCTGGAAATGATTATCTTTAATGTGGTGAACCTGAAGGTACTTTATATCATCAAGCTTTTTGAGCTCAACTTTTTCTTTTTGGTTTGATTGAAAGAGTCATGCTGGATAGCACATGCTGTCTTGGTACTCATCACATAGTCCACACTGGCCTCAAACTCATGGCAATCCTGCAGCTTCAAAAACTTTTATTTTTGAAACTAAAAAGTAAAAGCTAGCCTTGCAGCTTCTTCATCCTCCAGCTATAGCCTGCTCAATGCACCACCATATCCAGTCAATAAACCAGTTTTAGTTAAGCAGACTACTGTTCTTTTGGAAGTTGGTTTGCGTGGTTTTAAATCATTTTTACTTTTCCTTTGGGATGCTGTTCTCTAAGATTTTCTATAGAAAAGTATTTATATTGTAGAAATATTTGAAAGTTGATATTTGCTAGTTTCTTTCTAACAATCATTTTAGACATAATGTTTTGTGAAGGCTTGTAAGATTGGGTCCATCAGACACACATGCACACACAAATCTTAACACATATTATTTTATGGTACATATATTTAAAATAAAGATTTATTAGAGAAATGGGAGGAAAGAAAGGAGGGTTGGAACCCATGTGCTGTAGCACAAATCTGGAAGTCAGACGACGACTTTCAAAAGTTGATTCTCTCCTTCCAACACGTGGAATTCTGGGTATCAAATTCAAATCTCCAAATGTGAGGGCAGCTGCCATTCTTTCTGATCCATCTCACTGGTGCTTTGTTAGAAATCTTTATCAAAGGCATAATGCAGATCTTCAGACATATGATACTGAAGCAGTCATGTGAAAAAATTCACATCTTAGCAGTCTGCTATTGTTTCCCATTAATTTCCTGACAACAAAATTAATCAGTTTTTCATAATGAAAATATTTCAGCCTGGCCATTCTTGTATCCAAGAGAATACATGGTAATACCAGCACATACAACAACTAAGGTAAGTGAAATAGCATCATAGTCTGTGAAAAATTTTAAGGATAATTGCATATACAACAGTACTTATACAAAATATAATTAATTTAATCTTAAAATTTTATTTTCCCTTTTGATAAAATGTCAACATTTTCTAATTTTCTACATTATGAGCCCAGCAAAAGTCTGAAGTTTTCTTTCTGTACATGCACCTGAATTTCTGCAGTATTAGTATTTCAGATCAGACATTACACTGGAGCATTGTGGAGGGAGTGTGGTTAACTTTTTGCAGCTATTTAAAGAAAATCCAGGAAATTTTAGGAGCCAGTCAAACATGAAAGGCTGAAAGTTGCCTTTTCTAGAGGACATCAAGTGTTTTGGCACATTTTTTAAGTCAGTATTTTTTAGACACTAATTCTATTGAACAGATGATACTTGCTAATTGCCACATCTACCTGAAGAACAAATGTCTGTTTCTTGGTTTTATAATTACTCTGATTCCCACATTCAACATGCAGAAATTCTCGATGTGTTCTGTAGACAAAGCAGATGAACTTGTTGGAAAAATGAATAATGCAAAGTAAAGAGGAGATCAGGGACAAATGATTTGGACTCAGTTCTGATTTTATAAGACCTGCCCTATCTACCAAGAAACTGGGGGTACATCCATATATTTAATTTAAAACATGACTACACTGACAATTTTTAATTCACTAATGGCTGCTTCTTGCTAGTATTAAATAAGATAGGTAAATTTGCATAAAATTTGTTTCATTGGATCACAATCTGAAAAAATACGGTTACAGTTACAAGATTTTATTAAAATGTAATTCAACCATAGCTTAATCCTCACTGTAAAGAAATTTTTGAATAATTTATCATTTATTTAGGAAGAATAAAAGGGAAAAAACAGAGAGAAAATGGGCAGGCATATATGCTATGGTATATGGCACATGTCAGAGGACAACTTTCAGAAATCCATTCTCTCCTACCATGTGTTTCTCTGGAGGCTGAACTTGAGTAGCCAAGTTTGTGATGTACCTTGGGTAATGAGCTATCTCTCTGGCCTCATGGTTTTTATTTTTAAGCATATTAGTTTTGCGGAAATTGCAGAAATCCTAGATGCATTTATATGTAGATCAATATATACAAAGTCCTTTGAAATTTGGCACCTCAAAATATATTTGAATATTTTTCATTACAGTACATATTTTATTGATGTTCTCACTTTGAACTATATTAACTAAATCAGTAAAGCTATTTAAAAAACTGCTGATCTGCCTTCAAATATTGTAATTGCAGTCTAATCGCCACTTTAACAATAACGACATTTATCCCATAGATAACATAGGAATTTAATTAATCGTTTTCTAAGAGAGATCAGTTTTACACTTTTTATTCTGAAAAGTTTTCATTTCTAGGAATTTGCTCAAATTTCTGACTTTAAATGTGTCTGCTTATGGATGTTTGTAACATCCATAAAAATCAAATCAGATTTTGATTCAATTGAGTTTTTATTGTTACAGTGAAAATTATTTGCTCCTAGAAAACAGTTTATCATGTTCTTAACAAAAACCTTTGAATGATTTGTATTTATTAAGAAAAGGGGTTTTTAACTGCTCTTATTTTTCATTGTACTTACTTTCTTGTTCATTTTGCACTTTTGACTCCAGAATTTTTACTAAAGTTTTGATTTAAAGATGCACACATGGTACCTTTACCTTAATTTTTTTCAGTTATCTCTCATTTCCAACATAGTCTTTTATCACAAAATAAGTCTCTATTTTCCTTAAGCTTGTTTGATGTTTACCTCTTTGCTCATTTTTCTCAACTACATGCTTTCAAAGTAGGACTCAGTGTAATGCTATTATTGTCTTAGCTTAGAATGTATTAACAGGGGTTTAAAACAAATATGCAAGTTATATGTATGTACTAGTGAATAAAGAGGGTGCTTATAGAATTCAAAACTAACTTCCACAAACTCTATTACACACAAAACATTTAATTTGTGAATGTTTCATCTAAATTTGTATAATGAAACAAATTGCATGAACACTAATCTGACATAATTACCTTCCATATAAAAACAGTTATTATGGCATTGAAAAATAAAAATCTAAACAATTGTGGTAATATGAGCTTATTGGTAGTGTGAGGTTCTTGTATGCATTTGTGTGTTTATTGTATGTGCATGTATGTATACATGTTCACATCTGTATGTGCACATGTATGTGCACAGATAAGCGTGCACATATGCTCACATGTGTTTTTGTGTTCCTTAATCACTTTGTTCATCGAGTCAGAGTTTCTTAAAATGAAGCTCACTCATTTAGCTGGTTTAGTTAGCCAGTTTGCCCATCCAGGAAGCCCTGTCTCTCCCAAGCGATGGAGTTACAGGCCACCACACTGCCCAGCTTCTATTATGGATACTAGATATCTGAACTGTGGTTCTCACTTGTTTTGGCAAGAACTTCATCCTCCAGGCAAATTCCTCAGTACTATAAAAGGGTTTTGTGTTGTCGTTGCTCAAAACCAAAAACAAAAATGCTGAGATTAAATTTCCCATAATTTTTTAGTTTTCCTTCACTGTCTTTTAAAGGCAAACTTAAAGAATCAACACAAATCTGCACATTTTTCAAAACAGAAAACTGAAAGCAAACTTTAAACTTATTGAATGCTGAAATTTGAAAGTAGAAAGCTATTTTGGCTATAATTTTTTATAAATTTTATGATATTTGGTGATCAAAATATAACACACTTATTGTCCAGATATATTCAGTTTATACAAATGTATACAATTTAGCTGTTCTGGGAAATGCCACTGGGTCCTTGCACCTCATCGGAGAGGAGGACCCAGAGGAGAGTTTGGCATGTTCATTAAAGGATGCTCCGGGGATGGGAGGGGGAGGCACTGGGGGATGGGGAAGGAAGGGGGAGGGGAGGGGGTAGGGGGGGAGTGGAGGAGGGAAGGGACCGGTGTACCTGTTAAGTTGTATGAGTGGAAATAAAAAAAAATGTATACAGTTTAGATTTTGGTGATAATGAATCCCCTACCACTGTCTCTGCTGGTTACTAGACAGTTACAGGACAACAGTATGTTCGTGCCCTCTTCATCTTACTTTCACAAATAAAGTCAAAACTACCGTCTTTTAGAGATGAAATACTGAGATAAGGAAGTTAATTTTCCCTAGACCATCTAACTAACAAGTGATAGAATAAAACTTACAAGAGATCTCACTAATGCTAATTTTAAACACTTTGCAAACTATATTTCTGTTTGCTAAAGCCTGTTAGCTTTTGCTGTGTAATGCTCAGCTTAACTTTTAAAAATTTATTTTTAAAGCAATAATAAAATCCTCTGTTTTAATGGTTCACCCTTTGAAAAGAAAGCATTATTATGTTCCTCTTAGCATAGTTTTAAGTATAGTTTACAGCTCAAAATAAGTCTCCATCTTTAATATACATCCCATTACTGTTTTTAACATTGCTGAAATGTGACATTCTGGAAATGCATAATTGCAAAAAAAAGTACTCTAAATATGTCATTGTCCCATTCAAGTTAATGCATACTTTGATCACCAACACTTCCTTAAACTAATAATCACTTGTAAGGTATCAGTGACTGTTGGGACATGAGGACATGACAAGAAATCACTTTTGTGTTTCATACTCTTGTTACATGTGGAAAATAGGTTTAAAAATCTTATTATCTATAAGTGCCTATAAGAGATTAAAGAGATACAGGGGCTGGAGAGGTGGCTCAGGGGTTAAGCTTCTGCCTTGCAGGCAGAAGGTCCTGAGTTCTGATCCTAAACCCCACGTATAGACGCAGGGCAGAAGCCGGGCAGCCTGCGTTTCTGGTCCTGGTAGGGCGGAGCCTGTGAATCCCGGGGCAGAGTAAACAAGCAGGAGGTGAAGGAGGTCCATGGTGGTTCCCGAATTCACCCGTGGTTCTACACACACACACACACACACACACACACACACACACACACATACGCATACACGCACAATTGAATAAATAATAAATAAAAAATTTATTAAAAATAAAGAGATCAAAGAGATACAATGAATCTTTTTCTCATTTTATTATGATGATCTTGGTTATAAGAGGTAAAATTATGTTCTAAATAGATCTTTCTTAATTTGGCTCCATGTATATAATAATGTTTCAAATTTCTTAGACTGAAATAGCATTCTTGTTGAGTAAAGTCAAATTTGGGGTTGCATATTCCTTGTTTTGATCATTAGTTTCATTTTTAAAAAGTCCAAGAAGTAACCATAATAATTGCAAATATCAGCTTGGTATGAATTTAAAGTTAAGAAAGAAGTTTAAAGTTAAAAACAAAATTTTGGTTCTTTATACTGGAGCAGTTACACAAGGAAGAAAGTATCTAAAATTTATTGAATTATTTTTAATCCCAAAGCATTTTTACTAATTTAAGATAAATTTTAATTATTTACAACTAGCTAAAAGTTTCTTTAGAGGAGCAAGAAAATCAGCTCTGACAGGTTTTTCAAATTCATTTGCAATAGTTGGCTGATTTCCACAGCACTTTTAAATCTTTAAATAGACAATGTCTATTGCATAGTTACTATCAAATCTTCAACAACCACAAGTGTTGTCTCTTAAGGGGGTAGGGAGCAAGGGTATCCAGGGAAGGGTGGAGGAGGTAGGGGACCGGGGTACCTATTAAGTTTGTATGAGTGGCAAAAAAAAAGGAAAAAGAAAAAAGAAAAAATAGAGTATGTTGGGAATATGGATCCTTTCTTTATGCACACTTGCTTATATAGTTTTTTTTAATTTTTATTTCTTTTTTATTTCTAGAATTGGCTGTGATCACAAAAAAGAAATGAGAAACCATACAAGACACATAGAGTTTATCCTTTGGGGATTAACAGATGATTCTTGGTTACAGATTATAATTTTCTTATTTCTATTTCTAAATTACATGCTCAGTATAACAGGGAACTTATCCATCATTATGCTCACTCTGCTGGATTCGCATCTCAAGACACCTATGTATTTCTTCCTCAGTAATTTCTCTTTCTTGGAAATTTCATTCACAACCGTTTGCATTCCTAGATACCTAGTGACAATGATAACCAAACGAAAGACAATTTCCTATAATGGATGCATATCTCAGATGTTTTTCTACTTATTCTTGGGGGTTACAGAGTTTTTTCTTTTGACTGCTATGTCTTATGACCGTTATGTTGCTATCTGCAAACCTTTGCATTATGTATCCATCATGAACAGCAGAATTTGTCACCAGTTTGTCCTGAGTTCTTGGGTAACTGGATTTCTGGTCATTTTTCCACCACTGATTATTAGTCTTAACTTGGATTTCTGTGCTTCCAATATCATTGATCATTTTATATGTGACATTGCCCCCGTCCTTCAACTTGCTTGTTCAGACACGCATTTATTAGAACAGATTGCTTTCATCCTAGCTATGCTAATCCTCATTGTCACCTTACTGCTAGTAATCCTTTCTTATTCGCACATCGTCAAGACCATCCTGAAATTCCCCTCAGCTCAGCAGAAGAGAAAGGCCTTTTCAACTTGTTCTTCTCACATGATTGTTGTCTCCCTCACTTATAGTAGTTGCATATTTATCTACATTAAACCCTCAGCCAGCGAAAGAGTCACTTTAAGCAAAGGAGTGGCTGTGCTCAACACTTCTGTTGCCCCTTTGTTGAACCCATTCATTTATACTCTGAGAAATCAGCAAGTTCAACAAGCTTTCAAAGCAATGTTTAAAAGAATATTTTCTACTTCAGAAAGATAATACCACTTAATGAAGATACTGATTTTAGAAAAAGTGCTAGGAGTTTTGAGCAAAAAGCTAGCTTGAGCTTTTTAGTTCAAGCACTGATATTTAATTTATTTAATTATCTGTGTGTTTAACTTGCCAAAGATTAGAAACTATTCCATTGTATGTTTTTAGGCTTTAACTTTCTTTTCTTCAGTATGAAAACCTTTCTATAATGAGAAATACAAACCTCCAAAATTGATTTCTTCTGAAAACATACTACAACTGAGTGAATAAAAATACAAGGTCTGTGTCTATTAAATAACTTAAAGAAATATGCTTCAGCTCATTTAAAGTGATATTGTTTAGAAGTCTTGGATAGTTCAAATTTTATCATTATTATATAAGTTTAAATATTCCAAGAAATTCTGATTTATATTTGCTACTATGGATTTTTATAAACTGATATGTTTGAATTCTCAATTGTCAACGAAGTATAATTTTATTTGAATCATGTATTTCATTTTTATATTATTTTGCAATGTGTGTCAGATGAGTTTTTAAAATTGCATAGAGAACAAAATATAGCTTAATATATAATAATCATTTCTACCATATCTTTAAAATATGAACAAGTAATGTTTCTATCTCTTTAACATGTTGCAGTATACTAAATACATGGAATATGTGGTGAATTTTATTTCTTTTCACATAATTATCTGCTTTTAATTCTGCATGCTTCTCATGGCAAATGCTATTAGAAACAAGGCCAGAACTTAGAACACATTACAGATAAAGTTATGTTTTATTTTCTCCAAAAGGGTTCCATGAAATTACCTTTTCTACTACCCCAAAGTTTCAGCTTTTAGAACACAGTGATGTTGCATTCTGTAACTGTCTCAATGGATGTCTAGCTTATACCACTATATTAACTGATACATTCTGTAATGTTAATAATACTAATAGCACAAGGTTATCTTCTATATGTATAATCTGCAATTATTCTTGTATATGCCATATTTACCCACAATCAGCATTCTTGAAAATATTTTCCTACTGATTTTAGTGCCAAGTGGAAAATAAGAACCAAATAAAACTTATTACTAGACCACTGGTAGACCACTATCTTTATAATAAATGTAATTTTTTCCTTTTTTTATTTTTCTACTTTTACAAGCATATCGGGTATTTATCCTAGCCTCCCTCCCTCCACCCTTTCCCACTTCCTCCCACCCTACTGCCTGTATGCTTCAATGGCTCCCAGTGTTCACTCTAGCTTGTCTACTCCTGTGGGGGGCACAGGCCTCTTACAGGTTTATTGGGTGTTTTCCCTACTGATCTATTTCCTTCCCTTTTTTAGATTCTTGTTCTAATTTACAATAACAGGGATGGGTACCATTCTGATAAGTGGGTCTTGAATCCATCAGAAAGCTGCTGATTGTCTCCTTGATACTTATGCCACTATTACACAGGTAGTCACCTGCTGCCATGGTGATTTATATTACAACTTACAGATCTCATGCAACTTACAGATAGGGCTTATTTATCTCCCCTAGCAGCTTCCACAGTATTCCTAGTACTGTGTAAGCTATCCAGCAAGGAGAAAGTTCTCAGAACAGTTCCAGTTGAAATATTCCGCCCATGTTCTGTAATCCATTTGTGTTGCATACTAATAGTATGCAACCAAAAGCAACCAAGAGCAATGGCAAAAGTCTATAATGATTGGATGCTTTTAAGACCTCTCTAACCAACATTTTATCAGAAAGTGCCACATTCCTGTTACTTCTAATATAATTTTGTCCCTGGGTTTTAAGTGGATCAGCTCAAGGCTTTTCCCCCCCTGATTATCTCATTCTATGTTCCTCTGCATAAGGACTGCCCATTCTTGTTCCATTCTTTAAAATACATTTTTTGACATATTACTATATAGGATGTTTCTTTGGGGTTACTTCCCACAATCTTTAGGGTTTTTTTTTGTAAGTTCCTCTTTCCTTTCTATTTCCCATGTCTCTCCTATCTCTTATCCACTCATTCCCTGCTATGTATTTTTCCCAGTTATTCCCTCCTTCACCCGGATCTTAAATCACCCCTTTAAAAGGTTGCATTCTAACCATCCCTTCCCACCTTTCACTCATAGGTCTTTTTCAAATTTTCTGGCTCTTACAGTGCTTTCAATTCAAATACATTGACAAGGATATCAGTTCAGCCATCTGCATGTAAGAAAGAACATGTGATGCTTAACTTTAAATGTAAGTTTCAAAACGATATTTACATAGATGTACTCAATATTATGTATATATCAAGACAATGATTGCTATTCTCAATTTGTCTAAAACAATTAGTAAATGTAAATATACAGACTAATGGGCTGTGAAAAATGTTCCTTAATTTTTCACTCTGTAAACTCATCAAATGAAGAATAAAGGGACATGTTCTCATCTTTATCTCCTTAGCAGATTGTATTTTCCTGGGTGACTGTAATCCTATATTAACACCCATGTGACATTTAAGGTCACTACAATCTTAACATTCCACTCACAGATAAGTGAGATATGAATTTAATTTCTCTCCCTCAATTTAGATAGATGTGATCAACTTCAAGTTTTCTTGAATTCAATGAGTTTCTTTAAATAACTGTTTTACATTGTCCATCCATGAGTTCATACATACTGGTGACTACCTGAGTGACTTTTCCCAATGATTAATTGAACCTGTGTTTCTTTGAAAATTTTCAATGCTTTTGGTGTGAAACACTCAAACACTATTTGTTCCATTCTTAATCCACCTGGCATGTATCAGCTTTTTAAAACACTTACAGCCCTATTAAGATTTTCTCCACACTGTAATTCTGCTTATGTCAACACTAAGTGATGCCAGAAGCATGTTTTCTATGATCTCTCTCAGGTACCTTCAGGAATTTGTCTACTATGTGATTTTTTAAAACAATTTTTGAATTTTAAACTTTATTTCCTGGGTGTGTGTGTATGTGTGTGTGTGTATGTGTGTGTGAGAAAGAGAGAGAGAGAGAGAGAGAGAGAGAGAGAGAGAGAGAGGGCACTGTGTGTCCCTGTGGAAGGCCAAGGGCAACTTCAGAATCAAGGGTGACTTCAGGAATTATCTTTAATTGCTTCTATCTCCATTTTGCTTGGCTCTGGCATTCCCAGGCTCCACCCATCAGAGCCATAACTGAAGGCTGCTGCCATTTCTGCTTGGAGTTTTTATGTGGGACCTGGGAACCAAACTCAGGACCTTCTGCTTGTGAAGCATACAGAGTCTTAACCTCTGAACCATCTCTCCAGCCTGTTTTTTGATATAATTAAATTGACACAAAGTTTAACTAAACCCAATAGCTGTATGATGGACTGCAGAGATGTACCAGCAATTGAAATCTCCACACACAAGCAAAAGGCCTGGAATTCAGATCATTATGTCCCCAATAAAATTATAGGTTGCAATATCAGCTCTCTTTTAATATAGCCTTAGAAGGTAGAGACTAGGAATCCCCAGAGCAAGCCAGCTAGCAGAATGACATTGTGGGTGAGCTCTGGGTTTGAGATAAAAAAGATGATGTAAGAGCCATTTAAGATGATTCCCAATATTAATATATGCACACTTTTACTCGCTCCTTCAATACACAAGTATACCCACACTGAGATAAACATACACACAAAAAAAAAATGAAAAAGAAAAAAGGCAGTATGGCTGTGCTTCTATTTTGCAATATACAAAATGAAATATATAAACTTGTCTCAGATGTATTAAGAGATAGAAGAGATTGTCTTTCTAATTTAAAAAATAGTGACAAAAATAACTACAGTAAGAAAAATAAAAATATTCATTTTCTATACAAACCTATATGAAAAAATACTCAACTTCTTGGTGTAGTGATGCTGAAAATGAGATACATATGTGAAAATACCAGACACCTAAATTGTTTTTTTCTGTGTATTTGTAAGTGTGGGTGTATAGAGAAGAGAGTACTGTGTGTGCCTGTGGAGGTCGAGGAGTGACTTTAGGAATTGTCCTGCATTGCTCTACCTTCCTATTGCTTTGCTCTGAGGCTTCCTAGACTCTTGTCTTTCAAGGCCAGACGTACAGGCCACTGTCATTTTCACCCAGTATTTCTATGTTAGATCTGAGATCCAAACTCTGATCCAAACTTTTTCCAAAGCAAAAGCTCAACCCCTGAGCCATCTCTCCAACCCTGTGTTATATTTTATATATTTGATTAGAGTAAGATGTTAGAAATAAAATTGGAAACATTAAACTTTCTAGGAGAGAACATATGAGGAAAGTTTTCAGGCATGAAATCTCTGGGGCAAGATTTCTTTTCTACCAATAGCTTAGTTAATGAAAGCAAAAACAGACAAGTGAAGTGGGAAGGCATCAAACTGAAATCCTTCTGTGCAGCAAAGAAAACTGTAAAATGAAAAGCAATGTGTGGTGGCATGGAAGAAAATATTCATAAATCAAATATCCTTGGTATGAAGTTACTATCCAAATATGTAGGTATCTCAATGCCATGCAAGATACTCCACACAAGTTAGGGCTGCAGTAGCCATAATCGGACTTTGACTTTGCATGATCTGCACAATGACTGACATGTTAATGACCCCCCAAAGTCTAGCATGGATCACAGGGGAGAAGGCTCCAGGCAGTAGGATCCTTAGAGGCAAAAGAGTAACAGTCATAATAGAGTTCCCATACTAAAGGGAAGCCCAAGAAAGGGCCCTGGGTTATTCCACTGAGTCCTTACACCTCACTATGGTGGAGGACTCAGAGGAAGGTTTGGAATTCACACAAAAGGATGATCCAGGAGATGGGAAGAGGGAAGGGGGAGGCACTGGGAGAAGAGGAGGGAAAGAAGGGATGTAAGGAAAGGGAAAATGGGGGAGAGTGCAAGGGGGGGACTAGAGAGGGGTGGAGGAAGAGAGAGAATGGGGTACCTATTGAGCTTGTATGATGGGGAAAAAGAATAAAATGTGGGAGAAAGAAACAAAAAAAGAAAAAAAATTTAAGATAAACATAAAACATAGCATATATGATCATACAATTAGAAAAGACATACGGAGAATAAAGAGTCTTAAGCAAAAACATCATCTAAATGGTTAATGTTCTGCATATGTGTAAAGAAACACAATGTAGTAATGATGATCATTTCAACATTTATTACTGGAGTATTTAAGAATCCAAATATATACAGACTTTCACATGTATTTCTAATCCGGGGACCTGAGTTCATACCTGTAATGGATTCCACATAATTAAAGAAAAGAACTGAATTCTGAAAGTTCTTTGACCAATACCTTTGTGCCATTGCATGCATGTGCTTTCTCTCTCTCTCTCTCTCTCTCTCTCTCTCTCTCTCTCTCTCCCCCTCTCTCTGAATAAAATATTTTTTAAAAATTTCAAGAAGTGAAATGATGAAAATGTATAAACTCATTGTTAATGTAAAAATAAAGTTAAAAAAATTTTAAAGGTATGAGAGTCAGAAATAGTAGTATGCCTGTAGCCATGGCCCTCAGAAGGCTGAGCAGGATGATTACCAGTTCAACACCATTATGAGAGGCATAATAAAATCCTGCTTTTAAAAAGCCATCAGGAGATACATACCTGTTATGGAGAATAAATCAAAACAATCAAAACTCAAGGTAATAATAATAAGGAATGACCCAAGGAAGAGATACTGAATCTACATCCACTGCAGATAGAAATGTTAAAATGGTGTAGCCTTTGCAATGAGCAGTATAAGTACTCTGCAAAAGGTTAAGAACAGTTGCCAGATGATTCAATAGCCACATTTTAGGATATATATTCACAAAAATCTTCAAGACATATTTGTATCCTCATGTTCACTGTATTATCATTATTAAAAGTCAGGATATGACACAACCTTAATGTCTGTCTACATACAAGGGGACAAGGAAAATGTGTCTTGTTTATAACATGGAATATGAATTGGCCTCAAATGATAGAGTAATCTTGCCATATACAATAATAGAGATGAACACAGTAGAAAGGTTAGCTAGTTATAGAATGACAATGCACATCATACATATGAGATTTTGTAAGTAAGCAGCAGAATAATGATGGTTATTCAAAGAAAGTCAAGAAAATGGAGCTTCTATTTATGATATAGCATTTCAATTCTGGAAGATGACTAAGTTCTAGAGATCTACTTAGTAATGTTGGGTTTCTAGTGAGCAGTGTTATATTGGGCACTTAGTTTTGTGAAGAATGTAGACCACTGTTAAGTAATATTTCCAAAATATTAAAAAAAGAAAAAGGAGTCAAGAAGAAACATTTGAGGATGTGGCTGTTTATTACTTTGATTGTATTGTGATGAATGAATGAAGACATTTATGTTATATAGATAGTACAGATTTAGATATACATAAATAATCGGATGCAGAGAATATAAATATAGATGACATCCAGCTACAATGCACAGAGGTAAAAACTTCAGAAATTGAACATTTTAAATATGTACAGTTTCTTGTTTATCAATAAAACTGCTACATTTGACACAACAGTCATAAAGAATTAAAAAATGAGGGATTGAAGACTATAGGGAACTACATTAATTATTATGTGACAGAGATTTTTTTCTGTTTTGTGGAATAAGAAAGCAAGGTAGAAACAATTAAATCATTGAATATCAAAAACAGAAGTCAAAAGAAGCATGCAAGAACACAGAGTAATAAGCACCCTTGGCATAGGCAAATTACCTTTTCCACAGCCCAAACTACACAGAAAGTTCCTAGATCATCATATCTTCTTTATATTTTGAATATTAAATCTTTTTTTAATTTTTCATTTTTAATGTTCATTTGGTAACTGTTGCAGTTACTCTCTCTGTTGCTATGAAACAATGCTCACACAACCAGCATGAGGGAGAAAGAGGAGATTTAATTGACTTGTGATTCCACATGGATACAGTCCGTTACAGCAGGAAAGGCATGGCAGATGGTAGAAGCCGAAGGCAGCTCAAGTCGCCACAGTCATCATGGAGATCATCATGGAGACAGAAGGAAGAAGCCTGAAGCAAACTGCTAGAACAGACTGCTAGCAGTAGTGGGTGGGGCTACCCAGTCTCAAGGCCTACTCCCTGTGACATCACTTCCTTCAGCAAGGCTCGATCCTCTAAAGGTGCCACTACCTTTCCAAACATTGGCATTAACTAAGGACTCAAATACATGAGCCTGTAGAGAACAACTCACATTCAAACCATGACAGCAACCATCGTAAAATGGGCATATCTCATCTATTGTACCAGGACAATCAACAAGAAAATGAAGAACACTGTAGAGATAGATTACTACATCAAATCTTAGTTAAGATAAGGCTTCCAGAGAGTAGCATTTCATGGATAAAAGGTGCTACCTCTTCATAGAAATGTTTATGAACATATGCTATTGCCCATTATTTAAAGTCGTAGTTTATTTTTTTCTTATTGAAGTCCCCATACAGAATAATAGTTAAATAAAAACATAACAAATTGGTCAATAGACAATAACTAGCAAAAATAATTGAACCTTTTGCTCATTTGCTACCATAAAAACAGATATAATTCTACTTTAAAATTTTATATAAGTAGTAAGTTGCAAGTTAAATTTCACTCAGGACTAAAATTAAATTTTCATTTTCCTTCTTATTTATCTTTTTATTTATTATTGATATTATTCAATAGTATGTATGTGCATGTGTGGGGAGAGTGTTAGTGGACATGGATGCCACAATATGTGGAAGATGTCAAATGACAACTTTGTAGTGTAGGTTCTCTCTGTCCACCATTATAGAAATGGTCACCTGCACAATGGCTGACTTTTTAACGACCCCCCAAAATCTAGCATGGATCACAAGGGAGAAGGTTTCAGGGTGTAGGACCCTTAGAGGCAAGGGATTAACAGTCATAATAGAGTTTCCATACTAATAGGGAGCCCAAGAAAGGGCTATGGGCTATGCCACTGAGTCCTTACCCTTCGCTAGGGTGGAGGATTCAGAGGAAGGTTTGGCACAGAAAAATGCTCCAGGGGATGAGAGGGAGGAAGGGGAAGATATTGTAAGAGGGTGAGGGAGGGAAAGGTGTAAAAGGAAAGGGGGAAAAGGGGAAAGAGTGTAAGAGAGGAATGGAAAGGGGAAGAGGGAGGGAGAGGACAGGGGTACCTACTGAGCTTGTATGATAAGGAACAAAATAAAATGTGTGAGGGAAAAAAATGGTTATTAGGCTTGTACATCTTGGCTTTCCTGTTTAACTTTTCATTTATTTTTATTCATAAGACCTTTTCTTGTGTCTCATGTCTGAGTTTCCTTTGTGTATTATCTGAAAATGATAAGAACCATAAAATTAGGTTGTACTCAATATCCAGTACTATTACCAAAAAACTGCACACACACACACACACACAGATATATAAATGTCATATAAGATATAAATTTATGTATTATATGAACATATTAATAAGGAAATAAAACATTGTAAACTGTTCAAGGCTGGGACAGTGATGCCATTGACATATATTATTTGACATTCATACTATACAATACAAAATTGTTTTAGCTCATTCATTAATTATATCATATAAAAAAGAATTTTTTTCTGATGGAATAATTTTAATGCAAACATACCATCATCCTATTGTCAAAGAAACATTAACCAGTTACAATAAAGATGCAAATAAAAGAATGAACAAACCACTGCAGTGATAGAAAATGCTTATTCAGCCTGTGATTAATACTCAGTTAAGTGACTAGATTGCATTCTGTTGTCAGTTTTTTTGGGGGGGTCTAAAATTTATTTATTTTTAAAGACATTTTCTGTACAAATATGCCGTCTGTATGTATGTATGTATAACTTTTGTGTGTGTGCATTTGCATGTTGATCTATCTACATATACATATCTGTATTTCCTTGTGCCTCCTGATATCTAGGTGGAAAGGTAGTTGGCAACATAACATGGTACCTGGGTTGTCAGCAGGCCTTACACTCTGTAGAAAAAGGAATAAAATTGTTCCATACAAGAGCCAGTGAGATGGCTTGGTGGGCAAAAGTACCTGTGAAAAATATGGTTAATCAAACTCATTCTTGGAGCCCACATGACTTCTATGTATGCCCATCTCTTCTCTCTCTTCTCTTCTCTTCTCTTCTCTTCTCTTCTCTTTTCTCTTCTCTCTCTGTCAATCTACCTCTGCCTCTCTCTTAGATAAATAAGTAAAATTATAAGTTTAAAATTATTCTAATGATTTTGTGTATAAATTCAAAATGGTAGCTATTATATAAGTACATTGAATTAATAAAGAATAGGATAGTTAATTTCTGCAAAAAGATAAGGCAGAGCATAACCAAAACAAGGAAATGCTTACTGGTTCCATAGTAACTTTGTGCATGTTCTGGTTGTAAATTGTAATCAGAAAAACTTTTTTGAAGACAGTACCTTTCTTACAAAGTCCTTAAATGCTTGTATTACCTGCTGGTTCCTTAAAGTGTAAATAAATGGGTTCAGCATAGGTGCCACAGAGGTGTTGAGCAAAGCCACTCCTTTAGTCAAAGTAACTCCTGTCTTTGCTGAAGTTTTCAGATACATGAAGATGCAGCTGCCATAGGAGATGGAGACAACAACCATGTGTGAGGAGCAGGTGGAGAAGGCCTTCTTTCTTTGTTGGGCTGAGGGAATTCTCAGAATTGTTCTGAGGATGCAAGTATAGGAGAGAATTATCAGTGTCAATGTGGTCATAAGAGTGAGCAGAGCTAGACTGAAGCTCATGAGCTCCAGAGTGCTGGTGTCTGTGCAGGAGATTTGCAACAAAGGAGCCGCATCACAGGTAAAGTGGTCGATGATGTTGGAATCACAGAAATCTAGCTCCAAGCCCATGGCCAGTGGTGGAAAAATGACCAAGAAACCAGCCAGCCAAGAGCTGAGAATGAGCTGGTAACAGACCTTGTTACTGATGATGGTTGTGTAATGCAAGGGCTTGCAGATTGCCACATAGCGATCATACGACATAGATGTTAGAAGGAAAAACTCTGTGGAGCCAAGGAAGATGAAGAAAAATAGCTGAGCAGCACAAGAATTGTAGGAAATAGATTTGTCCCCAGTTAGTATGCTTACTAAAAATCTAGGATTACAGACAGAAGTAAATGAAATTTCTAAGAGAGAAAAATTTCTAAGAAAGAAATACATGGCAGTCTTCAAGTGGGAATCCAGCAAAGTCAAAGTAATAATGGTTAAATTTCCAGTAATGCTGAGCACATATGTGAGCAATAGAAAACAGAAAATCACAATCTGGAGCTTTGGGTCATCTGTCAAGCCCAAAAGGATGAAGTCTGTCACTGATGTATTTCTCATTTTCAATAGATGGTTTGTTGCAGCAGAACTTACTAATAGCAAATAAGCAAACATGAATCAGAAGATAAACATAAATATCTGTATTTATTTTTAAGTACTATTGCAATGTGTGTGTGTGTGTGTGTGTGTGTGTGTGTGTGTGTGTGTATGTATGAATCCACGGGTATCATGTTTATGTCTCGGAGGTCCAACAATGGCCTAAGGATTTATCCTGGATTGCTCTACCTCCTTTTCACTTTCTTTTTGCTTAGCTCTGGGATATCCCAGGCTCCATCTTCCAGGGATGTTAATTGCAGGCTGCTGTCATTTCTTCCTAATGTCTTGACATGGTTCTGGAATCTGAACTCATGTCTTTCTGCTTAGAAGGCAGAGGCTTAACCACTGAGCAATCTGTCCAGTCTATTGTATTTTGACATGAAGTAAGTACTTGGGATTCTTTCAGAGGGATGTGTGTATGTGTGTGTGTGTTTCATTTTCTGCCATTCTATCATCTTATGAGATATATTACCTTTGTACCTTTACTGTCTCCATCTATTGTATTTATTATTAAGGAATGTGTTAATCAAATATAAAGTATTCTTAATGCTATTATGCTTTCCTTATGTCATCTTGTCTATGAATAAAATTCTTATATATATTCTTATATAAAATCATATATCAACTCAATTTTCTTGAATAATATTCAAAACATCATTCTTGTAAATCAAGCAATACAACCTCTATTTAATTTCTTTTCTTGACCTTCTGCTTCACAAAAATTTATAAGTAGATGTCATTCTAATTTTGTATTCTAAACATTTAAAACTATTATATATAAAATAGTATCTTATTTTTATTTTAATTATAAACTTTATTTTCAAATATTATGGAAGACTTTGAAACCACTAGCTTCATTTTTGACTAATAAAACAAAGAGAACTTTCACATTAAATTTCAATCAACATAGTGGTTTTAAGTCATCTTTATGAAATTTCCAAAATATTTTTAAACAGGTAGTCACTAAAAACCAAGATCAGAATATATTTTAACAATATATGTAAATATCCCATATGTGAAAAATTTAATTGTATACATATTTAATAAACTATTTAATGTAAAGTATGAACTACTTTGCACAGCTAGCTATATCAGTTATCATGTACCAAGACATTCTAAATAATGGATGTAAGGAAGCAGGCCACATTCTCCATATTTAATGAACAACAATGATCATTTTAATATATTTCACATTTCAATTTATTAAATTAAATGCAAAATGTAATATAAATATTATGTATATGAAACAGAATAAAAATATAGTGTATATATATAAGGAACTGTAAAAGAAGAGAACAGATAAAGAAACATTGCATAACAATATACTGAAACTACTTACCTACTATTAAAAATGTATTGCTAAAATTAAATATTGAGTACAAAATAATATTCTTAATTTACTTAAACCAAAATGAATGCTATTTGCTAATTCTAGACGAATAAACCATTGTTTACATCTCTTCTTCCACAGAGCCATAAATCACCTCACGGTGCCTGGGTTACTGTCAAAACTCTTGAACTCTCTTTATGTTTTCCCAGCATCACTTAGCATCTAGAATCCTGACATAGCCCATGTTCCCTCTTAACTACATATCTTGAGATGAAAGTTTTGCATCTATGAAAGTAAACATTTCTATGATTATTTGAGTTATTCTAATTTTCCCTAAGGGCTATTTTCATTCATTTTCTCCAGGAAAAAAGTAAACATAGCATTTTTAATGTTTGCCACACATAATCTCAGGACTATTTTCAAGGCATAGAAATTCATAATGACTTTTGGGATTATTAATAATAGGACACTAATGAATTCAAATAGAAGATCACTTCCAGCAATCACTTTTAATTGGTTGGTTACATGATTTATGTCCCAGAAGACAAGAATTTCTCCAGCAAAGAGGTAGCTAGGAATATGTGAAGAAATGAGGCTTAGCAAAAGAAACCAATATTCTCTGATGCTCATTTTCATATATGTATGCTATCCTTAAGAAAAGGAAGAATTGTCTTAAAATATGAAAGAAAATATAAGGCTGAGGTCCCTTGCAGATGAGTGTATATATGTGTACATGTGTGTTCAGGTGTGTGTACAACTGGGTTCTTGAGGTATATGTGCCTATGCAGGCCCAAAGGTGATATTTGGAATAATCCTGGATTGTTTTAAGATGAAATTGTAGGCTGCTACCATTTCCACCTGGCATTTTCACAGGGAATCTGGGGATCTGAACTCATGTCCTTTTGCTTGTGAAGTAAAGGCTGTAACCCCTGCACTATGTCTTAATGCCAAGGTCTTTTAAGGAAATGTACCATCTCCAATTATTTGATTGTGAAATTTTGTATATAAAAATATAAAATCACTGCTTTAAGTATGAAAGTAGTTATTTCTATAGTAACTTTGCAGACAAGAGAAACCCTTCTCAGATGTTCCAGCCTCTCACAATTTCTGATTTATCACAATATATAAAATGTGAAAATATGTAGACAAATACCCCTGATGCTGTAGAATTGGTGATGGAGTGGTTAGAATACCTTGAACTAGCCCATTTTCATGGAATATCATTGCTTCAAAAACATTTTTCTTCTACAGATTCTAAATATCCCATTGCATACAAAGAAAAATAAAAGCAAAATAGAAACCAAGATAAGACTATATGACCCTCTTGGTAAAACCAGTGCTGTGTGGACAATGTTGACAAGTTTGGCTGCCAGCTCAGCATGAGCCTGTTTTGATTTCATGGATATGTAAAAGGATTACTGCTATACTTGTGACACTGAAACTGAGAGACTCAGAAGTATCTCACTTATAAAAGAAGAAACAGCAAGTGCAAGATAAAAAACTTTAAGGTACATTTTCATAGGGAGGAGTCTTGTGTAACAGGTTTACTCCCAAACTATATATGGATCTGATCCACCTATCCTAAGCTTGGACAAACAAACATACTGCATTTCTAGAAAGTAACTATTCATGATGCATATATATTCCTGCCTCTTTCATTTTCCATTTCTGATGCAAGCACACAATTATTACTATTTTCAGCTGTGTATCATTTTTGACACAAACATCCACCCTTGTGACTTTTATCATGTAGGTGACTTTTATAATTAGGTAATCTGCATTACCATCAAGAAGCTTCCAACTTTGGCTTGGACCACAGGTCTTTGAGTGCTGATGCTGGAGAAACACTACTCTATAATGTTGCTATGAGTAAGAAAAATCCCTTAGCAGCATTTTAAATTTTGGCTTTCTCCTGTCCAATGAATTCAGTTTCCACAAGATGGAGTCTTCAGTGGATGGGGTCTTGTCCTCAGGTCACCTTTACTATTATTCCAGTTCAAAGCACCAGGTTACTCTTTAATGACACTAATCTCTAACAATTACAGCTGTTTTTATTGTCTTGTCTGTAACTTTAAATGGTTCACACTTTTTTTCACTAAAAACACATTTTTATGTCTTTCTGCCTCACATTTTGTTCTTTCCTACAACATACTTGAAAAAGAACAGTACAGCTTGTCATATCACATGAAGATATGTGTGAAGAAAAAGCAGAAATCAAGCACCAATGCCACATATTTGTTTGCTTGTCTGTTTGTCTACTTTGCAACTTGCCATTTGCTCAACTACTTCCCTGCTACTTTTTCCACCTGTCCAAAGAATATTCTCACCACTATGGGCTGAGTCTTCCTTCCCACCTCAATCATATAATCAAGACAATCTCCTGCAGACTTGCATGGAGGCCTATTTTAACTATATAGTTTCTCATAGATGTGCCCAGAAACTGACCTCTCAGATGACATTTGATATTCAGAAAGCAGCTAGATTCTCCAACAGAATATTACATGAGTGGCATCTGGTCCACTCATGTGAGTCCATTTCGATAGAGTACTTGTTCCTCTTTGAATTTTTACTAGTCAAGTCTCCACTGTCCACCTATTTGGGGAGCATTGTGGACCTCCAAAATTGAACCAGAAGGACCCATTAGTCACTGCTTACAGCATCTGGGGACTCTTTAACTTAGAGCTCCAAAGTCTTTCAAATCCATCCTGTAAACCAGTTCCAAAGCCTAAAGAGTATGATATGATCAGGCTTATCACACCAGTGACCTGACTCTTGGTAATAATGTTCTCTATAGTTACTTTCCTTATTGCCACAAAATGTCTGACAAAACATAAGAGAAGAAAGGTTTTTTTGATTTATTTTACTACATGATAGCATAAAGGTAAGACAACTGATCATAGATTCTCCCGTCAGGAAGTGGGAACAATGAATGCTGATGCTCAGCTCATTTTCTCCTTTATATGAAGTTTTAGACCCCAGTCTGTGGAATGGTCCCATACAAATTTTGAGTGGATCTTCCCACCTCAATTAACCTAATCTGTAAAATCCCCAGAGATGTGTGATTTGACATCCTGTCAAGTTGACGATCAATATGAACACATATGGTGATCAACATTAATTCATTGCAATGCAAAGGCATTGGTTCCTTGTATATGAATGATATTACACACTTTGTTACAAAGAATTATAATGATGATAAAAATTTTAATGTGTGATTTTCTATAAATAATAGAACCTAATTGTAAGTGTCTACAAAATTGTTCAGATATACCGAGTAGTGTTTAGAAAATGCAATATTATGGGGCTGGAGAGGTGGCTCAGGGGTTAAGCCTCTGCCTTGCAGGTGGAAGGTCCTGAGTTCTGATCCTAGACCCCACGTATAGATACTGGGCAGAAGCGGGGATGGCCTTCGTTTCTGGTCTTGGTAGGGTGGAGCCTGTGAATCCCAGAGCAGAGTAAACAAGGAGGAAGTGGAGGCAGTCCATGGTGGTTCCCGAATTCACCCGTGGTTCTACACACACACACACACACACACACACACACACACACACACACACACAATTGAATAAATAAAAATAAATTTTTTTAAAAAAATATTGAAAAAAAGAAAATGCAATATTAGATTTACCTTCTCTGTGTTTATTGATTCATTATAGTCAGCTTTTATGTTGTGTTATATATAAAATGAAAAATATTTATCAATATATAGTGTAATACTACATATTCATTTCTGTATAAATATCAAGCATATATTATGTTAATGACTCTTGATATTATAAAATTATCACTATAAACTTTTGTTCATTATTTTATTTCAGTTGTTTGGCTAATTTTTCTTTGTATGACAGAAAATTCCCTAAATAAATCAAATATAATAGAGAAAAAATTATTTACAAACTAAAAGCATAAACTTTTCTCACCTTAATATACTATGTAATAAATGTGTATATCACTTAATTCTACATATCTGGAGTAAAGAGGTAAAACACATACATATATTTATTTATCTCTTTATAATATATGTATATATAGTGGTTAATAAATATTAAAATACCTATAAATTTGGCTAACTGATTATACATTAAGTTCAATCGTAACTAAAGCCTAAAAACCTCATGAGGAAGTATTCCTTAAGATATATTGTTAAAGTTCTTAAATGCTGGAAATCTGATTTTATTTGAAATTTCTTTTCTTTCCAAATCCTAAAAACATTCTGAAAAGAAGTAACAACAAAACTCTAAAAGTTGCTAAAAGCAAGTATGTGATCTCGGATTTCTGGAATAGCAGTATATAATAATCTATAGAATTATTTTATGATTGAAATATAAAATAATGATAGTTTTACATTGTTACTGATGATTTATAAATTCTAAGTCTTCTTATTAAGATGTAATTGGTTTATCAAAACCAATAGTTTATTTTTAGAGTTTTCTACTAAGCTTTTATAAAGTATTAATCTAATTTTTAAAATGTATAAAAGAATCTTAAAGAATAAAGATCGTGCTTCATTAGATCATCAGAATAATAGCTTTTTATTAATTCATTCAGACTTTTGACTATTTAGAAAACTATAACTTAACAGGGTAAGGATTCATTTAAATACCTATTCAGGTTAAATGACCACTTTATAACTTTAGTTATTTAGAACTTTTAATTTAGAACTTTGCATCAGGAATTTAAAAATACTTACGCTATTAATACTGTCTTCTAATACCAAATCTAAAGTTTTTATCTCGACAGGTAAAAACTAATTTAGCAACAAATGTACAGAGCTTTCTATAAAGCTGTGAGATTAATTATTACTGGTTTCTTTGTTTTATGTTTATCATCTGCCAAAATACAAATATTCTAAAATGTCACACTTAGAAAAACACTTTTCCAAGCTGGTGTTGTCAAAACTAAAATGTTTTAGCAATTATAGCATTTTCCCCAGTGCATATTTGTAACTCTATTATAACAATCATATTTGACACTAAATAAATAAATAAATGTTTCCAAGTACTATACCTTCTAAAAATTATATTCTAATTACTTAAAAATTAAATCTGGTTATCTAGAGAGTCCTGATATAATGCTTTAAGCAATGAAACTGACTAAACTGCCCTATAAATTACTGAGCCCCACCTCATAGCCTGCACTCCAGTAGCCTCCATCTTCCACCTAACCTCACCCAGCCTCATCACTACCTAACTAATCCAAACCTTTGTCCAGACCTCTCACCCACTAATGATTAAAAAAAACATCCAAGAAGTAAATAGAGTCCACAGAAACCACAGGCTGGGGACCAGCAGACCAACTCCATACAACTGAGGACACAAGAATCTCATATACAAGAGAAGAGAACCTTCTACCTAACCCTAAAATAAGTAACCCATTTTATTTTCCTTTTAAGCTTAAAAGATAATCACCACACCTTAAAATTTTTATACAGCAGACAAAAAACCCCATGTATCCATTCCTTTTAGGGTCTTAACCATTCACACACACATACTCCTAATGATATAAAAGCTGATATAACTCACTCAATTCCAACTCCTGGCTACTACACCCACCCTATTTTATCCTCTTAAAGCTGTTCTTATATGTAATCCAAGCCTCGACTAATAAACCCTAATACCCAATCTTAAATCTGTTTGCTAAAACTAGACCTAAATCCTGTCACCCCCATAATCCAGAGGTGGACTAATGCACTCCATGAACACTACAAAAACCTAACCCACAAAATAGTACCAAGAATGACCCCTTTCAGGGTTCAAGGAAATGCCACTGGGTACTTGTACTTCATCGGAGAGGAGGGCCCAGAGGAGAGTCTGGCATGCACATTAAAGGATTCTCCGGAGATTGGGAGGGGAGGCACTGGGGGATGGGGAAGGAGGGGTGAGGGGAGGGGGAGCAGGGGGGTGGGGGGAGGAGGGAGGAAGGGAACCGGTGTACCTACTGTTTGTATGAGCGGAAATAATAATAAAAAATGTTATAAAAAAAAAAGAATGACCTCTTTCAGATCCATGCAAGTTGTCACAAGAACTATCAAAGTATGGTAATTCTGATTCAAAAGAGTCAGAAATACATACCAAAAGAGAAATCGGAGGCTAAAAATGAAATACCCAAGTTGCACCGTAAATCAACAATACATAAAGAAAACTAGGACAAAAATGTCTTCTGAAAAAAAAACACTGACCCCATAATGATACTTTCCAGTCAGAATAACTTCTTGGATATATAAAAACAGGAAAATAATAAGCTCCTGGATGAGGTGAAAAGGGCAGTTGAATAAACAAACAAGAGGAGTTGAAAAAATTTATGTAAAGAATAAATTTGAAATTTTTAATTTTCTTTTTTTATTCAATTATGTGTGTGTGGACATGTGGGCGTGTGTATGTGTGTGTGTGTGTATATGTGTGTGTGTGTGTGTGTATGTGTGTATGTGTAGAACCATGGGCGAATTCAGGAACCACCATGGACCGCCTCCACCTCCTCCTTGTTTATTCTGCCCTGGGATTCATAGGCTCTGCCCTACCAGGACCAGAAACGCAGGCCGCCCCCGCTTCACCCCGGCATCTATACGTGGGGTCTAGGATCCGAACTCAGGACCTTCCACCTGCGAGGCAGAGGCTTAACCCCTGAGCCACCTCTCCAGCCCCAATTTTCTTTTTTTATTAACATTTTTTATCTATTTTTCCCCAATCATACATGCTCAATAGGTACCCGTCTTCTCCTTCCCTCCACCATTCCCCAATCCACCTTGTACCCTCCCCATCTCTTCCCCTTCCTTTCACCCCCCTCCCTCCCCTTTCCCCAGGGTCTTCCCTTTCCCTCTCCCATCCCCTGGAGCATCCTTTTGTGTGAAAGCCAAACTTCCCTCTGAGTCCTCCACTTCGGTGAGGTATAAGGACTCAGTGGCATAGACCGGTTCTTTGGATCCGGGTTAGTATGGGAATACTATTATGACTGTTAATCTCTTGCTTATAAGGATCCTACTGCCTGTGATCCATTCTATACTTTTGGAGGGTCATTGACATGTCATTGTGCAGGACATGCAAAGTCCAATTATGGCTACTGTGGCCCTAACTTGTGTGGTGTATCTTGCATATCCCCATTGTTCCTCCCCATCTTTAGGCTCTTACAATCTTACTGCCCCCTCTTCAGCAAGTTTCTCTGAGCTTTAAGATGGGGAGATATTTGACTGGTCTAGTTCCAGGTGATTAATGTAGGGTCTCTGATGTTCTGAATCATGGTTTGTTGTTGTTTTCAATTTTGCTGTTCCTGCACTGCCTTTGGCACCATCCTGATGGTTATTAGAGGTCTCCTCCTAACCAAAGATAAAAGGCTGTTTAAATGAATATCTTACTATAAGAGTAGATTCAAAGGTAGAAGGAACAGGAATAGGAGACCACAGTGAGGAGGGGTCAGTGTCCCATTTTCAGGACAATTACCATCTATCTGCCAGTCCCTGTTCCCTCCCTGATTGGTGAGATCAAACCTCTCAGTCACAAGTGACCAGGAAAGAAAGTGAGAGTGAGCTTCACCAGATGTCTTGCTACTTACATGTAATACTTGATGGTGACCTATTTTTTTCTACTGAAACATGATTCTCTCTCTCCTTATTTCTGGGGGGAGGGCTTCTTCCCCTTCTCTCCTGTTTATAATCTTTGTGATTACTGCAGATATTACAGAGATAATATGTCATTAAGTGGGTTTGGTACTAGGATCCATCTATTAGGGAGTACATACAGTGTTTAATTTTCTGTGTCTGGGATATATCACCCGATATAATTTTTTTCTAATTCCATCCATTTCCTGGCAAATTTCATTAATTCATCTTTTTTATGTCTGAGTAGTATTTCACTGTATAAATGTACATTTTCCTTATCCACTAGTCAACTATTGGCATTTGGGTTGATTCCATGAATTTGCTATTTTAAATAGTGCTGCCATGAACATGGTTGTGCTTGTGTCATTGTAGTGAATTTGCTTTATGGGAGATTATTCCCAGAAGTGGTATAGCAGAGTCATATGGCCTTTCAATCTTTAACTTTTTTAAAAATCTCCAGATTGATGGCCAGAGTTGGTTGTATAAGCCTGCATTCCCACAAGCAATGTAGGAGAGTTCCCTTATCTCCAAATCCTCTCCAACATTTGGTGTTGTTTGTATTGTGGATTTTTGCCATCCTGACCAGGGTGAAATGATCTCATAAGGAACTTTTGATTTGCATTTCCCTGATGGCTAAGGATGTGGAGCATTTTTTAAGATATTTGTTAGACATTTCAATTTTGTCCCTGGAAAAGTTTCTTTTGAGTTCCAAAGCCCATTTTTTAATTAGGGCATTTATCTCCTTGGTGTTTGGGTTTTTTTTGTTTCTTTGTTTTTTTTTATTATTATTATTATTTATTCAACAGTGCGCATGTGCGTGTGTATGTGCGCACGTGCATGTGTGTGTCTGTGTGTGTAGAACCACGGACGAATTTGCGAACTACCATGGACGCCTCCACCTCCTTCTGCCCCGGGATTCACAGGCTCCGCCCTACCAGGACTAGAAGCACAGGCCGCCCCCGCTTCCGCCTGGCGTCTATACATGGGATCTGGGATCCGAACTCAGGACCTTCCGCCCGCAAGGCGGAGGCTTAAGCCCTGAGCCACCTCTCCAGCCCCCTTGGTGTTTAGTTTTATAAGTTCTTTATGCACTCTGGGTAATAGAGCTCTATCAGATATATGGTTAGTGAAGATTTTCTCCCATTCTATGGTTGGCCTTTTTGCTCAGATTACAATCTCTTTATCTGAACAGAAGCTCTTTAATTTCATAAGATCCCAGCTATTGAGTGTTGTTTCTAATGACTGTGCTATTGAATTTCTGTTTAGGAACTGTTGGCCTAGCCCAATCAGCTTGAGGAAGTTTCCTACCCTTTCAACTAGAGTTTTTATAGTCTCTGGCTCAATATTAAGGCCCTTGATCAATTTGGAATTAATTTTTGTGTATGGAGACAAGTACGGGTCCAGTTTTAATCTTCTACATGTGGACATCCAGTTTTGCCAGCACCATTTGTTGAAGACAATGTTCTTTTTCCATTGGATATTTTTGGGCTCCTTTGTCAAAGATCAGTTGACTGTAATTGTGTGGACTTATGTCTGTGTCTTCAACCCTTATCCATTGATCTACATGTCTATTTTGGAGCCAGTACCATCTGTTTTTATTACTATGGATTTGTGTGGTATAGATTAAAGTTTGGTATGATGACATCTCCAGAAGTCTTTTTGTTACTCAGGATTGCTTTTGATATCCTGGGTCTTTTGTGCTTCCACATGAATTTAGATATTGTTTGTTCAATTTCTTTAAAGAATTGCTTTGGGAATTTGATTGGTATAGCATTGAATCTGTATATTGCTTTTGGTAGGAAGATCATTTTTATGATGTTGATTTTGCCAATCCAGGAGCAAGGGAGGTCTTTTTACTTTTTGGTATCTTCTGTAATTTCTTTCTTTAGGGTTTTAAAGTTTTCATTATCAAGTACTCTCACTTCCTTGGTTAGGTTTATACCAAGGTATTTCATTTTTTTAGGGGCTATAGTAAATGGGATTGTTTCTATTACGGCTTTTTCACTTTTTTCATCCTGGGCATATAGGAAACCCACTGATTTTTGCAAGTTTATTTTGTAACCTGCAACTCTGCTAAACTTCTGTATTAGTTCCAGGAGTTTCCTGGTGGAGTTTTTAGGATCACTCAGGTATACCATCATGTCATCTGCAAATAGAGATATCTTGATTTCTTACTTGCCTATTTGAATCCCTTTTATGTCCCTTTCTTGTCTTATGGCTCCAGCTAAGACCTCAAGTACCATATTGAATAGAAGTGGGAAGAGTGAACAGCCTTGTCTAGTTCCTATTGAAGCAGGAATGCTTCAAGTTTTTTCCCATTGAATATAATCCTTCCTGTTGTCTTGTTGTATACACAACTTTTATTGTGCTGATAAAGGTTCCTTCCATTCCAACTGTCTCTAGGGTTTTGATCATAAAAGGATGTTGGATCTTGTCAAAAGTTTTTTCTGCATCTATCAAGAGTATCATGTGGTTTTGGACTTTGGATTATTTTATATGATAGATTACATTTATTGATTTGCATATGTTGAACCAACCTTGTGTGCCTCAGATAAACACTACATGATTACAGTGAATGATCTTTTTGATATATTTTTGAATCTGATTTGGTAAGATTTTGTTGAGAATCTTTGCATTTGTGTTCATCAACGAGTTTCGCCTATAGTTTTCTGTTTTAAGTGTATCTTTACTAGGGTTTGGGATTAGTATGATATTAGCTTCATAGAAAGAATCTGGAAGTTTTTCTTCCTTTGGAATTTTATGGAACAGTATAAGGAGTATTCATGTTAGTTGTTCCTTAAATGTCTGGTAAATTTCTGTGCTGAACACATCTGGTCCAGGATATTTTTTCTGTGGGAAGATCTGAGATTACTTCATCAATTTCCTCATATGTTATAAGACTATTTAAATAATTTAAAACTTCCTGATTCAATTTAGGTAAGTTGTTCTTACTTAGGAATTCATCTATTTCTTTGGTGTTATCAAATTTCACAGAGTATAAGTTTTTGAAATATGACATCATAATACTCTGAATGTCTTGGGTATTAGTAGTGATAACTCCATTTCATTTCTAATTTTGTTAATTTGGATTTTCTCTTGCTTTGGTTATTTTAGCTAGGGGTATATCAAGATTATTGATTTTTTTTCAAAGAACCAGCTTTTTGACTGGTTGATTCTTTGTATCGTTTTCTTTATCTCAATTTCCCCCCAGATTTTGCTAATCTCCATTCTCCTACTACTTTTGGGATTAGCTAGCTCTTGTGTCTCTAAAGCTTTAAACTCCATTGTTATTTATTTGTGATATTTCTATTTTTTCATATAGGCATTAAGAGCTATGAACTTACCTCTTAGTACAGCTTTCATTCTGTCCTAGAGATTTTGTTATGTTGTATTTTCATTATCATTCACTTCGAGGAAATCTCGAATTTCCTTTACGATTTCTTCCTGAACCCAATTCTCATTCAGCTTCATAGAGTTTGGTTTCCAAGAGTTAGTGTATTTTCTGCTGTTTGTCGTGTTGTGGATGTCAAGCTTTAGACCACGGTGGTCTGATAGGGTACAGGCTGAAATTTCAACTTTCCTATATATGTGGAAATTCATTTTATGGCCCAATATGTGATCTATTTTGGAGAAAGTTCCATGGGTTGCAGAGAAACATGTGCATTCTTTGGTGCATAGATGGAAAGTTTGACAGAGATCTATAAGGTCTATTTCAGTAAGGGTTTGATTTAGTTCCCATGGGTGTTTGTTGAGTTTTTGGCCTGTTGATCTATCCCATGTTGAGACTGCAGTATTGAAATCCCCAAGTATTATTGTTTTGGGATTGATTTCTTGATTTAGATGTTGTAGCGTTTGCTTAATGAATGTGGAAAAACCCATATTAGGTGAATATATGTTCAGTATTATGAAGTTTTCCTAGTGAATTGTTCCTGTGATTAAAATGTAGTAGTCTTCTGTATCTCTTATGATTTTCATTGGTTTGAAGTCTACTTTGTCAGATAGCATAATTGCTACCCCTGCTTATTTCCTGTTTCCATTAGCTTGCAGAATATTTGAGTAGCCTTTTACTTTGAGAAGGTGCCTATCTTTTGTGGTGAGATGTGTTTCTTGAAGGCAGCAGATGGATGGGTTTTGATTTCTTACCCATGTTTGTAACCTGTGTCTTTTGATTGGTTAGTTAATTCCATAGACATTTGGTGTTATAATGGAGAAATTACTTTTCCTTCCTGACATTTTTTGTGTTTAGTGTCTTTCATAAGTGTATTATTTGGCTTTTAGGTTTTGGTGGTATTATACTTCCCTTCTGTCCTCCTGCATGTGCTTGTTCTTATTTTCAAGCTTGAGTATCTTTTCTAGCATTTTTTGAAGGCTTGGTTTGGTAGACTTGTAAGCCTTCAAGTTGTCTTTGTGCTGGAAAACTTTTCTTTCCCCCTCAATCATGACAGATAGTTTTGCGGGGTATATCAGCCTGAGGTGACATTTCTGCTCATTCAATAATTGAAGTGCATCTCTCCAAGCTCTTCTTGCTTTTAATGTTTCCATTGAAAAATCATTTGTTATTTTAATAGGTTTACCTTTAAAAGTAATTTCTTTTTTTTCCCTTGAAACTCTCAGCACATTTCTTTGACTTGAATGTGGAGTGTTTTGACTATTATTTGCCGTGGTGAGTTTCTGTCTTAGTCATATCTGTTTTGGGTGTTATATGCCTCTTGTATTTGGATGGGCCTCTCTTTAGATGAGGAAAGTTTTCCTTTATAATTTGCAGATTTTCTTCAGGTGTGGTATTTTGGGATTCTTGCTCTGGTATTCCATGAATGTGCATGTTAGGCTTCTTCGAGCTGTCCCATAACTCTTGAATATTCCTCTCAAGTATCCTTTTCACTTTAACAACCTCTTCCATTGAAGTAGTTAGTTCTTCCACTTTGTCTTCAGGATCTGGTATTCTATATTCTGCTTCATTAGTTCTGCTGATAAGACTGTCTGTTGAGTTCCAGCTTGAAGATAACTTGTCTTTTAGTTCCATTTTAAACTCTGCTTGAGATTGTTTTAACTGCTCTATGCCAATTTTTGTTTCTTCAACCATTTTTGTCGTCTCTTCCAAGTGCTTGATGTGTTCCTGTTCAAAGTGGTCGATGTGGTTATTTAAATCCTCCCAGATTTCCTCTTTCATAGTATTCATCATAGTAAAGATCAGTCTTTGAAAATCATTATCTTGGGTATGGCTTTCTTGGCTATTTTCTGTGAGTTTGTTCTGGTTGGAATCTACCATTGTGGGGTTAATTCTTTTGGTAGGAGATTTGTTGTCTTGGTTTTTGTTTCTAATGGATTTTCACTGTGACCTGGGCATTTTCGTTTTATCACTTATGTCCTTTGTTTTGTAGATGTGTGTTTTTGGCTGAACTGAATTAGACAGTATTACTACACTTGAACATTTATTACTAGTATTTGCCTTGCAGTTGTGTATGCTTGTCTGGTGTTGGTGGTATTTCCTAGATGAGGCTACTAGACTATTAGTACATCAATTAAATTAGGTTTAGTAGACAGGGAGTAAAGATTAGTATGATAGTGTACTTATTTGGTTTACTTCCTTGGTGATATGTGAGGGTAAATGGGATAATCCCTGAAGTTGTATGGGTTTTTGAGTGGCTATATGGAAATGTTAAACTACAGTGACTAACAATTCAGTGGAATGAGATGGCAAAATGGGTTTACCTATCTTTGAGCTGGATGTGAAGATTGTCCCTCATGTGATGGGATAATTTTGGAAGGCTTCAGATGCATGGTGTTTTTCCCCTAACATGTTTCTTGGGTTTTCTCTGGACCTTGTTGAATTATGAGGAGCAGGGAGTCCACCCTGAGGAGCAGGGAGTCTGCCTTGGTCTGAGTCCTGGGCAGAAGGGCAGAGTCTCTACTGTGGTGCACAGATCACCTGGGACCTGGGGCGTGGCCTACAGGCCTTCCCCAGTGCCAGAGCAGACTGGCTGCCTCTCTGGATACTGATAGGGCACACACGTATCCTGGAGCCTGGGGCGTAGTCTAGGTGTCTTACCTGAGGAGCAGGGAGTCTACCCTGGTCCAGGTCTGGGGAGGAAGAGTACATATGAAATTAAAAACAAGATAAATATAATCCCAAACTCAACAGAGTGTCTTACCAGCAGAATTCATGAAGCAGAAATTAAAATATCAAAACTTGGAGACCATGACTACAAAATAAAACTTAAATTAAAGATGTTAAAAAAGCTAAAACACAAAATACTTATGAGAATATTCAAGAGCAATAGGACATCTTAAAGAACTCAAACATGCACATTCATGGAATTTCAGAACAAAAAACCCAAAATACTATACCAGAGAAGATTTTTCACATTATAATAAGTGAAAATTTTCCACATCTTAGTAAAGAGAGCCCCACTTAAGTATAAGAGGTATATCATATATCATATATCAATCAGATGTGATCAAAATAGAAACTCACCAGACAAATAACAATCAAAGGAGAAAGAGAATACTTTGGTTGCCTCAAGAAAGAAAAAGCAAGTCACTCTTAAAGATAAGTCTATTAGAGTAACAGATGACTTTTCAGTAGAATCAGTAAAAGCAAGAAGGGCTTGGAGAAATGAACTCCAAGTTATAAATGATCACAAGTGCCAAGCCAGACTGGGATATCCATGAAAACTATCAGTCATGACTGAAGAAGAAAGAAAAATTTTCCACGATAAGGCTAAATTGAAGGTCTACATGACTACCAATCCAGGCCTACAAACGATGCTAGAAAAATACTCAAGTTTGAAGAAAAAGATAAACATACCCAAGAGAATAGAAAGGGAAAATAATGCCAACCCAGCTACTAAACAAAGCAATACATGTATAAAACCCACAAACGTTGTGGTCTTGGGCACTATGGAGAACTTTAGGGTTGGGGGTAAGAAGATACAGAGTCAAAGACACAGACTCCAGGAGTCAGGCAACTGGCAAAGCAGATTCTCAGGCTCATAAGCTCCTTTATTGCAAATATCAGGCTTGCCTATATACTCCCACTCAATTACCCCCACCAACATTCCATAAGTTCCAACCGGAGCTTTTCCTGCGTTGTCCTGTCCAGGTTGGTCCTCTCAGTCAGGTTATTTGATTTCAGCACCAGGCACGGTAGCAGGTTCTAGTTTGGGGAAATTGCATTTGTGCATGTGCGGCCCATACAGGGCTGCCTGGTCATGTTCCTCCTACACACGAAACTTAGAAAATGAGAAGAATCAGCAAAATGTTTCTCAATTTAACCCTAAATGTCAATAAACATAACTCTCCAATCAAGAGACATAGGCTAAAAGCATGGATTGAAAATTGCAACTCATCAATTTGTTGTTTTTAAGAAGTACATCTCATTTGCTGGGAAATGGATGTCATTAGAAAGAATTATATTAAGTGAAGTATCCCAAACCCAGAAAATTAAGCGCCGTATGTACTCCCTAATAGGTGGCTCCTAGTACCAAACTCACCCAGCCCACATTGAGACACTCAAAAGTAAATCTATGAAACAGTAATTGCAAGGATTATGAACAAGAGAGATGGGTTAGGAGGGCCACACCAGAAACAAGGAGAGAGGAGACCATGTTACAGCAGAGAAAATAGGCCTCCATCAAGGTCTGCAAGTAAGTAATGAGAAACCTGGTTAAGTTCACAGACATTCTTTCCTGATCTCACCAGAAGGGGAGGGCATATAGTCTAGCAGATAAAAAGTAATCATTTTGCAAATGGGTGATGGACCCCTCCCTCAGGGAGGTTTCCTACTCTTATTACATCTACCCTTGAATGTGCTATTACAACAAGACTCCAGTTTAACAGCTTTTTGTCTCTGGCCAGGGGGTGACATACAGTGCCCAGCAGAATGGAGTGAAGGGAATTGCAGGAGCAGCAAAACTGCAAAAGAAAATCAACAAACCACAATCCAGAACTTCAGAGACTATATCAATCACATAGAACTAGGCCAGCCTAATCTCTCCCCATCCTGGAGCTCAGGGACATTTGCGGAAGAGGGGGCGGTAAGATTGTAAGAGCAAAAGGATGGGAGGAGCAACGATTTGCAAGATTCTCAACAATAGTTGGGGCCAAAGCAATCGTAATGGGACTTTGCATGCCCTGCGCAATGTCCAGTGCACTGTTGCCCTCATAAAGTCTAGCATCTGTTAAGGGCACCGAGACCCCTGGAGGCAAGGGATTGACAGCCATAGTAGTGATCTTATGCTTAAGGGGAACAAGAGAAAGGGCTTATGGAAATGCCACTGGGTCCTGATATGTCATCGGAGAGGAGGACCCAATGGAGAGTTAGGCGTATACAATAAAGGACTCTCTGGGAATTGGGGGGGGGAGGCACTGGGGGAAGGGGAAGGGGAGGAGGGGGGAGGGAGGGAACTGGTAAAAATTTTAAAATGTATAATTAAATTTTTAATAAAAAAAAAAGAAGTACATCTCATTATAACAGATAGGCAAAATCTCTAAGCAAAAGGCTGGTCAAAGGCACTTTAAGCTATGGAACAAGGAAACAAGCAGGAGATGCAATTTTAATATCCAGCAGAAGAGACTTCAAACCAAAACAAATCATAAGAGACATAGAAGGAAACCACATATTTGTCAAAAGAACAATCCGTCAAGAAGATTTCACAATTCTGAACATATGTGTACCTAATGTAGCTTGTCTATATTCATAAAACAAACACTATAACATCTAAAACAAAAAACATGATGAACTGAATTATTTAAATAGTACTTTAACAAGGGATAAAGTTGAATCAGTAATAATGAATCTCCATACCAAGAAAAGCTCAGGACCAGGGGGATTCAGTGCACAATTCTGCCACATGTTCAAAGAACAATTAACACCAACATTCCTTAAATTATTCCACAAAATTGAAAAGGAAGGAAACTTCCAAACTTTTTCTATAAAGCCAACATTACCCAAGACCAAATAAAGACACAACAACAATAACAAAACTATAGGTCAATCTCATTGATAAAAACAGACACAAAAATCCTCAAAATATTTCTAGCAAATAAGGTTCAAAAACATATCAAAAATTTCAGGGTAGGTTTAATCCATAAATATAAGATTAGTTTAATATATGTAAACATATAAATATAATTTACCATAAAATCAAAGACCACATGATTCTCTCAAATTGAAGAAGATAAAACTTTAGACAAAATCCTATACCCCTTTATAATAAAGAGACTGAAGAAAATAGATTGGAAGGAACATTAATTTATTAACCTAACAAAGGCCACATTTGACAAGTCTAAGGCAAGAATGATCCTAAATGGAGAAAAAATGGAAACATTCCCACTCAGAATAGCGACTGGATAAGGATGTGCACTCTCACCACATCTATTCAACATAGTACCTGAAGTCTTAGCTAGACAAGAGAAGGAGATAAGAAGGTTATAACATGGAAAAGAAGAAATCAAATTATACCTACTCACAGATGACATGATCCTATATATACTTCAAGGACCCTAAAGATTCAACTAGAAAACTTCTGGAACTAACAAATAATTTCAATAGAGTGGCAGAATACAAAACTAACATTCAAAAATCAATGACTTTCCTATACACCAAGATAAAGACATTAGAGAAACAATGTCATTTACCATTGCTTCTTAAAAAAAGAAACACATTGAATAGATCTAATTAAGGATGTGAAAGATTTATTCAATGAAAACTTTAAAAGTCTAAAAAAGAGAGATTACAGAAAATGAAAATACTTCCCATGTCTCTGGATGTGGTGTTCAAACTTGTTTTGTCAGCTCTTGGTTGACTTGATGGAGAGGGGTGAGTGTGTTGTTTGCCTGTTCCCAGGCCTCCGAGGACAATCAGACGCGACAGGGAGTCAAGTCTAAGCAAGATCTCACCTTTATTAAGGGCTCTCAAAGTATATATAGGCAAAAACCGCGTGGGGTTTCCAAGGCACAAAATGGGCAGCCAATCCTCTTAAAGGTTAAGCCTGTATGTAGCCTGCATGCCTCCTAATTCCCATAGCAAAGCATTGCTATCATGCGCTGTCCACGAGCGCAGAAGTTCAATTGGCCAATCACCTATTTTGACAAACAACTTGTGGTAATGCCTAGGCTCTTTCCTGTCGGCGCCACCTTACTTTTGTTCTTTCTAACTCACTTTATCATATTTTCCTTAGGTGCCATATCAACTCATCCCCACATCCAGATCAAAAGAACTAACATTGTTAAAATGAGCAATCTACCAAAAGCATTATATAGATTCAAAGCAATATCAATCAAAATTCCAATCCAATTCTTCACAGAAGTTGGTAACACAATATCAAATTTCATATGGAAACATAAAAGACCCAGGATAGCAAAAACAATCCTGAGTAATAAAAGCTCCATTGGAGACCTTAAACTACACCTCAAAAGTGTAGTAAGAAAGACAGCATAGTATTGGCTCTAAAAAAGAGATATATGCAAATGGATTAGAATTGAAGCCTTCAATATAAGCACACTACCTTTAGTCAAATGATCTCTGACACAGGTGCCAAAAATATCCATTGAGAAAAGGACAGCATCTTCAAAAGAAATGGTGCTGGTAAGTTGGATATCTGCATGCAAAAGAATGAAACTGGATCCTTATCTCTTTCCCTGCAAGAAATCCACTCAAAATGGATCAAAAACCTTAATGTTAGACCAGAGTTTATAAAATTCCTAGAAGACAAAGTGAGAATGGCTACATCTAGGAACTCACTGCAATGAGACTTGTCCTTACCAGAACTACATAATGACTGGCCAACATGTCCCCATAGACTACGAGGAACTCAAGACAGATAAGAATATACAGTGAAAATCTTGGGGACTAAATTTGGATGAGTGAAGGGAATTGCTCCTATCAGTGTGACAGCCCAAAGAGAGGCAACTTTAGATACCACAAGATGCCTGAACCCCTGCAAGAGTAGACAACCCAGAGAGAATCCTGGGGTACATAGAATCAGACAAGAAGGAGGGTGGGAGAGAATGAGATGGATTGATGAAGGAAAGAGAGGGAGATGGGAGGGAGGGTAGATGGACAAAAAGAGGGATGAGTACTTAATATGCTTGTAAAATTAAAAAAATAAAATAATAAAAAGAAACTTCTCACAAGGCAAATTTCAAATATTTAATAAACATTGTCAAAACAATATTCTACCTCCCCATTCATTAGGGAAATGCAAATTAAAAGGTCTCTGAGATATGACCTCACTCCGGTCATAATGGTTCAGATCCAAAACACAAACAATAACAGATGCTGGCATAGATGCAGGGAAAAGGGAACACTCACACAGTACTGAGAATGCAAACTCACATAATTCTTTTGCAGATCAGCTTGGAGATTCCTAAAAAAGTTAAAAATCAAAGTTCCCTTATGACCCAGCTATACTACTCCTGAGACTATTCTCAATTAAAGTGTATCCTGCATCAAAGACACATGCACAACCATTTTCATAACAACCATTTTCATACAAGCCCTATACAAAATTGCAAAGCAATGGAGCTAAATTATATGTCCAACAGTTGAATGGTTAATAAAAATGTGGTACATATATATATAATGGAATACTATTCAGCTATCTGGAAAAAATGAACTAATGAAATTTATCAGTAAATGGATGGAACGGGAAGAAATCCCACTGAATGAAATATCTCAGACACAGAAAGACAGATTCTGTATGTTTTCCCTCATAAGTGTATCTTAGCATTGAACCTTTAGTTTAATGTAATCAAACAGAAACATAAGCATAACCTAGAGGTGGGAGTTGAAAATGATTCCAAAAAAGTAGAAAAAAGCATTTGTATCTTAAAGTCTTAAAGGAGAGGGAAGAACAGGCATAGTACACAGTAAGGAGTAGGGTTAACCTACAGGTAACCAATCACCAGCTTACCAGCCTCTAATTCCCACCATTCAATGACAGGAAATGTATGCCCAGCACTATAAACCAGTCTAAACAACACTGGATGGGGAGAAAGAAGACTGAGAGTTGATAGGATCAGATGATTCAATATTAACCACAAACACCTAAGAGTAAACTTTCATCTAAACACCTCTCATTTTGTCTTTAGATAAAAAAGGATCTCAACACCCAAAGAAGAAGCAACTAAGTGTAATGGAAGAACAGTGAAATAGACAACAACAACCAACCAGAATGCAGAGCACTGGCAACTGTGAAATGTTTAGCCAGAATTAGACCAACATTCTTCCCATTCTAAGGCTCAGAGAATCTTGCAGAAGAGGGGGCAATTAGATTGCAAAAGTCTATACATGGGGTGGGCCACTGCTGGCCAAGGAAGAGCTTCAACATCCATGAGCCCAGTTAAGTGAGATTTATACTCACCAGACTTGCACAATGTCTGATACATTAACATTCCTCCATAGACTAGCAAGAATCTCGGTAGAAATAATTGCATGCAGTGGGAACCTTAGGGACTAGGGTTAGACAGGTTAAGAGGAGTTCCCCTATCAGTGGATCTACCCAAGGAAGTTCTAAAGGCAAGGACACTTAGTCTGACACAGAGACATGAGCACCCACGATATCAGACAATCCAAAGGAAACCCGTGACCCACAGAAGCAGGCAGACAAGAGATTGGGAGGAAGTGGGATGGATTGATGAACAGAGGAGAGGATGGGAGAGGAAAAGAGAAAGGATGGAAGGGGGAGGATGGGAGTAAAGATAACTATTCCTTGTAATACTAGAAAATATAAAATTAAAAAAGACACAATTAAGGAAGAAGTCAAAGAATCCTTATTCCAAGATGATATGATTACATGTATGAGAAAACCTGAAGATTAGACTAGAAAACTTCTAGAGCTAAAAAACACTTAAATTGATGGATAAAAAATAAAATAAGATAGAACAATCAGTAGATTTTCTGTATCTCAATAATGAACACATTTAGAAAAAAGGCAAGGACACAATCCCATTCACAGTAGCCTCAAAAACATACCTTGAAATAAATCTGGCCAAGGACATGTAAGATGTCTAAAATGAAAACTTTAAAAAAACACTGAAGACAGAAATTGAGGAATACATTAGTAGATGGACAGACTTTGAAATAATGCTTACTGTAAAAAGAGAAATTGTACCAATACAATCCAAAGATTCAATGAAATTGAAATAAAAATTACACAGTCATTCTTCAAATATAGAGAAAAAGTCTTGAAATTCATATGGAAAAGCAATACACAGCAAAAAGAAGCATTTAGAAAGATTACCAAATTTCAAGTTATTCAACATAGCCATAGTAACAAAAATCATATGATATGGAACAAAAGAGACAATAGGGGGGCTGGAGAGGTGGCTCAGGGGTTAAGCCTCCGCTTTGCAGGCGGAAGGTCCTGAGTTTGGATCCCAGATCCCACGTATAGACGCCAGGTGGAAGCGGGGGCGGCCTGCGCTTCTGGTCCTGGTAGGGCGGAGCCTGTGAATCCCGGGTCAGAAGGAGATGGAGGCGTCCATGGTGGTTCGCGAATTAATCCATGGTTCTACACACACACACACACACACACACACACAGACATACACACACGCGCACACATACACAAGCACATGCGCACAGTTGAATTAATAATAAAAAAATTTTTTTTAAAAAGAGACAATAGGATCAATAGAATAGAGTCAAAGCCCTGGATACAATTCCATGAAATTTCAACCTTCATAATTTTGACTAAGATGCTAACAACACACTAAAGAAAAAACAACCTTATCAACAAAATGATGCTGGAAAAATAGACGTCTACATACAGAGGAATAAAGATATATCTTTGTCATTAACCCTACACAAAAATCAACTAGGAATAGAGCAATGAGCTCACTGTAAAACTCAAAATCTAAAATTTTTGTATGAAAAAAATCTTTAGTTGTCCATCAAAACTAGCTGGTAAGTACTTATTCTTGAAAATAACGCACACTTTGAATACAGGATATTTAAAAGTGGAAATGACCTTGGAAGTCAGGTGGCATTCACAGTGCTGGAAAAGTCAATGCATGCTGCTAAGGGAGAAGCTTGATCATATGGTGTGGCAGTTATATAACGGTGTCAACATGACAAGTGAGGGTTTAGTCATTGACATGTATGTAAAGGATTAGTAGCTAAAACAAGGCCTGAGCAAGTTACTGGAAGATTATCTAGTCAATGTGGAAAACCCAGGCAACAGTGAGTGACACCACTCCTTGGGCAGGTGGATAAGACACAGAGAGCTGGTTCAATACATTGGAATACTTCAGCATACAGGAAATATAGGACAAAGGCATTATGTCCTCTTTAAACCTTGCTCTTTCTACTAATGTGGTCTTTCCAGTTCCCTAAGATACGTTGTTGTTATGAACTCTTCTGCCAAGTTGGACTGTGAACTGTAACCAGAATTATAAGCCAATAAAAAAATCCCACCTTTTGATTTATTTGTTCAGCAGTGGGAAGATGGTACTAACACATATACTTGTCAAGCCTTTGGAAACTGTTCACAAGCAGAATACAGTAGAGTTTAGAACTTTCTGTCTACACAAACCATTTTGAAAGCTATAAGCTGAGTTTAATGGTTGATCCTACTGAGAGAGTGGAAGACAACACTGTTGAACAAAATATGAAAATAGGGGAGATCCGCCTCATGAGGTTTCAGAGAGGAACACAAACTTTATGGAGTATAGGACTAGAGGTCATTCAGGTTATATTCTTACTACATTTTTCATGTGTCCTGAGAACTTACATGATGCCAAAATAAAATAAAATGGACTAACGTTTTCAGTAGAGGAAATTTCAGTGTATTAGATCATGAGTTTATGGAATTACTACTCCCTTCTACTCTACACTGAAACAAATAGAATGGTGCCTTGAGAAGAAGAAAATACTCATCAAAGGCTCAAACTTAAGAAAATGCAAATTCCTTTAAAAGAATAGAGCCTAAGTTCAGAATAAAAAGAGTTTTATATTTCTCAAATACAACTGCTTAGAGGAGTTCTTGTCCAGTATAATCACTTCAAATAGCATAGCTGTGGTCTTAGAGTGACCAGGTTCCACCCTGAGGTGGCCAGACTGGGCAGTGGTATAGGGGAACATGAAAGACACAAGATTGAAGGGCCATGGAGTCTTCCCACATGGTCTAAGAGATCTACTGAGGCTAGGTTAGGTGCAAAAGGGTCAGAACCTCTGATAAGTCACTTCATGAAGAATGAAATTGAAACATGGATTCTTGGGGAGACACCACGAAACTGGAGATCTCAGAACCTGCAGAACATCTGCAAGGAGGACTGAATGCAGGGAATGGAATCAGCTCAACAAAGACCCTCATGTGCTGTGGCAGAGGACCTGAAAGGAAAAGCCACCTAAGCCATTTGAAACTGAGATCATTTCATTAGGAGCCACAGAGAACAGATACGAAGTTTCAGGATTTAGTGAATATTCTAGTAGACTTTATTCATGCTTTGGGCTGATCTTTTCTCGTTATGCTCCATTCCTTCCTTTGGGAAAAGTTTACTCTGTGCTATTGCATATTGTAAATATAAAGCTTGTCTTTTATTTTTTGCAAGAACTCACAATTCATAGATGTTGTCAGTATCAGGAAATATTTGGAACTTTGGACTTCTGCACAATGTTAGGACTGAAAAGATGATGAAGATTTAAAATTGAACTTAATGAATACATTAAGTTCAATGTATTATGAGGTTCCTATGAAAAATTAAATCTCAATTAAATCTCAATGCATATAACTGAGTTCTTATATTGACAAAGTTATTCAAATTGAACCTGATAAAATTGGTTATTTTAAAGTCAATGTATAATTGCACCTTGATATTTCCTCACATAATGATTTGAAGAGTAAGGTTTCTTTTAGTATCAGCAGTACATGATTCCTTGTAGATATTATTGCTAAGTCTCTTTTTTTTCTAAGTCTCTTAATTACCTTTGTTTTTTTTTTTTTTTTAGACATAACGATGAAAATGGGCAATTAGTACCTTTTTTCTAAGGATCCCTAGAGTCTTAGAGCAGATTGAGTAAAAACACCATTCATTATTAAAAAGTATGATAGCCTGTGGAGTAGAAGAGTCAGGCCAGTTTTTTTCAAGAAAAAAAATTAGAAAGTAATTAGTAACTAAAATCATTTAGAATTGTGTAAACACTAAAACTACTGTGTTGGTACTAATAAATTAGAGTTCCATATTTTAAGATAAGTCCATATCAGACATTGGCCTTTACAGAGAAAACAGAGCGACATTTATAATAATGTAATATCATTTATTGATTGAAGGAGAATGTTATGATAATTATGTAAGATATCTTTCTATGAATATATGAGCTCTGTTGAAATTTGGGCAAAGAAAAAACATGAGTTAGGTAAAGATACTTATTTTGGAAAAATTATTCATGCTACATCTTTATTTGAGATTTAAAAAAATCACATAGATCAGAAGAACACTGTGAACTTCATTAAAAGTAAGTAATATCCATTTTTCATATGACATATAAAGAGATTGTACTGAAATAAATCATTATGCACATAGATTTAATGAATTGAACTCATAATTGGGAAAATCAGATACTATTAGAGTAAGTTGTATTCAAACTTTCAATATGCTTATCTATTTATCAAAATATCAGCATGAAGATGTTTCTCAATGTTTCTATGAAAAATTCATTGACACATATACTTTCATATTAAATAAAGGATAATAAGATATCATTAGTAGTACTGAGTGTAGTTATGCATATAACTGAGTTCTTATATTGATAAAGTTATTCAAATTGAACCTGATAAAACTGGTTATTTTAAAGTCAATGTATAATTGCACCTTGATATTTCCTCACATAATGATTTGAAGAATAAAATAACTTAAAATTTAAAACTCATAAAGTATTTTCTGTTTCATTAGTTCGAGGTGATAGTACGAAAGAACTCAAAAATGAAATTAGCAAAAATGACATTAATTTTAAAGAGATTACTTCACCTTTCTGTGTTGATTAATATAGGTCCTTAATATATGTATGCAAAAAATACATAATTACTCAAAAGAAACAAAGAGGAATATTACAACAATGTAGAAATTAAATGAGCTAGGCAAAATATTTTCCTGTAAAATCTGCAAGAATATAAACTGTATTGAAAATCACAGAAAGTAAAACAGGAAAACACAACAATAGAAAGTGATAAAGTCATTCTTTTCCAAGTCAAAATAATCATTGAAAAGAAATAAGAGTATCTAGAACATCGGTTGAATAAAGAGCAGTAGGCCTAAGTTCTGACTTCAACGCAAATAGGGAAACTGTAGATAGAACAAGCATAAGCATTACCAAATTGGATGCAAGATTCTTCATATAGACTTTAAATTCAAATTCAGAAGATCTTTTAATTCATAGAGAGTATTTGTTTTACTCCAGATCTTACGGACTTAGGAGGAATCTAATGATGAGAAATTACACAAGACTGACAACATTCATTCTTCTGGGATTGACAGAAGACCCAAAGTGGCAGATTGTGATTTTCCTTTTCTTGTTTCTCACATATTTATTGAGCATCGCTGGCAATCTTACCATCATTCTTCTCACACTGTTGGATGCCCACCTCAAAACACCCATGTATTTCTTCCTCCGGAATTTTTCCTTCCTAGAAATGTTGCTGACATCTTCCTGCATCCCAAGATACCTGGTCAGCATAGTGATTAAGGATAAAACCGTCTCCCATGATGCTTGCTTGGCACAGTTATTTCTTATCTTTTTCTTTGGTGTCACACAATTCTTCTTATTAGCTGTCATGTCTTATGACCGCTATGTGGCCATCTGCAAACCCCTTCATTATACAACTATCATGAGCAACAGAGTCTGCACTCTGCTGCTTGCCTCTTGTTGTTTTATGGCTATATTAGCTATCTTTCCTGGAATTATTGTAAGTCTGCAATTGGAATACTGTGATAATATTATAGAGCACTTTTTCTGTGACTGTTCTCCCATCCTGAAAATTTCCTGCACAGACACACGATTCATGGAACTGATAAATTTTATTTTTGCCATAATCACACTGCTATTAACCTTGGCACTGGTAATGTTCTCCTATGGGAAAATCATAAACACTGTCCTGAAGTTCCCTTTTGTCCATCAGAGGAAAAAAGCCTTTTCTACTTGCTCCTCTGACATGATTGTTATTTCTATCTCTTATGGAAGCTGCATTTTCATGTACATCAAACCTTCTGCTGAAGAGAGGATATCTTTAAACAAGAGAGTAGCAGTTCTCACATTTTCTGTTGCACCTGTGTTAAATCCCTTCATATACACCCTGAGAAATAAGCAAGTCAAGCAAGCTTTGAAAGATAATGTTAAAAAATACACCTTGTCTGCTTTGAAATAGTATATTTACCTTGTATGAAAGTGTATTCTAGGACATTTTGTAAAGACTAGACTCATAAATAAGCAGTGAATTTCTTTTTAATACAGTTTATTTCTAATTTATTCTGTGTAGATTATTGATAGAACTAAATATTACATTTTTCTACAAAGCACAAATTGCATCCAGACTCTGAATTAATATTTGCTTAGTTATATTCAACAGATAATAATTTTGCTGCCAGAAGAACTTAAGTTTCTAAATGTTTTTATGCATTAGTCCTTGGCAATGGCCACAGCTATGATTTTATCCTATCTTCACTTGAACTGACATGTAGAACTTGTTGCCCCTGTCATTGGGCTGACTGTTCAGACCACTATTAAAGCTTGAACTGAAATTATATGCTCTTATTTATGGATGAGTTAAACATTTCCAGATCTGTGTACTCTGATTTTTACATATTAATGAATATAAACAGATGATTTTCAAACATGAAAAAAAGAAAGTGTATTCTAAAATTAGAATATGTAGTGAGACATCTGGTTAAGTTCACAGACTTTCCTTCCTAATCATTTGCAACTGATGGGGTATGATCTCATTAGAAGGAGAGGGCATATAATCTGGCAGATAAAAAGTAACCATTTTGCAAATGGGTGATTGACCCCTCCCTCACTGCGGTTTCCTACTTTTATTATATCTACCTTTGAATGGGCTCTTATAACAAGACTCCAGTTTAACAGCTTTTTGTCTCTGGCCAGGGGGTGACATACAATGCCCATCAGGATGGAGTGAAGGGCATTGCAGGAGCAGCAAAACTGCAAAAGAAAATCAACAAACCACAATCCAGAACTTCAGAGACTCTATATCAACCACCTGGAACTAGGCCAGCCTAATCTCTCCCCATTCTGAAGCTCAGGGAAATTTGTGGAAGAGGGGGAGGTAAGAGTGTAAGAGCACAATGATGGGAGGCGCAATGATATACAAGATACTCCACACAAGTTAGGGCTGAAGCAATCATAATTGGACTTTGCATGCCTGTGCAATGTCCAACACACTATTGACCCCACAAAGTCTAGCATGGACTAAAGGCACTAGGATCCTTGGAGGCAAGGGATTGACAGCCACAGTAGTGTTCCTATGCTTAAGTGGGACACAGGAAAGGGTTCTGGGAAATGCCCCCGGGTCCTTGCACCTCATCGGAGAGTAGGACCCAGAGGAGAGTGGGGCATGCACATTTAAGGATGCTCCGGGGATGAGAGGGGGAGGCACTGGGGGATGAGGAGGGAGGGGGAGGGGAGGGGGACATGGCGGTGGGGGTCAGAGCGAGGGAGGGGAGGGGTGTACCTGTTAAGTCTGTATGAGTGGAAATTTAAAAAAAAAGAATATGTAGCCCTCACCATTTACTGTTTTACATATATTTATTCTATTTTTATTGTTTTTAATTTAATTTCTATAGTTTTCTAGCATGTTTGTGCTATAAATAAAAGCTACTAATGAACTATTAAATAACTTATTCAGTCCACAAATTTTTAGTAAAATATTCTTCTTCCATACAATGCTAATATTTTACTAAAATATATGCTGTTTCTAGAAATAATCATTCCCTTCCTTCCTCCCTACTTTCCTTTTTCCCTTTCTTCCTACATTTCTTCTCTCCTTTACATTTTTGCTTTTTCTACCTCTATTCTAGTTCTAGGTGACAGTAACTTTACATTTATTTTCTTTGTTCACATTTTTATAGGTAGCATATGGTATTCTTAACACTTTTTTCTTTATTTTCTAGCATTATCTCAAGAAATATGCAAAAGAATATTCCTGCATAGCATTATACTGTATGCAGCTTCCACTACAACATTTTTGTATGACATAATCTATTATTCCTCTTAAGTATTCTCGATCTTCTAGATAAACCACTAAAAAATTAGAAGCTGAATATGGTTGGTGCCTAGTGTCTGTTCTACTACTCTTGCGTGCAGCCTGTTATGTCTCAGATTCCAGGGATTCTAACCACCACAGCATGCACTTGCACACTACTTTTCAGACCGGCTGTCCTATTGCAGCCACATAATATTGTTCAGAAGCATCAGTTTCCTTAGTATAACAAAATCTGTGAAACAAGAAAATTGGTCATACAATTTCTCAATTACAAATAAAACAAAACTAGCTATTCTCTAGATTAAAGGGCAAAAAAGACTTGAGCTTTTTGAATGTGTTAATTTCTTAAGGTATTCTTTCTTGATGTGACTGCTGTAGAGGTAATGCCTTAATACATACAGTATAAAACTTGAGAGTTACATTTGATTTTAGCTCTTCTATTCTTTCTTATTACTTTCTAACTTATTTTGTATTTAAGGATGTATTTTTTAAGTTGTGTAAGTTATGTACTTTGCCTTCCTAGCTCTCCATGTGTGTATTTCATGACCGTCAAGAGTTTTCATCATATAGTCACTGTTACTCATAAGGACCTCAACTTTGTGTACAAAGCCATTGAAATTTCAACAGGTACTTTTCAAAAATATAAATGATGCCATTTTCTATACTTGATGACATCAATCAATTCTTCTCATGCTTTCTGTAATCTACAGTGACGAAAATTTCATCTTACGTTGTCTTTATTTGTTTTGATCCAGTTTTATATACATTCATTTGATCATAAGAATTCACTGTATATTTTCTTATGCCAAGGATAATCTGAAACTCTATCTTGGGCTATTTAACTAAAATTTTCTGAGATAGTGCTTCTGCAAATAATTCTACCTAAGCTGGAAATCTAGCAGCAAACTATGTCTTCAAGGCAGACTTTTTTTTATAAGTGGGGACACTATAAATGTACAAGTCTGAATTATTCATCATTAGGTTAATTATAGAAACTTTATTTATGTAGAATAATTTTACAAATGGAAATTACTTATAATCCAAAGGATATTATTCATTCACTGAAAGTCAATTTAAAGACATATGGCAAAGAAAATTGTAAATTTTCGTTTCTTGCTTGTTGATGGGTCAGCTGAATTCTTTGAGGCAGTATCTTATGCAATCCAGGCTCACCTGGAACTCATTAATTTGCTCAGGCTGTCCTCGAAGTTGTAGTGATCCTCCTGTCTTAGCTTCCTGAATGTGTTACTGCCCCCAGATAACTCTTGTTTTATAAGGATAAATCTACAATGCTGAAATATGCAACTTTGGTAATGAAGGAACGAGTCCATTTAAAGTCTTTGAATGTCACATTTGTGATTCCTTGTGTTCTACTATGTGTTTTAAAAGAATACATTGTGAAACATATCATTCCATGATTACATATTTCTATTCAAAATAATTCTTCTTGTTTGGGTACAGAACTAAAGCATACAAAAGATCAGCTTGTTATATGTAGATAAGTAATATAGTGAAAATAAGATTATAGTTGTTAGTAAAGACCATAAAGAATGTTACCTGGATTTATCAAATGTAGTGCAATCATAATGAAAACCAAAACAAATCAGACTTGCATTCACATGCATCTTAGGCAATGTCCATCCACCAGTATCTGTCCACAGAAAATAATTTAGTTTAGTGTCACTTTTCTATTCATTTAATAAACAGATGTGTATATTTGTTTAGTAAATATATATTTCCTTAGTCAATTTAGATTATGGAAATATAAGTTGTACACAATGATACTACACAACTAAAAAATGTAGCTTTAGACTGTGTCAGTATATTTCTTTTTTGAGCTGAAAGTATTTATATTAATTTCATCCACAAAACAGTAAACAGAAGAAGGTAATCCAAGCAGCTGAGAATACTAGTAAGAGACAAATGACCATGTGGCAAAGTTAGAAGTTAAGGTTCTCTGGGAAACAGTTGAAAGCCTTGACTGTTAGGAAGAGCATGTTCAAGTTATTTTTCTACTTTTACAAGCATATTGAATATTCATCCCAATTTCCCTCTCTCTCCCTTCCCTTCCATCCCCTCCCTTCCTTTCACCATTCTCTCCCATTCCTTCTCACCTTTTTGCCCTCTACGGACCCCAGGGTTCATTCTGACCTGTCTACTACTGTGGGTCCTCAGGCCTTTGTGCTTTGTCAAGTCACCTCTCTTCAGGCTACCCCACTAATAGGTGCATTTTCCTTCACTAATTCAGCTTTAGACCCAAAGGTTTCCATTGTATGTGCCCATTCTATGGGTATAATAACAGCAACCTACAGAGAAGTTTTGGGTACTGTCTTCCTACCTATAAGTTCATCAGCTATTTTTCCCTATTGGTCTATTTCCTTCCCTTTTTTAGGTTCTTGTTCTAGTTAATAGTAACAGGAATGTGTTCCATTCTGAGAAGCAGGTCTTGAATTCAGGCAGAAAGCTGTTGGTTATGTCTTTGATATTCATGCCATTATTACACTGGTGGTTCCATGGTGCCATGGTGATTTATACTGCAACTTACAGGTCTCATGTTGTTGATGGGGCTTGTGATTATTTCTCTTGCCCTTTTTAAACAAAGAAACAGGAATGGGTAGTCCCTATGCAGAGGAGCACAGAGTGAGGAACACAGGGGGGAAAAAGCCTCAAGCTGATCCACTTTGAACCCAGAGACAAAGTAACAGGAATGTGGTACTTCCTGATAAAATGTTGGTCAGGGAGGTCTTAAAGGCCCCCAAACATTATAGGCTTTTGCCATTGCTCTTGGTTGTTCTCCCTAAACTGTCACTAAGACCCTATTATTGAAGATGCAACACAAATGGATCATAGAGCATGTTCAAATTTTAAGACTTTTGTTGTTCAATGCTCAAAGAGTTTTTTGTTTACAAAATTATATTTGAGAAGTCTTATCTTGTCTGTGTATTGGGAGGAAAAAGAGAAGAGAAAGTTTTCTCTTTTTCTAACAAGTCAAATGATTGATTATATCACTGAAACACCTCCTCCCCTTCTTTGATAATGTACTTATTTTTTAAAAATTATTAGATTAATTAAATACTAACTAAGCATACATATTAACTAAACATTTTAAATACATACTACAATTGCCTTCTTTTTAAGTGTGAAGTATAACGAATTTTGTCAATTATACATACGTGTGTGACTATAAGAGAAAGATAGCACAACAAATAAAAATTAAGCACACTGCTCAGATAACAGTGCTCTTTTGGCATTCAAGAATCCATGGACTCAGTTCCCACAATTGTATATGTTGGGTATGGTGGCACACGTCTGTAATCTAGCACTCAGTAGATAGAGACAGGAGATCAGGAGTTCAAGATCAGGTTTGGCCACAAACTAGTACAAAACCAGTCTGCCTTACAGTTGACTCTGGAAAGAAGGAAGGAAAGGAAAGAAAGAAAGAAAAGAAAGAGAGAAAGAGAAAGAAAGAGAGAGAAAAAGAGAGAGAGAAAGAAAGAAAGAAAGAAAGAAAGAAAGAAAGAAAGAAAGAAAGAAAGAAAGAAAGAAAGAAAGAAAAAGAAAGAAAGAAAGAAAGAAAGAAAGAAAGAAAGAAAGAAAGAAAGAAAGAAAGAAAGAAAGATAGAAAGAAAGAAAAGAAGCCTGTTTTTAGAAACTTTTAGCCAACCAAAGAACTAAATACACAATGATCTGATTTTGGCATGAAGTCAAATCTTTAAAAGGTTTTTTGGTTCTTTAATGTCTTAGTAGTTGACAGCATAGTGCATAAAAATCACTTTATTTCCCTCTGAATGAAAAGTTTCCTTTTATGGTGAACTCTTACTGATCTTATACATTTTCATCTTTTATTTCCAATTTTTTATCATGTTCAAGTTTCCAACTAACTTTTCTTTATTGCCCTGAATTTCTACATCTCTTGCTATTTTGGTATAAACATCAGAATGTTTTGTCTATTCCAAATTTACTGAAGATATGCACAATGAGTATTCTTGTTTGCTCTTATTTTCTTTTTTTATTTCTTCCACTCATACAAAGTTCATAAATACTCCATTCTCCTCCCTCCCTCCACCCCTCCCTGGATCCCCTTGCTCCCCCCGCCACCTTTTCCCTTTCCTTTTCCCCATTCCTCCCTTTCTCCCAGTGCCCCCCATTCTTGGAGCATCCTATAATGTGCTTGTCAAACTTCCCTCTGGCTCCTCCTCTCTGATGAGATGTAAGGACTCAGTGGCATTGCCTACAGCTCTTTTTTGTGTGTGTGTGTTCCCCTTTAGTACAGGAACACAATTGTGGCTGTTAATCCCTTTCCTGTGTTCCCCTTAAGCTTAGGAACACTACTGTGACTGTCAGTCCCTAGCCTCTAAGGATCGTAGTGCCTATGGTCCATGCTAGACTTTGGGGGTTCAATGATATGTTGGTCATTGCACAGATCATGCAAAGTCCTATTATGATTACTTTGGCCCTAACTTGTATGGAGTATCTTACATATCGCTGCTACTCCCCATCTTTAGGCTCCTACAATCTTACCACCATCTCTTCCACAAATTTCCCTGAGCTTTAGGATGAGGAGAGATTAGGCTGGACTAGTTCCAGGTGGTTGATGTAGAGTCTCTGATTTTCCAAATTATGGTTTGCTGATTTTTTTTTCAGTTTTGCTGCTTCTGCATTGCCCTTGGCTCCATCCTGATGGGTATTAGATGTCACCCCCTGGCCAGACATAAAAGGCTGTTAAAATAGAGTCTTATTATAAGAGTAGATTCAAAGGTAGATGGAATAAGAATAGGAGACCATTTGCAGGATGGTTACTTTCTATCTGCCAAACTCTATGCCCTCCCTTTCTGATGAGATGATACCCCAACAGATGCAAGTGACCAGTAAGGAAAGTCTGCAAGCCCAACCAGATGTCTCAATACTTATTTACAGTCCATGATGGTGGCCTATTGTCTCTGCTGTAGCGTGATCCCCTCTCTCCTTGTTTCTGGCAAGGCCCTACCCTCCTTCCCCTTTCCTCCCTGCTTATAATCGTTGCAATTATTTTGGGTATTACAGAGATTTATCTTTGAGTGTGTCACTAAGTGGCTTTGGTACTAGGATCCACCTATTAGGGAGTACATACAGCACTTAATTTTCTGTGTCTGGGATACTTCACTCAATATAATTGTTTTTTTTATTTCCGCTCATACAAACTTAACAAGTACACTGGTCCCCTCCCTCTCTCCACCTCTTCCCCAACCCCCCTGCTCCCCCTCCCCTCCCTCCTCCCTCCACCTTCCCCAGCCCCCCTGCTGCCCTCTTCCCTCTCCTCTCACTCCCCATCCCCCAATGCCTCCCCCCCAGTGGTTCCTCCCCAATCCCCAAAGCATCCTTTAATATGCATGCCAAACTCTCCTCTGGGTCCTCCTCTCCGATGAGGTCCAAGGACCCAGGGGCATTTCCCAGAACCCTTTCCTGTGTTCCCCTTAAGCTTAGGAACAATACTGTGATTGTCAGTCCCTAGCCTCCAAAGATCCTAGTGCCTTTAGTCCATGCTAGACTTTGTGGGGTCAATAATGTGTTGGATATAGCGCAGGTCATGCAAAGTCCTATTATGATTGCTTCAGTTCTAACTTGTGTGGAGTATATTACATATCATTACTCCTCCCATCCTTGTGCTTACAATCTTACCGCCCTCTCTTCCGCAAATTTCCCAAAAGCAATTATAATAGGACTCTGCATGATCTGCGCATTGACCAACATATCATTGACCCCCCTCAAAGTCTAGCACGGACTAAAGGCACTAGGATCCTTAGAAGCAAGGGATTAACAGTCACAATAGTGTTCCTATACTTAAGGGAAACATAAGAAAGAGTTCTAGGAAATGCCACTGAGTCCTTACACCTCATCAGAGAGGAGGACCCAGAAGAAAGTTTGATATACACATTAAAGGATGCTTCAGAGATGGAGGGAGGGGACACTGGGAGAAAGAGAGGGAGGGGGCAAAGGAAGGATAAAAAGGTGGAGGGAGCAGGGAGATCCAAGGAGGGGTGGAGAGAGGGAGGGGACAGGGGTACCTATTACGTATGAGCAAAAAAATAAATTAAAAAAAACTATCAGTCATGATTGAAGGTGAAATAAAAACTTCCCATCACAAAGACAAGCTGAAGGTATGTATGACCACCAAACTAGGCCTACAAAAGATGCTAGAAAAGTTACTCAAGCTCGAAGAAAAGAGCAAACATATCTGAGAGGACTGAAGGGAAATATAATACCAACACAATTTCCAAGCTAAGTAATAAACATATAAAAATCACTAAACATAAAAAAAGTCAATTGAATTAACTCACTAATCAAAAGACATGCTCATTAAAAAAAAACTCTACAACATCTAAAACAAATCAATTCCAAAACGACAATAGGAGGGGACTTAAATACCCCACTCTCAGCATTGGATAGTCAATAGCCAAAAGATGAACAGCGATACATTGGAGCTGAATCAAACCATCACTCAAATGGACCTAACTAATCTCTACCGAACCGTCCATACCAACAATAAGGAATACACGTTCTTTTCTGAAGCTCAAGAAACTTTCTCCAAAATAGACCACAAATTGGGCAACAAAATGAGTTTCTACATATACAGGGAAGCTGAAATTATAGCCCGTACCTTATTAGACCACCATAGAATAAAGCTAGACATCCACAACAAAGAAAATGTCAGAAAATACACTAATTCTTGGAAGTAAGGAATGGATTCAGGAAGAAGTCAAAAAGGAAATTTAAAAATTCCTAGAAGTTAATGATAATGAAATATAACATATCAAAATTTCTAGGACTTGATGGAGGCTTTCCTATGATGAAAGTTTATAACACTTAATGCCTATATCAAAAAATGTAAACATCACAAGTTAGCAAGGCAATTTAAAGCTTTAGAGATACAAGAGCAGTTTGATCCCAAAAGCAGTAGATAAGGAGAGATTAGCAAAATCAAGGGAGAACTATCCAAAATTGAGAAAAGGAACATGATACAAAGACTCAACCAAACAAGAGCTGGTTCTTTACAAAAGTCATATTGATTTTGATTGATAAGCCTTTGATTCAGATTGATAAGCCTTTGTCCAAATTAAACAAAACCAAAAGAGACAAACCAAATTAACAAAATTAGAGATTAAAATGGAGTTATTACAACTGATGCCAAAGAAATTCAGAGAATTATAAGATCATTTCAAAAACTTATACTTAATGAAATATGATAATCTGAAATAAATGGATGAACTTCTAAGTACACACAACTTACCCATATTGAATTAGGACAAATTAAATTATTTAAATAGTCCTAAAACAAATGATGGTTTTAAAGAAGCAATTACTATTTTTTTGACAAAAAAAAAAAAAAGGTCAGGACCAGATATATTCAGTGCAGAATTCTAACAGACATTTAAAGAACTAACACCATTATACTTTAAACTGTTCCATAAAATACCAAAGGAAGGAACATTTCCAAATGCTTTCTTTGAAACTAATATTATACTGATGCTAAAATCTAATAAAGATACAATTATAAAAGAAAATTATAGTCAACTCTTATTGATGAACACAGATGCAAAGATTCTCAGAAAATCTCAGCAAATTGGATTCAAAAACATGTCTAAAAGATCATTCACTATGACCAAGTAGTACTTATCACGGGCACAAAAGGTTGGTTCAACACATGCAAATCAATAAATGTAATTCATCATATAACCAAATCCAAAGTCCAAAACCACATGATACTCTCGATAGATGCAGAAAAAGTTTTAGACAAGATCTAACATCCTTTTATGATCAAAACCCTGGAGACAATTGGAATGGAAAGAACTTACATCAACATGATAAAAGCTGTTTACAACAAGCCAACATCAAGGATTATATTCAATGGGGAAAAATTTGAAGCATTCCCTCTTCGATCAGGAACTAGACAAGGCTGTCCACTCTCACCACTTCTATTCAACATTGTACTTGAAGTCTTAGCCAGAGCCATAAGACAAGAGAGGGATATATAAAAGGATACAAACCAGAAAGGAACGAGTCAAGATATTCCTATATGCAGATTACATGATCAAGGATGAGAAAAGTGAGAAAGTCCTAAGAGAAACAATCCCATTTACCATAGCCCCTAAAAAAGGAAACACCTTGGTATAATCTAACCAAGGAAGTGAGAGACCTATACAATAAATACTTTACAATCCTAAAGAAAGAAATTACAGAAGACACCACAAGCTGGAAAGGCCTCCTATGTTCCTGGATCGGCAGAACCAACATCATAAAAATGACCATCCTACCAAAAGCAATATACAGATTCAACGCTATACCAATCAAAATCCCCAAGGAATTCTTTAAAGAAATTGACCAAACAATCTCAAAATTCATATGGAAACACAAAAGGCCCAGGACAGCAAACATAATCCTAAGTAATAAAATTTCTGCTGGAGGTATCATCATACCAAACCTTAATATATACAAATCTATATATTCAATATACTACAAATCTATAGTAATAAAAACAGCATGGCACTGGATCCAAAATAAACTCATAGATCAATGAATAAGGGTTGAAGACCCAGATGTTAGCCCTTACTTACACTTACCGTCATCTGATTTTTGACATAGTGGCTCAGAAAACTCAATGGAAAAAGAACAGCATCTTCAAAAAATGGCACAAAAGATTGAAACTGGATCCTTACCTGTCACCATGCATGAAAGAGCCTAAAGATGGGGCGGTCCACCACTGGACAAAATACTCCACTCAAGACTGGGCCATGGCAGCCAGGAACTGGCTGCAATAAGATTTGACTTTACTTGACCTTCACGATGGCTGATATATTAACAATCCTCCACAGACTAATGAAGATCTCTCAGAAGAAATGGTTTCAGACACTCTTAGAAGCAAGGAAGGAAACGGGGGAGAGAGAGAAGGATGGGGGACAGAAGGGGAGAAAGAGAGAAAGGAAAAGGGAGAAGGAATAGGGTAAGAATGCCTACTCATTGAGTTTATATAACTAGGTTAAATTTAAAAAATGATTTTTTTACCATTGAGAAAAATAAAAAAATAACCAGGAATTCTCAGTGGTAAAATATGGCAAATAAATATGGACAGATACATATTTATGTTTATGTTGTCTTTTCCTGGTATGCATCATGACAGAAATAGTCAAATATACAAATATACATACAAATATACTATAATTGTAAATGTAGGGTATATTTACATTTAGAAGAATGAAACTAGGGATATATGGCTCTAGCTAAGGCTTCAAGTACAATATTGAATAGAAGTGGCAAGAGTGGACAGAAATTATATCCCAGACACAGAAAGTTAGACACTGTATATACTCCCTAATAAGTGAATCTTAGTTCCAAACACACTCAATGACATACTCAAAGGTAAATATCTATGATACTCAGTGTAATCACAAAGGAGTATAAACAGGAGGGAAGGGGAAGAAGAACTTCAAAAGAAAGGAGATAGGGGAACATGCTTCAATAGAGAAAATAGGCCACAGTCATGTGTTTCAGATTAGTACAATTCATTCTCACTTCCCTTCCTGGTCACTTGGGACTGAACAAGTTTGATCTCCCCAGTCAGGGAGGCTATAGAGACTAGAAGTTAGATGGTAAACAACTGGTAAAGAGGAAGATGACCCCTCGCCCCCACCCTGCGGTGTCCTACTCCTATTCTTTCATCTACTTTTGAGTCTCCTCTTTTATTAAGATCTTCATTTAAACAGTCCTTTATCTTTGGTCAGGAGGTGACCTTCAATCCAATCAGGATACAGCTAAGAGCAGTGCAGGAGCAACAAAACTGAAAAAAATGACAAAACAATTCAGAACACCAAAGACCCTACATTATTTCACCTGGTGTTGCCAAATCCCTGCTGGGCCAGCCGGGGAAAGGAGGGGGAAAGTCTGAGGGAGCCTGGAAGCTCAAAGCGAGGGGACAAGCAATGGCAGAGTCACCACAGACCCCGGGAGCCAGGCGAAGAGCAAGCAGAGGATGAGTTTGCTACAGCCTCAATTTATTTAAGGAAGTGTTTGGGCTTATGTAGGGTCTGGGGTCCAATCAGGTGTTACCATCTCTCCGCTCCAGGGACAGCCACCAATCATTTGGCTGTTTACTAGGTGTCCATTGAAGGGGCCACTTCCCATTGGTTGCTCATCCTTCTGCCTGCATGGTTCCTCTATTGGGACATGTCCCAATTTGTTCAGGCTTGTAGTGGCCAGACCTTGGATCTCCTGGGTTAAGGAGCCGGACTAGGGTCTCCCTGAATTGATAGAGCCACAACTTGGAACCAAACCAGCCAAATCTCTCCCCATCCTAAAACTCAGGGAATCCTGTGGAAGAGGGGGCTGCAAGATTTTAAGAGCCTAAAGATGGGGAGGACCAATAATATGCAAAATATTCCACACAAGCTAGGGCTACAGCAGCCAAGATATAACCACAATACAATTGAATTTTGTCTGACCTGTACCATGGCTGACATATCATCAACCCCCAAAGTCTAGCATAGATCACAGGGGAGAAGACTCCAGGCAATACGATCCTTAGAAGCAAGGGGCTAAACAGTCATAATAGAGTTCCCATGCTAGTAGGCAGCCCAAGAAGGGGCCCCAAGTTATGCTACTGAGTCCTAAACACTCACTAGGTTAGAGGACTGGGGAGGTTCGTAGCCCACATAAATGGATGCTCTGGGGGATGGAAGGGAGGAAGCAGTAGGCACCTGCAGAGGAGGAGGGGATGGGAGAGGGAAGGGATGAACGGAAGAGACTATAATGGGGATGATGGGCAGGTGAAGCTGGAGAGAGAGGAAGGGGTATCTATTGAGCTTGTATATTTAAGGAAAAATAAAATGAGTAAGAAAAAAAAGAATGAAACTAGAACTTTAACTTTCATCCTATACAAAAAGCAACTAGGATATAGCAGTGATCTCATTGTGAGACCTAAAGATCTAAAACTATTACAGAAAAAAAAACAGTTTCTTGACTGATCATCAGAACTAGATGATAAGAACCTATTGTTAAAAATACTACACACTGGGGCTGGAAAGGTGGCTCAGGGGTTAAGCCTCTGCCTTGCAGGAAGAAGGTCCGGAGTTCGGATCCTAGACCCCACGTACAGATGCCAGGCAGAAGCAGGGCGGCCTGCGCTTCTGGTCCTGGTAGGGCGGAGCCTGTGAATCCCAGGGAAGAGTAAACAAGGAGGAGGTGGAGGCGTCCATGGTGGTTCCTGAATTCGTCCGTGGTTCTACACACACACATATACATACTCACACATACATACACAGGCGCAATTGAATAAATAATAAAAAAATAGAAAAATAAAATAAAATAAAAATACTACACACTTTCCCTCTCTCCCTCCCACGCAGCTTTGTCCACCCACCCCTGCGCCTCCCCTTCCACCATCCCCAGGTGAGTCTGCCCAGCCCCAGCCCCCCAAGGTCTCCCCATGTCCCAGCGGCACCCAGGCTGCCTCGTGTTTTTGCCTGGGCCATGCTCAGGGGCCCCAGCCCCTTTCTTCCTCCAGCCCACCTGTCCGCCCAACTGGACAGGACTTGCTCACATTCCTCCATCCCCGGACCTTGGGAGGGCCACTAAGCCAAGTCCCAGGTTCAGGGTGAAGAATTCTGCCATCAACATCAGCCCCTCTGCCTCTCTGGCCCACCGGGGACCCACACACTTGGTCTACAGAAGACACATTGCTACTCAGAATTCAATAGAGTCCAAAGAAAACTCAAGCAAAGTTCTAAGGGTTAAAGGCCATACATCTGAAAACCTCTACAATCATCCTATTCACATGGGAGAGATTTTTCACATCCAGCCCAAAGATAAGTAAACCTCCTTTTTTTTTTAACCTTACTGTTCCTTTCTAATATTAACCACTGTAGATTAACTTTTCCATACAGCCACCCCCAAAACATATACAACTACAGGGAGTACATCATTCACTCTCACATATCACCAAAATACTACATCGTAACAGTGCACTACCATACTAATATTCATCCCCTGTCTACTTAACCTGACTTAACTGATATACTAACAGCCTAATAGCCTCAACTAGGAAATAACAATAACAAAAGACAAACATACCCAACCCCAAGGCAAGCACTAGTAATAACTGCCCAAGTGTAGTAATACCAACTAAATCAGATCAGTCAAAAACACACAGAAACTGAAAACCCCTAGAAGACAAAACAACAATGCCAAAGTGAAAGTGCAGATCCATGAGAAACAAAACTCAAGGAGACCAATCTCCCACTGAAAGAATTAACCCCTTAAGGATGAAGCCCCCCCAAACACCCCCCCCACCCCCACCCCCCCAACCCCCCCACACCCCCAACCCCCCTAATTCCCCCAACCCCCCAACCCCCTCCACCCCTGTCTCCCTGCGAAAACCCAGGCAGCCTCTGGCTTAGCCTGGGCCAGGCGTCCTCCCACCCCCCCTCAGGTCCCAGGTGAAGAATTCTGCCATCAACATCAGACCCTCTGCCTCTCTGGCCCACCGGGGACCTACGCACGTGGTCCATGGAAGACACACTGCTACTCAGAATTCAATAGAGTCCAAAGGAAACTCAAGCAAAACTCTAAGGAACAAAGGGAACACAGGCCATACATCTGGACTCCACTACAATCATTATATCACGTGGGCGAGATTCTTCACATCCAGTCCAAAGATAAGTAAACCTTTTTTTTTTCTTTTTCACTTTACTGATCCTTTCTAGTATAAATTGCTGTAGATCAACTTCCTCATACAGCCACCCCAAAAACACACAACTGGGAGTACAACACTCACCCTCACATGTCACCAAGATACTAAATCGTAAAAGTGCACTACCATACTAATATTCACCCCCTGGTTACTTAACCTGAATTAACTGATGTACTAACAGCCTAATAGCCTCATCTAGGATATAACAATAACAGTACACAAACATACCCAATCCAAGGCAAGCACTAGTAATAACTGGCAAGTGTAACAATACCAACTACATCAGTTCAGTGAAAAACACAAAGAAACTGAATGGTCCTAAAAAACAAAACAATGCCCAAGTCAAAGTGCAGATCCACGAGAAACAAAACCCAAGAAGCCCAATCTCCCACTGAAAGAATGAATCCCATAATGATGGATTCCGACCAGAACAAATTCACAGAAAATAGCCATGAAAGCCAGACCCAGAATAAAGACTTTCAAAACATGATCATTACCATGTTCAATACTATGAAAGAGGAAATCAGAGAAGAGTTAAACAACCATATCAACCACTTGGAACAGGAACACAACAGGCACTTGGAGGAGTTGAGAAAAACAGTTCAAGAAATAAAAATAGGCATAGAGCAATTAAAACAGTCTCAGGCAGAATTTAAAATTGAACTAAAAGACAAGTTATCTTCAACCCAAAACTCAACAGAGTCTTAGCAGCAGAACAAATGAGGCAGAAAATACAATTTCAGATCATGAAGACAAAGCGGGAGAATTAATCAGCTCAATGGAAGAGATTGTTAAAGCCAAAAAGATACTGGAGAGGAACATTCAAGAAATATGGGACACCCTGAAGAAGCCTAACATGTGCATTTATGGAATACCAGAACAAGAATCCCAAAATACCACACCTGAGGAAATATTTCAATTCATCATAAATGAAAACTTCCCACAACTAAAGAATGAGAGGCCCATCCAAATACAAGAGGCATTTCGCACTCCAAACAGATATGACCAAAATAGAAAATCACCACGGCAAATAATAGTCAAAACACTCTACATTCAAGACAAAGAAAAGGTGCTGAGAGCTTCAAGAGAAAAAAAGCAAATCACTTTTAAAGGTAAACCTATTAGAATAACAAATGACTACTCAATGGAAAGAGTAAAAGCAAGAAGAGCTTGGATAGACATACTTCAAGTATTAAATGAGCAAAAATGCCAACTCAGACGGATATACCCAGCAAAACTATCTGTCATGATTGAGGGAGAAAGAAAAATTTTCCAGCACAAAGACAACTTGAAGGGATACATGTCTACCAAACCAGGCCTTCAAAAAATGATAGAAATGATACTCAAGCTTGAAGAAAAGAACAAGCGTATCCAGGAGGACAGAAGGGAAGTATAATACCACCAAAATATAAATATCAAACAACATGCCTACAAAATCTACTAAACATAAAAAAGGTACAGAATTAAAAATAATTTCTCCATTATAACATTAAATGTCAATGGTATTAACTCGCCGATTAAGAGACACAGATTACAAACTTGGATTAAAAACCACAATCCAACAATCTGCTGCCTTCAGGAAACTCATCTCACCACAAAAGATAGGCACATCCTAAGAATGAAAGGCTGGTCCTTGCAAGCTAATGGAACCAGGAAACAGGCAGGGGTAGCAATTATGCTTTCAGACAAAGTGGACTTCAAACGAAACAAAATCATAAGAAACACAGATGGATACTACATTTTAGTCACAGGTACAATTCACCAGGAAGACTTCACAATACTGAACATATATGCACCCAATATGGGCCCCTCCACATTCATTAAGAAAACTCTACAGCGTCTAAAGCGAGAAATCAACCCCCAAACGATAATTCTTGGGGACTTCAACACTGCCCTCTCAAGATGGGATAGATCAACAGCTCAAAAGCTTAACAGAGACACTTTGGAACGTAATCAAACCCTTAAAGAAATGGACCTTACAGATCTCTATCGAACTTTTCACCCACACACCAAAGAATACACATTTTTCTCAGCAGAACACGGAACTTTCTCCAAAATAGATCACATATTGAGCCACAAAATGAATATACACATATACAAAAAAGTTGAAATTCTAACCTGTGCCCTATCAGACCACCACAGCCTAAAGCTGAACATCCACAACACAACAAACAAGAGAAAATACACTAACTCCTGGAAACTTAACAATATGATGATGAATGAGAATTGGATTCAAAAGAAAGTAAAAAGGAAATGATGAATTTAGCCACTCTGCAAATATAAATGAATATAATCTCCTCTTAAGTTGCATTGGTCAGAATATTTTATCACTAGAACTAAACAGTAACTGGAATAAAAATTGATACAGAGACTGTGGCCCTTGTAATAAACTCGATTGCATGGTGTACCAGTTAGATACAGGTGTCAACTTTACAACTGAGGGTTGAGTTTTTGACATGTTTGTGAAGAATTAGTAATTAACACAAGTCCTGAGCAAGCCTCTTGGAGATCATCTAATCAATGTGGGACAACATAATCCATAGTTGGTGCTAAAACTCCCTGGACAAGTGGATAAGACAGAGCGAGATGGCTCAATGTATCAAAGTTCATTGGCATTCAGTCATGCTAGTGAGTGAAAAAATATGTTCCTGTCTCATCTCTTTGTTCTTCGTGCAGATATTGTGTAGTTAGTTTTCTCAGGTCCTGCCATTGTTATAAACTCTCTTGTCAAGCTAGACTATAAGCTTTAACCTGAATTATAAGCAAGAATAAAACCCCTTGATCCCTTAAGGTGCTTCATCCTGTATTTGCTCAGTGATGGGGAAGATGACACTAACACATATAATTGATAGATAGGTCTTTGGAACTTGTTGCAGGAGGAATGTGGTAAGGTTTGAAACTTTGGTCTACAAAAACCATTGAGCATTGTACACTGAATTTAATAGTCAATTCTAGTGGGAACTCAGAAGGCAGTACTATTGAGAGAGATTACTGATAGTGGATTTTCAACTCAAGAGGTTTCAGATAGGAACACAAATTTTATTGAGAACTGAACCAGAGGTAATTTCTGTCCTGAGAACTTGTAAGATGCTGAATTAAATGTGATGGCAGAGCATATTTCAAGACAGCATAATGTTGAGTTTTTGGCATGGCTACCTGTACTCTTATTTAGATCAACAATAAAAATAAACAGCGAAATATGCAAAAAGAAACAAAAATGCACCTCTTGGAAAAGAAAGGAAGCTTATGGTTACAGCTTAAATATGTTGAAAAGGACCAAAACTGCAAAAGAGATTATTAGTCTCTTGCTCTACACTGGAACAAATAGAACAATGCTCTGAAAATAAGAACCTACTAATCAAAGGCTCAAACTCATAACAATGGCAATTCATTTAAAAGAAGAGCTTAAGGTCAGAATAACAAGGGAGTTTTCCATTTCACATGCAACTGCTTAAAGGAGTTTTTCCCAGCCTCATCACTCCAAGTTTACAGAAAGATAGCCTTAAGGTAGCCAGGCTTTATCCTGCTGTGGTAAGACTTGGCGGTATCATCTATATGGTACTAGTTTAGGTGTATATGAAAGACGTAAGACTGAGAGACCATGGAGTCTTCCACACATGGTTTAAGAGACGTACCATGGTTAGCCTATGTACAACAAGGTCAGAATGTCTGAGGCAACACTGCACAAAGATGTGAAATTGAAATTCAGTTTGTAGTGGATTCAAAGATACTGAAAAATCACAGAATCATTATATATTAGCAAGAGGAACAGGGAATGGAGCCAGCTCAAGGGAGAATACTTGTGTGCCATGGCCAGCAAACTTGGAGGACAAAGACATCTAAGCCCTTTGAAATGGAGAGTTTAGACATGAACGTTTTCTTTGTGTGTCCTACAAAGTTTTCTTCTTACTTTAGGCTGATCTTTTCTAGCTATGGCCCTATTCCTTCCTTTGGGAAAAAGTTTATTGTGTGCTATTGCATATTAGAAATACAAAGCTTGCCTTTTCATTTTTCAAAAACTCACAGTTCAAAGATTGTTTTAAGTCTCAGGAAACACTTTGCATTTTGGATTTTTGAACAGTGTTAGGACTGTTAAGACAATGGAGACATAAAATTGAATCTAATGTGTTATGTGTCAGATGACCATGAAAAATCAAATTTCACTATAGAAGTTAGCTTCCATTAAACAACAGTGCAAGATTTCCTGTAGATACCTTTACTAACTCTCTTAATTAACTTTGTTGCTTTATTTTTAGACTTATGATGACTTAATAGTCAATTAGTACTTTTTCCCTAAGAATCCCTAGGGTCTTATAGAAGGTTGAATGAAAACACCATTATTATTATTAAAGAGCATGATAACCTATGAAATAGTGGAGTCAAACAATTTTTTTGAGACAGAATAAGAAACTAATTAGCAAAATCCTTCAGAATTGTGAAAAACACTAAGACATTACTATATTGATACTAATAAATAACTCAGATATCTACATTTTAAGAAAGGCCAAACCAGTTATTAGTTGTTTTATTTGCAGAGAAAACAGAGCAATAGATGCGAAAATGTCACATTGAATATTCTGATTGGGAATTGGGGAATTATGATGATTATTAATACTAGCTCTGAGGAAATTTAGGAGACAAAGAAAACAACATGAGTTAAGTAAATATACACATTTTAGAAAAAATATTTAAGCTAAATTTTTAGTTAAAATAAAAAATTCACATGCATCAGCAAAAAAAGAGCTCTGGAATTCATTTAATGTAAGTATTTTCAGTGTTTGTCATTTTTCATATAAAAATAATTCTTTAAAATCAATCATATTTTGAATGGAGAGTAAATGAATTAAATTCTGATTAGAGAAACACAAAAAATAATGGTTTAATTAATGGTCAAACTTTCAATATTCATATCTGTCTATTAAAATAGCAATGTGAAAATGATTCTCAATGTTTCTGTGAAAGCGTTATTGATACATATTCATTCATATTAAATAAGTAATTATAAAATATAATTGTTAATAGTGTAATAGTGGATGTAAATTAGTTTCTACTCAAAGTTACTCAAGTTGAATCTGACAATAATTTGATAAGAATGTTTCAAAATCCACGAAACAATTCAGCTTGGTATTTATTCATATACTGATTTGAGGATTAAAATAGCTTTTAAACCTAAACCTCATAAAACTTTTTTTTCCTGTTGAATTGCTTCAAAGTGACAAAAACAAGGGATTACAAAACCAAAATACCAAATGTCATTAATTTTAAAAGATTACTTCATAATTCCATGTTGATTAGTACAGCTTTTAGACTATGTGCATGCAGAAAATAAGTAACATGTTCAAAGAAATGAAGAGGAATAGAATAATACTATAGGCATTAACCAAACTAACAAAAACCTTTTCTTGTAGAATATGAAAGAATATAAAAGGTGCTAAATATCTCAGAAAATAAAACAGGGGAAGGGGAAACACAACACAGAAAGTGATTAAGTTACTCTGTTCCAATTCCCTCAAAAGTAAAAAGAATTAGACATGATTATCTAAGATAAGAGTTGTAATGAGTGGTGATATGATTGGAGATCAAAAAGCAAGGTAAATGGAGAATCTATAGATAGAAAATAAGTTAAAACACAGCAAATAGGTACTTGATTCTTCCTGTCACCTTTTACATCAGTACTCGGTGGATCCTTTTAACTCACATAGAGTATTTGCTTTACTCCAGATCTAATGGACTTTAGAAGAAATCATATGATGAGAAATCACACAAGACTGACAATGTTCATTCTTCTGGGATTGACAGAAGACCCAAAGTGGCAGATTGTGATTTTCCTTTTCATGTTTCTCACATATTTATTGAGCATCGCTGGCAATCTTACCATCATTCTTCTCACACTGTTGGATGGCCACCTCAAAACACCCATGTATTTCTTCCTCCGGAATTTTTCCTTCCTAGAAATGTTGCTGACATCTTCCTGCATCCCAAGATACCTGGTCAGCATAGTAATTAAGGATAAAACCGTCTCCCATGATGCTTGCTTGGCACAGTTATTTCTTATCTTTTTCTTTGGTGTCACACAATTCTTCTTATTAGCTGTCATGTCTTATGACCGCTATGTGGCCATCTGCAAACCCCTTCATTATACAACTATCATGAGCAACAGAGTCTGCACTCTGCTGCTTGCCTCTTGTTGTTTTATGGCTATATTAGCTATCTTTCCTGGAATTATTGTAAGTCTGCAATTGGAATACTGTGATAATATTATAGAGCACTTTTTCTGTGACTATTCTCCCATCCTGAAAATTTCCTGCTCAGACACACGATTCATTGAACTGCTAGATTTTATTTTTGCCATAATCACACTGCTTTTAACTTTGGCACTAGTAATGTTCTCCTATGGGAAAATCATAAACACTGTTCTGAGGTTCCCTTCTGTCCAGCAAAGAAAGAAAGCCTTTTCCACTTGTTCCTCCCACATGTTTGTTATTTCTATCTCTTATGGAAGCTGCATATTTATGTACATTAAGTCTTCTGCAGAAGAGAGGATATCTTTAAACAAGGGGGTAGCAGTTCTCACCTTTTCAGTTGCACCTGTACTAAATCCTTTCATATATACCCTCAGAAATAAGCAAGTTAAGCAAGCCTTGAATGATCTAGTTAAAAAACACATATATTCTGATTTGAAGAAGTAAGTTTGACTTACATAAAGGTGTGTTGTTAAATTTATTAGAACATATAGTCCATACAAGCTTCCACTTTTATGTATCTGTAGTTTATTTTTGTATCATGATAGTTACTGAAGGCTCCTTGTATAGTCTCAAAATCATCTGTAATTTCATCTTTTAATGATTTCACCAATAGTGTTGATTCTCTAATGTGAGTTAGAGAAATAAAATTCATCCTTTCAATTCAATTCTATGATTTTGTTCAGTTTTGTAAGATTCCACTGTGGATGAATTTGAAACTATAATATTTCCACAATTTTCTCACATATTTGCCTGAAATTAAGATTTCTATGAATTGTTCAAATAATAACCTATTATACTTATAAATTGCTAGGAAAATTTCTGTCACATAATATTAATATATTACTAAGTATCTGATATTTACACAAACAAGCCCTCCTTCTATTTCCTTCTTTCCTTCCTTCCTTTTTTCCTTAGTTCTCCTTTAATTTTTTAATCTGCCTCTGATTTTTTTATGTTAGGTATTAGATATTTACCATATATTTTCTTTCTTCATTTCAAATATTTCTTCTGTGCTCCTCTGTATTCTGTAGAAAATATCTAAATGTATGTATCTATTAATCAGAGCATTACACACAACTCTCATTGCAACATATTCTGTTCTTAAAGACAATATAAGCAGAGCATCAGTTTGTTTTGTTTTCATTATCTGTTCTCCCACTCTTGTGTGTTATGTCTCTCAGACTTCAGTGAATTACCACCACTACCCATCACAGCATGCACTTGCATACTCTACTTTTTAGACTGGCTGTTTGCATTGCAAATGCATTAATATAGGGGTGAAGCATTACTCTTACTTAATATATCAGAATCTATGGAAAAAAGTGGCCATGCACTTTCTTTGTTATGACCCACTTTGTCTTTGAATTTGAGGATGAGAGAAGAAGGCTTGGACTGTTGTTTGTATTGCTTTCAAATTAATTCAATTTCTTGAGTTTTGTCTTCTTGAAGACTCAGTGCAGTTATTGAGGGTTGGGTCAGAGAGATGACTCAGTGGATAAAGGTGCCTATTCGCAAACCTGAAGACCTGAATTCAGTCCCCAGAAGCCCATCAGAAGAAATTGAGAACTGACTGCTCCAAGTTGCCCCTTTTCATTCTTTCCACACCCAAAAATGATTGAAATTGTACCTAATATTAGCCCTTTATGCTTGTATTTCAGGTCTTCACATTTGAACGTATTCATAATAATTTACTCAACTTTCAGAAACAGTAGAAGTAATTATCATTATAAACTGGGCAGCTAATAACAAACTACATTCTCAAAGCAAAGTTTGCAATGATTAAATTCTTGGGTAGTTTTTTTATTATAAGTAGGGTCACTATACATGCACAAGTATAGTCTACATGTACAAGTCTGTATTATTTATGCATAAGTTAGATTGTAAGAACTTTATGTAGGACTTTTTTCATGTTGAAAATTACAAAGTAAGTTATTACTTACCGAAAGTGAAATTTAAAAGAAACAATAATGGAGATGATCCTAATTGGTTGGGTCAGTAAGTAGGCTTAGTTAGCTTTTTTGAGACAGGATCTTACTACAACTCAGGTTAGGCTTTACCTCATTATTTATCTCACCCTGGCCTCATTCTCATAGCCATCCTTCTGCCTCAGCTTCCTGAATGTACAACCTTATTGATCTGTTTTTGAAGGTTGATCTATGATGCTTTACCATGATGTTTTAACAACTAAAGTGCAAAAGCAACTTGAAGCCACCAAATGTCCCATTCCTACTTTCTCTATATTCTAGATAATATTAAATACATGATAAAATTCATCATGTCATAGTTCATTACCCCCATTCAAACCAATAACTTTTTATGCAAAGTTATAAAAAAAAATTGACAGCTTTTAGATGTAAGCAAATATAAAGTGAAAATATGGTAGGTATAACCATAAGGAATGCTATATGAAATTATCAATACTTGTATGTTCTTATTGAAAATCAAAACAAATTATTCCTAAATTCATATGCATACTAAGTAATGTCCATAATCTCAATAGGTGTCTACAGGAAATAATTTAATTTAGTCACCTATAACTGATTTATATGCTTATGAATTTAATAAAATGCTCTTATCTACTCATTCAATGAATATTTATTAACTATTTTGTAATCTTGTAATACATATATACAATAATAGTGTACATTTAAAAGAAAAATATTGCTAAGATTCTTATTATTTTCCTTATAACCTAAACAACTGATCATATCATTGAAATATTTAATGTTATAGTTAGTTACTTTATATGAAACTTAAATAGCACAAGATGCATCTTTTTGTAAGTGTACGGTATACTGAATTTTGTTAAACTAGCATACATATGCAATCACAAGAGGAGGCTAGTCTAATAACTAATAATTAGAAGATGATTAGGTAATTATATAATAATGGGATCAAGCATATGGTATAATTTATTGATAATTTAGCTTTTCTACAAGCTATAGTAATGAAGTAATGATTAACTGAAGACTCCTCTTTCACATTACATTGTTATATTCCTGGGAAGAAGCAATATAAAATGGTAAATCTCAAGTATTTCACCCATGTAAGTTTAAATAAATATGAGAACTCTATTTTCTCATGAAAATCACAGATATAAAACAACGAAAAATGCACAACACACTTAGAAATACTTATAAAATATGTGGCCATTTAATCAAGATGATTAAGAACAATACAATAGTAATCAAGAAATGCTGTAGATCAAGACATATAACAGAAAGAAACACATTTTTACATACATACTTTTGCAAAAATAAATGAACAAATAAAGCCAACCTTTCAAAGAAACTTGAAGCTTTGTAGGTGAGCTGCAGCCAGCTCAGCTTTTTTGTCTAATTCAAGCAAAAACTAAAAAGTAGATGTTTGAGATTAGTTTCCTATAAGAATATGCTTGATAGATTTTTTCATGTATTTTACACAACCATGACTTTTTTAAATTAATTAATTTATTTATTTTTAATACATTTTTTATTATTTCCGCTCATACAAACTTAATAGGTAGACCAGTTCCCTCCCTCCCTCCTCCTCCCCCCGAACCCCCTGCTCTCCCTCCCCTCCCTCCCCATTTCCCCACTGCCTCCCCCCCAATTCCCAGAGAGTCCTTTATTGTGTATGCCTAACTCTCCTCTGGATCCTCCTCTCCGATGACGTACAAGGACCCAGTGGCATTTCCCTGAACCCTTTCTCGTGTTCCCCTTAAGCATAAGAACACTACTGTGGCTGTCAATCCCTTGCCTCCAAGGATCTTGGTGCCTTTAGCAGATGCTAGACTTTGTGAGGTCAATAGTGTGTTGGAAATTGCGCAGGGCATGCAAAGTCCTATTATGATTGCTTCGACCCTAACTAGTGTGGAGTATCTTGCAAATCATTGCTCCTCCCATCCTTTTGCTCTTACGATCTTACCGCCCCCTCTTCCGCAAATGTCCCTGAGCTTCAACCGTGACTTTTGTAAGGTGTCTCAGTAAATTTATTTTGATGGCTTCTTGTGTAAAGTTTTAATGCTTTTCTCTCCTAGTGAATGCGCTGATTTTTTACTGTGGTGTTACTCGCTGGGCCAGGAGGTAGTGTCTCATGATGGCTTGTGTCAGTATGACTTTCAGTACTGAAGCCAAATGTAACTCAACACCATTTCCCTTCCTTGTAGCTTTAGGGAGGTAGCTTCTCTCTGATTCCCTTTTGGTGACTCACAATGTAAGTGATCTGCCAGTCTCAGAGAGAATTAAAACTCAACCTGACTGTTAACTGTGCATTAAGGAAACATTAAGGAAGCCTCTGTTTAGAGGCTCATAAAAGTCCCATTCCATATCTCGGGATGAGACTTTTAGAAACCTCATTAACCAGTTCATAAAAACTAAAACAGTTCCTCAAGTTGGCTGAACTCAGAACACCGAGCAATTTCTATCTCTTATGAAGTTACATTTTTATTTCCTGTACATTGTACAATCAAAATACGTTACTACCTCTTAAATCCTGGTTTACCTCAATTTTAATACTTTAAAAAAAGAAAAAAAATAGAGCTCGTGGCAAATGGAACAGTGAGAACATCACAAAAAATTTATTTATATAGTTTATTTTGTGGGAGATAAATTTTATTAGGCTGTTCTTTATTCAGTGTTGTTGGTTGCAGCCACATAAGACTGGACATTTAACTTTTCTGCCATTTCTGCAAGTTAGGTATGTTTGCAAGAGAAAAGTACAAGACGTTTGACTACAGCTGACTTTCTCCCTGCTCCTTTGAGTGTCTTCTAAGTTTATTCTTTGTTCTTCATGTAGAATTGCTGTCTATGACTGCACTTGGAATGGCTTGCTTGTTGGAAATATTTCTCTAGTAGGTTATCACTGTCTGTTCTGCATAATAAATATAACAGCCTCTGTGGAGGAAAAAAATGCTGTAGATCACAGCTATAGAAAAGAAAGAAGGATCTTTTTCCTCTTATCAAGATTAGTAGCTCATAAATTTAAAATATATATTTAGTTCCATGAAAAAAAATTGAGGTCAGAACAAACTTCTAATCCTAATTTCAGGGAGACAAAGATGCCAGCAGGAAGAAAAGGAATCCATGATTTTACTTATTTAGCTGAAATTTACTAGCATCATATATGCCTTGAAAAAACATTTCAGCTTGCCATAAATTCTAAGAAACAAGCGCAAAAGAGTATAAAGCTGTTTTAAGTGACAAAATGTCAAGGATTTGCATTTCTTCTACTTGCCCCAAGAAGTTCAGCAGAGAGAATTCTAAGTAGGCACTGTTTTTCCCATGGGAGGGGAGAACCAGCAGTAGCTCTGCCCAACCTGTCATTCTATCTTGCACACATGACAAAGCCCAGAACCCAAGTAAGAGTAACAAAGATTGAGCCTAAGGAAAGCTTCTGTGGAAGGGAAGAGTTGCCTACTTCAACCTTAAAGAACTTTTGTAAGATTCATTTATCAGAATTCCATGTAGAATCAGGTCTTTTAAAACAGAGAGATAGTTGATAATATAGGAAAGGGGAAGGGGAACAACAGAAGGATGTGAGGAACAAAACAGGAACAGCAAAGGAGAGCATAGGAGCAATCCTTGGCATTCCTTGCTTCAGTTCCAGCACTTGAATTGCTGCCACATTCTTCCCATGGCTCTTACCTGTATGTGCCTGTACTTCCTCTCCTAAAGTTCTCAGTCTTACTGAGTCACTTTAATCCAATGTGACTTCACAGTAACCGGTTTTATCTACAAAGAACTCATTTCCAAAAAGGTCACATTTTGTACTGCATATAATTTTGGAGTACATATTATTCAATCCAGCAAGAATAATGAAAATGGCTCCACCTATAATAGGTAAGTCTTTCCTCCTTGAAAAAATCAAGACAATTTCCTTCAGCCATGCTTAGTGACCTTCCTAGGATTACACAGGAATTTCCTAGGATACTAGGTACCAAATTGACAATTGAGACCTTCATAGTTGATACTACAATGTAAAGTCATAATATATTAAAACTGCTAGTCTAAGACTTGGCACCAGAGACAAATTTCAACAAGAGATTCCAAAAATATGTAAATATACAGTAATATTATTCCTCCAAAAATTAACAATTTCATAGTAATTGATTCCTATGACAGTCTACTTACTATATGAAATTCAAAACAAAGACATTCGAAGTATGAGTTTTCAAATGATTAACAAATTCAAAGACAACATGAATGAATATCTGAATGAATTCAAAGAGGATTTTGATAAACAGCTAAGTAAGAATGACAATGCTGGATATGGAAGAGTAACTGAATAAATAAGATTCTAAAACAATGTAATTTAAATCTTGGAAATGAAATGTTTAATATGTCAAATTAAAAAGCCAGTTGAAAGTGTCATCCCATTACTCATAATAAATGAAATCAAGTAAATCAAATAGCCATCAGTTAACAGATAAGTAAAATGCATGTAGCCATATAATAAGATATTATTTTACCTATCTGGAGTGCAGATCAGTGGACATGTTTAGCAACCATGAGGATAGTTGTTTAGATCCGCATAAATACTAGGAACAATGGCAAAAGCATCTGTAATGCCTGCAGACCTGTGAGAAAGAAAGGCAGAAAGTGTAAAAAAATGAATGCAACATTAAGTACATTATTTAGAAGGCAAATGCTAGAGAGAACATATGGAGCTTGTTCTCTGTGTTGGAGATAAATCACTCAATGACCACTCACCCACCCACCCCAAGGCTCAGGAAACATTGGTGAAGAAAGAGCACTAAGATTGTAAAAAGCTGACGGGCAAAAGGAATGTGACTAGACATTGTCTTCTGGGCATGACAACGTTATTGCATCCATGAATTCACCAAAGCTATGTATATTCCACAAGACCTACACAGGATTTATCCTATCAGCATTTCATCTTTAAAGGAGAGAGAATTCAAGAGGACCCACACCTTACTGAGATACTGATGAGGATTAATTCTGATGGAAAGGGAGAGATGCTTTGCTCAATGTTATACCCACTGAGATAATATTCTCCAGCAAATGGTAAGGCACATAACATCAAAGACAACCCAGATGAAACTCAGTGTGGTCCACTTATGCAAAAAACACACAAAAAATAGGAGACAGACTGGTAAGGCAGAATATATGTGCCAGCACTTACCAGTCAATGTGAGTTTCATGTGTAGGATTGGTGAGAATTTATCCAGGCCAGGGTCCGAGGGGACTCAGCAATTCTGAAACTGAGACTGAGACAGACTGAAAAACAGGAGAATATTTGATGAGAAACTAAATTGTTACCACTAGTTTAGTACTCAAACAGCCAGCAGTTTCAAGGTAACTGCAGCCTCAAGGTGAACAGGTAGAAACTCTTTTACCACAACTCTGGAACATTCAGGCCTGTTCCGGATTAATAAATCACAAGGTGAGAACTCGGTGAGCTGATCATTATCTACTTCCTGCCTGAGGCTGACCACAGTGCAAGGAAGATCTCCCAAAGAGACAAAGAGTAGGCAGGAACAAAGAAGTTCAAAATGTTGACCTTTGCTGCTCAGATTGGTCAGTACTCAAAAGGTGCCAGGAAGACCAGAACCAAACCTCACAGAAGGTTGTAATGCAAAGAGAAGTGGGGAATGGGGTGAGATTAAGACATGAAAATATCATAAATTCACTATAAAACACTAAAAGGATAAAAATAAATATGAAAGATATCCAAAGGGCTACAAGGGGGAAAAAAAGACCTTACAGCAGCAGTTAAACAAAGGAATATCAGATAAATAACAAACACCTCAGAGGCAACAAAATGACAAAAATGAAAAGATGCAGACTAGCATACTAATTATAAATAGTATCCATCTATTTGTTGCCTCCAAGAAACATAACATGCCATTAAAAACAGAAAATATCTTAGGATGAAAATTTAGGCAAAAGTCTTCTAAGTAAATGATACTAGGAAACAGACATCTCTATTCCCATATTTGTTAAAATAGGCTTCAAACCAGAACTGTCATGGCAAATAAAGGTCACTTCATAATGAAGGGAACAATCTATCAGGAGGACATTATAATTGTAATCACATATAGACAAAACACAAATGCACTGAATTTCATCAGCTGAATACTACTATATCTAATGTCACAGATGAAGCCAAACACAGTAATACTGGGTGATTTCAATTCCTCATTCTCGCCAATGGACAGTTTATCCTCCGAAAAGTTAAAAGGAAAACATTTTAATTCAATGGCATCATTTGTCAGATGGGTTTAACAAACATCTATAGAGCATTTCATCCAAGCACTGAAGAATACATACTCTTCTCTGCAGTAAATGGAACTTTCTGTATGATAGATCATTCACTGTGAAACAAAAGAGTCTCAATGAACACAGGAGAATTGTACGAAGTTCTTATAGTCTATATCAAAACACAATGAAATAAAGCTTTAAATAACTGTAGAAAATTCACAAATTCATACAGATTGAACAACATGTAGCTGAATGATAACTGGATTGCTAAAGAAATAAGAACTATTTTTAAATTCCAGAATTAAAAATAACAAAACTTATGAAATATAGTAAAAATACTCTTAAGAGGGATGTTCATAGCTTCAAGTGTCAACATTAAACAAAAATCCAGAGTTGTCTAAAATAAATAACTCAGAGATGAATTTTAGGGGCTTAGAAAAAAGGTCAAATCAAAAACAGTAGACATATAGAAAAAAAATAAGATCAGAACAGAAATTAATGTCCTATATTCTATCTCCTCTTCTGTGGTCCTCCTTTGACCTTAAAGAATTTGGTATAAAATGGCCTATTTAGGGAAAAATTAAGATGTGAAAATATATATAATAAATTCATGTATAAACACTAATACAAACAGCACATTAACCACTCTGAAAGAAATATATATGATACATACACACAGTTGTAGAAAAAGCTTCCAGAAAAAGTAAGAGTGAATACACAGTTTATGTAATGGAAAGAAAACTTTTCCTGTATTTAACAAAAAGAAAGGCAGGAAAAAAAATCATGTAATTTGTAAAAAAATGAATGCAAATATACTTAAGTACTCAGAGTAAGCCAAGTATTAAAGCCAGCATCATTTGTTTTCTTTCATATGTTGGAAAAATTAAAAGAGAAAATATAAGGGAGACTACATAAACTTCTGAAAATTACCTATAACCTATAAACACAATTCAAATATTTAAATGAAAATAAGTCAGTGAGACTTGACTGAATCCACATAGATAAATTCAGCTTGGTTTAGAATATTTTGATTAGTTTGACTTAACTTATTTTAGTTTACTTTAGATTACTGTTTATCTTTGATGCAGCAGTTCTAATTTTAGGAATTTATCATAATGTTCTAAAATTCTCTTAAATATTATGAAATTTGTTTTAGAAAATGTGTTTCTGGCCCCTGGGTGGCCCATGTTAGTGGACTGAGTGAGCAGGACATGTGAGCCTGCTTGGCTTCTCTCTGCAGTCTCCTGGACCCTGGGTGGTCTGCATATAGGAATCTCCCTCCCTGGCTAAAAACACACATACAAGAAATCAGTACAAGTAGATGATTTCATAAAATACCAATCTTCCAGAATATAGTGAGAAAAGTCTTCTGAAAAACAACAAAATAGTCACCTCAGAAAACCCATCTTAGAAATATCAGCATGATTCCACAACCAGAGAACACTAGAATCACTACTTTTTAAAAATATTTTTATTTAGGTTGATTCCATGACTTTGCTATTGTAAACAGTGGTGCTATGAACATGGTCGTGCTTGTGCTATCGAGGTGAACCTCTGCTGCATGGGGGTTATTCCCAAAAGTGGAATAGCAAGGCCATATGGCATTTCAATCTTTAATTTCTTTAAGAATCTCCAAACAGCTCGCCAGAGTGGTTGTATGAGCCTGCATTCCCACCAGCAATGTAGGAGAGTTCCCCTCTCTCCACATCCTCTCCAGCATTTGTTGTTGTTTGTATTGTGGATTTTTGCCGTCCTGACCAGGGTGAGATGATATCTCAGGGAAGTTTTGATTTGCATTTCCCTGATGGCTAAAGAAGTGGAGCATTTTTTAAGATATTTGTTAGACATTTTAATTTCATCCCTGGTAAAATTTCTTTTAAGTTCCAGGGCCCATTTTTTAATTGGGCCATTGTTTTCCTTGGAGTTTAGTTTTCTTTCTTTTTTTTAATAATACATTTTTTATTATTATTTCAGCTCATACAAACTTAATAGGTACACCAGTTCCCTCCCTCCCTTCTCCTTCCCCCGGAAGCCCCTGCTCTCCCTCCCCTCACCCCTTCCTCCCCATTCCCCCATGCCTCCCGCCCTAATTCCCAGATTCCTTTCTTGTGCATGCCTGACTCTCCTCTGGGCCCTCCTCTCCGATGACGTACAAGGACCCAGTGGCATTTCCCTGTTCCTATGTTCCCCTTAAGCATAGGAATACTACTGTGGCTGTCAATCCCTTGCCTCCAAGGATCTTGGTGCCTTTAGCAGATGCCTAATTCTAGGTGGTTGATATAGAGTCTCTGAAGTTCTGGAAAGTGGTTTGTTGATTTTCTTTTGCAGTTTTGTTGCTCCTGCAATGCCCTTCACTCCATCGTGATGGAAACTGTATGTCACCCCCTGGCCAGAGACAAAAAGCTGTTAAACTGGAGTCTTATTGTAAGAGCACATTCAAGGGTAGATGTAATACTTATACCCAAAAGTGGAATCACAGAGTCATATGGCATTTGGCAATGGGAGGGGTCAATCACCCATTTGCAGAATGGTTACTTTTTAATCTGCCGGAATATATGCCCTCCCTTTCTGGTGAGTTCATACCCCCTTAGTTGTAAATGATCAGGAAAGAATGTCTGTGAACTTAACCAGGTGTCACATTACTTTCTTGCAGTCCTTGATGGAGGCCTATTTTCTCTACTGTAACATGGTCACTTCTCTCCTTGTTTCTGGTGTGGCCCTCCAACCCCATCCCTCCTGTTCATAATCCTTGCAATTACTATAGGTAATACATAGATTTCCCCTATGAGTGTCTCAAGGTGGGCTGGGTGGGTTTAGTACTAGGAGCCACCTATTAGGGAGTACATACGGCACTTAATTTTCTGGGTCTGGGATACTTCACTTAATATAATTGTTTCTAATGACATCCATTTCCCAGAAAATTCCAGTAATTCATCATTTTTGATGGCTGAGTAGTACTCCATTGTATAGATGTACCACCTTTTCCTTATCCACTCAGCAACTGTTGGACATTTGGATTGATTCCATGTATTTGCTATTGTAAACAGTGCTTGTGCTATCCAGGTGAATTTTTGCTGTATGTCGGGTTATTCCCAGAAGTGGAATCGCAGGGTCATATGGAATTTCAATCTTTAATTTCTTTAAGAATCTCCAGACAGTTCGCCAGAGTGGCTGTATGAGCCTGCACTCCCACCAGCAATGTAGGAGAGTTCCCCTCTCTCCACATCCTCTCCAGCATTTGTTGTTGTTTGTATTGTGGATTTTTGCCGTCCTGACCAGGGTGAGATGATATCTCAGGGAAGTTTTGATTTGCATTTCCCTGATGGCTAAAAAAGTGGAGCATTTTTTAAGATATTTGTTAGACATTTTTATTTCATTCCTGGTAAAATTTCTTTTAAGTTCCAGGGCCCATTTTTTAATTGGGCCATTGGTTTCCTTGATGTTTAGTTTTCTAAGTTCTCTGTGCACTCTGGACAGTAGAGCTCTATCAAATATGTGGTTAGTGAAGATTTTCTCCCATTCTGTGGGTTGCCTTTGAGCTCATGTTACAATTTCTTTATCTGAACAGAAGCTGTTTAATTTCACAAGGTCCCAACTGTTGAGAGTTTCTAGAAGTGACTGTGCCATTGGATGTCTGTTTAGGAAATGTTGGCCCAGTCCAATCAGCTCGAAGGAGTTCCCTATCCTTTCAACTATGGTTTTTATAGTCTCTGGCCTTAGATCAAGGTCCTTGATCCATTTGGAATTAAATCTTCTACATGGTGGCAAGTACGGGTCCAGCTTTAATCTTCTGCATGTGGATATCCAGTTTTGCCAGCACCATTTGTTGAAGATACTGTTCTTTTTCCATTGGATTCTTTGGGCCCCTTTGTCAAAGATCAATGGCTGTAATTTTGTGGGTTATATCTGGGTCTTCAACCCTTATCCATTGATCTGTGTGTCTATTTTGGAGCCAGTACCAGGCTGTTTTTATAACTATGTATTTATAGTATAGACTAAGGTTTGGTATGGTGATACCTCTAGCAGTGTTTTTGTTACTTAGGATTGTCTTTTGTGCCTCCATATGAACTTTGAGATTGTTTGATCAACTTCTTTGAAGAATTGCTTTGGGATTTTAATTGGTATAGGGTTGAATTTGTATATTGCCTTTGGTAGGATGGTCATTTTTACGATATTGATTCTGCCAATCCAGGAACATGGAGGTCTTTCCACCTTATGGTGTCTTCTGCAATTTCTTTCTTTAGGTCTTTTACCTCCCTGGTTAGGTATATACCAAGGTATTTCATTTTTTTAGGGGCTTTTGTAAATGGGATGTCCAACAGTTGAGGAATGGATAAGGAAAATATGGTACATCTAGACAATGGAGTACTACTCAGCCATCAAAAATGATGAATTACTGGAATTTGCCGGGAAATGGATGTCATTAGAAACAATTATATTAAGTGAAGTATCCCAGACCCAGAAAATTAAATGCTGCGTATGTACTCCCTAATAGGTGGCTCCTAGTACCAAACCCACCCAGCCACCTTGAGACACTCAAAGATAAATCTATGTAAAATCTACAGTAATTCCACAGATTATGAACAGGAGGGATGGGGTTTGAGGGCCACACCTGACACAAGGAGAGAGGGGACCGTGTTACAGCAGAGAAAATAGGCCTCCATCAAGGACTTCAAGTAAGTAATGAGACATCTGGTTAAGTTCTCAGACCTGTGCTCCTGATCATTTACAACTGAGGGGGTATGATCTTACCAGAAGGGGAGGGCATATAGTCTGGCAGATAAAAAGTAACCATTTTACAAATGGGCATTTGACCCCTCCCTCACTGTGGTTTCCTACTTTTATTACATCTACCTTTGAATGTGCTCTTATAACAAGACTCCAGTTTAACAGCTTTTTGTCTCTGGCCAGGGGGTGACATACAATGCCCATCAGGATGGAGTGAAGGGCATTGCAGGAGCAGCAAAACTGCAAAAGAAAATCAACAAACCACAATCCAGAACTTCAGAGACTCTGTATCAACCACTTAGAACTAGGCCAGACTAATCTCTCCCCATCCTGAAGCTCAGGGACATTTACGGAAGAGGGGGCAGCAAGATCCTAAGAGCAAAAGGATGGGAGGAGCAATGATTTGCAAGATACTCCACACATGTTAGGGCCGAAGCAATCATAATAGGACTTTGCATGCCCTGCGCAACGTCCAACACACTACTGACCTCACGAAGTCTAGCATCTGCTAAAGGCACCAAGATCCTTGGAGGCAAGGGATTGACAGCCACAGTAGTGTTCCTATGCTTAAGGGGAGCACAGGAAAGGGTTCAGGGAAATACAACCGGGTCCTTGTACGTCATCGGAGAGGAGGACCCAGAGGAGAGTTAGGCATACACAATAAAGGACTCTCTGGGAATTGGGGGGGAGGCACTGGGGAATGGGGAGGGAGGAGAAAGGAGGGAGGGAAGTAGTGTACCTATTAAGTTTGTGTGATCAGAAATAATAATAAAAAATGTTAAAAATATTTTATACACATCTTTTTTATTTTTTTCTCTTTTTTGACAAAGTGAAGGCCCAAACACTTCTTACCTAGCACAAAGAATAACTCATACATTACTAACTTCATGTAAGCACTGAAAAATAGCATCCTGGCGTGATCTCAAATAAAACTACAATCAACATCTGCTCAGCCTAAAAATGCCAACATCTCAGAGGAAAAACAGAAAAGAAACAAAAGAATCCAAGAAAACCTGTCTCCCCTCAACATCACTAAATCAAAGGCTTCAGATCCAAGGCTTTATATCCCACAAATCCACATTAGAAGTTATCCTAAATAATAATAAAAGACAGTGAATTTCAAAGATCAATTATAAAGATGTTCAAACAACTCCTTGAAGATATACATAAAGGCTTAAATACATTTAAAGAACACAAGAAACTCAGGAAAGAAATCCAAGAAAACACAGACAAATGAGATACAAATAGAATGAAAATAGAGAGCCTGAAAATAAATCTTGACATGTTGAAAAAACTCAAAATGACATAGAAGCAAACATAGAAACACTGAAAAAAAAAACAGAATGAAACAACACCAGAGCAAAAATATCTAAACAATGTAGTGAAAATTTCAATAGAGTCTCAAAAATAGAACTGATTATATAGCAGACAGAGTCTCAGAAATACAAGATAAGATAGAAGGTTATAAGTCAATGAGAGAAACTGATGAACTGAAAAATACACTTGAATGAAACAACATTAAAAAGCCCAACACAGAGATCATGTATATCCCAAAAAAAATACACACAAAAGGAAGATCCACCATGTATAATCAGTAAGAAAATAGAGGAAAATTTCTCTGATCTAAAAAAAGAGATATTCATCTTGATTCAAGAGGCATACAGAACATCAAATACTCAGGACAAAAAAAGAAACACCCCATGACATATGACAAGCTGCACACCAAATATACACATTAAAGACAGGATCCTAAGAGTTGCAAGATAAAAGAAACAAGTCAGATACATAGATAAACCCATCAAAATAATAAGTGACTTCTCAATACAAATAGTAAAATCAGAAGGGCAAGGAGAGACACAAATCAAGTTCTGAATGAACACAACCAATGCCAACCCAGATTATTATATCCAGCAAAACTGTAAGTCATAATAGAAGGTGAAAGAAAAATATTCTATGACAAAAACAAACTAAAAGACTATATGGCCACTAAACCAGACTACACAGAATACTGGAAGAAAAGTGCAAGATGGAAGAGAAAGATAAACACGTCAAAGGACCTAAAGGGAATAAATAATATCAGCACAAGAGCTGAATGAAGAACTAAAAAAGGCAAACACCACAAGATCAACTATTAAACACTTTTCAGTAATAACTGTAAATGTCAATGTGCTCAACTCAAGAGCTGAGTCAAGAGACAGAGGTTTACAACAAGGATCAAAGATCATGACTCATTAATTCTCAGATTCCAAGAAACACATATCACCTAGAAAAATGAACACTTTCTCAAGTTAAAAGGATTGTCAAAAGTACTCCAAGCAAACAGAAAAAAGGAACAAGAAGGAGTTGCCATCTTCATATCACACAAAATAGATTTCAAACTAAAGCAAACTACATGAGATGGAAACTGATACTACATCTTTTTTTTAAACATTTTTTATTATTATTTCTGCTCATACAAACTTAATAGGTACACCACTTCCCTCCCCACTTCTCCTCCCCCCCGAATCCCCTGCTCCCCCTCCCCTTACCCCTCTCTCCCAATCCCCCAGTGCCACCCCCCCAATCCCCAGAGAGTCCTTTAATGTGCATGCCAGACTCTCCTCTGGGCCCTCCTCTCCGATGACGTACAAGGACCCAGTTGTATTTCCCTGAACCCTTTCCTGTGCTCCCTTTAAGCATAGGAACACTACTGTGGCTGTCAATCCCTTGCTTCCAAGGATCTTGGTGCCTTTAGCTGATGCTAGACTTCGTGAGGTCAGTAGTGTGTTGGACATTGCGCAGGGCATGCAAAGTCCTATTACGATTGCTTCGGCCCTAACATGTGTGGAGTGTCTTGCAAATCATTGCTCCTCCCATCCTTTTGCTCTTAGGATCTTGCTGCCCCCTCTTCCGTAAATGTCCCTGAGCTTTAGGATGGGGAGAGATTAGTCTGGCCTAGTTCTAAGTGGTTGATACAGAGTCTCTGAAGTTCTGGATTGTGGTTTGTTGATTTTCTTTTGCAGTTTTGCTGCTCCTGCAATGCCCTTCACTCCATCCTGATGGGCATTGTATGTCACCCCCTGGCCAGAGACAAAAAGCTGTTAAACTGGAGTCTTGTTATAAGAGCACATTCAAAGGTAGATGTAATAAAAGTAGGAAACCACAGTGAGACTACATCTTAATAGGGGGAAAATTCCAGCAAGAAGATCTTACAATCTTACGTTTGCACCAAACATGGGAGCACCCAAATTCATCAAACAACAAATCATCCCAAACACAGTAGTAGTAGGAAACTTCAGTATCTCGTTCACATCATTAGACAGGACAACAGTCCGAAAACTAAACAGTGACACATTGGAGTTAAATGGAATCATTACAGATATCTACAGAGTAGTTCATCCAAACATTAAACAATACACATTCTACTCAGCAGCTCATGGGACGTTCTCGAAAGTAGATCATATACTAGGACACAAATCAAAGCTCCACATATACAGAAAAATTGAAATCATTCAGTGCATACTATCTGGCCATCACAGAATAAAGATAAATATCTATAACAAAAGAAACAACAGAAACCACACACTCATGGAACCTAAATAACATGTTTTTGAATGAGGAGTGAGTCAAAATGAAATAAAACAGGAAATTAAAAATTTCCTTGAAGCCAATGAAAATGAAGATATAACCTACCAAAATCTATGAAACATATTGAAAGTAGTTCTAAGAGGAAAGTTTACAACACTAAGTGCCTATATCACAAAAAAGGAAAGATTCTACAGGAAATGGATTGATATTACACCCGAAAGCCTTAGATAAAAGGAGCAAACCAATCTTAAAATGTAGCACCTGGGAAGAAATATTGAAGATCCAAGCAGAAAATAATGAACTGAAAAAGACAATACAAAAATATCAGTGAAACAAAACTGGGTTTTTTTTTTTTGAAAAGATAAACAAGATTTGACAAGCCCTTAGTTTCACTAACCAAAAGAAGAAAAGAAAACATTCAAATCCACAAAATTAGAAATGAAAAGGGGGAAATTACAACAGATGTTAGAGAAATCCAATCACAAGGACATACTTTCAAAATTTGTATTCTCTTAAATTGAATAATCTAAAGGAAATGAATGAATTCCTAAACATACACAACCTACCAAATGAAATAGATACATTAAACAAGGAAATAACAAGAGATGAAATTAAAACAGGAATTATAAGTCTTCCAACCAAAAAAAAAAAAATCCCAAGAGCAAATGGATTCCATGCAGAATTCTACCAGGCCTTCTAAGGAGAACTAACTGCACTACTCCTCAAATTGTTCCATAAAATAGAGAAAGAAGGAATATTCCCAATCTCTTTCTATGAAGCAGTAGTACTCTCATTCTAAAGCCCAACAAAGATACATAAAGGAAAGAAAATTACAAACCAATCTCAGTAATGTAAAAATGTAAAAATCTTCAATAAAATACTAGCAAACCAAATTCAAAAACAAATCCAAATGATCATACATCATGATCAAGTTGAATTCATATCTGGAATGCAAGGATGGTTTAATACATGTAAATCAATAAATGTGATTCTTCATATTAACAGACTCAAAAACAAAAATCATATAATTCTCTCAATAGATGCAGAAAAGGTCTTTGACAAAAATGTGAATCCCTTCATGATAAAAGTTTTGGAGAAAACAGGAATGGAGGGGACCTATCTCAACTTGATAAAAGCTATATACAACAAGCCTAAAGCAAGCATCATCCTAAATAGGGAAAAACTTGAAGTATTCCAGCTTAGATCCAGAACAAGACAAGGCTTTCTACTGTCAACACTCCTGTTTAATATCATGCTTGAAGTCTTAGCTAAATAAATAAAAGCAAGAGTAGGAATAAAAGGGATACATATAGGTAAGAAAAACTGTACTTCTACATGTAAAAGAATAAAAATTGACTGTTGCCTCTCTCCTTTCACAAAAGTCAAATCCAAAAGGATCAAAGACATTCATATTAAACCTGAAACTCTGAAATTATTAGAAAAAAGAATAGGAAGCACACTTAAATTGATAAGCCTAGGTAAAGATTTTCTGAACAGAACATCAAATGCTCAGAAACCTAAGACCAAATCAATAAATGAACTTCTTGAAATTAAAAAGCTTCTGTTCTATGAAAGAAACTGTTAATTGTGCAAAAAGTCAACCCACAGAATGGGAGAAGAATCTTTGCTAGCTATGAATCTGGCAAAGATTAATCTCCAGAGTGTACAAAGAGCTCAAAAAATGAAACACCAAGTCAACAAAACTTTCAATTAAAAAATGGGCCCTGGAACTACACAGGGATTTCACTCAAAAAGAAATTGAAATGTCAAATGAATACTGTAAAAGATAATTCCCTGATTATCAGAAAAATTCAAAGTAAAATTTGTGATACCATCTTACCCCAGTCAGAATGGCTAAGATGAAGAACACAAACAACAAAGAATGCTGGCAAGGTTGTGAAAGGGACACTTACTCACTGATGGTGGGAGTGTAAACTGGTTCGGCCTCTTTGGAGATCAATGAGGAGGTTCCTCAGAAAGTTAAACATGGATTTTCCATATGATTCAGCTATACCACTCCTTGTAATGTTCCCAAAAGACTACATCTTATTGCAAAGATACTTGTTCATCTATGTTCAGTGAAGCTCTACTCACAATAGCGAAAAAAAAAAAGGAATCATCCAACATGCCCATCAACAGAGGAATGGATAATAAATATGTGGTGCATATACACAATGGAATACTATTCAGCCATCAAGAAAGCATGAATTATGGAATTTGCTGGTAAAAGGATGGAACTGGAAAATTTAATATTAAGTGAGGTATCTCAGACCAGAAAGTTAAGCACCACATGTTCTTTCTTATATGTGAATGTTAAAACTGATATACTTGTCAATGTATTAGATTGATATTACTTTAAGAGTGAGAAAATTTGAAAAAGACCAATGAGTGGGAATGCAGGAAGGAATAATTAGGGTGAAATCTTTCAAAGGGGAGATTTAGGATATCAGGACAAGTAGTGTGAGGGTGGGAATAACTGGGGAAAATATGTAGCATGGAATGAAGGGATGGGAGATTGGAAGGACAGAGGGACGTAAAAATAAATCCTAAGATTGTGGGAAGTAACCCCAAAGGAACATACTATGCTAGTAATGTATTTTTTTAAAAAAATTCTTTTAAAGAAAGGGATAAGAATGGGCACTCCCTATGCAGAGGAGCTTATAGTGAGGAAAATGGGGGAAAAAGGAAAGAAAAAAGCTCTGAGCTCATCCACTTAGAACCCAGTGACAAAATTATACTAGAAGTAACATAAATGTGGCACTCCCTGATAAAATGTTGGCCAGAGAAGTCTCAAAGGCTCCCAAACATTATAGACTTTTGCTATTGTTTTTGGTTCCTCTCCAAAAACTGTAAGACCCTATTACTGAAGATATAACACATAGATCACAAAGCTTGGGCAAAATACATCAACTGGAACTGTCTGAGGATTTCCTCCTTTCTGGATAGCTTATACAGTACCAAGGACTACTGTAGAATCTGATGAGGGAGATAAATAATCACAGGTCTCATCAACACATGGTGTCTGTAAGTTGCAATAAAAATCACCTTGGCAACAGGTGACTACCAGTGAAATAGTCACATAAGTATCAAGGAGATAATTAATAGCTTTCTGATTAGACTCAAGACCTGCTTGTCAGAATGGTACACATCCCTGTTACTATAAACTATACCAATAACTTAAAGAAAAGAAGGAAATAGATCAATAAAGAAAACAGCCAATGAACCTATTAGGTAGGAAGACAGTACATCAAACTGCTCCATTAATAGCTGTTATTATACCCACAGTTGAAAGAACATCTAACATTCAGCCTAGAAGTCTTCTTCTGCAACAGATCTAGAATATCTCAGTACCCTAAAACGATGCAACCTAGAGCAATAGAAGAACAGCGAAGTGGACAGCAATGGCCAACCATAATACAGAGTATCAGCAACTCAATAAGGCTCACCCAGAATCAGGCCAACCTAATCTCTCCCATTTCTAAGGTTTTGGGAACCTCACAAAAGAGGGGGTGGTGAGATTGTGAGAACCTAAAGATGAGAAGGCTTACTGTTGGACTAGACATGCCACTCAAGGCAGGATTGCTGCATCTAGGAACTTACTACAATGTGCAATGTGACTTGTCCTTCCCAGACCTGCATAATGACTGACATACCAACATGCCTCCATAGACTACCTTGGAACTCAAGAAATATAAGAACATACAGTGAAAACCTTAGGGTCTAAAGCTAGTTGAGTGAAGGGAAATGCCCCTAACAATGGGGTGGCCTGAAGAGAGGCAACTTGATATGCCACAGAGGCCTAAACCTCCACAAGAATAGACAAGCCAGAGTGAATCCTGGGGTCCTTAGAAGCATACAGGCAGGAGGATGGGAGGGAGAGTGTGGAAGGGAGTGGGAGGGATCAATGGACAGAAGGGAGAGGATGAGAGGGAGGGGGATGGAAAGAAACAGGGATGAATACTGTTTGTAAAAGAAATAAAAATTTAGTAAAAATGTACTAGAAAACTCATATGAAGAATTTCAACATTGTTTACACTCTTCCCTCTAATTGTTAAAACTGAATGCAATCTATGAGCTTCCCTATCAGAGCACATGAGTAAATAAACTATGCTTACAAAGAATGGCCATCCAGCTGTAACCTCCATGAGATGATGTGGTGACATGTTTGAAAAAATGTAACAAGTATACCAACAGGAAAATGTATTTGTTGTATAACATGCTTATCTTGGAGTTCATTGGTCTCCAACAAGCTGCCTTTTCCCATCTTATATTCTCATTTTTCAAAACCACCTCAAATATTGTTCATTTTCTGTGCTTAAAACACAGACTCAGGCTATGCAACTGTAATTTCAAAATATGAATATGTGACAGATGATCAAATATTAATCTATATTGAATAAATTCTCTTGAAACACAGTTCAAAGATATCTCTCTCTCTCTGACTGTCTCTCTTTCTCTCTCTCTCTCTCTCTCTCTCTCTCTCTCACCCCCTTCTGACTTCTATGTAAAGCACTTCTGTGTCGAAGGACTTGGAAATCCCTGAGGATGTGATGGTCTTGGGCTTCAGTTATCCTGAGAATTCTGTGTTCTTATTAGTTGCTTTCAAGTAAGACACATGGGCATAAATATTTCATTGTGTCATAGATGATAATTTTCATATTGTGCTGTATGTCACATCTATTAAGGTTCATAATACCTTAGGTAAGTGAATTGTAATAAATTCTTGATATGCTCATTTGATGGACTTTCCTAAAATGCAATAAATTCTTCAGAAAATAATTTATCTAAGAAAACATGCTCATTCATGCATTTTAGGATAGAACGTGGTAAGATATGCATCACCAGCATTCTTTGTAAACCAAGATAATGAGTGAAATATTGTAGTGCATATTTGCACGACATTTGTGTATGTGATTTCAGAAAGCATTTAAACTTTAAAAAATTTTTAATTTCCACTTGTAGATAATTGTGAAAAGCTGCAAATATTTTGCAATAATTATTTAAATAAGAAAAAATTTAAGTGGTATTTTGCTATACACTAAAATGTGTAAATTGTATTTATTGGTGTCACATGATTTCATGAAGTGATTTTTATCATTTTTCCTTACAGTTTATGTGGTGAGGATATGTGTGTACAGTTATTGGAGCAAAACAAAATAGTAGTTTCGTATAGTTAAGCTTTTATATTGATATTGCCAGTGGATGATTTGTATAAACAAAAATAATTTATAACATATTTTTTCATAAATATCTGAATATCTTAAGAACTTTGGGTGCCAACAGTGTATGGTTCTATCAGAGATTAAAATTCTGAATATTTTTCCCACCAAAGCTTGTCTGACACATTGCTTCTTTGTTTTAAGCTGCTTTGTCTGTTTAGAATATCAGGTCTCATGCATTCATCTACTTTGGACACCACCTGAAAGTCAAAATGTGCATGAGTTTCTTTCTGTAAATTCCTATAGATAAATAGCAAAGGAAAGAAAATGCCTTTTCAATTGCCTTTTGGCTTTTTTGTACATTTTTGTGTGTGTGTATTTTTCTAATGACTAATTTATACTCAGATATTTTCTAATATCTAATATTACTTGTTTCACATAATATATACAAAATTTGAGAGCTGTGACTGTTACTTATACAGTTCTCAATAGACACAATAAAACTGAAAACAATAGGCTTTCAGTTTTTATCAATGACATTATTTTAATAGGACACTATATGCTATCTAGAATTTTTGGTAAAAGCATATTTCTCACACACTAATACTAAAAATGTATTTTTCACTGCTACTTAGTTTTTTTTCTGATCATACTCACTTGAAACACTCATGTCTTAGTACATACATTAATGACTGAGCAGTTCTTACATATATTTCTAAATGGATAGTTGAGAAAATGGTTATGTATGGGTAACAGAAACAGGTACTGTCTTAATAGTATTGAAATTATTGTATATGCAAATATATAAATTATCCTTCATAGTTTTTTATCTTCAATTTTTCCATAAATTCACTCACATAAACTCAAAAACATATCTTGTTAGGCATCAAAAATCCTTTATCAATCTTTTCAGTCTATGTGAGTCAAATTGTAACAAAATTTCTTTGTTTCTACAATGCTCTATTGTACATTTAACATCACTAGACTATATCTGTTTTCAAAATGACAGAAACAAGAAAATGCAGTAATTTTTTCTCCATAATAGCATTACAAAAAGGTTCATGAAGAAATTGCTTTGGAAAGAAGGTATTCATTGAAATTGTTCAACACAAATGCACAATTTGGAATCCCATGAGAAAAAAAATGAATTCATCTCTGATGAATTCATCTCTGCTTTTCAGATGAAATATCTGAGAACTACTATCACTAGGCATAAAACAAAATCCTTCAGGAAGCAGGTACGTATAAATTTTGATCCACTGAATAACATAGCAGTAGTGATCAAATTTTAGTTATTAAGAGCCGGATTTGCTGGGCTTGCTTCTGTGGACATGTTCATCCAAAATCAGATGCAGATTGCTGTTCATTGGCAATTTTGATTCTTCTTCACAAGGTATATTAATTAGAAATGATATGTTACTTGAGCCCCTACCCATTATGCAGGGCAACATGCATTTTCTTCATTTTGCTGATATTCTAATTATTCACATTAAAAATTTTCAAACTTCTTACACTTAAAGGACTATAAGCTTTCTGGAATTTAAAAACTAAAGCTTAATATTGAATAAAATTGCTCTAAAACTTTAATATTGAACAAAAGTGATCTAGAAATACAAAGTAGTTGACTGATACATTTATGCCTAAGAGGAATTGCATTTCAAATGACTAACATGCTGTCTATAAATTGACAAGAACTTGCTCAGTTTTGCTCAAGAGGAGAATCTTTCCGAGCTTTTATAAACATACTAACAAAGTAAAGAGTATGCTTATGTGGTGAACTCTAAGTAAATTGTAAGAAATATTTGGCATTGGTTATGCTTCTGAATGCACGTCTTTCTGCAGAGGAAAAAGAATAACTACCTCTTCTTATGCATGACATGGGTTTTTTTTTTTCATTTTTTGTAGACTTTTTAGGACCAAAGAGAAATGAGGAACCAGTCTGTGGAGATAGTGTTCATTTTGCTTGGACTGACAGATGATCCTCAGCTACAAATTATGATTTTCGTATTTCTATTTTTCAATTACTTCTTGAGCCTGATGGGGAACTTGGTCATCATCCTGCTAACCCTGCTGGATCCCCGTCTCAAGACCCCAATGTATTTCTTCCTCCGAAATTTCTCCTTCTTAGAAATTTCCTTCACAACAACCTGTATCCCACGGTTCTTGATTAGTATTCTCACTGGAGACAAAACAATCTCCTACAATAATTGTGCAACTCAATTATTCTTCTTTTTTCTATTATTAATCACAGAGTTTTACCTCCTGGCTGCCATGTCCTATGACCGCTATGTTGCCATCTGCAGACCACTGCACTACCCACTCATCATGAACAGCAGAGTGTGCTACCAACTTGTGCTCAGCTCCTGGGTCACTGGTTTTTTAGTCATCTTTCCCCCTCTGCTCTTAGGACTCAAGTTGGATTTCTGTGATTCCAGAACCATAGACCACTTTCTATGTGACACTTCTCCGGTCCTGCAGCTCTCTTGCACAGACACACGATTCATAGAATTGATGGCTTTTGCTTTAGCTGTGATGACACTCATCCTCACCTTGATCTTAGTGATTATCTCCTATACATTCATCATCAAGACCATTCTAAAATTTCCTTCTGCTCAGCAGCGAACAAAGGCTTTTTCCACCTGCTCCTCACATATGCTTGTTGTCTCTATTACTTATGGGAGCTGTATCTTCATGTACATGAAAACATCAGCAAGGGAGAGGGTGGCTTTAACTAAAAGTGTGTCTGTGCTCAACACTTCTGTGGTCCCTTTGTTAAACCCTTTCATTTACACCCTAAGGAACCAACAGGTGAAAGAAGCTTTTAAGCATGTGCTCCACAAATTTTGTTCTATTCCAAACAATGGAAAAAGACTGAAACATAAGCACATTGTTAGAACATGAATGAGAATATCAAATGCAATTGTCAAGTACATTTTGGATAGTTATGAACTGTGCCATTTCTCTCTTTCAGTATTTAAATTATGTTAGGTATTCTAATATCTCTATGCTTTTCTTTCTGAGTAGATCTTTCAAGTCTCTAGGAATAAATAACTTTATTCAGTACACAATATTTAATTCTATCTTTATTTGGAAATCAACCTTCTCATAAATGGCAGTTTTATTTACTGAATCCAGTTAGACATACTGAAAAATTTCTGTTAAATATCTTGCAATGATACAGAGATTAGTAGAGAAAATTATAACTATTATTTAATGACATTGAGGTTGTCGTAGAAAAGAAGTAGAGTATCTTTTAAACAGTATGTGTAAAGTATCTTTACAGGTATAATTTACCTTCTAGAAACAAGTATCACTTTTGATGAACCTAAAATATAAATAAGGAGAATAAAGATCCAAGGGTGTTGTGAAGGGAAGTATGGTATATGCAAAGGACCGATCCTGTAGAATTATAATAATTGGAAATATGTTAATTGTCAGCATAATTAGTATTTGGGGAAGAATAATTACACCGATGTTTTGATTATAATTACTGATATTTCTTTGTAGTTCTTAATCCTACAAAAGTTATTAATTTGTGAAAGAGTCAATACATCATTAATCTAAACCTTTGGAGAAATTTCCATATATTTAATGAAGGTTACTAAAACATCCTAACAAATTTGCTTGTGTCAATTTTTAGTGAATTGACTATGCATATTTCACATATAATAGCATACGATTATTTTATTTTTAACCTTTCATGTGTCTGTGTAGGGTATATGCACATGTGTATGCTTGTTTGCATGTGAATGCTCACATGTGAGTGTCCAAGGTGTGAATGCACATGCACGTTGAGGACCAGAGTTGACATTGAGCATCAGCCATGATTTTTCTTCAAACCTTTTCTTAAGAGGCTAAGTATCTAATTAAACCCAGAGCTTGCCTATAGCGTTGCTTTGACTAGCTGGCTTTCTTCATTCCAAAACTGAAATTCCAGGCAGGCTGCCACATCTACCCAGCTTTTTATATTTGGAATCTGTAAATCAAAACCCTGGTTCTTTTGCTTTTACAGAAAGCTTTTTAATCCGAGTCATCTCCCAAGTACATCATAAAATTATTTTGAATTAAGTTCATTGAATAACGTATTAAGTAGTGTTAACTGTAAGAAACATCACAGTGAATTATTCACTTACCTTTTGTTTATCTATTTTCATTAACTTTATGAGCTGACATATAAAATTATGGCTTTCATTATAACATTTTCATACACATGCCATTATATTTTATTTTAATTCATTCTCATTCCCTCTATTCCCACTGATCCCCTCCCTCCCCCTGTATAGTTCTCCCTCTTCTGCTATCAAGTCTCACGTATTACATTTCCAACTCTTTCCCTGCTCCTTTAAGGTATCTTCCTCACCTCTCCAGTCTTCCCTGATCCCTCCTAACCTTTATATATAATTCTACACTGTGATTTCATAATGATAGAGTGTGACATCATTATACAGTTTTGTGATGGCGCAACATAACATTGCAATCTTGTAAAGAAGCATTTTGATTTCATGATACAGCATAATGCTGTCACAATAATGTAATGTCTCAAAGAATCAGTATAATAAAACTATAAAACATTTGGATATCACAATATAGAATTTGAATGCTACAATTGAGAATCAATTTTATCATGACATAGAACTGTTATGCTCCAATGGAAGAGTAACACATGGTTTACATAGGTCAACAATGAAATTTCACAATGCTATATTGTAATGTCATAATGCAGTAATTATTTTGCACAATATAAATTATGGTTTCTTGGTGTGGAATTTAGATGTCTCAATACAACATTGTAATGTCACAACTTACATAATTGAATTACAAGGAATCATTGGGATGGCACAAAGAATCATTGTGATGTCACAGCATAGCACTGTGATGTCACAAATAACCATTATAATTTCTCAATACAGCATTATGATATAACAGTACAGCATTGTAATGTCACATGGATTATTGTCATAGAATATGTAACATTGTGTCTTCTTGATGGAACATTGTAATGTCATAAAATAGAGCATTTTATAGAATCATGCAGCAATGTGATGACACAAATAAGCTTACTCATCTCATAATATAGCATTTTGATAAAACAATAGAAAAATTTGATTTTAAAACACAGCACAGTAATGCCTAAATTGTAATAATTTTTCTAAATATTTAAATATTGTGATTTTGACATTGTTGTATCAAAACTATGAACTGTGCTAAATTATAAAGCATTTTATGTCACTATGCAACATTATGTTGCCACACTTGATAAATATGCAATCACAATGTGTCATTGTAATGTATTAATTGAGCATTATGATATCAAAATTAGTTATAGTGATGTCCAAGAAGCACTGTGATGTCACAACTGAAGACTGTGATATCATAAAGCAGATACGCAATTTATGTTACCTTGAAGCATTGCTGCCATTGTGGTGAAACAAAGGGTCATTGTGTTGTCAAAATAAGTATTGTGACATCTTAATAACTATGATGTCATATTTGAGACCTGTAATTTAATAAAACAGAATTGTGATGTTGTAATTGAACATTGTGTTTTCACAGTGTAGCACTGGAATAGCAAAAAGCAATTTTATAATTTCCTAATGAAAACTTCTAATGGAACAAAATAGCATTGTAATCTCACAATCTACCATTGGGGTTTTCACATAATCATTGTGATTTTACAATGAAGCATTGTGATGCACCAATGTAAAATTGTCATGACATGTCTAAAAATTGAATATTTCAATTTTATAATATAGTATTGTACTCTCAAAACAGAATTTTGAGTGGAAATGTAACATTGTAATATCAAAACTGAGATATTTAATGCTGCGTTGTAATGTATCAACAGAATATTTTCATATATCTAATGATACGACACCAGAATAAAATGCTGATGGCATAATTGAAAATTAATTAACCACAAGACAGGTTTATTGCTTCACAATGCCACATGTGACCTTATAATGAAGCACTATTATGGAACAATATAATTTTGATGTCAGATTCAACATTATTATATCATAGTTAACAATGTGCTATCACAAAAACCATGGTGATTACAAAATTTAGCATTCTGATGGTACATTACAAAATTGTGACACGTAAATGCAGTATTATTATGTAACAAATAAGCACTGTGATTTTTAAAGTGCAGAATTCTGATGGTGAATGTGTCATTGTGATGTCACAACACAGAATTATCATAGCACAAATGCTATTGTGTTGTCATAATGGAGCATTATTTGCCAAAACAGCAATTCATGGAACAGTATAGCAAAATAATGTAACAGTTATGTACTCTGATATAACAATGAAGCTTCATAATGTCAAAATGAAGCATTATGGTATCAAAATTATGCATTATGATGTAAAATAAAGCATTGTAATGTCACAATTGTGATACACAATGTATGTATAGAATGAATCATTGTTATTTCCTAACAGAACATTATAATATCACAGTTAATCATTGTGATGTCATAAGTAGCATTGTGATGATGCAATGAATGCAATGTAACAATAGAATATTGTTAAGTCACAACAAAATATTGATTATCATTATCAGATAAGGGTTAAGTTCAAACAATGAAGCATTATAATATTAAATGTGTCATTATGAGATCACAATGCAGCATTTTATTTATGCAAATAAGCCTTGTTTTATCATAATGCAATAGTTTGATGTCACAATTGAGCATAGTGATGTCATACTTCCACACTGTGCTAACACTATCATGCATAATGTTATCATTACATAGTATTGATTTCATCTACAACTTTTTGACATCACAATGCAGCTTCTTGATTCAAAATGGAGCATTTTTATGCCACAATGAAACAATATTTTGACACAGGTAACACTGTAATGTCCATGGCCCTGCCACATTGCAGGCTCTTACAATCTTACTGCTCCTTCTTCCGCGATGTTCCCTGAACTTTGGAATGGATAGGTGGCTTAGATGTCCTGTTAGAGCCATGTGGTCCACCATTAATTATTTTTGTTAGGACTAAATAATACTCTATTTTGCATATAAACTCGATAGTCTTTCATCAATGGACATTTAGATTGTTTACATACATGACTATTATGAATAATTTATATGAATATAGGAGTCAAGCTATTGTCTTGATTTCTATACTTTGGGATACATATATACAGTATTGCTGAGTCGAAATTCCTATTTTTTAATTTTCAAGGCCCTCCATTATTGTTTCCTCTTGTGATTTCACTATGTGACACCCTATTACCGGATAATATAGATATTCTGAAAAAAAATCTGATTTTCACCACACTCTAAATGACATTATCTCTTTTTACAATCTGAAATAACATCCAAAGCTGTTGCATCTTTTGCTTACTGATGACTAGTGATGCTTAACACTTTTTCAAGTTCCTGTTAGACATTTGTTTGACTTCTTTGGAGACATATATGATCTATACTGTTATAGTTAGATACAGGTATCAATTTGACAGTTGAGGGTTTGAGTTATGGGCACATTTATAGAGAATTAGTTGAGTTATGCCCAGGACAAAACTATAGGAGATTGTCTAATTGGTGGGGAAGGTTTAGCCCATGATGGGTGGGACTTGTCCTTGGATAGCTGAATAAAATGCAGGTAACTGTTTGAGAAAGTTATCATTCTCCTGTACACTTGACTAGACATATTGGTCTAGAGAGTCAGAATTGTCCCTCTTTCAGCTGTTTTGTGAATAATGGTGTGGCAAATTTGAGTCCTGGTGTTGAAGTGCATGCTTCTGATACACTAGATAAGGAACTTAACCAGACTATCATAAGAGAATAAATACCTCAGTCCTTTAAGCCATTTGATAGTGATTTTATCAGCAATCATGCAGGAAAACTTCTACATACACCCTTACCCATTTTTACATTTCATAACTTTGTTATTTTTAGCTATTGAGTAGTGAGATGTGTATAGTTAAGAGATCATCTCCTGTCAGGTATTATGATCTATAAATACGCCCTCCAATTTTTTAGATTTTCTTTTTACTGTATAAATTATTTATTTTGTTGTGCAAAAGATTTTACTTTGATGCAATCTGTCTACTTTTGCTTTTGCTTTTTGTTTTTCTTTAATCACATGCCATGACTAATACATTACCATCAAGATCAATGTCAAGATGTCCTCCATATTTTCTTCTAAGATTTTCAAAATATCAGATGTTGTGTTCAAACAATGCATTTTGACTTGTTTTTTTTTAGTGTGGTGTAACATAAGCATATAATTTAATTCATGTCTCTTATGTTCTTTTGTGTGTGTATATATGAAGGCCAAAATGTGCATGCCATAGCAGATGTAGAGAAGTCAGAAGATAACATTCTGAAGTCAGTTTTCTCCTTCTATCCTTGAGGTCCACAGATCAAACTCAGGTCACTAGGATTGCATAGCAAGTGATTTTATCCACTGAACCAATTTGAAATTAGGGAATAAACTATAAGATGTCATATAGATATGTGTAAAAACTATCTAAATTGGAACCTGAAAACCAGGAAATAAGAGCAACAATCAACAAGCAGGACTGTGTGAAATTAGAAAACTTCTTAATATAAAGGAAACTTATTGAGTGAAAAGAAAGCCTAAGAAATGGAAAAAAGTTGCAACTGCACTCTTTCCAGACAAATAAAACTATCTTGAAATTTATATGGAAGCACAAAAGATCAAACAAGGATAGCCAAACCAATCCTTGATAAATCCTTGATAAAAGTGATAAAAATGATATCGTTATACTATAAATCTATAACAACAAAAACAGCATGATACTACCACAAAAGAAGACATGAAGATCAATGGCAGTATACAGAAGACTCAGATGTAACTACCTGATTTTTGACAAAGATGAGAAAAATCCACATTGAAAAAAATCCCATTTTAAAAAGTTTTAAGATATCTTGTTAGAGTTATTGGTCAGGGAAACCCAAAAATTTCTCAAAACTATACAGGCCCTTTGTCATTCCTCTCAGTTGCCTATCAGAACTTGTTGATAAGATCCTATTGATGAAGGCATAGTGCACAATAGTTGCAAGATATAGAGAAATCAAACTGTAACTGAGATAGAAGTTTCTGCCATTGTGGCTAACTTTCATAGCATAGGAAGGTACTATACAGATTACTAGAGGAAAAACAGTATAGTAATCTTACCCAGCTGGGATCCCCATAATTTTCAATACCACACTACCCTTGAGCCATGTGTCTAGAGCAATAGTGGCATCACTGTTATGGGGGTAAACTACCACTCTCTGATTGGATCTAAGGCCCACTCCATAAAAAGAAATACATGCTTGGTACTGTAAACCTTGTCAAAAAAAAAGAAAATATTTCTGGGGAGGTCTTAGACCTTAAGGACAAAATTACAACTGGACTTGAAAAATATTGACACAATGCTGGCCATTCCAAGGTATTTATATTTGTACTCATAGACAATTACTACTCCCAGCCTTACCCAGAGAAGCTTCTATTTTCAGTGAAATGTGGTGAATAAAAAGTGGAGAGAAGAACAACTTTCCCACTTGCTACAAATAAGCATCAGTTGAATGTTTAGCTATAAATGGGACATTTATAACACTGCTCTAAGGCTCAGGGATCATCACGGAGGAGTGAGTAGGAAAAAAAATGTATGAACTGAAAGAGAAAAAGAAGAGCAGTTCTCTGTCTTCAGGGGAGGCACATCCAGTATAAACATGATCTCACAGCAACTTTGACTTCCTACAATGTATCTACATAAGACAGACTATCAAAAGTTGTGCATGGATCTGTACTGTATCTGCCGCTGCATAGACACCCATCTCCAACAAACCAAGGGCTATTAATGAAATCTGAGAGAGTGACAGGACTACAGACATACCAATCCAAATGACCCTAATCACATCTGAGGAAGAGATATTTAATGTCTTCACTAGTGTACCCATATTGTGGATTACAATGTATACTTCCAATTCTATGGACACAGATGACCCTACTCAAATTCATTGGGTCTCAAAAGAACAAGAAAAAAATGAATGTGTTAAAGGAACTTTTAAGAATGTAATAGGGGTGGGAGATAGACTATAGAAAAGAGGAGTTTTAAAAATCAGAATGTAACATATGCATACATGAAATTATCCAAGAATATGTTCAAGGAAAGTGTTTTAAAAAGTTTAAATGTCAACCCTATTCAATGCAAGAAAATCAACTTAATGTAATACCTGATGTTAGGCATGTTTATTAAAATACAAAATGGCTCAAGCTGCCCTCCTCCTGCCCCTAGTGTATGTGTCCCGACAAAGGACTCTTCATGGTTCCCAGCCTGCCTAGATAAGGCAGCTCCACTTTCCCAAGGACTTTTCCACAGCTCCAATCTGTCTGCAGCTCCACAGCCCCCATCATTTCTTTAGTTTCCTAACCCCCAGTTTGTCTATAGCTCCCAAGGACTTTTTTTTTCACCCATCCTAGAGAGAGTCCCCCTTCCCATGCCAGTATTTTTCCAATTACATGCCCCTGCCCTGTAGTCACGTGTTCCTGCCCCATTGTCACATGCCCATGTCCTGTAAGAGACCCCCAGAATTAGATTTCTCTACTGCCTATCTCTCAGAGACATCCATCTTATTTACTTGTTAATAAAACTCCTGCATACATAGATGCTGGCTTTAGGTGTGATCTTACGTCTCTGAGCAGTCCGAAGTAGGGGGGGAGGGGCTTTCCCGAGAGCCCCCACACCTGATACTTTGAAACTTGTAGTCTTTCTTTGCATCTTTTAAGAATGATATAAAGCTTTCCTAGACTAATCTTTGCTGATGCAGGGGTTCAAAGGAGGTAATGCCTACAATTCCACTCCCAACATGTCAGGAACAGACTGAGAGAAAACCTTTGACACAGGTGCTCAAGGTGTTGTAATGCTCCCCCTATCCCAGAATGCTGGGGAAAGACATGATAGCTGCTCTCTTCCCCACTTTGTATGCTTCAGAGTGATGACAATATAAGTTTGTGCACTGTTTCTCAAAGTCGAACAAGCCTTAGATGCTCTGGGACTATTATGATAAAGATTTTTTCCCATAAATTTTTGCTTTATATTTAGCAAGAACTCTGGTAAATTCTATATGCTAAGCTATTCTAATAAATAAGGCTCTGGGAGTGCAAAAAAAAAAAAATCTCAAAAAAATACTTTGAAGCCAGTTTGAGCATGGAGTCCCCTGGTTTGCTGGGTCTTGAATTCAACCTCAATTTGTCAAAGTAGTGCACAACAGGAGGGCGCCCATGCACATGGGTCATGGCAGAAACCCACTAGAAGAGGTTAGTGGAGAAATACTTCAAGATACCGGCATAAACATATTTTCTTGGACAGATCTCCATGAAACAAAATCAAGAATTTGTAAATAAAATTTCATCAAACTAAAAAGTTTCTCCACAGCAATCAATCAACATAGAAGAGTTGGCATGCAATATTTGAGGAAAGTTTTAGCAATAATGTATTTGACAGGGAATTAATATATCCAATATATAAAGCATGTAAAAACATTACCAGCAAAATAATCCAACCAGTAAAAAAATTATGTTAACAGACATTTTACACAAGGAGAAGTAATATAGATGGCCAATAAATAGACAAAAAATGATGAATATCTTTATACATCAGGCAACTGAAAACCAAAACAACTTTGAGATTATACTTCTGCTCTGATTATTATTAAGAAATAAAAATCATGAAAGAGTACAAAGCTGTGAAAGAAAGAGTGTACAATATTGGTAGAAATACAATTAGCATGTCACTATAAAGAACACTATGTAGATTCCTAAAACTCTAAAACTAAGGATGGAGAAATGTTTCAGGGGCTAAAACTTCTTTGCAAGCAAAAGTTCCTGAGTTCAGATCCCAGGTCCCATGTAAACACACCAGGTGGAACTGGAGCTGGTGGTCAGAGCCTGTGAAATCCCAGAGCCAAAAAAAAGGAGGTAAAAGCAATCCAGGATGATTCCCAAAGTCAGCCTTGGTCCTACACAGGGACATACAGTGCCTTCTGACTGACACACAGACACACACACACGCACACACACACACATACACAAACACATACACACATACATACACACAATAAATGAATAAAGAAATTTTTAAAAAGACAAAAACTAGAGCTAATAAATAATCCAGATATACTTGCTTTGGATTTATATCTGACGGAAATGAATTTTTTTATTAATTAATTAATTTATTTATTTATTCATTCATTTATTTTCCACTCATACAAACGTAATAAGTACCCTGGTCCCTTCCCTCCCTCCACCCCTCCCTGGACCTCCCTGCTCCCTTCCCCCTTTTGCCCTTCCTTTTCCCTTTCCCTCCCTTTCTCCCAGTGCCCCTCCCCTATCACTGAAGCATCCTTTAATGTGTACATCAAACTTTCCTCTGGGTCCTCCTCTCTGATGAGGTGTAAGGACTCAGTGGCATTTCCTAGAAATCTTTCTTATGTTCCCCTTAAGTATAGGAACACTATTGTGGCTGTTATTCTCTTGCTTCTAAGGATCCTAGTGCCTTTAGTACATGCGAGACTTTGAGGGCTTAACGATATGTTGGTAATTTCACAGCTCATGCAGAGTCCTATTATAATCGCTTCGGCCCTAACTTGTGTGGACTCCTCCCATCCTTGTGCTATTACAATCTTAGTGACCCCTCTTCCACAAATTTCCCTGAGCTTCAGGATGGAGAGAGATTAGGCAAGTCTGGTTGATATAGAGTCTCTGATGTTCTGAATTACGGTTTGTTGATTTTTTTTTTCAGTTTTGCTGCTCCTGTAATGCACTTGGCTCCATCCTGATGGGTATTGGATGTCACCCCCTAGCCAGAGATAAAAAGCTTTAAAATAGAGTCGTCTTATAAGAGTAGATTGAAAGGTAGATGGAATAAGAGTAGGAGACTGTGGTGGGGGTGGGGTGGGGGGGAGATCAGTCTCCCATCTGCAAAATGATTACCTTCTATCTGCCAGACTGTATGCCCTCCCTTTCTGGTAAGATCATACCCCATCATTTGCTAGTGACCAGGAAGGAAAGTCTGTGAGCTTAACCAGATGTCTAATTGCTTACTTGCAGTCCTTGATGGTGGCCTATTATCTCTGCTGTAGCATGATCCCCTCTCTCCTCGTTTCTGGCAAGGCCCTCCTTCCCCTTCTCTGCTGTTTAAAATCTTTGCAATTACTATAGGTATTACAGAGATTTATCTTTGAGTGTATCTCTAAGTGGGTTTGGTACTAGGATTCACCTATTAGGTAGTACATATGGCGCTTAATTTTCTGTGTCTGGGATACTTCACTCAATATAATTGTTTCTAATTCCATCCATTTCCCAGCAAATTTCATTAATTCGTCATTTTTGATGGCTGAGTAGTATTCCATTGTATAAATGTACCACATTTTCCTTGTCCACTCGTCAACTGTGGGACATTGGGTTGATTCCATGACTTCGCTATTTTAAACAGTGCTGCTATGAATATGGTTGTGCTTGTGTTATCGAGGTGAATTTTTGCTGTATGGGGGGGATACAGCAAAAGTGGAATAGCAGGGCCATATGGCATTTCAATCTTTACCTTCTTTAAGAATCACCAGACGGCTCGCCAGAGTGGTTATATGAGCCTGCATTTCCACCAACAATGTAGGAGAGTTCCCCTCTCTCCACATCCTCTCCAGCATTTGATGTTGTTTGTATTGTGGATTTTTGCCATCCTGACCAGGGTGAGATGATTTCTCAGGGAGGTTTTGATTTACATTTCCCTGATGGCTAAGAATGTGGAGCATTTTTTAAGATTTTTTTTTTGTTAGACATTTTAATTTCGTGCTTGGTAAAGTTTCTTTCAAGTTCCAAGGTCCATTTTTTAATTGGGCCATTTGTTTCCTTGGTGTTTAGTTTTCTAAGTTCTTTGTGTACTCTAGATAATAGAGCTCTATCAGATATATGGTTAATGAAGATTTTCTCCCATTCTGTGGGTTGCCTTTGTGCTCCATTTACAATCTCTTATTCTGAACATAAACTCTTTAATTTAATAAGATCCCATCTGTTGAGTGTTGGTTGTATTGACTGCACTATTGTATTTTCGATTAGGAACTGTTGGCCTAGTCCAATCAGCTCGAAGGTGTTCCCTACCCTTTCAACTAAGGTTTTTATACTCTCTGGCCTCTGAGGTCCTTGATCCATTTGGAATTAAGTCTTGTATGTAGTGACAAGTAGGGGTCCAGTTTTAATCTTCTGCACGTAGAGATCCAGTTTTGCCAGCACCATTTGTTCAAGAGGTTATTCTTTTTCCATTGGATGTTTGGGCCCCTTTTTCAAAGATCAAATGGCTGTAGTTGTGTGGGCTTATATCTGGGTCTTCAACCCTTATCCATTGATCTGTGTCTTTTTTGGAGCCTGTACCAGGCTGTTTTTACAACTAAGGATTTGTAGTACAGAGTAAGGTTTGGTATGATGATACTTCCAACAGTGTTTTTGTTACTCAGGATTGTTTTTCCTATCCTGGGTATTTTGTGCCCCCATATGAACATTGAAATTGTTTGGTCAACTTCTTTAAAGAATTGCTTTGGATTTTAATTGGTATAGCATTAAATCTGTATACTGCCTTTGGTAGGATGGTCATTTTTTTTTTTATATTGATTCTGCCAATCCAGGAACATGGCAGGTCTTTTCACCTTCTATTGTCTTCTGTAGTTTCTTCCTTTAGGGTTTTAAAGTTTTCATTGTAAAGGTCACTTACTTCCTTGGTTTGATTATACCAAGGTATTTCATTTTTTTAGGGACTATAGTAAATGGGATTGTTTCTCTCAGGATTGTTTTCCCTTCTTTCATTCTGTGCATATAGGAAGGCCACTGATTTTTGAATGTTTATTTTGGATCCTGCCACCCTGCTGAACTTCTGTATTAGTTCCAGGAGTTTCCTGGTGGAGTTTTTGGGATCACTCAGGTATAAGATCATGTCATCAGCAAATAGAGATAACTTGACTTCTTCCTTGCTGGTTTGAATCCCTTTTATGTCCTTTTTGTTTGTTTGTTTCTTTTTTTTTAATATCATTTCTGCTCATACAAACTTAATAGGTACACCAGTTCCCTCCCTCCCTCCTCCTCCCCACAACCCCTCCCTACTCCTCCCCCCGACCCCCCTGCTCCCCTCCCCTTACCCCTCCCTCCGCATCCCCCAATGCCCCCTCAATCCCCGGAGAATCCTTTAATGTGCATACCTGACTCTCCTCTGGGCCCCCCTCTCTGATGATGTACAAGGACCCAGTGGCATTTCCCTGAACCCTTTCCTGTGTATGTCCTTTTTTTGTCTTACAGTTTCAGTTAAGACTTTAAGTACAATACTGAATACAAGTGGTGAGAGTGGACAGCCTTGTCTGTTCCTGAGCGAAGCAGGAATGCTTCCAATTGTTCCCCATTGAGCATAATCCTTACTGTGAGCGTGTTGTAGACAGCTTTTATTATATTGACAAAGTTCCTTTCATTCCAACCTTCTCTAGGGTTTTGATCATAAAGGGCTGTTGGATCTTGTCAAAAGCAGCTTTTTCTGCATCTATCAAGATTATCAAGTGGTCTTGGATTTTAGACTGGTTTATATGGTAGATTACGTTTATTGTTTTGCATATGTTGAACCAACCTTGTGTGCCAGGGATAAAGCCTACTTGATCCCTGTGAATGATCTTTTTGATATGTTTTTTAATCTGATTTGCTAAGACTTTGTTCAGAGTCTTTTGCATCTCTGTTCATCAACGAGATTGGCCTATAGTTTTCTTTTTAAATGTATTTTTATTACATTTTGGGATTAAGATGATATTAGCTTCATAGAAAGAATCTGGTAATGTTCCTTCCTTTGATATTTGATGGAACAGTTTAAGGAGTATTGGTTTAGTAGCTCCTTAAATGTCTGGTAGATCTCTGTGTTGAATCCATCTGGTCCAGGACATTTCTAGGTGGGAAGACTCAAGATTACTTCCTCAATTTCCTCATATGTTATAGGACTATTTAAATAATTCACAACTTCCTGATTCAATTTCAGTAAGTCGTGCTTACTTAGGAATTCATCCATTTCTTTTGTGTTGTCAAATTTCACAGAATATAAGTTTTTGAAATATAATGTATTGAAATATACTCTGAATTTCTTGGATATCAGTAGTGATAACTTCATTTTCATTTCTAATTTTGTTAATTTGTGTTTTTTCTCTCTTGCTTTTGGTTAATTTAGCTAGGGTTGTATCAATCTTATTGATTTTTTTCAAAGAACCAGCTTTTTGACTGGTTGAGTCTCTGTATCTTTTTCCTAATCTCAATTTCAGATATTTCTCCCCTTATTTTGCTAATCTCCTCTCTTCTACTGCTTTTGGGATAAGATTGCTTTAGTGTCTCTAAAGCTTTAAGCTGCATTGTTATTTACTTCTGATGTTTCCATTTTTTGATGTAGGCATCAAGAGCTATGAACTTACCTCTTAGGACAGCTTTCATTGTGTCCCAATGATTTTGATAAGTTGTATTTTCATTATCGTTCACTTTCAGGAAATCTTGAATTTCCTTTTTAATTTCTTCCTGAATCCAATTATCATTCAGCATCATAGTGTTTAGTTTCCAGGAGTTAGTGTATTTTCTGTCTTTTGTTGTGTTGTGGATGTCAAGCTTTAGACCACAGTGGACCAATAGGGTACAGGCTAGAATTTCAACTTTCCTGTTTATGCCGAGATTCGTTTTTTGGCCCAATCTGTGATCTATTTTGGAGTAAGTTCCGTGTGCTGCTGAGAAATATGTGTATTCTTTGGCGCCTGGATGAAAAGTTCGATAGAGATCTGTAAGGTCCATTTCTTTAAGGGTTTGATTAAGTTCCAAAGTGTCTCTGTTAAGCTTTTGACCTGTTGATCTATCCCATGTTGAGAGGGCGGTGTTGAAGTCCCCAAGAATTATCATTTGGGGGTTGATTTCTTGCTTTAGACACTGTAGGGTTTCCTTAATGAATGTGGAGGGGCCCATATTAGGTGCATATATGTTCAATATTGTGAAGTCTTCCTGGTGAATTGTACTTGTGACTAAAATGTAGTAACCATCTGTGTCTCTTATGATTTTTTTTTTATTTGAAGTCCACTTTGTCTGAAAGCATAATGGCTACCCCTGCCTGTTTCTTGGTTCCATTAGCTTGCAGAATTTTGGACCAGCCTTTTATTTTTAGGATGTGCCTATCTTTTGTGGTGAAATGAGTTTCCTGAAGGCAGCAGATTGATGGGTTGTGGTTTTTAATCCATGTTTGTAATCTGTGTCTCTTGATTGGTGAGTTAATACCATTGACATTTAATGTTATAATGGAGAAATTATTTTTAATTCCAGACATTTTTTATGTTTAGTGGCTTTTGTAAGTATGATGTTTAACACTTAGATTTTGGTGGTATTATACTTCCCTTCTGTCCTCCTGGATATGCTTGTTTTTTTCTTCAAGCTTGAGTATCATTCCTAGCATTTTTTGAAGGCTTGGTTTGGTAGACATATAAGCCTTCAAATTGTCTTTGTGCTGGAAAATTTTTCTTTCTCCCTCGATCATGACAGATAGTTTAGCTGGATATATGAGTCTGGGTTGACATTTTTGCTCATTTAATACTTGAAGTACATCTCTTGCTCTTCTTGCTTTTACTGTTTCCATTGAGAAGTCATTTGTTATTTTAATAGATTTACCTTTAAAAGTGACTTCTGTTTTCTCTTGAAGCTCTCAGCACCTTTTCTTTGTCTTGAATGTGGAGTGTTTTGACTATTATTTGCCAATGAGATTTTCTATTTTGGTCATATCTGTTTGGGGTGCGGTATGCCTCTTGTGTTTGAATGGGCCTCTCATTCTTTAGTTGTGGGAAGTTTTCATTTATGATAATTTGAAAAATTTCCTCAGGTGTGGTATTTTGGAATTCTTGCTCTGGTATTCCATGAATGCACATGTTATGCTTCTTCAGGGTGTCCCATATCTCTTGAATATTCCTCTCAAGTATCTTTTTGGTGCTAACAACCTCTTCCATTGAGCTGGTTAATTCTCCCACTTTGTCTTCAAGATTTGAAATTCTATTTTCTGCTTTATTGGTTCTGCTGATAATACTCTCTGTTGAGTTTTGGGTTGAAGATAATTTGTCTTTTACTTCAGTTTTAGACTCTGCCTGAGACTGTTTCAAGTACTCTATGTCTATTTTTGTTTCTTGAACTGTTTTTCTCAACTCCTCCAAATGCCTATTGTGTTCCTGTTCAAAGTGATTGATGCACTTGTTTAAGTCCTCCTGGATGTCCTCTTTCATATTATTAATCATGGTAATGATCATACTTTGAAAGTCGTTATCTTGGGTCTGGCTTTCTTAGCTACTTCTGTGAATTTGTTCTGGTTGGAATTCATCATTATGGGGTTACTTCTTTCAGTGGGAGATTTGTCTTCTTGTATTTTGTTTCTCATGGATCTGCACTTTGACTTGTGCATTTTCGTTTTGTCTCTTAAGACCTTTTAGTTTCTGTGTGTTTTTGACTGAACTGATTTAGTTGGTATTACTACTCTTGGGCAGTTATTACTAGTGCTTGCCTTGGAATTGGGTACGTTTGGTCTGTTGTTAGTATTATTTCCTAGATGAAGCTATTAGGTGTTAGTACATCAGTTACGTCAGGTTAAGTAGACAGGGGGTGAATATTAGTATAGTAGTGCACTTTTACGATTTAGTATCTTGGTGATATGTGAAGGTAAGTGGTATAATCCCTGGAGTTGTATATATTTTTGGGGTGGCTGTATGGAAAAGTTAATCTACAGTGATTAATACTAGAAAGGAGATGGTTAAAAAAAAGAGGTTTACTTATCTTTGGGCTGGATGTGAAGAATCTCTCCCATGTGATAGGATGATTTTAGAGTACTTCAGATGTATGGCCTTTGTCCCTTAGAGCTTTGTTTGAGTTTCCTTTGGACTCTGTTGAATTCTGAGTAACAGTGTGTCCATGAGCAAGGGTCCCCGGTGGGCCAGAGGGGCAGAGGGGCTGATGGTGATGGCAGAACTTGAATGAAATGAATTTAAAATAAAAAGGAATACCTTTATATACCTATTTCTTGTTATATTTATATACATGATTATTAATATACCATTCACAATATCCTATATGTGGAGCCACCCTAGCTTCCCATAAACACATCATTGGCTAAAGAAAATATGTCACATATACCCAATAGAGAATTATACAGATATAAAAAGAATGAAATCCTATCACATGGAAAAAGATGAAGCTTGCATATGTGGTATTAACGGAAATAAGCCAGGCACAGAGCATAACAAAAGTATCACAAGATTTTTTTCTCACACATAGCAACAGAAATATTAAAAAATGACCTAAAAGTAGAGAAAGAACCCCATTATTCTATGTGAGTGGAGTCAAAAAGAGAAAAAGAAGAAGGAAGGGTGAAAGAAAGATATGTTCTGGGTTGAGTATAAGCATGTATAGAAATACCAAGGAAATTTGGTATAATTGCTATGAATTATAATATTTATAATGAAACAGTGGAAAGAGATTAAAACAGATATATTTTTCTTCTATAAATAGATAAAGCAGAGATCATGTACACTGGCATCTATGAAACTATCATTTCCTAAATTTGAAAAAAAATTAAAGAAAAGAAAACCAGTTCTCATGAACAGTCAAACAATTCTTAAATGATGAAGGTGGTATGCCATGCCTCTAACAACAACACCCAAAAAACTGAGAAAAAAAAAAAAAACCAACATGGGTTTGAGGACAGTTAAGACTAATCTGAGCTAACACAATTTGATTAATAATTCAAGTACAGTAGTAATATGTATAAAGACTAATAACAATCAAGTTTGGTGCTACCATATTGCTACCTCACAAATAAATGTGAATTATCTAGCTAGACCCACTGTATCAAAGTCAGAGAATTTCCTTAAAGGAAGAAAGGGTATATGTTTATAAGTAAAATCAAATAAGCAAGATAATGGTACACTTTAAGTATGTAAGGCATAAATAGAGTGATATAAAAATAAGAAAAATGAATACAAAATAATAAAGTATTCATTAATTGCATAAGTGAGTAATGGAGTAGTATGTATTGAAGACATTAGATATGGATTGACACCTATATCTCACTATTGTTCAGTAGTTAATATATCTAACTACTGCTTGACAATTAAAAGCTAAATTCGGGACATATCTGTGAAGAATTAGTAGTTAAGGCAAGTCCTGAGAGAGCCCTGCAGGAGATTGCCTGACTGATGAGGGAAGACCCAGCCAACGGTGGGTGGGACTTTTCTCTGAACAGGTGGGTAAAATGGAGGGAGCTTGTTCAGGACTTTGGGATACTTCAGCATGCTTTGTCAGACATATAGTTTGGCAAATGAGATTCACCACTCTCTCGACAATTCCTGTGGATATGTTCTGGCCAGTTTCTCAGCTCCTGCCAAGGTGGACTATGAATTATAACCAGAATCATAGGCAAATATAAAATCCTTTGTTCCCTAATTTGTTTTGTTATGAATATCAGCAATATGTAAGCAGAAACATCTCCTACATTTAAAAAAAAAGAGCACAGATACAGATAAAGTCAATTTAGAACTCTACATCTTCTGAGGAAATACTTATAAAAATATTCCTTAAAATAGAAAAAGATGGTGCACATCCATATTCTTTACAAAGCTAGAAATATCCTAATTTTAAAGCCAGATAAAAACACAAGAAAAAGAAAAATTATAGACGAATCTCCCTGATGAACATAGTTGCAAAATTCTCAATAAAATACCTGCAATCCTAATTAATGACATCAAAAGATCATTCACCATAATCAAGTTGATTTCATTCTAAGCATGCAGTGATAATTTGACATGCAAATTAGTAATGTTATTCATCACATAATTGAACTCAAGGCCATAAATAATACAATCATCTCAAAAAATTCAATGAATATCCTTAACCAAAAAACACAATGTCCCTTAATGGTAAAAGCTCTGAAGACAGTAGGGACAAGAGGAATGTATCTTAACTTAGTAAAAGTTATTTACTAAAAACCCATAGCCACTATCATGCTGAATGAGGCAAAATTCTAAGAATCCCCACTAAAATCAGGAACAAGAAAAACTGTCCATTTGCCCCACTCCTATTCAAAATAATGTTTGAATTCCAAGCTAGAGTAATAAGATGAAAGAAGAAAGGAAAGGAAGGAAAGGAGGGAGGGAGGGAAGAAAAATATATTTATTTGTAGATGACTTAATTCCACAAATCAGAGACTCTAAACATTCCATCAGGAAACTCACACAGCTGATGAACATTTTCTGCAGAATTGTGTGCTTCATAATTAATACACCCAAATCAATATATCAACAACAAGCAAGAAGAAATCAGGGAAGCCTTGAAAAAAAATTTTAAAAAATACCTTGAAGTAAATCTAACCAAGGAAGTTTACAGTGAACTTTAAAACAGTAAACTAAGAAATTGAGGAAGACGCTACATAAAAAGACCTTTCATGTTTATGGAATGATAAGGTTAATACTGTAAAAATGTCCATTTTACTGAAAGGAATATATCCAATGCAATCTCAATCAAAATGACAACTCACATCTTCACAGAAATAGAAAATAAAACCTTAAAATTCACATAAACTCACATAAGACCCTATATAGCCAAAGTGATCCTGAACAGTGAGAACAGCTGAAAACATCATCACACCAGATTTCAAGTTATAAAATATCCTCCTTAAGAGACTACTGAGAATTAGCGTAGGATGGGGGAGGTAGAAAGACAGCATTTTCCTCAATCATATAATCAATGATTTATCAACCATGCTGAGATACAGATTAGTGAAGTCAACCAACAGACACTCAATGGACTAGAAATACAAAAGGACTGAAAAGTGGGAGAGGACTTGGAAGAATAAATTTGAAGTGCATATCTTATTTTGCAGCAATTCTGCTATTTTCACAGGAGTTGGTCCAATGGATTATTTGCCAAATTCTAGCCCTGATTTTAATCACTCTTACATTTGTTGGCCATTTGCTATGATTTATTTCCTACTATTCTCTATTCATACTTAAAAAGGAAAAAAAAATTCTTAAAAGAAAAATTACAGACCAATTACAGACCAATATGTAAATGACATCTGGAGTTTATTGACAGTTTTGACTACAGAATGAATTTAAGATATTCAATACACTTCAAAATATGTGTTTATGCTAACAAAATGAATATCCCAGTTTATGTAATTTGTTTTCTTTGTATAGTTTAATTAATAAAACTAGTTCCTTCATAGAAAGAAAGTACTTGCTATGTTCTGCTTTCTCTTTTTTTTCCACATGATTTATCACATAATTTATCTGTCACATTTGCAACTTTATTTGCAGTCATGGTTCTCTCTGTCAGTTATCAATTCAACCCAGTTTATTACATTTCCTGGAAACCTTTCTAGATAATGGAGGCTTTTGGGCAATTCCTTTTTAACATTGTTATAGCAGTTGGTATACATCTTCATAAAAATTAGTTCTAACTAAACTAAATACCTACCTTTTAAACTCTTGCTTGAAATACCAGAGTAAATGTAACTTTATTCTATTTACCCAAATGGTTAAAACATACTTGTAACTCAATTTTCTTAGAAGACAACTTTTAAGTGGGATTACTCAAACATGTCTGTTGTCCATCACTTGGTGACTGGGGCAGTCTGGAATTTATTGACGGTTTTGACCACAGAATGAATCCTTTATCAAGCAAAACTGAAAATAACAACAAACCATAATTCAGAACACCAAAGACCCTACATTAGTCACCTGGAACTAGATCAGCCAAATCTCTCTCCATCCTAAAGCTCAGAGAACCTTGCAGAAGAGGGGGCAGCAAGATTGTAAGAGCCTAAAGATGGGGAGGATCAATAATATACAAGATACTCCACACTGCTGCAACAGCCAGAATTGGACTTTGCCTGACCTGCACAATGGCTGACATGTCAACGACCCCCAAAGTCTAGCATGTATCACAGGGGAGAAGGCTCCAGGCAGTAGCATCCTTATAGTCGAGGGATTAAACAGTCATAATAGAGTACCCGTACTAATAGGGAGCCCAAGAAGCGGCTCTGAGCTATGCCACTGAGTCCTTATCCCTTTCTACCGTGAAGGACTCAAAGGGAGGTTTGGCATTCATACAAAAGGATGCTCCAGGGGATGGGAGGGAGGAAGAGGAAGGCACTGGGAGAGGGAGAAGGAGGGAATGAAAGGAAGGGGAGAAGGAGAGAGAGTGCAACGGAGGATGACTGGGGAGAGGAGGGGGGACAGAAAGGACGAGGGTATGAGCTTGTATGATTAGGAAAAAACATGTGGGAGAAAAAAACTAAACAAATGTATTTCATAATGATGCCAGAGAAAATTTAAGATAATATAAAATTAAAAAGAACTTTTATCTGGAAGTTTTCTACTCATTATGGAAAATGGTTATCATCTACATAAGGATATGAAAATACTAGTAAGGGGCTGGAGACATGTGTTAGGGGCTAAGATGGTGCCTCACAAGCACAAGGTCCTGAGTTCAGAGCCTAGGTCCCATGTGAAAACACCAGGCAGCTATACTTCTGGCCTTGGTGGGCAGAGCCTGGGAAATCCCAGAGCTGAGCAAAAAAGAGGTAGAAGTAATCCAAGATGATTTCTGAAGTCATCCTTGGTCCTCCACAAGAACACATATCGACACACACACACACACGCACACACACATGCACACATGCACACATGCATATGCATAAAATAAATAGTAAAAGGATACTAGTAAGACTATACAGTGTGTTATTTATTTAATTATATGTAATATATACATAGATTACCAACAAAGTACTAATTGCTATTATTTTCTTATTGTGTGGGTGGAATTAAATTGTAAAATAAAGCCATGTTTCCAATTTGTTAAATGAAAAATATGTGAACTACCTTACATTTGGTGGCCTAGAATACAGTTTTTGTTGTAACATTTTGTGAATGGTATTTGAAGGATAACACTGATCAATAATTGGAAAATGAGGCAGGTCAACCTTAATGGAAGACAATTTCATGATTCTTGATGATACAAGCTGGAGTCAGAGAGAGCCACTGGGAAAGCTTAGTCACTGTGTAGAGATCATCATACTACAATGCTTTTTAATTGGAAAGGATGTGATTCTTTATAACATCCACAATGATCAAGAAAATAAGAATGGAAGTAAAGATAACTATATATAGTTATACAGATAGAAAACATTTTCTATCATCTATTACAAGATTGTGATTTGGGGGCTAAAAATGAGTCTACATATAGTAAATATGAAATCAGTCATAATAATTATAGGACAAAAGTGAAAAGTTGGACAACCTATCACTGTCATTGAAAATACCTTTTTTATCACCATATTACCAATACCTGTCATGAGATAGTTATAATCTGAAAGAGCAAATCATACAAAAGAAAGCCCATTAACAATGTAGTATTTAACATGGGCTTCTATTAGATTATTAAAAGTAAAGTCCATATACTCTAACTCAGAGCCCAAGTTAAAATGTTAGAGTGAATTGAAATACTGTATTTGCCAGCCGTAATAAACCATTGAAATTTCTATCTCTATTTTATTCTGTTAATTCACTAATAGGTTGAAATGTTAGTACTCATTTTTAAGAGACAATAAAATAAATGGTTCCTATAACTTGTTATATAATAAAAAATTTTACTTCGTCCAGTACAAAATAAAATATGCAGAATAAACACAGAAATACATAAGTATACAGAAAGTACTTATGTTCCTATCAGTAACTCTATAGAACTTGCCTTGAAATTAGAAATAAGCTCTCCAGAAATTTGAATTCTCATTAGTCTATTTTAATTTCATAAGTATTTCTTGATGTGCTGTACAATTTCTGTTCTACATTATATGTATCCACATGTGTATAGTTTTCATATTTTGAAAACATATCATAGTGAGATATATATATATAGTTATCAAATCTCCTGAAAAAGCTTCTTCTCATCAATGGGGAATATTAATTGTGGGTACCACATATACTTGAAAGATTCAGCAAATGCATAGAAAATAATTTTAGATCCAAAGAAACAGCTCAGTGGGTTTGGTACCTACTCAAAAACCTGGCAATCTGAGTTCAGTCCCCAGAAGCCACAGGTGGAAAGGGAGAACTGACTTCTGAAAGTTGTCGTGTGACATCCAACTAAGTCATGGCACGCATTTTCTTTCTTTCTCTTTTTCTCTCTCTCTCTTTCTCTAGCAAATAAATACATAAAATAGAAAGAAAGAAAACAATTAGAGAAAGTCTTGGTTGTAACAATCACTATAAGCACCAAGAATGCTTATCTCATCTTTTGCTCATTTTCTTACTACTTTTAGTTATTATAATTATTAAAGAGTATAATCCATACAGGCTTCTAATATCTTCAAATATCTAAGATGATATTTACATATTTTATACCAAAACCACTGATGATACCAACTATTTGATTTCATATAAAAGCTAAAAAGACTCAGACTTCTTAATGATATTTTTTCCTATTACATGTTAAGGATGAGTAATTTCAAAGTCCACAACCATTCTGACCGGCTTGCTACCAAGCTAAATGCTCTGTATCTGTACTTGAACTATGTACCCTTATTCAAAATCATAATCACTAAACCAGATTTTCTACATACATATTTCAAGAAAATATCTTAAATATCAGAAAATCATGAACTTGTATTTAATTTTATTAAATTTATTAAGTACAATAAGAAGAAATTTTTAATAAGGAATTGATAAGCCTCTCATAACTACAATGAAGGAGAGTTTTTAAGTGGTGTGATTAATAGAAAAGTTTTAAAGGACTTCATTATTTTAAGTACATTCACAAAAATAAATACATAGGTGAAGGACAGACAGGCAAATAGATGAACACACATGTAGAAGTAGACAAGAATGTGCACAGAATAATGGTTATTCAAAATGGGCTATCCTTAAACACCACAATATCAATCCTTCCTCCATTGCCAATAAACTTGAGAAGAAAGATTTTTTTTTTACATTACTGTAGTTTTCATTTGCCAGAGAGAAACATAACCTTCTGAACAGTGTCCTTAAAGGCTTGCTTTACTTGCTGGTTCCTCAGGGTGTATATAAATGGATTCATCATAGGAGCCACAGAAGTATTGAGAATAGCTACTCCTTTGGTCAATGATGCTCTTTCTTTTGCAGAAGGATTAGCATACATGAATATACAGCTTCCATAAGAAATAGAAATGACAATCATGTGAGAGGAACATGTAGAAAATGCCTTTTTCCTCTGACTGGCAGAAGGGAGTTTCAAAATTGTCCTGATGATGAACATGTAGGAAAGAATTATCAATGCTAAAGTGAAAAGCAGTATCACTATTGCAGAATAAAATCCAATCACTTCTAGGAGCCATGTGTCTGAGCAGGATAGCTGCAGGAGGGGAAAATAGTCACATGCAAAGTGATCAACGATATTGGAGCCACAGTAGTCCAACTGGAGGAAAAGAATGACTGGTGGGAAAATGTTAAGGAACCCTGTCAGCCAGGCAGAAAACACAAGTGAGATGCACACTCTCCTGTTCATGATCGTTGTGTAGTGCAGAGGTTTGCAGATGGCCACATAGCGATCGTAGGACATGGCAGTTAGAAGGTAGAATTCAGTTATACCCAGGAAGATGAAGAAAAACAATTGAGCTGTACAATTATTGTAAGAAATAGTTTTGTCTCTGGTAATAATTGTGCCGAGAAATCTAGGGATACAGACAGTTGTAAAGGTTATTTCTAAAACAGAGAAGTTCCTGAGGAAGAAATACATTGGGGTCTGCAGATGCGAGTCTATCAAGGTGAGTGTGATAATAGTCAAATTTCCAGTGACACTTAATATGTATGTGATAATTAAAAACAGAAAGATCACAATCTGCAGATCTGGGTCATCCGATAGTCCTAAGAGAATGAACTCAGTGGGCACAGTATGATTTTTCATTATTGAGCTCCTTTTTCTTTAATCCCCTTCAGAATGTATAAAATGTATGTTTCTCTATATCATAAAAAAGCAGATAATAAGATTGAAAATGGGGTAAAACATCTAAAAAACATTTGTAAAGATGGGCAGACTCTGAAATAAGCAAAAAACACATGGTGTCTATCAGCAACACTCTCTGATTTCCATTTTCATTCACATCATTCACATTCAAATGACAAATACCCTCTGATGTTAAATACCTATATGCATTTATTACAAATGTTGATTATAATATAGAAAAATGAATGTAGAAAAATCATAATCTAAATATGCATTTGAAAGACTATAGAGGTTATTTGGTCTTACCTTCAAATATATGCTTTGTAAAACTCAGCTCCATTAGGTTTGCAAAAGTTTCACAGACTAAGCAACCATTCACCATGGGAATCATCTCACTTAAGAAATATGTTTATTCCTGGAATTGTAAAGGCTTTCTCTTCTCCAATCTTTTTCTTCAAAGTTTTTGGTTAATACTATTTCCTTTCATGTAGATAATTTTTTCCTTTGCAAAAAATAAAAGGTTAAGGACAAGAAAGAAAAACTTTTTCAGAACAAATCACTATCAAGAATTACCTTAATTCATAATATGTATAAGTAATGCTTTTAAACACTATTGCTTTAAAAATGGATAATCAAAGTACCATTTATAAGGAAGTAGACAGTCTTCCTAATAATAGAAACTCATTTTAAAGATCCTAAATTTATTTGGTCAGTAGTTCAGTTGGTTAGAGAGTGAAACTAAATAAAGATGTTAAATCCATGAAAGTAGAACACTAAATTTAGAGATTGTGAAAGGACTATTTAAAATTTATTGCAGTGTTCCTGCCTTGAGATATAAGTAGTTCTCTTCTCAGTAAAAATGGCTATTCAGTCCTTGGTATTAATAGAATTATAAATCCACAGTCATATGTATAAACTGTAAAATCATTGAAATAACATAATAAAAATGTGGATTTTCTTTTTCCCACAAGTTCCATCTACATTGACCAACTTGTACTCACTGAAGTACTCTTCCATTTGCTCCATTGCATATAATACAAAACACTTTCTAAAATGCTACTTGGTACATTTACATGAGCTTCTTAAATTAATAATTTGCAATGTTGTAATTTATATCCATAAAATCTAAGTGATATTTTCCTTAAGCTTTTTTCTGAAAATGCTGACTTGGACAATCTACAATAAGGGATGTTCCTGCCTATGCATGTCATGCAAATGAAACTGGACTTATTTTATCTGTGTCTTTCTTATTAGCCCAGGGGAATTCAGTAAGCAAAAAGTGCCATGGAGAGGCATCATTAAGATGCATATGAATCACTGATATTGGTTAATAATCATTGGCATTAATTAAAATTGATAAAGAAGTAAATGTAAGTTTTGAAATAGATGAGGAAAACATATAGATAAAAAGTAATATTGGTGTACAGAATTTTATTATTTTATGATTTTCTGAGTCCACATTTCTTACAGAAATTCTGGACCTATCCAGGAAGAGGTACCATACTTGGATCCCTTGAATTTTGACAAGCCAGGAAAAAGTTTTTTATGTAGCATGATTAAATGTTACTTTGGTTTTAAAGTATGACTTAAGTATCTTCTGAAATGGACAGGGTTAGGGGCCTGAAAGTTTATCCCTCCATAAATTCTTTACATTTAGGAAGATTTTTTACATGTTCTTCATGACTAATGTGATAGGAATATTATTTAAAAGTTTCACTTATTACCTTTGTGCTGCTTCCATTAACTGTACCATTTATTTTCATTAAACTGCTGTTTATAGTTTTATATGTATACATACATGAGAGAGCTTCTGTTAAAAATAGTTGTAAGTCCAGAAGACACATGTTTTTCAAATATGTTTGCAATTTTGTTAAATGAGTTATATAAGTAAAAAAAGTTATATTAAAAAATTAGGGTCACAATTTCTGTTTGTCTTCTTTACATGTATAAATAATACATAAAACATGAATTTAATTTCAGAAGTTCTTGTCTTTGGTAGGTTTTATTTTATGCATTGAATTTATCATATATTCACAGTAAGTTCTTTTTTGAACAATTTATAGAATGAGTGACTATTTAGTTCACATACATGAACATTTTATTTCCATCCTGGTGTTTAGACCTAAGTTGTGATTATTTCCTATTTTTCTCTTTAAGCTCTATAACAATAATATATAGGCAATAGTATTTTGACTAAATATTTTAGTTATCTTATTTTTTCTGAACACAATAAAAACATATGAGATACCATGTGTTCATAAAAGAGGTAATAAATTGTTGTATAAAAGCTTAAAGGAAAAAGCTACTTCAATGCTTTACCTCTGTAACATGTACACTTGTGAGTAAGGTAGTCTTTATTCATTTTATTTCTATGGGAAAAAATATCAGATTTCTTTAAGATAAAACATTTTTTTCTTAGGGGCTGGAGAGATGGCTCAGGGGTTGTGACTCTGTCTCGCAAGCAGAAGGTTCTGAGTTCAGATCCCAGGTCCCACATAAAAAAAAAAAAAAAAAAAACATTTTTTTCTTGAAAAGATCTAACATGTATGTTTCTTCTCCAGAATACCTTTCATCATTTTCAAATAATAATGACTTGTCAGGATATCTTCCTACCTCTTTCTTTTTCCTCCTTGACCTTTTAATTTTTCATTTTTAATTTATAAGAAATTCAGTCTTGTTATACGTCTATCCATGAGCTAATAGGACACTTCTTGATAATTATCTCCAAGGTATTCTGAAGATGACCAGAGATTCTGTTTTAAACCAGTTAAATGTAGTTCAGTTGTAAGGTTTTTTCCATGCTCCGAATACTAGAAGGAGCTCTTATGGATAATAGAGCAGGATAGCAGAATACGGACTCCAACTACCACACCTGTATGAAAACACTAGTTTAAACAATTGTCCATACATGAAATTAATTTTAAGAGATAAAGGATTCAAGTGAGAAACACAGAACCTGGCTAAGACATGATAATAAAAGATACAATAAAGAGG